>JAHLJT010008756.1:73822396-74422396 GCA_031308135.1 Acheta domesticus
GCTTCCAAATACTATGATTATATTATTCATAATATTGGAATTTGTTATATTTTTTATACAAAGAAATTTTCAATAATTAAAACTTTTCAGAATATGTTTTTATTATTTTACAACTCAGAAACGAATCATAGTTCAGAAAATATTAATTAAAACTGTAAAAAATGCAAAGCTGATGAATCCTATTGAAACGTGAAATAATTTTGGATAACGAAGATTATAAATTCCAAAAAACAATGTTGAAAGTGCTTTGTAGGAATACGAAGTAATAGTACATTACACTACCCTTTTGAAAAAAGGGAGTCCAAAAGAGAGTATTACTAAACGAGTTCTTGTACTCTCAAAAGAAGCTTTTGCGGCTTCGAAAATATAACGGCATCGGGCTGTTCGCGGGTTAAATTTCGATCCTGACAATGAATTTTCCAAGGCAAAAAAAAACACCGTACTCTGTATTTCGAGGGGGGGGGATAGACTGTTCCATGCTGGAGATTACTGCATGTAAAAGATCTTCAATCCTAAAGCAAACTTCTGAGCTACATTCAAATCATCTATTTCGTCGCTCAAGTGAATTGAAATGGCTTGCTACGTTCCCTGAAAGATAACTTGTTTTCCACTATACGGTGAAAAAATGTATGTCAGACGGAAGAGCAGTCTTAATAGCCTGAATCTCGCCACGTAAAATAATGCATCATTGAATTGAATTCAAAAGAGCACGGGAATCATAACACTAATTCGCAGCAGGATTGTACATTAAATATGATTTTCGTGAACTCTATTGTGCAGAAATAGTGATGCAGCAGAAAATACCTTACTAGTTAAACTCGTGAATCAATTTTCTTTATGTCACGAATCAAAGTGTACTACATTCGACTCGTGGATTCCGTAGGGACAACATCGTTCTCGCTGCGTGTCCGCACCGAAGTCTGTGATACGAGTTTTGAAGTGTAAAGTGTCAAGGTATCTATTTATACGGAAAATCTACTGTACTAACTACAAGAATACAGTCAAGCCGCCTGCGTGTGCAGCTGGCTGGACTTATTATGCCAAATAGTGACTACAACAGCAACATAACCAAAGAATCTACCACATGACGAACAACCAAGAAGGTAAGAAGTCATATGCTAGTGTAGCTACAAGAGATGTATTCCCCAACAAGGATCAAGCTATAGTAATAGAATCAAAAGAAGGACTTACTATAAAAGACTATTTAAATAAGCTAGCCACAATTGTTGACTCTACGAATATAAGGTTTATATAAGGATTTATAACAACAGAGTATGTGTTTTCTAAGCAGTAAGAAATTTCTGACTATTATAACTGATAATCATAGTAATATTAATATCCAAAACCATATCTAACAGTCAGCCCCTAATAAGTAAACAAAAAGAGAAATTATCATCTCAAATGTCTGTCCTATCATACCTCACGATGTAATTGAAAGAGAGCTAATCAAGAGAAACATACAAAATCACTTTAAAATTTCTTTCATCAAAGCAGGAGTTACAGAACCATGGTTTCTCACACATTATGAGTTTTAGGAGGCAGATTTTTATTGATCCAGAGGACATTAACAAGGTACCCAGATTCAATGACCATATTTTATGACAATACAACATATAGGAATTTACTTTACAAGTGACACCATGGCATGCTTCAATTGTAAACAAGCTGGTCATCTTGCCAACCAGTGCCCTACCAAGATCTCCACTTTAAAGGCCACTATGTTAGCCAAGAAGTTAAAAGAAAGTCATGAACAGGAGTCAGTGATAACACAAGAACTGTCACAAAACACACTGAACCAAAAGAAGAACATAGTATGATTAATAACAAGAACTTACCAATTATCAATAAAGGAACTTTAACATCTGAATCTCCCTCTCAAGTTGATGATGATAACTGCACACCCAAAACTACTAATAATGGCACTTCAAAACAATGTCAAGAACAGGAGGCAATGATAACACAAGAAGTGCCACAACACAACTTGAACCAGATAGATGAGCAGAGTATGGTTAATAGCAGTAACTCACCAATTGTGAATAAAGATCTTTAACAAGTGAATCTTCCTCTCAACCTGATACTGATAATTGCACATCCAAAACTACTAATAATGACATCCCAAAACAACCAATCAAGAAAAAGAAAAAAACTAAAAATGATAAAAGTGAAAACACAGTAACACAAGAAGACATTCAAATCAAATCTATCGATGAACTAATTAAGCCTATCCAGAAGATCATTGATGAAAAACCTGAACAATTTCCACTCAATTACATACAATTTAAAAATTTCCTTGAAAACTCCTTTGGAGCTAAAAACCCTATTATCATAGCTAAAGACTATCCCTGTGACACTCAGTCTATTATCCAGATGATGACTAATACATATCCTCTCCTAACAGAAAGATCCATTAAAAACAGGTTCACCAGAATTATAAACAAACTAAAAATCAGTAACCCACTTAATGAAGACTCAGGAAGTGATACTTCTACTTCTGTTTAAATTTAATAAATAGAAATATATTTGATGAATATTCTACAGTGGAATACTAATGGTTTTCACCCTCGATATGAAAGAATACAGATTTTGTGTGAGAAATACAAACCTGAAATAGTATGTGTGCAGGAAACCAACTTCAAAGGAAATAAATCTGGTAAATTAAAAGGATTCAAGTGCTACAATAGAAATAGATCAACTTCTTCTATTGCAAGTGGAGGTGTTGCTATTTTTGTTAAAAATTATATAAAAGCAAACCACTTTTATATCAGATCCGATATTGAGGCAATAGCAATACAAATACAAGTTCCCTTTTCCATATGTATATGCAACATATATATACCCAACAGCTATCAATTTGAAAAGAATGAAGTGAAGGATATCATAAAACAATTACCTAAGCCCTTTATTCTATTAGGTGATGTTAATTGCCATAGTACCCTCTGGGGATCGTATAAAACCGACTCAAGAGGCATCAATATGGAAGATATTATTGAAGAATCTGATTTGGTAGTACTAAATAACGGGCAACCTACACACTTCAATATTAATAATGGACAGCTTAGTGCAATTGACCTCACACTCAGCTCCAGCAGCCTGGCCTCTAAATGCAATTGGTATGCACTGGATGAGCCTCACGACAGTGACCACTTTCCCATTTTCACGATTATCAGCGATTCTTCATGTATCTCGAATCCGCTGCAAGAGAATATTAAGTGGAACTACTCCAAAGCCAACTGGCTTAACTATCAGGAACAAATTAAAGTGAAAACATCTCAAATGGATATGTTTCAAGAACCCGACATTGACGTAATAATCAAATCGTTTACTGATGTCATAACAAACAGCAGCTAATGACTCACTAGAAATTATCAAACCCACAAAAAGAAGAAACGTGGTACCATGGTGGAACGAAAAATGTAAAAATGCTCTTAAACAGTCCAAACATGCGTTCAACCGGTACAAGAAACACCAAGAAATGGAAAATAAAATCGAATATAAAAAACTAGAGCTCTTACAAGAAGAATAATTAAAGAAAGCAAAGCCAACTCGTGGATAAGTTATGATCCTCTATCAATGTGAATAATAACATTAAAGATTCTTGGAAAAAAATTAGTTCCATACCAGGTAACAAAAGATTTAATCAAATACATTTACTGCTGTCCAGAAAATGCCCTAAGTTATTAATGAACCCGCTGATATCGCAAATGAGCTCGCCAACAAATTTGCCAGCAACTCGAGCTCTCAAAATTACTTCCAAGCCTTCCAACCTACAAAAGTGAACAAGAAAGGAACAGCTGATGGTGAACCACAGAAGCATGTCACATTCAAGAGCACCTTAACTTACCTATTTCAATGAAAGAACTTGTCACAACACTAGACGCCCTCCAAAAATTCTTCTCCCGGACCAGACAACATTCCAAATATCTCCTTAAAATCTCCACAGGAAGGGAAAGATATACTACTAAAAATATACAACTATATATGGATAGAAAAGACCTTCCCAAAAGTGTGGAAAGCGGCTATTGTGATCCCCATTCCTAAGCCCGGAAAGACCCAACACTAAGTGGTAATTACAGGCCCATATCATTGACTTGCAATATGTGCAGATTTGGAAAAAATTGTTAATCGTCGGCTCAGATGGTATCTCGATTACAAGAATATAATATCTAGCAATCAGTTTGGATTTCGACCAGGACACTCAACGACCTCCCACCTGGTAAGCATAGATACCTATATTCAAGAAGCTTTGCCAACAAACACATGTGTTAGCGTCCAACTTGGACATCGAAAAGGCATACGATATGGTATGGATGCATAGGTCCTACGAGAAGTTGAGCGAAATTGGAGTTCGAGACAACATATTTCAGTTTATCAAACATTTCACGGAAGATCGAGTCATGCAAGTGAGAGCAAATGGAACATTATCTATGAAGAAAAGTATAGAGACCGGTGTACCTCAAGGATCCATCATAAGTGTTACACTTTCCTACTAGCAATAAATGACGCGGACGAAAAAATCAAACCACCCACTATCATTAGGAAATACGCCGATGATATTACTATAGCTTTGTAAAAGGAAGAATATTAAACTCAAGCCAAGAAATTATGCAAATCGCAGTAAATAGTATTATGAATGGTCCACTCAAATCAGGGTTTAAATTTGCACCTTCAGAAAACGGAGTGTATTATATTTTCAAAGAAGAAAATTAACAACTTACCTACGCTTACAATTGTAATCAGATCCTGAGCTTGTCACCAGTACCAAAATATTAGGAATGCACTTCGACACTAAACTGACCTGGAAGTTGCACATATTGAACACTATTAACGAATGTAAAAGGAGAATCAACATACTTAAATGCCTGGCACACAACAACTGGGAGCAGATAGACAATTGCTATTTATTAACATACAAAGCACTTGTGAGATCCAAAATAGACTACGGATCAATATATACAGATCTGCTGGTAAAAGTGACCTCAAAAAACTGGATACCAGTCCATAATCAAGGTCTCCGAATATGCACCGGATGTTTCCATACCAGTCCCATCGGAAGCATACTGATTGAAGCAAATGAACCCACATTATCTCATCGCAGAGAGGAACTAATAATCAAATATGCTTTAAAAGCAGCCACGTCCATCAATCCAATCATAGTACAGGACATATATCCTAAACCAACAGAGTACATAGAGCATTCGCGTTTTATACCTTTGTATGAAAACACTAGAAGAGTACTTAGAGAACTTAATTTCGATCACAGAAACGTAGAAAAGAAGAGAAATTACAAAATCCCTCCTTGGATAATCTCGGATATCTCAGTAGACTTATCATCTGGCGCTCATCAAGGAAATGGAACATCTGAGATAAACTCTGCACCGACCAACAATTACTACATGTTTTATCCTGTTTATGCCAAAGCAATTAAAACTACACATGGAACAGAAGCAACAGTGGTAACGAAAGATGTATCGGTGAAACACCAACTTAACTACTATGCCAGCCATCTTACTGCCGAATTATGCGCCATCTTGACCGCCATGAAACTTATTAAAAATAGTAACCACTCAAAGTTCATTTTATACTCAAATTCCCGCACTGCAATAAAAAGCATCAACAATAACGAAACTTCTAGTGAAATGATTATTACAATTCAAGAACTGTATCATGGCATTACCACATTAGGTAAAGAAGTAATATTGGTATGGAATATGAATCAAGATACAGAAATGCAGACGGAAACTGACCGAGTAGTTAGTGGAAGTACAACTGATATCCCAAAACACTGTACTGGCAATTCGGAATACACTCTAAGATCTAGTGAAACATATTGGAAAATATTAGAAGAAAAATGGTTCTCTATATGGACTACGCTTAAAAGAAGCGACCTTCATAAAAACATAACCAATTTTCAAAGTCTGAAACATAATAAAAAGCTCAACAGAAAGGAACAAGTGGCATAACGAGAACACGAACAGGTCACTGTAAGCTAAGCCATCTATATCTGATTGACGGATCCAATCCTCCATCATGTGACCTGTGCAATACGGCTTGGTCCCTGTCTCACATAGTCAATCATTGCCCTACTTTCCAACATATCAGGCAGAGATATCTTCACGACACAAGTTGGAATGTATACTTGAATCTGAGAAGTATCAAGAAAGAATTATACAATTCTATAAGGAGAGTGGAATTTTCAGCCAAATTTGAACTTTGTTTTGATCTATGTTTGTTGTTGTTTTTTTTTTTGTTTGCATGTCTCACTAAGTATTATTGTTACTACTCTTTCGGTTTTTTTGCAATCCTGTAACAATTATTGTGAATTACTGTATATTGTACTGAATTTGTAAACCTCAATTAATCATGTATGAATTACTGTTATAATGTATTTTTTCTGAGTCGCTAATGACCCAGTTGTCGATGCGACGTTAAATAAACAAACAAACAAACAAAGTTGATATACATTATCATAGAAAACATTGTTACGATTCTTAATATGCAAAGTTTTTTATTCGTGTCATGTACGCTATAAGGTCGTCTATAGAACGAGAGATCCACTACAAGAAATGCGGTTGTAGACAAATAGAACAAGTACTGCAAGAGGAATCAAAAATTCTCGTACTTTAACTTTTACTTGACCTTTGCTAAGTTGTCCTTTGTATAAGCAGATTTACACAAAACGCCCAGTGTTAGTGCATGCCCTACTGTTACAATTCGTTTCCTCTATCGTCTGAACACCGAATCGAAACAGTAAACCAAGTCGGGCATCAATATTCCCGACATCAACATCCTCGTAAATAAGGTATTCTTTCAAAATTTACAAGTTTTTCGAGCACAGTTAAGCATTTTCCAATAAGAAGTAAAATTGAAAGTGACGAGCAATTCCGTCAAGAGCTGGCAGTTTCTCATAAAAGACTAATAGTAACTGCATTTATCCAGATGTAAGCACTCCTACTTCATATTACGTACATAAGTCTGGCCAACTATCCCTAATATTCCGATTCTTTCTCTACATCGATCATCACTCCGAGAGAAACAAGGCGAAGAATAGCAGTTCGACATGGCATGGGCTCAACAAGTCTTCGAAGTCCCAGCACAAAATATTGAGCAATGCCCTTTATCCATAATTGAGAAAAATTGCGGTGCAGATTTTGTCACGAACTGACCTCTCAGTTATGTCCCAAATGTCGTTGGGATTTATGGCTGGCAAAATGGGTGTCCAAATCATTCGTTCGAATTGTCCAGAATGTTTGTCAAGCCAATGCGAACAACTGTGGCCTTGCCATATAGCGCATTCATACATTAACATTCCTTCGTTGTTTAGAAATTTGAAGTCCATGAAAGACTGCAAATGGTCTCCAAGTGGCTGAACATAACCATTTTAGTCAATGATCTCTTTAATTGGATCAGAGGACTCAGTCCATTCATGTAAAAACAGCCCAAACCATTATGGAGTCATCACCAGCTTGCAAGTGCCTTGTTGACAACTTGGGTCAATGGCTTCAGGATCTGCGGCACACTCGAACCCTACTACTGCTCTAACAACTGAAATCGGGACTCATTAAACCAAGCCAAGATTTTACAGTCGTCAATGGTCAAATTGATATGGACACGAACCCAGGAGAGGCGCTGCAGGCGATGTCGTGCTTTTAGCGAAGGCTGTCAAAGGCACTCGAGTCGGTCTTCTGCTGATGTAGACCATAAAGCCAAATTTCGTCTGACTGGTCTATCGGATATCTGCGTCGTACGCCCCACATGGCAGCGGTTATTTCACCCAGTGTTGCTTGTCTGTTAGCACTGACAATTCTACGCAAACGCCGCTGTTCTCGGTCAGTAAGGCCCTCGACCACTGCGTGGTCCGCGTGAGAGGTTATGTCTGAAATTAGGTATTCTTGCGACACGCTTCATACTATGCATCTCGGAATATTGAATTCCCTTACGATTTCCAAAATGGAACGTCTGTGAGTCTAGCCCAACTACCATTCCGCGTTCAAAATTTGTTTCCCGTCGTGCGGCCATAATCACGTCAGATACCTTTTCACATGAATCACATCAGTACAAAATGAATGCTCTGGCCATGCATTTCCCTTTTATACATTGTGAACGCGATACTTCGGCCATTGTATATTTGCATATTGCTGTCCCATGACTTATGTCACCTCTGTGTTTTCAAATCAAACAATCTATGAAATAACAATTAACAAAACCTCTTCTCTATATGAAATTGCAAGAAAGATTATTATACAGTGGACAAATCCTTATATAGCATTTGAGTAACTCCGAGTGGCCGTCCGTCACACAGTTAGACCACTTCTCGTTCACCAATCGAATATACGAGTGTTCGACGCATTTGACTCCTCCTGGTGAACTGGTATTTTGTTTTCGGATCCGGTCAGAAGATGTCCGGGGAGCTTCATGTAAAATACCCCCACATTCGAAGAAAGTTTTTCAAAATCGCGGCGCCTCAAGTGGGACAGATCGACCGAGGAGTATTATTTTGGAAGAAATCGTACTTATGGTTGAGGCACAAGGGTTGTTCACCGGTATCAAGTGTTATGTCGCGCCTATCACGTCGCGCATAACTCTTGGATTTGGCGCGCGAACAGCAAGACAGCGCGATCTGGCGGGAATCGGCGGCGGCAGTGGCAAGCCGTGGGCACGGTCTGTCAGGCTCGAGGCGTGGAGCGAGTCTCACCGCCTAGCATCGGCCCTTTAAAGGGAGCCGGCCGACACCCCTGGTGCAGTCTGGAGAGAGCCCCGAGAGAGTCACGAGTGGCGGTACGCGTCCAGTCCAGAGAACCAGCAGCCAGATGTCTATCGTCGTGGGCGACGATCTCAGCCAGCGTTAGCGCGAAACGTCCAGGAGCCGGACGTGTAGCGAAGCAGGGCATTGGAGATTGCCCGGACTGGCAGTATGGCTAGCTACTTTTGTAATGAATTAATTAATAAATTGTTGAATTAGCGTGCGATTTTCATTTATGGACATAACATCAAGGATCCATAAAACAGGGATTCTAGCTGCGCTACAGGGGATTTAGGGGATTTTTTTCTTAATTTAGGAACTGGATTTATCCATTTTTTCGTGAGTACGGCACGGGAATGATTTTTTTCTGCCAAAATTCGCCGTTTTTTTTGCGCAGCATTACATAATTTTCCCTATGCTACATATGTACTCCGTAGATACGTACGTATACAGGAAAGTAAAATGTTGGAAAAAATTGGTGTTTCTGACTATTTTCAAATAGCATTCCTGGTCTACGACCCATAGTGGTACACGCTGGAGGGAAAATAGGTTTTATTCCTAGTGTATTTCTTGCCTACTATGGCAAAGTAGGCTGTGTCAAGCTGGCACAACCACTATAGCACAATCACATCAAACCAAATGGAATATTTAGTATACTCATTATTACTAATTTATTACCCTCAAATAAAATGTATTACTGTTGCAATTTATGGAAAAATAGAGGTTGTGCTGGTTTGACTGTCAAGAATTTCTGGCATGGTTGAATATGATTCAGTTTTTAACAATATATTTTAATAAACGGCATCAGTAATAAAATTCTGTTTAGAGTAATAAATTAGTATGTAATGTGTGTTAAATTTTATTCTTGTTTTAGTTCGATGTGATCGTTGGTTCTCTCTATAATCGTTCTTTTAATTTCTGGCATGGTGAATCTGATTCAATTTCAACAATATTTTCATAAACGGCAACGGTAAGAATTTTTGTTTTAAAAAATTATTATATAATATGTATTTAATTATGTTCTTAGTTTGGTTGATTGTGCTGTTTGTTTCTCAATAATCGTATTTGAAATTTTGGAAAGTGAATAGTGTTCAGTTTTTAACAATGTTTTTTTTTAAACGGCAACAGTAATACATTTTGTTTGTGGTAATAAAGTAGTATATAAAGTTATTAATATGTTATTGGGTTGCTTTGATTTTGTTCTTGGTTCTCTCTATAATCGTATTTGAATATCTGGCATGACTGAATGATTCTATTTTTAACAATAGTTTTAATAAACGGCAACAGTAATAAATTCTGGTTGTATAATAAGTTAGTATGTAATATGTGTTTAATTATGTTCTTGGTTTTGTTCGATTGTGCTCATTGGTTCTCTCTTTAATCGCGTGTGAATTTCGGGGGTGGTGAAATAACTATGATTTTTCTTTAAACCAAATTTTTCTAAAACAGGAACAGTAATAATTTTATGTTTATTGTAATATATTAGATATAATGGTATTTAAATGTTCTTGGTTTTGTTCGATTGTGCTCGGCGGTTCTCTCTAAAATTGTATTTGTAATTTTGCATTGGTGTCGTGTGGGTTGCTTATCTATGATAAGTTTAACAATTTTTGTTTCATAAACGGGGAGAGTAATCAACTTAACTTTTGGGTAATAAATTAGTAATAAATGAGTACTAAATATTTGTAATAGTTTGAATCGATTTTGCCAACTTTTTAAAATTGGTTGTGCTAGCGTGACTGTCACGCCAGAATAACCACTATTTTTTCATGAGTGGCAACAGTAATAAATTTAGTTTGGGGATAATAAATTAGTAATAAATGAGTACTAAAATATTCCAATTGGTTTGGTGTAGTTGTGCTATAGTGTTTGTGCCAATTTGACACAGCCGGCAAATTAAAGAAATCGATTATCTTGATGGAACGAATAGTGCAATTATATTAAATAGGTAAATAAATGCTCATACTAGGCTTGCCTAAAGGAAGATTTATTGTATTGGGCAATGCTCCTTATCACTAGAAGCTAGTAAACAAGAATTCCTTAGACGGTCGCAAGATAGCAGTTAAAATTGGGCTCCTCAAAAAATATTAATTTTCTTCCAGAGATGTGAAGAGCTGAGCTATTAGCTTTAGTGAAGAGAAACCCTCCATCACCTGTGTATATACTTGACGAATATTGCAAGAAAACGATTTCGTTCCTGTGAGCTTACCTTCCTCTCATTCTGACTTGAATCCAATCGAATTGATTTGGTAGAGACGAAAATAAGTGGAAGTGATAGAGACATAAATAAGTGAAAGAAACACGTATCGCTTTCTCACTTTAAAATCTCAACAGCAGATGCTACTAACAAAAACTTTAGGGAAGACCAGATGAAAGCTGTTGCTCACACTACTAACGTTGCGAATGAATATTGGGGGAAAGATACGCCGTTTGAAACAGCAGTTGAGGAACTAGTGATAAGAGAAGGGATCGGAAGTGGTGACGAGCTTTTCGAAGTCGAAAAAACTATCTCTGTAAAAAAATGAAGAAACTCTCTCAGTCAGTGACGATGAAATCCTTTCGGCTTCTGAAATAGATGGCGGTGGTAGTTAAACAGACACAGACCACGAAATTTAACATCCTGATATTTCTACTTCTGATTGAAAAAATACACTAACACTTCTAAATGTTAAATTCTAATTGTAAACTTGAAAACAGTTGATATTCAAAATATTTTTACAATCTATACACAAACTGTTTTTCACTTCTGTAATCTTATGAAAAAATGATAAGCAATATCCTTTCATAAGAAAGTAAATATGGTACAATATTTACTAAACCCTATACGGTCTTTTCAAACTTGTAACAAAAACAATGTACAATTAACGTGTATCCTATGGTCACTGTACTCGTATTTCAATGAAATAATAATTCTGTTCTAAGAAAGAAGGCTCTTGTTTAGTGTTCTAAATTTACTTGTGTTATTACGTCAATATGAAATTTTATATTGTGAGTTGAAATACTTGGAATTAATAAACTGATATTTGATATTCTAGAGTCACAAAGGTGTTTCACTTATCTAATTATGTGTCTACATACATTCATAATTTATCTCCAATCATTCCATTTTTCAATATAATTAAAATTAATAAGAGAATGTTATAACTATTAATATGGCAGTGCAAAAAGTGATTTTAACCTTTCATATTATTATTATTATTATTACTATTTTTATTGTTATTATTATTAATCTGTATATCAGTAATATTGATATTATGCTTTTAAAATGTTCATGTTGAAGGACTATCAAATTCAGATCTCAATGGCAGAGGCAAAATGTTGCGTTTTTGAAATAGGAGAAAGACAAACCCTCTTTAAGCACATTTTCTCGTTTACTGCTGTAAGTGAAACTATATTAATTTTGAATATAAGTTGAAACAATTACCGGTAACTTAGTTTTCTCACAAGAAATGAGGGGTTGAGAAACCTCGGCACTGGCCTAACATGGGTTCAACAGAATGGCACAGACTTTCTCGTATTATAGTTTTCTAAATTCCTTGGAAGTATTAATAATTTCAGCAATGATATTGAGTCTATAAATTACAATTTGGACTACATAATTCTAAACAATCTGTAATAAGTATTGTACCTGAGCTTCTGGGTCAAAGCCTCCTTTACGGTCAGGTTTTTCGTCCAGTTTCCCAGGTCCTTCGAACGAATGCTGAGATGGCCTCTTGGTTTGCTTCTGATCATAAATGTAACTTCACTATCTGCGCATATTGTTATAGATTAGTTTATTGAATGTCTTGTATACATTGTGGTATGGTTTTTGTGTTGTAGAAACGAATGTATCCATCATTGGGAGTAACTATGTACAAGAACTTTCATCTTTTTTCTGGAGTTCCTAACCAGATGAATAAATGCCATGTGTTGAATTGGACGTCTGCGTATTATTCAAATATTATCCGTAATTGGTACGAATACCTAAGACAACGAGTAAGAATCTGGTAGCAGAGCGTGGTTACCTCTTCGTTTGACTAAATCATTGCAAGAATCATGACTGATGTAATGGCTTCATCGTTTGCAAGGATCGAGTTGCTGACGGATCAAAACTACGACTTGTGGAAAATAAAGGTCAGTGCTTTAATTAAGTCTAGACATCTGTTCGATGAAGTAATAGTTCGAGACGAACCACGAAAGGTTGAAGGTAACGAAGAAGTGTTAAAAATTGGGAAACTTGGTCGAAGAAAAATGATGAAGTAATGGGCATTATAATTTTGACTCTCTCTAATGAACAAATTTTGGCTAGTAGAGGAGTCAATAATGCAAAAGAACTGTGGGATTTGTTAAAACGTCGTCATGAAGGAATTAATAAAAACAGATTAGTTAATTTAAAAATTAAATTAGCTAAATTGGAACTAATGAACAAAGAGTCAATAGACGATTTTTTAACAAGAGCGAGAGGTATAATATGTGAATTACATGAATTGGGTGCTAAAATAGAAGAAGAAGAATTGATTCAATATGTTCTTAATGGGTACCAAGAAATTATAATGAGGTAGCAACGGCATTATTGGCGAATCAACATCTCACGTATGAACACATGCGCGAGAATCTTCTGCGTTTCGAAAGGAGGCAAAACTTATTTAATAGCGAAAAAGAAAATAACGCCTATAAAGTTAGGGAAACGAAAAAGTTGGCGTGCTACTTCTGCGGCAAATTAGGTCATATAGCTCGAAACTGCTGGCATAAAAAGGGAAATAGAGACAATGTTACTTACCGCAAGAATGATTCAAAAAACGAATTTAATAAGACAGATAAAAAACTTACAGATGTCGATAACTGTAATGATTTAAAATCTCGAAAATTGAATTCTAAAAGGTATTGGGAAAAAGAACGGGTGTTAGTGGCCAATGAAACAAGAATTGAAGATGATGATAGACGAAAGAAAGTGTGGTATCTTGATTCGGGTTGCACGACACACATGACGTCAGAAATTGATTTACTTCGGGATCCGATACGTGCGAAGATCGAAATTGAAACGGCAGAATCTGGGAGAAAAATATATTCAGATTTTGTTGGAAAAGTTAAAGGATATTGTGATAATGAATTGGGGAATATATCTGAAATCGTCATGGAAAGGGTTTTGCATGTTCCACATTTGAATACTAATCTACTGTCGGCGGCAAGTATGGTAAAAAGAAACAAGAAAATCGTACTTGACAATAAGGGTGTGAGAATATATGATACTTACAATGATCTCGTAGCGAATGGAACGTTTGATGGGAACAATTTTATATTTGAGATGACTGTAGAAACTGGAAATAACATTAATGAAAATAACATAGGAGATAATGGTTCGAAATCTGCTGATGTATTATGTTTCAAATGTGAAAATGTCGTAAATCTGTGGCACAGGCGGTTTTGCCATATGAATCGCAGTTATCTGGAAGAATTATGGAAGAAACAAATGGTTAGGGGCTTGAGTGACTTTGATGTCGAAAAAGATGATTGTGAAGCTTGTATACTTGGTAAATTTACTCGCGCTTCACATAAGAGTATTCATGGGGAAACCACGAAACAAATATTAGAGAGATTGCATGTAGACTTGCTTGGCCCAATGCCTGTTAAGACAATTGGAGGGAACAGATATATTTTGACTATTGTGGATGAGTACAGCAGACGATATTTTATTGAATTATTGAAGCATAAATCTGATTGTACTGAAAAAATTAAAGAATTTGTGACAAGAAGGGAAACTGAAACAGGTCTCAAAGTGAAAAACATAAGATCTGACAACGGGGGCGAATTCACAGGATCGGAATTAATTGATTTCTACGCAAAAAAGGGTATAAAGCACGAAAGAACAACACCCTACAGTCCTCAAAGCAACGGGATTGCTGAAAGAGCAAATCGCACTATTTTAGATATGACCAGAACGATTTTGATCGATTCGGGGCTACCAGCTAATTTTTGGGGAGAAGCGGCACAAACAGCAGTATACGTTCGTAATATTACGCCGAATTCACAAGACAAAGAGAAAGTTCCAATGGAAATTTGGTCAGAACGAAAACCAAACGTACAACATTTGCGAATATTTGGTGCAAAGGCTTTTTACGGAAACGTTGATGTTGGAAAAAATAAACTGAGTCCAAGAAGTAAGCCCGGTATCTTCGTGGGATACGCAAAAAACAGAAGAGCCTATAGGATTTTCGACCCAAAGCAAAGTTGTATTATTGAAACGAGAGATGTTCACTTCTTGGAACATGTTATGGGTAGTAAAGACATGCAACGGATAAATAAAGATAAATTGCGTGAATTCGATTATGATCGCATAACAAGTTATCAAATAAATGAAGATGAAGTTGATTCCAATAGCGATGCTTTTGTACACGTGGAAATTGGAAAAACATCTATAAATTCCGTTGGAAATGAAATAGGCGAAAGAGAACAATTGTACAATCATTTGACAGTTGAACCTGAAATTCAAAATTTACGAAATGAAGTGAATACTAATGAATTACGAAGGTCTTCCAGGTTGAGAACTCCCGTCATCAGGTATCAAGCGGCTGCCAGAATTGCTGGTGGTGAATTGGAGGAAAATTTACCTAAAACGTTCTATGAAGCTATGAATTGCATGGACAATTCTAATTGGAAGAGAGCAATCGAAAAGGAACTCGAATGTTTACAACGTTACGAAACGTGGGATTTAGTAGATCGTGATCAGATAGGAAACATGAAGATATTGAGAAGCAAATGGATTTTCAAGAAAAAAATCGACCAAGAGAATATTAAATACAAAGCGCGTTTAGTAGTTGATGGATCAAATCAAGAATGTGGTGTTGACTATGAAAGTGCTTACAGTCCAGTCATGAAATATGAAACGCTGAGAGTACTTTTATCTATTGCGGCTACTAATAACTTTGTAATAAAATACGTAGATGTCGAAACGGCGTACCTCAACGGAACGTTGGAAAGAGATGTATATATGCAATTACCACAAGGATTACAGAATGCGAAAAATAAAGTACTAAAATT
The DNA here is from genome assembly GCA_031308135.1 of Acheta domesticus. Lineage (NCBI taxonomy): Eukaryota > Metazoa > Arthropoda > Insecta > Orthoptera > Gryllidae > Acheta > Acheta domesticus. The sequence goes on from JAHLJT010008756.1 coordinate 73,838,154, forward strand.
GAAGAAAAGTTTGTATGGGCTCCCGGAGGCAGGCAGATGCTGGTATATTAAGTTGTGTAATATATTGAAAGATTGCGGTATGATGCCGTGTAAGTGCGATCCATGTGTTTTTAAAAGGGGAAGAGATGAAGATTTTTTGATAATTACCTTTTACGTCGACGACTGTTTAATTATTGGCAAGAATGTGAATCTGGTCAACGAATTAATTAATCAGTTGAAACATTATATCACCATTAAAGAAATAAGTGATCAGGATAAAGTGACATTTCTAGGGATTCGAATAATAAAAGACGAGGAGGGTTTTACACTCGATCAAGAAGATTTCGTAAAGGAAGTGTTAAATAAATTCAAAATGATTGATTGTCATCCTGTGGGCACTCCAGGAGTTGCAAGTGTGAATCTCTATGATTTTGAAAATATAGAAAAGACCAACCCGAAAATTTATCAAGAAATGTTAGGCAATGTAGGGTACTTGGTCACTGCGACCAGACCGGATCTTGCATTCACATATAGTAAACTTTCTCAATTTTCAACCGACCCACGAATCAATCACTTCCAAGCACTTAAGCGCGTTTTTAGATATCTACAAGGTACGAAAAATGTCAAACTGAGGATTAATAAGGACAATGGTTATTTAAGAATATTCGCAGACGCAAGTTGGTGTGTGACCAAAGACAGCAGGTCTTTCGCAGGGTATAATGTTAAAATCGGAAACAATCTGATAAGTTGGAAAAGCAAGAAAGAAAATTGGTAGCGCTCTCATCGATGGAAGCAGAATTTATAGCATTATGTGAATCTGTTTGTGAAGGAAAGTGGTTAAAGGAGCTAATTAGAGAAATTGGTTTCGATAAGATTATCAAAAAGCCGACTATAGTATACACTGACAGCAAGTCAATTATTGATTGGAGCAAAGAATTTAAGATAACAGCGAGAAATAAACATATGATGCGAAAAATTAATTTTATAAGAGAGGATATAGAATCTCAAGAAACAGAGTTGGTTTATTGCAAATCACAAAACTTAGACGCTGATATGTTGACGAAGGATGTGGATAAGAGTACGTTAATTAAACATATGATGTCTATGGGAATAACGTGATTAGAAATTTCGTGTTCACAGGGTACTCCCGTGTCACACGAAAGGGGGGAATTGTTATAGATTAGTTTATTGAATGTCTTGTATACATTGTGGTATGGTTTTTGTGTTGTAGAAACGAATGTATCCATCATTGGGAGTAACTATGTACAAGAACTTTCATCTTTTTTCTGGAGTTCCTAACCAGATGAATAAATGCCATGTGTTGAATTGGACGTCTGCGTATTATTCAAATATTATCCGTAATTGGTACGAATACCTAAGACAACGAGTTAGACATATTTTCTAGATTTCAATGGAAAAATAGTTATTCCAATTACGTTCTCTATGTTCTCGCGATAGTAAGTCAATTTCCTCACGAAGGACACGATGAGCGATGAAAGCTCAAATCTACAGCTGATTTTACTTTGCAAATAAGTTTTATTATATGAAGCGAATATTTTTCTAATAATTTTTTGCCAAACATGTCATTTCCATCTGCATTCAGAATTCAATTTTTATATAGGTTAGAGTAGGAATTCCAGAATTAAAAAAAATTTGCACAGAATACTATACTACTCCCCATAATAGGGGACATAACATTTTGTATTTGAATTTAAATAAATACATAAATAAATAAATAGAATACTGTATAGATGTAAAGCGACGAGCATTCCTTAATGTAATGGTATCTACTCCTAGACGACAAATAATAGCAGCATTTATTCCCGGAAGGTATGCACTAGTTCTTGATATTATTTTGTATTTTGTAATTTGTGATATATTTTTCATTGGTATTAATTTTCCATTTAAAATTAATGTTTTTGAGCAAATTATGGACTGTACGAACATGACTATTACCAGCTGTGTGTATAAACAATTAAAATAAAAACATACTTAGTGTCTATAGAAGGGTACATTTCCATATAATCAATCGTCTTTTGAAATTTTTCGAAGACACATCAATCGAACAAGAATGTGAGGATAATCGAAAGAGAATTTGTTACGACTACGACAAAGCTGTGCATGAACTTGGTTTACCAATGTCCAATGACCAATGAACATAGCGTTAGTCTTTGTGTTAAAAAAATGAATTGTTACAATGGAAAGAGGAGCAGAACTGGACCAGCTGATATGATCAATGATTTTCACATGTTCCTGAAAAATGCGGCATTTATCATTTTGGAAAATTTTGAGAACCGCTTTATCAAAATGCCGTATGCGCAGCTATTGCAAGTTCTTCCGATTGTGGCTTCATTCTTTCCCTCTGAAAAACAATATTTTAAAGCTGGATATCGGGAAGTCCCATCAATGGGTAAACTTGTGGAATATCATCCTTAGAAGTTTCGGGTGAAGGGTTGCCGAACATCCAACGATCGAAGAAATAGCTAATATTTTCTGATACACGTAACATTACCGATTCTGTAAATTTAAATGCTTCTCTATCAATAATTCCGATCTATCATCTGGTGTCTGAGACATCTAAAAAGGAATTAATTGTAAAATTGTGGATGTTTTTCTTGTTTGAACTTATTTCTGTGTACATTTTGAGCACAAAACATTAGCATTGACAAATAGGATATACAGTGTAATGCAATATGTTACAATTTCATGATAACTGGAAATTTCAAAGTACTCAACATAAACGTTATATAAAATTAAATATAACGAACGTTCAAACAAAAAATAAGGGATAATTAGATCTACTACATCACGTACCATCACTGTCAGTTGTTCGACCAGTCATATATTGCACATGCGTTTCCAAATTTGTCTAACAGCACCATGAGCACCATTTTCATGAATATCACTCAGAGTATTGAAGAATGTAAAAGGTATTTAGACCGCTTTAAAAGTGTCTCAGGAAAATTACTATTCGATATAATTATTTATCATTGCCTACTGATAGTAAAAAATGTTTTTCTTCTGATTTTTTTTATAATATACGTAAAGCCAAGACTCGACAGTAACAGTAATAGAAAAATAATAAAACTATTTAATAATCAAGAAGAAATTTTACGACAAACAATAGTAATAACGGAGATATAATAACTTCATCCATGGTACTATTCTTGGAAGTATCTGCCCTATTTCGATGACTCACCGCGATTCGGTTTGGTTTGTTTGGAAAGTTTGTGTACGATGATGAAAAACCACTTTTTGGACCTTTTTAACCATCACGGTTAAAGAGGTCCATCACATTATTATTATTATTATTATTATTATTATTATTATTATTATTATTATTATACTCTGGGATAGGTAGAAAAGTGTGGCTGATAGACATAGCAGTTGTAGATACCAACAACCTCGACACAATATACAAAAAGAAAATTCAAAAGTACAGAGAACTAACACAAGTTGTAAAGGAGCAGTGGCATGTATTGGACATGGGTAATGTACCAATTTCCTCTCATCAACAGGTGTGATACCTACCGTCCTGCAGCACTCGCTGAATAATGCTAATAACTCGATGAACATTATCATCAATCTACAGAAAGCTGTAATCCTGAGCAAGTGTACTTAAGAATTATTTACTGTTTAATTTATAAATTAATTGAAGGTGTTTAAATTTATATTTGTAGATCTTTTTACCTTTTAATTAGTTCTAAAAATTATATATGTATATATATATATATATATATATATACATATATTTCCGTAGTATTTTAACATATTATATATAATATATATATTATATATATATATATAATATATATATTATATATAATATGTTAAAATACTACGGAAATCATGTTTTGATAGAAAAATCTGTGTGACTCCTGTAACATGTAAAATCCGTGCAAAATAAATAATAATAATAATAATAATAATAATAATAATAATAATAATAATAATAATAATAATAATAATAATGTGTAAAAGAAAAACTGACATCTCAAATTATTCTCATTCTAATGAGTGAAATAGGAGGGATGAGCGAATTACGCAAGAGGGTGGGAGGCGGTATGGGGCGGGGTGCAGCCGGCGCATGATGACAAATGAGAAACGGATCCCGAGTGCCGGTGGCCCGCGGCGGGCGTCGAACACGTTTCTGTAAGTGAATTCCCGGGCGGAGTGCGATAAAAAACGATGGGGGCACTCCATCAATTGCCTCAACATATTTTGGCAGCGTAATTGAGCTTCTTCCACTGGCTCCGAAGGAATGCGGGGTATAACTCAACTCGCGCCTGCTCCGATGCTCCGTAGCCTTTGTGCATCTGTTTCATTCCTTCCGCGAAGCTGGGATTAGAAGCTTGATACTTTTTAAACATTTTGTTGTCTTGTGTTGAGGTGAACACTTGTAATCGCATGCTTGCGACAATTACCGTCAATCGACCTCACTAATCCGATCCTAGTACGATCCTTATGGACTGAGGTCGAATTGAGGGAAGTAGTAGTCCGAGAAACCCCGTCCATTGAAAGAGCCGATAGCACCTTATCTGCTTTTGTTTTTTATTAAATGTTATTTTGCATTGACAAACAGTACAACGTTCAGCCGTGAGGTTCTTCAGTTGATTGACCGAGTAATTTTGTATCAGCGAAGTGTGAAGTGGGTAACTACTTGTCACGTCCCTGATTTCATTAGGTTATACCTTTAACCAAGGTTATTCTAAGGGAAATTCTTTAAACATTCGTTTGAGGGGGATGACAGGGTTTAGAAAAGAATACGATGAGAGAGACAGGTAAATACCAGAAATGTTCTTATCTTATCTAATGTCGGAGATATTTTGAAGGAAAATGTGAAGTGCGAATCTGTTTCTTAGGCGAGAGAGAGGGGGGTTCATCAGTTTGTATCTCGTAAGCGACTGTTCCTGGTACAAGATTTAAATTATTGAAGAAATTATGTGACAATTCGTAATAAAGTAAGTAATCGGTTCGTTGTGAAGTGTCTTACTGCTGACATACCTGGAGGCATTTACTGTTATTCTTAAGATTTTGTTTTGAAAGATTTTTCACTTATTTAGTAATGGTAGTAGTTAATTAGTGATGTAGTTGGGGCAGCTGAAATCAATACAGAGCGTACGTAAGTTAATATTGGACGAAGAATAGATTTGTAAATAGACGAATGGACGTTTAAAGATTTGTGGTTGAGAATCGGACGTGAAATAGCTAACCGTCTATTGGCTTCAATTACTTCGGACGAGATGTGACTGTGCCAATTTAATCTTGTGTCCATGAGAACGCCGAGATAACGAATAGATAATTTAAGAGGAATGAATTTGGAGATCACCAGGGAATGATAGAAGAATTATCTGGTTGAACAATACCTCCAACCAGACTGGTCAGATCTGTAGGAGCTCAGTGTTATTACCAACCAGTAGAGAATATTTGCCTGGGAGAAAGTGGAATTTTTGGGACTTGCACACATCACAAGGTGTCTGGTGTCACAATCAACAAAGAAACTAGAGCTAAAAAACACACACAACTGATGTATCTTATTTTTTAACGGATAATATTACCGAATTTATTGTGCCTATCCAAATGGCAAATGCCAATTTTAAATTTATTTCATAATACTTTTAAAAATACTATCATAAATGGTAAATGTAAATCAGATTGAGGAATTTATTCAGAACTTTATCAAAATCTTCACTCAAATTTGAAATTTCTTTACGAGTTTCGTATACAGTTTCTGAGCAAGTACTTTGTTATGTCATGTTTATTTCAATATTATGTTAAAGTCATTAAACTTTAACGCATGGCATTTAAATCTACCTTATTACCTACGTTATCTGAGGATAGAAAATGGGAATAACCAGCGTTATTTTAATCGAATATTTTATTTCTCACTTGGTCATCAGGAGTCACTTAGCACTCGTGACAATAGTGTAGCACTAATGTATGAAAATAGTAAATCGTCTTTCGGATTTTCTGCATGGTGTACGTCCTTTCTATCACTCATAACAGTAGTGCTCGCACAAGCTCAAATGACTCAAATTATCTGACAACGTACTACGAAATCTTCGAATGTAGTATGGATGGTAGGAGTAACGTGTTATCCGAAACTATTAATATCCTTGCCACTCTAAACTTAGTAGTCGTTGCGCGTCAGCTTTATTAAAACTATTGGAGTACACCTGAAACCTACGAGAGTACTTGAGAATTAATAAAACACAAAGGTACCGAGTGCATGGGATGTTTTGTGTGAGATTCAATTTAGGCAAATGAGTGAAACCGAGAACAGGGAACCGAAGTATCGTACTATATCAACTGCACGATAACCGAATGGGTATAAACGCTGGGTCAACATTTCGACGGAAAATGTTGACATAAATCGAATCGAACAAAAACTATGGCATACGAAAACCGAGGGTTGTCGGTATATCTCGTCAAAAGAATAGTGCTGTTTTTGAGACATATAGTACCTACCTTAAAAATAAAATTGTGAAAAACTAAACTTCAAAGATCAAAAAATGTTTTATTAAAAATTGTGGTTTATATATTTTACAAAACATTATATACACATGTATAGCAAGGCATCTCTGGCGTTTTTTAATAATAGATTCACGTTGAAAGCAGTTATTTATGCTATGCAAGTTCATACTAAAATAGATTTTAGACACAACATTTTCCTGACTCGCCTACCTTCAGGCACAGAGAATTACTTGAAAAACTACCGTTAAAGGAACGTTTTTAATAAATTTGCATGCTTCATTAAACAACTGAGTTTAATAATTATCTACCTCATAAATATTGTCCCAAAGAGTCACGTAATGTAGAGAAGGTAGTGCAGTAATTATCAGCGTTACACCACTGAAGTAGCCTTGAAATTCTTCCGCACTATTCCAGAAGGTTCAGGCTAAAATTACTGCTAATCCAATGGTTTTGTCAAGTGGAATCGAATGAGATATTGATACCCATTTTAGAAGTTCTAAAATTTTCGATGTTTGGATGATAAAAAAACTTCTACGTATTTTTTTCAATTCTTTTAAAATGTTCTCCAAGAATCCACAAAAACATTAACAATTCTCCACGAAGATGCTGATATGCGCCAAATGACAACTGAATTGTCTCGATTGATGGACTGGAAAGGGTCTATCCGTGAAGGACGGACGGACAGACAGGCAGACAGACAGACACAGGTTTTTCGATTACTGCATAAGGATTACGTTATATTACTTAACTTTATTATGATACGGAAAGTAATGATTTACGAGGCAGAGGGGTTGACAACATAACGTAAAAAATCGATGCTTCAATGCTACTTACTTCATAGGCAGTACTCATTCAGTTTAGATCAGAAGTCGACCAGATACACTTGTGTTCCGAGCTGGTCTGTGATTTCTTGCTTTAATTACTCACGAAAAATGTGTCCATTCCTTCGCCGACCACGGCACGGTCAACATCGCTCCGCGAACGTTGTCCCGCAGGCTTATCAGCTAAGGTTTCGCTTTCTGTGATAACGGTTTAGACTACCAGTATACTATTCTCAGTGTGCCTCACTTTATATGCAACAAATTGTTTAAAAGTGTTGATTTAAATAGTGCTTCGCAAGTGTCAGTGAAACTAAAATCAACAGAGCAAGCAGTTTCGTAGTACGCGACGGCTTCGGCCATCGCAACTACGCAACATGTCGACCATACCCAACCCTGCCGCTACCGAAGAACAACTAGCGCGTAATATGCAAATAGAGCAGTTAATTCAACAACAAAACTGCCTCCAACAACAACTGGCCGAGCTTCAACACCAGCAATGGCAACTGACACAACAGCTACCGCAGCCGTTGGCAGCCGTTCTCCCCAACCCTCAACTGAGTGGCGAGGCCGCCCCCGTCGCCATGGACACCTTTGCCCAGGGTCAAGGTATCTCCTCAGATCAACTACAGCTACAGCAATCAAAACAAGTAAGTGAAGTGCATTCAAATTTTGGTGCTGACAGTAAAAAACGTAAAATATACCATTCGGAAGAAAGTACAATCCAATACAACGTGCCAGTATCTTCCCGGTATAAAGCCCTGGAAAACTCTGCTATCGAGTCTCCAGTGCGCGAGACAGTCGTATTAAGTGAACCAGAACAAAACATCATCAAAATCCCCCCAATATTTGTCCATGAAGTTGACAACTTTGAAAAAATGATTCAAGACATAAAAAAATATTGCTCAAAAAGATTTCTCTACCAAAAACGTTAAGAACTCAGTGAAAGTGATGTTTAGTGACATAGAAGACTTTAGAAATTATAGAAGTTTTTGCGATGAAGAAAATATCGCTTATTACTCTTTCAGGGACCCTACGGTTAAACCTTTGTCAGTTGTCATCAAAGATATTCCCACTAGCTACTCCGAGGAAGCCATCGAGGCCGAACTTTTACGGCTTAAATATCCTGTTACAAAAGTTAGTCGATTATACAACAAAGAGAGAAAACCCATTCACATTTGTGCTGTAGAACTAACCAACAATAGTGAAGCAAGAAAAATTTTCGCCCTTAACAAATTTTTGTATAGTGTAATTAGAGTAGAGCAAAGATTTAATGCTAGAATAGTAATGTGCAAAAAATGTCAAAGGTACGGCCATTCTCAAGCCAACTGCGGTTTCCCTCCGAGATGTGTGAAATGTGTAGGTAATCACCACTATAAAGATTGTGGAAAAACTAGAGATTCTCTCCCCCAATGTGTTAACTGTAATGAATACCATGCCGCTAATTACCGCGGCTGTAAATACTATAAAACATACGTCAAAGAGAAGACAATGCCCTCTCCTAAAGAACGTTCCAATAATTCAAATAGTCATATATCCCCCAAAATGGCCCCTAACATAAATGACCCTCAAAATTATAAAAGAGGTTTCCCATCTCTCCCTCGTCGCTCTTATCGTGAAGCAATCCAATCTTCAAGTAGGGCACCACCATTAGATTGGTCAAGTATTATCTCCAATATAGTTTCACAAGTTGTAACAGCTATAGTTCCTCAAATACAAAAAATGGTTGAGGGAATGGTGAGAACAATGTCTTACAATGGATAAAAATCTCGGAAAAGGCAATATCCTCAACTGGAATGCAAACGGCCTTAAACGCCAAGAAAACACATTCAGAATTTTCTTACGTCAGCACAATGTCATTATTGCCTGCATCTCGGAAACTCACTTAATCCCTGGTGAAAGATTTAACATTCCAGGGTTCCAGTGCTATCGCTTCGATAGATTATCACCTCATGGAGCTTCAGGGGGAGTAGCTATATTAATTAATAAGCAAGTTAAACAAGAACAAATCCCCACTCCTTCCTCAGCCAACTTAGAATCTGTTGGAGTTAAAATTAAATTAAACAATCATCCCGTCCAAATCATAGCTGCCTACAAACCTCCTAACAAGGCGTTTCCTCAAAACGCTCTTCACGAAATTTTCAAAAATAATCATCCCACCATCCTAATGGGGGATTTAAATTGTAAAAACAGCGTATGGGGATGTAACACTACGACATTTCAAGGCAAAAAACTATATGATTTTGCAGTTTCCAACAACGTGGAAATAACTGGTCCCAATGAACCAACAAGATATCCTTCAAACACAAATATCATCCCAGACATTCTCGATATCACCCTGACAAAGAATATAAACTTCCCGCTTCATCAGAGTGTTATACCAGAACTAGACTCCGACCACAGTCCGGTGATCATATCACTTTCTCCACAGATGTCCTTAAATTCTGGTTCAATCCATAGAGGTATTACAAACTGGGATAAATTCTCCAACCTGATGAGTACCAACTATAAATTTCCTCAAAACCTCTCAAACTCCCAAGAAATTGATACTGAGATTGACAATCTCACCAAATCCATAATTTCAGCGGTAAAACAATCAACGATAATGCTGCCCACCTTTAAACCAAAACCTATCCCGTTTAAAATATTAAACTTAATTAAATCTAAAAATAACCTGAGAAGATACTGGCAGATTACAAGAAGAAAGGACATCAAACAGAAACTGAACAAACTCACAAGGATAATTAAGCAACGACTTGACCATTTTAGATATAATAACTATAAAACTTATTTATCTGAAATACATCCGAACTCAAGACATTTATGGTGTACGGTAAAACGACTGTTACGAACCAAAGCCACAATTCCTCCATTAAAATCAGGATCCTCATTGGCTTTCTCAGACGAAGAGAAGGCAAACGCAATTGCCCGACTTCTGGAAAATACTTTCCAACCCCACCCAGTTACAAACCTCGCATTCAACAGGCAAATAGAGGACTACTTAAAACAAGAGAAAACCACAGTTGATGCAGCAACTAAATTCATATCACCTTCGGAAACCTTAAATATAATTAAACACTTGAAAGTCAGAAAATCCCCAGGTATAGATGGCATCAGCAACCTAAGCATCAAAATGTTAGATAAAAAAGTAATTACAGCTATAACAGCGATCTTCAACGCTGCTCTACGTCTCAATTACTTCCCCGGAAAGTGGAAGAAGGCAGTAGTCCTACCGGTACTTAAACCTCACAAAGATCCTAAAGTCGCTGAAAATTACCGTCCCATAAGCCTTCTCCCCACCCTTTCTAAAATTTTTGAAAAGTTAATTCTAAACAGGCTCAACCACTTCCTTATAACCTCAAAAGCATTTCCGTCCTTTCAATTCGGTTTCAAGCCTAATCATTCAACCTCGCACCAATTACTAAGATTAACGGAAGGTATAGCTCACGGCTTCCACCGTAAAGAACACACAACTTCTGCCTTCTTAGATATGAGCCATGCTTATGATAAAGTATGGCATAGAGGCCTTGAGTATAAATTAAATGTTCTGGGTACTCCGAATTATCTAATCAAAATCTTAACAAGCTTCATCTCCAACAGAGAATTTATAGTTCGAATCAACAATGCAACATCTAGCTCATTTCAAATCAACGCAGGCGTTCCGCAAGGATCAGCTCTTTCCCCTACGTTATTTAACATATACTGCTACGACATCCCATCGGAAGGAGACGCAAAGATAGCACAATATGCTGATGATATAGCAATATATGCTACAAACTATGACATACTAGTGGCTAAAGATCACCTACAAGAAAGCATCAATAACTATGTCGAATGGACGCAAAATTGGAGAATTAGAATTAATCCAAGTAAGAGCAACTGCAAAATCTTCACTCTCCGCCGGCCCAAAAATCCGCCTGAAGTCGCAATCCAAGGTACTATAATCCCTTGGTCAACATCCCCGATAAAATACCTCGGAGTTCTCTTAGATAAAAGACTCACATGGAAACCCCAAGTAAATGCTGTCATAGACAAAACTAAATGTAAAATATTTAATTTATCATCGATTATAAATCGCCGCACTCCTCTTAGACTAGAATGCAGTCTATTAGTATTTAAACAAGTCATATTGCCTACAATGACATACGCATGCCCAATATGGGGAGGCGCAGCATCAAGCACTATCGATAGACTTAGTAGACTACAAAATAAGTATCTAAGAACAACCCTCAACGCGCCATGGTTCATTCCCAACCATCAAATCAGACGGGAACTAGACATTCCTGATTTCAAGGAGACTGTAAATAAGCTTGCCAGCAATTTCTTCAATAACCTCCCAAATGCTCCATGCTCAGCCATATTCAACCTAGGAAGGAATTACAACAGCCCTCGAATCCTATCTAGATTCCCTAAAGATAAATTCAAACCTCCGTAAACCGACAGCTTCCATATTCCCATCCTCCATTACATCATCCTTTAAAATAAGATCTGTAATCAAAACCCCATTATTATAGTAAGGAAACCAACCGTGACTTAAGGATGACCATATCCTAACAAGCTATTTATATTTCTGTATCTTAAAACCCTCGAAAGACAATATTGTCGGACGAGAAGTAATAAATTAAAAAAAAAAAAAAAAACGAAAAATGTGTTTTAACCGATTCGAACAGCAGTTATTGAATGGTAGGAAATGATATGGATTTTACGAGATTGACATCATTAAATCATCAAATAGTAATCTTACGTTATAGCTTCTTTAACAATTATCTTACTTTGGACATTTGTATTTCATGTTTTCTTTCTTCAAAATTATGTTTATTTTTTCCCATTTTATATTCCAATTTTTTCTATTTTCTTTAAAATCTATTTTTATTAAATTGATAATAATATTCTGTAATAGCTAAAATTTTATTAGTAATTTAGATATATTTATACTTTCCCGTATACGTACGTATACACGGAGTGATATACGTAGTATAGGGAAAGTTATGTAATGCTGTGCGAAAAAATGGCGAATTTTCGGCGGAAAAAAATTCATTGCCCGGCCGTGATAACGAAAAAGTGGATAAAACCAGTTGCTGAATTAAGAAAAAATCCCCTAACACGTGGTGTAGCCAAAAACCCTCTTTTGTGGGTCCTTGATATCGAAAAACCAATTGAAAGGAAAACGTCCGTCTGTCCGTCTGTGAACACTGCTAGCGCCTAAACTATAGGTACGATTTCTTCCAAAATGGATCGTCGATCCATTTCCATCCCCAGTCGATCTGATTCTGGTTGAAAATTTGAGATTTTGAAAAAGATTCTTCAAAATTTGGAGGTACTTTATATGAAGCCCCCCCGGACATTTTCAACATTTTCTCAAAAACGGCTCCTAATTTTTTCTTTAAACTTTTGGTAGGGATAGTGGTAAATGTACTATATCAGATGACATAAAATTCACATTTCTCTATAGGTTGGTTTTTTCAACAATTACAAAAATGTAAATTTTTTCACGTTTCTCACGTCGACATTATTTACACTAGCGGCGATTTTTTCACATTATTATATTTACGAGTACATGTGCTTTAAATAATGTCAAGTGAAGTTTATCGAAAACACAACCGTTTTCTGTGGAACGTAGCTCAAATTACCGCATTTTCAGAAACGCTCAAACGCCATTTTCTCATAAATGGCTAAAGAAAACTCTTCAAACTTTTCGATCGGATAGTGCTAATGGCACTCTTTAATATGACCTATAGCTAATTTTGAGTTGTTTTTTTTTTCAAAAATTACATAATTGCAATTTTTTTGAAAGATCTCTCACATCTTTAATATGCATATTTCCAGCAATTTGTAAACATTATTATATTTGTGAGTGTATGTGCTTCAAATAACATTAAATAAAGTATTTTGAAAACTCAAAAATTTTGTGTGAAAATGAGCTTAAAATTTCGTATTTTTAGTAGCGCTAAAACGCAATTTTCTTTAAAACGGCACATATTTTTAAAAGAAAATTGCCACTTAGGACCAGGTTTTTGTGTTCTTTAATATTCTAAAATTAATATTTCCGTTCTACCAATAGGAAACCGAAAAGTTAAGAAAATTACAAAAAAATGTACTTTTGGCGGTGATAGATGGCAGCTGGCAAGAGAATGTGGCAATTCCAAATAGCTAGCGGAGATCCAAAGAAATAGAAGACTAATAGGGGAAAGTCTGTGCCATTCTGTAGCACCACTAGTTATCTTTGTAGCCCTGAAGATGGCCGCTATGCGACCTAAAAAGCTTTTCGCCAAAATAAACAACTATGACAAACCAATGTTTCAAATCTATTTCCTTGAAAGTTATTTAATATTGTTAGCTTGTCAGCTTCGAAGTTCGCAAAAAATACAATTTCCTGTTTGGATCTGTTTCATGCCACAATTCAAATCTCTGTTCTTCCAAATGACTCATTAATATCAGCTCTCTTCATTGTAAAAGTAGTTTAATAGTCTTTCTAGTTAAAAAGAAAGATATGTATTGCGGTAGCAAATTTAGAACTTTAATATTATACACATAATAAGTTTTTTTACGCGTAATTCAATTTATGGAATCTCGATTCACAGATCACCGGTGAATTAAAGTTATGAATTTATTTTATAACATCCATTTTTATTATTTTAGATACTTGTATTACATTATTCATTTATATAATGAATATTATTGTTATCTGTGATTCCGCTCAAATGAACTGCCGTATGGGTAATTTTTATTCATTCAGGTGTCATAATTACTCACCAACTTCCTTTTTTCCTGTTGGGTGACAACATTCCAAGTCTTTTTGGAATTGACCTTGGGGTAATTCTTGTCGGTCATACGTCAAGTCGTTAGTCATTGCCTTTTATCTCTATCGGCCAAGGTCTTGCTGCCGTTAGTATCTGAGTTCCCAAACGGTCACCCATTCAGGAACCCACAATAACTCGCAAAGCTTGGCTCAATTCGTATACAGATGCATGTAAATATAGTCAGTGATTGAGCTATCCTTACCAAGAACGTAAAAGATAAATATTTTCCCTGGATGTGATTTGAGTCCAAAATCTTACGTTTACCAACCAAGCTGCGACGGCTTTTACGCAAGATGAAGACCACAGTCAATTTGCGATGGAACTATCGTAGCTTTTATATTCATCTAATGTTCCGTAAACTTATCACTTGAAATAATTTCCGTCATTAGAAAACATTGAGAAAAGATCAGTGTTGCTAGTACTGTTAAAGAGAAAATGTTTTGTACATCATCAGAATTGTAGAACAGAAGTTAACGCGGTCGCGGGACCTGTCGGAATATAAACAAGGGTTTGGCTAAAGGTGTCCCATGAAAATTTAATTAACCGATACGTAGTTATAACAATTTAATTTGAATATTGTAATATATCAACATTCCGATAAGAACTGCAAATGTGCTAAGACGCTAATGGATAATGACAGTGTAGTTATTTTCCAAGTTTTCTTGAGCCTCGGAATCACTATCTCCACACATTTATCAGCATTGGTTCAATTAAGAATAAAAGATAGCAAAGAATGTTGCTGGCAAACTCTTTATCGTTCCCATGTTAAAGAAACTAAATTGTTTCTTGCATAAAAAGCGGGCTACAACTTTAATTTCATTGTCATGTCGTCGAAATAAGAGATATAGGTGTGTTCACTCCCAGTCTAAAATTGAAGCTCATGTGAGGCTAGTTCTCACAGTTCTCGCTATATAAGCGCTGCGAACGACTTGGGCATTTTTTGGGACAACATGGTAATCCATTTAATAGCTTTGTCACCAGCTGGTTTCAACGCAGTTAATAGTCATTTCGCGGTGGAATTTCTAGAGTCGTCTGGAGTGAATAGTTCAAAAAATGGGGAGTTTTTTTATAAAACACTGTGATAGTAACAGTGAAAAATGTCATTCGCAGGAAACTACTTTATTTCGTGTTCCGAAGTGAGAACATCTACGAAAGAAATGGATTGAAATTGTTCCCCCGAAGAAAAGACAATTAAGGCAAGGCGATTATGTTTGCGAAGAACATTTCAAAAGTGAAGAGATTATTGTTATGCAAAATTCTGTAAGTAACATTTCAAGAATTTATCATATACTGTTAATGAGTTAATTGTAAAATAAGGTAAATAATTTGTAAAATCATACACAATCAATATTGAGAAGTGGACAAAAAGTGAAGTACAATGTACAGTGCAACGAAGTACAAGCCTATTGATTGATTGATTGATTGGTTACACGCTGGGTTTCTGAGCAAAGCAACATAACTCTCACTTGACTCTCACGTAAATCACGGTTGAATTTTTTTTCGTAAAAGTAATCTGTTTATTATTATTTTGTCTTTAGAATAACATCACCTCCTGCTTTAAAAAATACAAATCCTCATTCTGTGGTACATTAAAAAAAAACCTCCGACAAATATTATATAACGTCTTAAAAGACTTTAATACATTTTCATTACAGTTTCTCCGATTATGACAAAAATGCTGCACTGTGGAAACCATACTCTGGTGGAAGCCTCTAAATCGCGAGACGCCATCATGAATTCCCAACTCGATCATGCGCACCGTACGGACAAGCGAGGAACTAGCCTCAAACTGACTTCAAAAATTTTGTCCAAAAGGCGGCTAGTTGACACACCTATATATCTTACACTACGGCGAGGTTTTTGTAAAGATTCGTTCGTTCTGGTTCAGTGAGAGTGATGACAGCACGATCTGGTGGTAAGATTAATAGAAACCGAGGAGAAAATTTCTGTCAATGGTGACGTTTGGAGCTCAGTCCAGTCACTCTATGCTGTTTCAATAAGCTGATTCGCCATCATTTAGGCTGGGAATGTGGTCTATCGTGTGGATTGAAGTTTTCTACAACAGTTATAAAACTGTGTATGAAACGGGCAGACGCATTATTCACTACTTGCGCAAAGAAGCTATTCATGCTCATCTAGCCGTTCGCTTGGCGGTTTGACCTTGCTCGAGTAGCGATGGGCAGTGCCTGCTAGATCGCCAATAACCGAGTGCGTCGAAAAGCAAAAGACAGTTTCGGTTGCAGTGCCGTATCGGTTAGTTACGACATACTGCAATGCTTTAAGGTTTGTTCAGGTTCGAGTTCTCAATTGAGTTTCCATCGAACAGAGACTGTGACGGTACAAGCGCACAAATGTACTGCTCTTGCCAGGAGCGCTGTATTTTAAATTTGTTTTCCATGCCAGGCAATCGCAAACCTTGGAAAGCTGCGTTCATCTTTGCAATGGACCTAGTCGTAGTCTAGTCGCAGATGTGAAGCCTACGAGTAGCAGAAGCACAAATGACGTAAGCTGTGGTAACTCTTAAGAAAAACACACACTTCTGAACACTCAAAATCAAGATCAATTGCATTTGCATGAAAATTGAATTTACGAACTTAATAAGGAAAGTAGAAATGCTTTCACTAATTTTCAGGTTTGTGTTTTTCTTTGAAAAGTTTTCCAAAATATGTTTTGGTTAAAATTATGATAAGTTTTTTTTTAATTTGTGGTTAATGTTGCTCAGTGCATACCGTCCTCAAACAGTATTAATTCCCGTCTCAAAGAAATTTTTTTTGTGTGCGGCCTCCTTTCAAGAAGAGACTCGTTACTTTTTTTTTATGTCCAGGAACTGACACTTTTTGGTGTCGAGTAAAGGTATAAAATTAAGAATCGCTTTACAGTTCTTCAGAACCCGGAGATTTTTGCGCTGATATGTATAGTTGAAGACGGTAATTCTAAATTAAAACGGTGTATACAGGCATAATATATGGTTCTATGAATATTTAATATTTAAACAAATGTTTACTTGTGAATTTTTAGTGTTATTTATAGTTCAATGAGCGCTGAACGCAGAATCGGCAATCAAAATTTCAGAGGGTTTTTATCGGAGAATGAGCGTAAAATGATGCACAACCTTCAAACATATTTTTATCTTTTACATAAAATACCAACGAAAAGCAGCTGTCGTAGTAAGTTTATTACGGATTCGTACTTGTAGATACTACAAATAAACAAATTCATCTGACCTTTCGATGGCTTCTTAGGGAACACTGAATTATCTCCTCTTGTAGCTGGTACGAATACATATCCTAATTAGTTATGCTGCCAATAATCAATGCACTTGATTCAACTTGACTAGAACAAAGTTAACAATCGGCGAAAATCCACTAGTTAATTGTGAAATAAATCGATCAAATAATATTAAATTTATGTCACTGTAGCTTCGTAGGTCCCAATGATAGGTTCCATAATCACGAAACAATAAGTACGAGGCACTAGTTACTTTCCATCTTCATAAACGTGTATTGATTTTTCTATTAAAGAACCACTTCACTTCACAACATGTCTTGAAAATTACTCTTATGATCTCATCCCTGCAAGTCTCCTTTCTTTTGCTTGGAAATAGCTTCGTATCACAAAAGGCGACTACCTGAAACAAAAATGTTGACTTGCATCATGTTAAAATCTAGATGAAAAAAGATTAAATACTGTTGTCTTTTGTAAGTACTCCGAGTATAACCAATGTTACAATAATCCTAGGTCGCATACTTTATTTATCCGTGCTGTTCAATGTATTACAAAGTACACAAGATACGTGATAATTGACAACTCAATATTGTATCTTAATTTGCAAAGCTTCGAATTCCCTGAATTCGTTTCATTTACTAGAAGAACCCGGCAGGTGTTGTTCTGCTGACTCTCCCCTCCCCCATTTTGTCCTCCTTTTCTCTCTCTCTCCCTCTCTCTCTCTCTTTCTCGACTCTCTTCCTTCCCTCCCTCTCTCCTCCTCTTTTTCCTCTTCCCCCTTCTTTCTTCGTTTATTAATTTGTTTAAAATGTATTTAAGTTATGAATTTGAAAAAAGTTTTTATCATAAAAAATGCCAGAGTCGCAACGCTAAGAGTTTTTAATATTTCTTACTTTAATCTTCAAAATTTTGAATGTGATTAAAAAATAATGAAAACGTTCAACGAATTATTCACTATTGTATTTAATTATTCACATTCATTATTGTAAAAAAATATTGTAATTTGTAGAATATACAGATGGTACTGAAATACGACGAAGCCTCTGCAAAGTTGTTTCCTATTTACGGAAGGCTGCATTACATGAACATATTGGCCACTCCTTAAGTTTTCAAAATAATTTCGATTCCTAAATGAAAAGGCAAGGCAAAGTCAGTTTTCTTGATTCTATAAACATAATTGGATAATCTGCGAAGTTTTTCTTCGGAGAATATAACGACATGACTCCATTGGGAATGAACATTCCTATATATACTCAGCGACTCGCGTAGAAAGCCACTGATTTTCATAAATTCTTTTGATAGCTTGGTACCTTTTAATTTCGTATTCAACTTCGATAAATAACAGTTCCATTTTTACAATCTAATCGCAAGGATCAACAATCTTTTAATTTTTCTCTCTGAAAAACAACGCTTTATATTATTTTGTAATTTGACCTCCGAAATCTCTTTCACAGTGGCACCTGCGTCTCGACATTAATGAACTCGCGCTTTCCCCCACACAGACGTGTCTCGCACGTGAGCAGTGGCCATTGCTCGCAGGTGTGGCAGGAGTTCCCATGTGTGAGCCAAACCGCAACTGGGTCGCGGTTTGACCCATCGGGTCGCGATGTGTAGCGGAGGGACAAGGTGCCATCGACAGCGCCAGCCGTCGCTCGAACCTCACCGCACACCGCTCAAATACGGACCGCCTTGGCGTTGCGATTGTAGGTCAGAGGAACGTGTTACAAGCCTATAATAAACTAGACCAGTCGAAAAGGGTAATCATTTAACAACACTGATTATTTGTTCAGAATAGTTGTGTTCAAGCATGATAAAGTGAAACTAGTGCGCCGCCGCGAAATAGAAAGGCTGGAAAGAGCTATTCTCTCGTTTTGGTGAGAGGACCAAAAGGTAACAGTTTTTCAGCGCGCTCTAGCATCTAGACAGTTTTTCATGAATTTAAAGTAAGTGTATGTATTTTGTAGAAACTTGTATCTTCTTTAATTTTTTAAATAATAATAGTTCGATAAAACGCATAGTTTTGAAGATGAAAGCGAGAAACGAAAAAAAAATCCCTCAATAATATAAAACCTTTGTGAAAAAATTTCCGGAATTTTTTCATGTATCGCGCCGTTTTAAGCGGACTAGACTAAACGGCATTTCCACCAACAAGATATAATATAGAATATCTTATCAAAATAATTTTTTGAGTTACGTACTTTTTTATTATTATTAACTTAAATGTACTGACCTTAAGGGCCCTTACGGGTCTGCAGTTTTTGTTCACGTATTGTTCGGAAGTAACCCTCGGAAGTTTCCCACGTTGCATTACTGAGTATTTAGGTTTGTGGTAAATCCTTTCATTTATCGTTTAGAGCTATTTTATTGCTAAAGAATTGCGATTTTTAAAAGATGACATGTGAGGGGTATCCGGGGAAGAGGTCGTGACGTAAGGTCTTGTCGTAAGTTGAAAATGGGGGGGGGGGTCGAAGGGGAGTAAAATGAAAATAGAAAAATAAATTATATATTTGGTGAATAATACGCTCATTTAAAGTATTTATGGGAAAGCCTGTATGTAGTTGGTAGCTGCGGCCATGCCATGGTGAACCTAATGCAGGGCGACGTGAAGTTTTGATAATGATGTTCGTGATGCTTCTCCGTGGTCAAACCAGACTCTTCCATAAAAGTATTTTGAACGGAGTTAAAACAAGGGAGCGATGCTGTGTAAGTGGTCGAAGAATGGCAACTCCTTATATTACTTTGCTAACCAAATAAACTATATGGGATCCATGTCAGTTTAGTATCTAGTTGAACTCCGAAGTACTAGATAATTGCTTTGAAGAAAAGGTGTGGTTATTGAACGAAAGTTGAAGGTCTGGAGAACATGGCCGTAAGAGAAAATTGTAATAACTTTCGTTGATATTGACATTCAAGTGTCACATTTTAGTCCGATTCGATATCGCAAAAGACATTTTATTTTCTGCTACGTAAAATATCGTAACGGTTGTGTGAATGGAATAAGAATATGATAGATATGAATGGAATAAGAATATGATAAGAATATGGTAGATAGAATATTTAGCGTATCAAATAATGAAAATCACAAATATAATTTAAATAAAATTGAGAAAATTTTAATTGCTAATGACTATTCGGTAAAGTTTATTAGGAAATTTATTCAAAAAAGATTAATGTTCCATAAAAATTTAAGCGTTTAGAATAAGTCTGATATTGAAGAAATAAATGGTAATAACACGTCAAATTTAGTCATTCCACATGTTCGTGGGATCAGTAATAAAATTCAGAATTTTGTTAGGAAGAGTTTCACGGGGAAATACAATCTTAGAAATAAAATCTTCAATAAAATTAATGTAATTAAGAATATTAAAGATGTTATACCATATAAAGAAAGAGAAAATACTGTATATCAGATAACTTGTCAAACTTGCGACAAAAAATACTTTGGTCAGACGTAAAGAAAATTACAAATGAGAATTAAAGAACATGAGAGGAATATTAGTGAGCCAT
Organism: Acheta domesticus; assembly: GCA_031308135.1. Taxonomy (NCBI): domain Eukaryota; kingdom Metazoa; phylum Arthropoda; class Insecta; order Orthoptera; family Gryllidae; genus Acheta; species Acheta domesticus. Next base: position 73,858,957 of record JAHLJT010008756.1, read on the forward strand.
TTACCAGACAGAACTCTGTAACGACTCATAGAATAGAAACTGGTCATAAGTTAGATTTTGAAAACGTTAAAATTCTTGATAATGAAACCAGGAGATTCCCAAGAATCATTCCTGAAACTCTTCATATGAAATTAAATGAAACCATGAATTCGATGGTAGAATGTAACAACTTCACCAATGCATATGATAACATATTACGCAAAATCAAGTATTTATTATTTTCTTCGATTATCGACCCCTGCCTATGGTTACCTGACCCCCTGCCTCTTAATTCTATTCGTTTGTTTTACTTACGATTCACAAACTTAAAACTTATATCCAATATAAGGTAAGCTTCCATTATTTAATATTGTTTTCTGCTTATATGATGTTTATAAAGATTCATTTCATCTATTCATATTTATGTAATAAATTAGATTTTAGCCAAAATGTACCTGATGATGGAGACAAATGATCTCTGAAACGTTGTAAAACTCCAACTTTGTTTCATATACAAACTTCAACCTTGTATGAAATATAGTTTATTATCACCTGATTGTCTATAATTAATGGAACATTTTTTTATGGAATGGAATAAGACCACGTCGTCAGCATTAAGAGCTTCAATAGGAAAAAAGCAAGTAGGGAATTCTTTATTTATTAGGGTGGCCCTTAGCTATAGGACAAATATCTGAAAGTTGAAAATTTCCCACCCCTAGCCCGGTTTCAGTCTACAAGAAAATGATCTCTGCTAACTTTCAAACCAACAGGATCATTTCTAGACGACCCCAAAACGCCTTGAAGTTGAAACATAGTATACGAAACAAATAATTCCAATCAAAAGCAGTGAACTATTCTCTCCCTAGCTCAATTTCTCTTTTCTCAATTTATGTGGCTCATTCAGACAATCAGCAATTGTTAAAAAATATTCTAAAACAAATTATCTCTAGTTTATTCAGCAATTTCTGAAATAGCATGAAAATCAAAGATTTTTTTTACTTTCTCGCCTCAGGAAGTTCTTCTTAAGAGAGAGTTACATAATCATGTGCCGGAAAACGGCGAATTTTCTACAAAAAAACTCTTTATTGCCGGACTCTGGTAACGAAAAAGTGGATAAATCCTGTTGCTAGAAAAAAATCTTTAAACACGTAATGTATCAAGAATCCATGTTTTGATAATTCACATCTCTAAGAGAAACCCACGTTTATTTACAACATAGAAGAAAAATCAAAACACCATTTGGACGAACGAATTTTGAACATTCTGTTTTCTGAGAGGATGTAGTAGCAGTTGGGTATTACTTACGATCTTCAGCAACAATTTATGAAACATTGTTAGTTGTGAGGATGTTGTTATAATCCTGAATAAGTTTGACACCTCTTTCTGCAACGTCATTCACAACTATCTTCTCAAGTTTTTAAATTCCACTTTGTAACCAGGATCATCCTTCCACATTGATGGGTCTTTATTGAGAAAATGGGCATTGATAGAAAATTTCGTGAAGAAAGATTTTGTTTCAGGAATTACAAAAGATGAAAACTATATGTTTGTAAAGAAGGAAAGATTATTTTGAGGCAGAATGTACCTCTTCTGTTTATTTTATTCTTCTGCCTCTTCTTCACCTTTGTCTCCTTCCAGTATAACTTGAGCCATTTTCGCCTTCTTCCATTGGGATACTCCTGTCTAAGAAGAATAGAGCCACAGTTTCTAGAACTATGTACCAGAGATGGTTTGAAAATTTGCAGCAGCTTCACAAATTTGTGTATCAATATTTTGATAATTTACCAGTTGATAAATTATCATGTTGTGGTGCCTTAATTGCTTCTGATGGCAGAAACCAGTCTCGGATATACACTCGAGCAAAAGAAAATGTTCTTTTTAAAGAGTTATTCTTTTTACAAGACCTGAAATAGGTCTTTTAAATTTTGAAATTTACCTTGAAATAGGTATATTTTCAATACGTATGTAGCCTTTGCCATCTAAGATGACTTATATCTCCTGGCGTAAGAAAAGATATCCCGTTCTTTGGAATGCCGCCAAGAAAGATTAACTCCAGCAATTCTCGGTAGTCATTTCGAGGCTACTTTCTCCAGAAAGGCAACTCTTAGTCTTGCAAATATAAAGAAATGTAATTGTGGTCTCTTCACATTGAATATTCACTTACGTTTGTGCATACATTACTTTTCATTAAGTTTGAGAGCAAAATGAACTACTTGTATCTACTAGAAATTGGAAATCCCCAAAAGAAACCAAACAACGCAAATATTTGAAGTGAACCCCAATTAGATAAAATGAGCAAAAAACGAAATGTCTTAGTTGAACCGTAATGTGGTATAAAATAAAAAGTTACTTTCATGTTTTCAGTGGTCCAGAACTCGTTTATTCACACCGTTGGAAATCACGCGTAGTTAGGAAGTCCAACAAATAAAAAGCAGTGATAGTTACAGTACATATACGAAGTGGTGCAAGCATTCTATAATTCCAAATATAAAAGTGACTCATTTCACGGTAAAATGTCTCGGTCGCAGAAATTTCCTTCACAAGTCTCGAACTTTTTTCTAATATATACAAAGAAACTCATCGCATCTCTGAGTCAAAACACGAACGTACGTTTTCACGTAAACCACCCATCAACGTCTTAACCCGGATATTCCTAAATCATGTTGGTGATTATAGCGTACGACGTCTTGTCTTGCCCTTCCGGAAAAAAAACTTTCCAGGAAAAGCTCATCGACAAGGGGGTCGACTTCGACAAAAGACATTCAGGAACGGCATTTTATGCTCCTACGTATGCAGTATTGAAAATATTTGTATTCAAAAAAGTATTCGTACCTACGATACTTATTTTGTTTTTAATATGAAACTAATTTTAAATAATATAATGCTCGTACAGCTTATTGGACTCGAGAACATTGTGCTCTTAAACCCATGCATTTAAATTACAAACAATGTCAAATAGTCAATTTACTTTTATTACTCCGTCTTGCTGATCCAAACGCCAAACCTCCAAAAAATGTTTTATTTTGAATACTATGATCTAAGAAATGCAGGACCTCTGAGCCGGAAAACCGGGTTTTATAGCCTAAACGCATAGTTTTTTCTAGTTATGCGTGATGCTAACGTGTATTTCGGGTTCCGTGTGCCTTACGCTATTTTACAAAATTCAACATTTTTCATCACTTTGTTTGATGCCCTGGAGGCCATAAGAACACTTGCAACATCATCACATTTCTGGCTTCAAGTTTTAGATATGTTTAATGTTACAGCCTAAAACATGGAGCCAGAGTATCCTTGCAGGTGTCTTGAAATCGTGTGCTAGTTCAATTTTGAATAATCCTTCTCACTAATAAGTTTTACTGTCGACCCCGTGGCCGGGATGGCTAAACCAGTAGAAACGTTGGGAAACTAGTTTTTAATTAAATGACCAACAACTATTCATTATTCCGAGAAAGAATTTTGAAATTTGTATTTGGTGTCTTACTTAAAACTGTTGATGGCTCAAAGTATCATTATGAATTGTATTTAAAATTTGAGAATAGTGCTCCTCATTCAATTGCAGATGTGGTTTTAAAGACGAAGGATTTGCATGTCTTGTCACATAGCTTCATGTTGCAGCCCACGTATGCCATATTTACCACCCAGTCCTTTAAAATGCGTTCATAATTATGTACCACTATAATATCGACTTAACACACCTACAGAAATAGATATGAGACATGGTTTGTCGTAAGTGTTTATTTTTCCATAAAGCTTTTTTGGTCGCATTGTGGCTATCTTCAGTGCTACGAAAATAACATAGAATATATTGTGATAAAATAATGAATGATGATTAATTTTATCTAATTTAATTTACTAGCTCAGTTCTTTGGGATCTATATGTTGACACACCTGCACGCTTACCTGCAGGCTGGTTGTCACTGGATTGCCCTCTACACAGAGAAGCCTGGAAGTCTGAAATTGTTTATGTCCCAAAGGAATTACACACAACGTGGCACAACAATAATTTTGTTTATTAAGAATGGAATTTGAGATTAAAAATATAAAAATTCTCTTGCTTAATTTCATGCATTAAGTTCACTGTACCAAATTGTCTGGCGTTGTGCAACGATGGCCCCGCAGTTCGTAGCCCCTTGACTTCCGCGCCGAAAATCCGTCTGCTTCTTTCTTGCTGCTCACTTCTTGCACACTTGTTCCACAATTTGTCCTCCCTATTCGCGTCGATGTCCAACTTTAATAATTCAGGTTACATACGCGCCGCTACCACCAGGATGCCAGTCAACCACCAACTCTCCCTCGTCCAGGGCCCCCTTCTCGCGCGTCAACAACCTTCGTTACCTAGTAACCGCGACCGTCCAGATTGAAGCGCGGCGTTTGTTTTGTAATATTTTTGTATATTACAGCTCCGTCCGTCCAGATTAACGCGCGGCGTTTGTTCTGTAATATTTTGTATATTACAATATGTTAGTATATAAATAGAAATAGAATTTAAGCCCAATGGAAGAATATGAATATAAAATGCGAAAATAGAAATTAATAATTTTGAAGAAAGAATACATGAAATGACAAAAGTATTCTTTCTCCAAAATTATTAAACTGGTACTGCCAGACGATTCTTTTCTAGGAATCCATGGTGTCTCGAATCGGCTAACGGCGCCGACGCCATTTATTTACATAGGTTTGTTTTTGAATACCAAATCCCTTTATATGGTAATTAATATATTTTATTTCATTGTTAAAATTAATATTTCTTTCCTTTTTGATGCTCGGTATAGTCTCTAAATATAATTATAGAAACAGTTATGTAGCAGAAAAGATTTTACTTGGCACGTAAACTTACGTAGTTTAATGTCATCTGGCAATCTGCTGAAAAATAATATGCATGTATTGTATGTAAATTTTTTGTTGTGATCTGTTGATACTGACACCTGATGAATATGATTACTACGTCGTCAATGATTACTAAGTCATTTTTACAAAACCAACTGATGGTAATGGTAAAATTCCAAGATTAACAAAGATAAGCTTACAAGAATTACGTAGGTGGGATTTGTTTATTATTCGTACAATATTTTTTGTAATCTAAAGGTCTGTGAGTTATACGAAGTATTTTCCCAGAATATAATGCCACATCTCAGGTAGGAATGAACATTCGCGAAATATACATAATTAATAGTACAAAGACTAAATTTGAAAGAACTATGAACGTGTAGCGAATGAACTTAATTGAATCAGTCATTTGAGAACACATCTACATTTGTTTAAAATTGAGTTATACGTCCATTACATGCAATCTCATCCATTACATGTAAAACATCACATCTCCAATGGAAAGATACATAACAATGAGATGTTAAAATTTGCAGTATTTTGAGGAACACCACATCTCCGGGAGATGTGTTTCTCAAATGACTTTGTAGTGAGTGGCAGCACTGGCGTCGAGCAGCAATAAGCAGTTGCATCTGTGGTTTTCTACAACGTATTCTGTGCAAAATGAGTTTTAATGAGAGTGATATGAAATCGCGCCATGTAAAGCGTAAAAAGGGATTGAATCAATGAGAATATAAGTGTGAACAATATGCAGAACTAACGCTTCCTTCTGTGAGGAACAGTAGTTCCTCACAAATTTCAAGTAGAACTTGGGGAAAGTGAAAAGGTGAAGGATTTTAATGATGGTGACCACAGTACTATAAAAATAACGTATCGACTGAGACTCGAGCAAGAAGCATTTCAAGGGAAAACAAACAAAAATTCAACATTTCGAGTTTCATGGAACTCTCATATTCTAACAAACATGTGAGTGAAGTTAAAGAAAAACATTCTATTGATTGACTAACTGAACACAGTTTTGACTTGAAAAAATTAGTTTGCGGCACTCCAGAACTTCTTAAAGCTTGTGCTTACCCACATCATTGTGTACCAATGGACATAAAAAAGGCAGTGATCGCAGAAAACTAAAATACTATATTCCTGAAGATAGAGTTAATGAATTTTGCTCAAATATTTGACTGGCCAACTGTCGACAAGGATGTGAAAAATTTATGAAAATAATACCAAAATATTGTCAGTAATGTTGTAACATTAATGGCATATCAAATATTTCTTGCAATAAATCTGTTTTCCCTTCTTATATTATTTCTTACCATTATTTTGTGCATATTAACTCCACGTTACGTCAGTCATTTAAGAAGCAACACATCTCCAATTAACTTTTTAGTTGATTTTGACACGTCTGTGTACATACATTTGTTTCTCTTTAAACAAGTGGAAGAACCCAAAATGCATATATTTAAAATACAAAAATTATGAATATGACTTATATTAAAATCTTAGGACATTTTTTCTCAATTTACCGAAAGTTTACTTTTTTGGAGATGAGGTGTTTCCAAAATGTCTGATTCAATTTTGTGTTCAACTCATATAAATGAACGTTCCATTTGAGGTTTCACTGAGTTGAGAGACCTAAAATTCTTTTTACCTTAATATCAGTCAATGGTACCTTTCATTTTCAATGAAGTAGAGCATTGTTTATTTGAAATGGAAAACAGCATTGAAACAGTTTCCTTTTCATTTACTATTAATTTTTTTATTACGGAACCAATTTGGAAAACTGATACTGTACTATACGGTTTCTTTATTGCGAAGAATATTCGTATCATCCGCAAAGAGAACTGTTTTTTCCGTTTCAAATTCTCGAGGACATGTCTTTTGCGAATAGTAGGAAGATAATTGGGCCTAAAACCGAACCGTGCGGGACCCCTTGTGCGATTGGCATTGAACTGGAAAGGTGTGTAAGATACGAAGATAACAAATTTAGAACGAAACCGCGAATTCTATATGAAGGTAATTTTGAAAATAAAATGTTATGATAAATGACGTCAGAAGCTTTGGAAAGATCTACAATTATCCCCGTAGGTCAGGGGTTTTCGAACTTGTTTCGTCTACGGCTTCCTTGACCTAAACGAAACTTCCCGCGGCTCCCCTAGCGACAATAAGTTTCAAACATAAGGGACAATAAGTTTCAAACATTAATTAGTAAAATAAATTATGTGCATTACAAATAACATTTAGTACGATAGTACAAAATGTTTTTGTGGACATAAATGACATAAGGATTAAAGTAAATCAAATCAAAAGATCATTTTTAATAAATCACTGCGACACCCATACCATACGGCCGCGACGCAGTATGAAAACCCTTGCCATTGGAGCTCAATTTTGATCCGTGGTCGAATCGGCACCTTTAAGAACAGAAAATATGGCTGTTTACGTAGATTTTGTAAACCTATGTTGGCAATCTAAAAACGCTCCGTGTTTACTGAGAAAGGTTCACATTCGTACGTAAAAATAAGTATCTCTAATACTTTCGAAAAAAAAAACTGACAGAAATTGGCCTATAATTCTTAATTTCATTTTTGTCCCTTAAGGTTCCCTTTAGCCCTGCTCCTTAAGGTCCAACCGTATTTATTATTGGAATCGTCTACTGCTTCGTAAACATCTTGTGATAAGAGTTGTTTTCCAATAGCTTCTTTTGCTCGCGCCACGTGTGCGATAAACAGGACGCCTCCCACCCGCTCCTTTGAGCGCAAGAAGCGCCGCGGCGCGCCGGCCTCTGCCGAGAGGCAGGCCGTAACTCGTCGCGCCCGCAAACAGAACACCTCCGCGCGCGGGTGACCGCAGGCAGGCGGGCGGGCGCGCGCAAAAAAGCAGAGCGGCGGAGGAAGAGCAGGAGCAGGAGGCGGAGGAAGCGTTGGCTGCTCGCCGAACGAGGAATGGGAAGGGGGACTAGAAGCTTGGAGGGCCTTCCACAGTGGAGCAGAATGAGTGACTCGAGTATCTTACGTTACAATCTCAAGAAAAAATGTGTAGTGACTTTCTTATGATACCCTCAGGTGTCTTGGGGACCGTGAAAAGATATTGAGGTGTTCTTTTTACTGAAATGAAACCTAAGATATATAATATTATCCTCAAGCTATTGTATTATTTATTCCTAAAGCTATTTGAGAGAAATCGACACAACTTCGATGTTTTATACGGAAACCTACATATTTCTTTAGCGCATAATAACAATCGAATAGAAACTAGTTCATACATATGCATTCTACATAAGTATATCAGAGAAACATAGAATTTTTATGACGCACGCCGATTATCAGTATTCCGCCAATACTGCAAGGGAACACGCTGCTAGGTTCATCTGCTACGTCTTTCCTTCAACTTTACTTCCGCCTCTCCTCCTACACATACATGAATTACACCACCACACATTTCAGGAGACCACTCGGGAGTTTCGAGCCTGTCACGGCTGAGGAGGTACCCCGTTTCCCGGAAGTGGAAATTTCCCGCAAGATGACATGTAAGTCGTCGCCGAATATCACGTTCTACAGGGGCAGGAAACCGTCACCTCCCGGTATATAACAAGCACGTCACTCTCGGGACTGAAGATGCAAGAAGTTTTCGTGCTTCAAATCAATACCTACTGAATCATTCCTGATTTTTGAACAAGAATTTAATATTTATTAAGCTATCATTGAAATAGAATTTTCTTAATGATGAACCGAATGAAATATAATGCACATATCAATAAATGTAATTAGTATGAAGGTTGTTACGGAATAATCCCAGCGCCTGTCCAACCTACAATTGTCACCGAACACTGTTGAGTACACGTCTTGTGGACAAGACTACTCTTATACTGTACATCTTTTCGTTTCCCACAATATTTCGTAAGCTCATCCAATTCATTGTTATTGCAAACAAAGCAGTGTCGTGCTGCACTTCAATCACGTCTAGTTGGAGAAACGATTGTTGAAATCTACAACTGTTAATTCGGCAACAATGTAGTAAAAAGAATGAATGCCGCGAAGAGTCCTAGTAAGTAAATATCAGCCAAGATATCCGGTTAGGTTTTGCGAGCGTTCACAACAGTTCAACAGTTCAGAACGTGACAAACACAAACCTGTGACATGAACAAAATAGCGAATTTTAGCTCGTTTGTAACATGTTGGCCTCGTGCACATAAACTCATTTGATATTAGGTTTTTTATAGCGCTAGAGCGCGCCAGCGGCACACATTACGCACAATAACGAATTAAAAGACGTTACACACAAAAAGTCACAGATCATTGCAGATTCGTATTAAATCTGGCCACGGTGCTCACTTGTGATATTTCTTTAGCTCACTTCGTAATACATGAATGTTGAGAATTCGTCACTGCGTGTGATGACAAACACGTCTTTGCGATTTAGGAGCGGCAGTTTAATACGTTATCATTGACAAGTCTCATAAGGAGCCACGTATGCCATCCAAGAAGTATCAATTGATCCTACAATTTTTGAATCCATATGTTTGGAGTGTTGCATCTATGTTCATATTTATTAACGGAAAAACCTACGTGCTAATCCTGCTGTTTACTAGACACGGCATCCATTATGATCTCTGCTGTACATAGTCTGATCTACGTTATGAAGTGAAGCGAAAGACCGTACCTTACGCGTGGGGTTTGTCGTGTATGTTTTAACGTCAGTCACGTGACTAGAAGTGTGTTAAGTCACGAGGAGGTTTCAAATATGCTATACATCCGTATTCAGAAGCCATTTGGTTCAGGTCGTGGCAGCTTTAACAGCGGGGCTGTCCCCACATTATCTGGTTGAGTAAAACCCGTGTCGAATCGTTGTGAAGTGAAGCGAAAGACCGTGCCGGTACGCAAGGTTCGTCGTGACAGTTCTAACGTCAATCACGTGATTCGAATAATGTCAAGACGTTTCAAATGCACTAAAAATTCTGTCCAATTTTGTTCCTTTAACAGCGGGGCTGTGATCATATTTCCGGGCGGGTAAAACAAACGTATCGTTTTGATCGGCTCGCCCATCGGGGCCGTCTAACCGTAATTCCATTTTCGTACATTTCCTCCGTTTTCAGCGCTTCCGAGTCCCTCTGTGCGGCGTCTGCAGCGGTGGCAGTGACGGCGGCGGCGCCCCGAAATACCCGCGCGCGGCTAACGAACGCCAGAGCGGCGGCGCGCGCCGTAAATCATGCCAAAGAGCGGCGCGGGCTGCTCGTCGCCCGCCGTGCGCCACCGCGCCCATTAGTCGCAGCTAAACGGCGCGCCGCGGCACGGGACCGGAGGCCGAAGGACGGCGGCCAGTGGCCGGACGGTGATGACGGGCCAGGGAAGCAAGAAAGCGACCGTGGGCGTGCGCACAGTTTATTTATTTATTTACGTCAAAAACAGTTAAAAACTGTGTGTGACGAGCTATGGGGAGAAGTGAATTTTGTGCACGATTTCATAATTTCTGTGATCTCTATCCTCAACTATATTCTAAGTGTCCTACACTATATTCTATAAGTGTCGTGTTAACGCACAGGCCCCAAGGGCCAGGGACCAGGGCCCGCGATAGTGTTTCAAAAAATATTTATTACTACTGTTTTCAAAAAAATAAAATAAAAACGTTTAAAATGTGATGTATGATTAAACTAGATGCAAAAAATAGGCCTAAAATTGATGTCACGCATCATTGAATAATTTTTATTTATAATGTGGACTGTTGCTGGTAGATTTTTCAATTTTATATCGTACAATTCAATAAAAAATGAAAACTAATTTGTGGTCTTCTTCAATATAATTATAAATCTGTTATTCTTACTTATACAAACATGTTTAATTATTTTTGTTTGTATAATGTAAAATTGAAACACTAAGAAATACTTTCAAAATATTTTTTAAAAAATATAAAATACAATGTGAATTGATAGGATTTTCTGTATATTTCAGCATCAAAATTGGGGGGAAGATCGGTGAAAGTAATAATAGGGGGCCCCCAAATTAACCTAAGCCCAAGGGCCCCCAACACTGTTAAAACGGCCTTGCCTGCGCGTAGGGGAACTGAGGGGGGCGTGGTGTTTCGGATAATTTCGAAAGTTGCCCCGTAGTCTCTTCGAAAGGGGCTACATAATAAAATATTTTAGTTTCTTAACACGTTGAGTGCCAAGCGCTTGGTAACCGGTTGGGTCCCAGAACCCGAGGTATTTAGAGATATTTATTTTGGTCATCAGTAATTATTTTGGCATAAATCCTTACTTTTTTAGACAGTTTTTTTGTTAATTGAAAACAAATGAAAAATAAGTAGAAGTGCCATTTTATTTTATTGACATACTTGAATACATTACAAAATACAGTATGCAAAATCTGAGCAACAATAACACATATTTTTCAGAATTAGAATTTTCACATATTTCATCCGAAGCTAATTTCCGAGTGGTTTTCCAAAAGGCCATAATTTTGTAGCATGCTCAACGTTCTAACCTCAAAACATATCCCCAATCAACGTTTACGATTGAGTTGGGACTTCAGCTTTAATATCTTTTTAAAATGCTATATAAGATAAGAATAAGGTCGTAAGCATAGGATCGTGGGCGCATGGGATCATAGGCGAAGCAATAAAAGCCTGTAGCGACGGACAATTTTTTAGAAAAATGATATTTAAAGACTACATTATTATGCTATGTCCGTTTTCAGTGAAACGCACTGATGTTGCATAAGGCAATTTATTATTATTATTATTATTATTATTATTATTTTATTATGCGAATCACTTCATTAGAATTGAGTTGTTTCACATTAAAAATATTGGGATATTTCGGGCACACATACTCGCCTTCAGTCCCTCTGCTCTAGATGCTAAGGTAAGTGATATTCAGGGTCGAAGTGACGGCGATGGTAGATGCGGTGGCGGTGGCAATGATGAGAAACGAGATGTCTGGATGCTTGGCAGGGTTCGGGGTGCGGGAGACGTACGAAAGCGTCTTCGCAGAAGTGTGAGCTGTGAGAAGTTGGCGCGAGTCTGATAGAGGATTAGGCGAGAAGATGACATGTGGTTTCTCCGGAACGCGATATTTTGGGTCGACGGGTAGGTGCGAATCTGAGATTTTGAAAAATGAGTGTGGAATGTTCTTTCGGAAAGCATCGTTGGTTTTCACTTGAGGAATAGTCACCCGCGCCATCTAAAAGTTTAACTGTCGGCTGTGGCTGGTAGACCTACCGTTGATTTTTTTTCATATGATCCTTTTTAGGGAATTAAGTCATTGATATTTTTTCAAATGTACTTTTCGTTCGTAATATGACGCAATTTACCACAAGTCTTTGTTATAATCTGATATTCTACAGATGCTTTGGCAATAGGTGAAAAAATTCCGGACTATTTACTCGAAAACTGAACATCCACCATAAATTTCGGAAACATTTGTATTATTTTGACTTACAGTTCAATACGTTACTATGTTATAAACATACATCGAAGTTTTTTAACATCAAAATGTAATAGTTTGTCATTATATGCAAAATTCAAGCGTGTCGATTATTTTTTTTCATCTATTGAAGCAAAAATTGAGTATCGGTTGTTTGAATGAATACATGCATGTTATTATTTTTTAGCTTTTTTTTTTAAATTTATCAATATCGTCAAAAACATCGACAAAATTAAAATGTAAGTATTCACCTGACACACACACGTTGTCAATTCCAGGTTTCGATTTTAACAAGGATTCAGAAAGAAAATTAATTGCATTTTGTATTGCCATTAATAATAGCTAGTTTTTCTAGAATTCATTTGATATTGTTTTTAATGTCTTTATTTTGTTTTATCTTCCAAAGCTTTTAAATCCCTCTAATGTATTTTTGTTTGAGAACTAATATGTTAATTTTTCACGACGTCTCCTCGAACTTTGTGGAAAAACGTTCGCTGAAGTGAAGTGTTTGTAACGCTTCCTTTCAGTGCTCTCTCTTGTCATGAAATATTGTAAAATCCAAAGTCTTCCCATGAAGGGAAGAAAATGTACAGCTGTTGAGTCACTTGCGTACTCTGGAACTCATTGACAGAATACGCACGGTAATTTGAAGGAATATTGAAGTAAATAGTTTGTTTTAAAAATTTAAAGAAAATAACATGTCAAGCAATCTGGTTTTGCTCAACACAACCATTACGATTGACTAAATTAAGTGTTCTATCACAATTCTCGTGATGGTCCATGTTTGCAAGAAACGCGGTAGTCCTATTTTTACTTTCCCGTATACGTACGTATACACGGAGTGATATACGTAGTATAGGGAAAGTTATGTAATGCTGCGCGAAAAAATGGCCAATTTTCGGCGGAAAAAAAATTAATTGCCGGGCCGTGAAAACGAATAAGTGGATAAAACCAGTTGCTAAATTAAGAAAAAAAAATCCTCTATCTCGTGGTGTGGTCAAAATCCATGATTTGTTGCTTCTTTATACTTAAAAATAGATTAACGGCATTCCGTCCGTCTGTCCGTCTGTGGTCAACGCTAGCGCCTAAACCGTTCAGTCGATTTTCTTCAAAATTGATATTCCCCAATCGATCTGATTCTAGTCGAAGCTTTGTGATTTTGAAAAAGATTCTTTAAAATTTGGGGGTACTTTATATGAAGCCCCACGGGGATTTTCAACATTTTCTCAAAAACGGCTCCAAATGTTTTCTTTAAATTTCTTGTATGAATAGAGGAAAATACACTTTTTAACATGGCATAGGTCCGATTTTCACGTACAGCTCTGAATTTTCGAAAATTGTGAAAGTTTGAATTTTTTTCGGCGTCTTTCTCCAACTACAAAATTGAAGATAGAGATTTTTTCTTCAAATAAAATTTATTCTGCATATTGAGTTCTTTAATAAAGGTCATGTAAATGTTTTTCACAATTTTGGTAGTTTTCGTGCAATATTGCGTGCAATATGTGCAATTTTAAAAAATTACAAAAACAACATTTTCTAAAAACGGCTCCGAATTTTTTCTTTAAACTTTTGGTAGGGATAGTGGTAAATGTACTCTATCAATGACATAAAAGCCATTATGGTCTATCGGTTGGTTTTTTCAAAAATTACCAAAATGTAAATTTTTTTACTTGTCTCTCACGTCGTTAATATTTACATTATCGGCGATTTTTTTACATTATTATATTTACGAGTATATATGCTTTAAATAATGTCAAGTAAAGTTTCTCGAAAACACTACCGTTTTCTGTGAAAAGTAGCTCAAATTTCGGCATTTTCAGAAATGCTCAAACGTCATTTTCTCGTATATGGCTGTAATTTTTTTCTTGAAACTTTTGTAACGGATAGTGCTAATTACACTCATTAGTATAGCGTGAAGTTTATTTTGAGTTTTCTTTTTGTTTTGTTTTTTTTCAAAAATTATATAAATGTAAATTTTTTGAAAGATCTCTCACATCTTTAATATGCACATTATCCGCAATTTGTAAAGATGATTATATTTGTGAGTGTAAGTGCTTCAAATAATTTCAAATAAAGTATTTTGAAAACTCAAAAATTTTCTGTGAAAATGAGCATCAAATTTCGCATTTTTAGTAGTGCTAAAACGCCATTTTCTCTTAAACTGCACATAATTTTTAAAAGAAAATTGCCATTTACGGCTAGGTTTTTGTGTTCTTTAATATTCTAAAATTAATGTTTCTGTTCTACCAATAGGAAACCGAAAAATTAAGAAAATGACAAAAAATGTACTTTTGGCGATGATAGATGGTAGCTGGCAAGAAAGAGTATGTGGCAATTCCGAATAGCTAGCGAAGACCCAGGAAAATAGAAAACTAATACGGGAAAGTCTGTGCCATTCTGTAGCACTACTAGTTTCTACCAGTGACTGATTCCGTTGCTTTCAATTTAGATTTTGCCTTGGTATGACATTAATCCTATTCTAGTTAATTGCGATTTTTTTATCATTTTTGTCATCAAATAATGTTAAAAATTATATACTGCTTTTATAACGAGCCTGCTGTTTGTGTAGTTCCAATTTTTTGCGCCTGACCACTTCCCAAAGCCTTGACGTTCTGTTTGGAGTCAAACGAGTTATGGACGACGAATAGCAGTCGCACCTGCTCACGGCCACACCCTCTTTTCTCGAATATGAATTTCCTCGATCCATCATCTATAATTTTCTTTTTCATTTACTCGCCATGGTGGCGGGGTATAATTCTGTCGTATAAATAATACGCAACTGATATTTAATATTTGCCGCCTTTAATTAATTGCATCTACGACCAGCAACATTTTTTATGTATTATCAATTGCAGAGTTCAGTGCCTTGGTCAGTAACCAATTGCCAAAGTTTTGTTGTTTAAAGTGTACAGACATAGGGGAATTGCTTATGTACGTCAGTAACACACACTGGACCTTGTTTTTAACAGCTAAATGGTGGGAAATATTTGAATAGATAACGTTCAAGTTCAAGGTTATTCCAAGAAAATATTTGGAGAGAATAATCTAATGTATTGGATCACGGAAGTTCCCAAATTCGTTTTTAGATGTGACTACTATTAACACAATGAAAGTAGAATGATTTTTTCTTCGGTTGCTTTCCAATACATACTTTTTAATTGATATCTAATAGTGACATGATTAACACTATTAAATGTTTGTGTAATTTGTGAACTTTGCATTTTTTGATTACTTAGTATTTCCGGATACACCAACTACTATTAGTGCTACTACCATCATTAGTGCAGAAAGTTTGGTCCAAAAACGACTGTTTTCTTTCCCCTCTGGATCGTGAAGTTATGTACCGATCTACATTTTAGACTGCGGAATTTTTACCGCTCCAAGAATCTCTCCAAGCGGCTCACCGCCCTAGCTTGAACAAGGTCGAGTCTACCGTTCTATCTCTCTCTCGCTCGACCTTCGTCGTCTCTCTCTCTCTCTCACTCACACACACACACAAATGAACATTCCACCAATTCAGGAATCTTGGACGTCTTGGTTAGTAAAAATAATGCAAGTGCAATTATGGGCTTCTGTATTTACAATCAGTGGTGGTTGCTAGCAAGAATAATCTGCGAACCATGAAGTGCGCCCACGCGCCCAATGACGCTGGTGTCTGTGACTCGTGGCAACCAGTGGTCACGAGCACGAGAGTTTCGGTTTGAGCGAGAGTGCTTTAAGCAATAATCGTCATTTCCAGTCGCTTCGCAATGCACCGGTGGAACACTCTTTTAAGAGTACGTGGTAAGTTTTAAAGATGTATTGTTGTTTTATTTATAGGTAGAGAAAATATATTTCTAAAGTATTATCACGGTATGATTTCTGAATGCAATACTTCTGTCAAATATTTGCAACATTCACAATTCCATGCGCAAGACTTGATGCGTCTAGGTTTTTACTGCGTATGTTCATAATCCTTATATTCCAATCAATTCACCACACCGGATACTTTTAAGTCCTATCCAACTTTAAGAATCTCCACATTCGTGTTTAAAACATCACCAAATCTTGACCTAACGAATATGCAACATAACACGCTCTTGTCATCTCGTATCAAGGTTAACCCTCTGTGTGCCATGGGGTCGTTGACGACCTCAATCTTCCGAAAACTTTACATAAATTCATTAAAAATCCGAACAGATTTAATTGTGGCTCAATGAATTTTTTATTTAAGGTATTTGTTCTCCTATTTCATTTACATTTTCATTGAATACATTTATATATGCCTTACGTGACGTAATGATTCCTAAAAACTGTGCTTGGGGTCCTTGCGAGATCCCCATTGTATTTTCTGTAACTTTTTTCAGAATAAAATGCTTGGTTTTGTTTCATAATATTGCGCTTCCAATAAGTGTAAACACAGAAGCGGTTCTCAGAAGTGATTATCCCTTAGTTCTATTGTTGTTATCATGATGTTCCGATAAATTAGGAGCCTAATTCAAAGCCCGTTCTTCTCGTTCAGTATTGCATCACTTGCAGCCAAGTTCAGTTCGAAATGAATTTTCTTCTTTTTCCAAGAGCAAGACGAATTATTGAGATGTTTAGATATGCCTTTCAGACAGTGAACCGGCTAGGGAAGATACACCAACGAGTTCATCAAATGTTTCGAAGAAGCGATCACGTTGCTTCACGTGCCCAGGAAAAAGTGATGTAAAAGTTAATATTTTTTGTTCAGTGTGTAAAATGTTTATTTGTAAGGAACATCGCTATATCAATCAATATGTTTAAATTGTAAGTGATTTAGAGTTACGTTTTATACTTGTCTACATTTATACATTTCTGAATTTGTTACTTTTCGAAATAAATATTTTTGTCCTCGAAATTTTAATTGTTATATATTTTTTTTAATTTGAACTTCTTTTTCCCATCGATCAAAGATACCAACTTCAGGGATTTTTAAGTTTCAATCAGAAAATGATTGTCAAAAAGTGAAATTCGAAATGGGGTCTCAAAAGGACCCCCATGGTATTTTACGTTCCAGTGACACCATGGCACTCGGAGGGTTAAGATTATCACAAATATCACTACTAGGTTAGCATCTGTCCTAAAAATACAACTTTCAAGTAGGAATGTATTAAAGTAAAAAAGTATCTTGAATGCATTTCAGACAGTTAACAATACAACATGCCTATCCCTTACCTATTATAGTTCACGTCAGTGTTTTGGAACTTATTACTTCAGGGGGTTTTGGAAAGATATGCCGCGGCACAGTGGTGAATCTCCGAATTACGAGTACGTGTGTGTGTGAAGCGAAATGAATTTACTAAGAAAAATATTAACGTATAAAACAAATAGTGCATGTCTTTATATTTTAGTTTTGTAAAAATGATTTACATTGAGACTCCACGTCTGCACAGTTGTTTACAAATTCACCATTTTTGGTAATTAATCGGAAATGTGAGCTTCTTTGTTTTCGTCCAATAGACCAATCTGGAAAGATTTTAACACGAGTACACCTGCTCTTAGAATTGCTCTATACAACCCCACGCGACGCCGTTCGTCATTCCCAGCCGCGACGACGAGCCCCAGACCCGGCAGCGCAGGTCGCGCCTATTTCCGTGACCGCGCGCGAGAACAGAGCGACGATCTCTCCGCGCCTAACGAAGGCGCCAAGGCGGATAGCGGAGAGGCGCGGTAACTCATCTCCAGCGGCGCGCGGTGGCTGTTGGCTCTGGGGCCCATTAGCCGCGCGCGGCCACGCCTCGCTTCGCCCGCGACGCCACGCCTCGGACGCGCCCGCCGCCTCACAGCTAGTGATGCGACATCGATAGCAAAACATCGATGTTACCACACATTGGTGTTCGAAAATAAAACATCGATGTTCAGAAGTATAAAGGCAGAGAAATAGAACTTCAAATGTACTAGGAGAGGTATGATGTACTGGGGATAGGATACAGAAATTCAGGATCTAACTTTCTCGCTGCATCTCCGTAAAAACACAATGGAACCCTCTTGTTAGAATATTTATATGAAAGAATCGGTGATCATTGAATAAATAGTTGAGCTTTACCTGTATTGGGCGCGGGGAGAAACAGTGTGGCATTAATTTCGGCTACCAAATTAGTGATTAATACTTCAACACCATTTTTAAGCGGGAAAATGTCGTGCGCTCTTTGAATGGCCGACTGTCGGTACCCGTTGCCAACTGTCTTGAGTTTAAATCCAATTGGCATGGCACGCTAAAACACACGCAGTCATGCTTGCTTCCATATGCCGAGACCACGACTGCTATGAAATCACTGCTGTGGAGTTTAAATTTTATAACAGTGCTTTAGTCGCGTCTTGCACGAAATATAGAAGCTTATAGAATCATAATACTACGCTGTCTGGCTTGCCATGTGACCAGGAAGTGCTGTAGGCTGGCGGTCATGTTTGAAAGCATGAGCAAAGCAGTTGAAGATCTGTCGCCAAAGAACTTTGTCTCCCAAAGCACCTCGTCAAGGAAGTAATTCTGCTCCTTTCTTCAAAATTAGCGCGCGGAGTTTGGGGAAACCGCAGCGCGACGTTTAAAATGTATGTTCTGAGCTAGTAATTAATGCCAAAGGATTGTTATAATATTTGATGTTCTCGGGCGGTGCCAAATTTGAATCATTTTTGGCCGCTCGTGCCAACAAAACAAAAGCATCGGTGTTCAAAATAAAACATCGATGTTGATAATACATGTTTTAAAGCTTGTTTACATGATGACATGATTTGATAATGATACATGACATGATATATGATACGATGACATGATACATGATTTTTAAAGCTTGTTTAGTAATCTCTAATAAAATTTGAGCAATGAAATTGAATTTGACAGTGGCCGTGTTTATTAATTCATAATTTAAGATTTAACTGAAAACAAGGTTGAAAAATAATTAAAACTATGGACAAATGCGATTCTGAAGCGTGAGCGCTCAAGGGAGGCCCCACGATGGAAATTTCCATAATTAGAAGCCCTTCGCCCACAGTGAATACGTTGGCCGTCTCTCCATGTGTGAAATACGGAGAAAGACGTAAGAAATACCAAGACATCGGGGGTCAACTCGGGCAAGAGAGTTTGCTTGATAAATGTATTACAAGCAGAGTTCGTTTAATTCGAGCACCTAAACTATGTGTTACCATCAGTTATTATTTCATATTTTAACTTTTACAATAGTGTGATATTGGGAATTTCTCATTCACAAAGAAAACATCAAAAACGTGAAAATATCGAGCACAAAGCAACGATGTTAAAAACATCGGCTTTAATATATCTATCTTTAAAACATCTATTTAGTAAAGCCAATGTTTTCTCGACTTCGTTGTTTTGTTCACAATGCTTTTACTATTCGATGTGTTGTTTGTGAATGAAAAATTCTCGTTAATATTTTTAATTGGTATTTAATATAATTAATTTCCCGCCAAATGTTTTTGAAAAAGCTCTCCAAGATAGGTATAGATGTGAACTATGTCTCATATTTTTTTTTAGAATTTTATCTCCGAGTAATGACATGAAAAAATCAAAAACCGATTTTTTTTTTATTTTTGTTCTTTCTTACAAAATAATCAGGCTGTCGCTCTGAGATTTTGGGAAAATTACTTTCAAAATAATACTAAATATGCCCTCTATTAAAAAATTGAATTAAACTTGGGGGCATTTTACCTCCCCCCCCCCTATACTGTTAAAGCCTTTAAAAGAAAATTATTGCGTATTAATTGTTCGATATTGTTATCTTAACATCTTATTACAATACTCTATTTGTTATGAAACTAGCACTAACGATCTCCTTTGATAACACAGGCCAACAAAAAAAGGGTTTCAAAAAACTTTTTAAATCTTAATAGCTGATTTTTATAGTTTTTTGAGTGCCGCATCTGAACTCTATTTCTTTCCATCACCCACAGTTTGGTTAGAATTTGATCTATTAAGATCAAATGGGATTGGGAAAATATGCTGTATATACTAATAAAGTGAAAAATAAACGCCCTCTAAAATACCAACAGAACTTTATTTAAACATAGAAGATGGTTTTATATTCTTAACATTACATTCTACAAAGTGTTTACGTGTCCATTGACGTATATTTTCTTTCTTTTCTTTAAAGCCCCTGAAATAGCTCTTTCTCCTCTACACCATTTGCTGACTCCCTCGGTGAAGTGACCAACAGTAATCTCTCATCATTTTGGTGTTCCAGATAACGTTTTTTCATCACTTTCAGATCTTAATGAAACCGCGCACCTTGTTCTTCACTTACAACACCTAAATCATCCGGAAAGAATTGTAAATGACTGTTAAAGAAGTAAACCTTGAGGCTCATTAAATATCTCAATTTCTTCAAATCTTTCAGCATATTGGCAACAATTGCTCGATAATCTTGGTCTTTTTTGTTGGCCAGGAACTTATTAATAACGTGATTAAAAGCACTCTACGCTTCATTTTCATTTTCTGTCAAATGTAGTTCAAATTGGGGATTAAACATCACTTTTCTAATATCAGTCTCAATGAAGATACTCTCTTTTAATAATTTTGCTGCAGACAAATTGCGTAAACTTTTCACAAAGGTACTTGAAACACTGCTCATCTTTAGGTAAGGAAATTGTTTCATGAGACCTAATTTTATGTGCAATGGAATGAGGAGAATCTTATGTTGATCCATCACATGTTCCCGTAGAAAGTTCTTTCCCCCGGGTTTAAAGATTTTGTTACAGGCCAGTTCTTTCTAGACTAATGCTAATCTCGTGCCCTACTATCCCATTCACATGGTAAATATGGGAATTTATAACTTCCTACATCTCATACATATCTAGATACTCAGAGCAGCATTTGCCTAGCTATACAGATAAAATGCTAAAATGTGAACAAATGGTGGGTGATACGACATTTTTATTGTTATTTTTGGAATCAGCATACTTAAAATGCTAAGAATTAGGTGAACACATACAAAAAGTTTTTTGGTCGTTGGCCTGTGTAATTTTCTCCATTCACGTAATGATGTCTTATGTTACTTATATTGTAAATAACTGTTAATACAAAACATGTAACATTCGATTAAAAATCATGGAAAACTAGGACCCTACAGCAAAAAAAGTGCTGAACAAATCTACACAAATTAGGTTTCCCAAAAAGTAACGTGCCCACTTCTCAAGATTAAATAAAACACCGTTGTACAGTGTTGCAATAAATCGAATAAATTAATAAAAGCAGTCTTTATGTAACTGCAAAAGCAAAGTATAGTATACTTCCACAGAAAAGTTATTTACATACCAAGAATATCAAAAAGTTTGTTCCATAAAATTTGAGTAGCAAATATTTATTGGAGGCCGTCCTTTTCCTTAGAGCCTTGTTAGTCAGCAACGCAATGTGTCATGCGTCAACGTATAACGTCATCTGTGTCGTAAGCAGTGACAGACTGAGTATGAGAATTCACTCGGTACGCACAGCTTGTGAATTGGCGGAAGAATACAATTAAATATTTGTATTTTTCTGTCGAAATTGTAAATGGTTCATTGGTATCTCACTTTTCCCAAGTTCCTGGATACATAATATAATCGTATATGCTTCAAAAGGCCGGAAGTTGCATTTTTTTTTCAATTTCTATGTGCATTGGAAATTAGAAATGTAGATAATGTTTACAGTATCATAATGAGTTCGATCGAAACACAATTCAGATACCTACCTATTTTATTTTTATTCATTTACGTCAAAAACAGTAAAAAAAACTGTGTGTGACTAGCTATGGGGAGAAGTGAATTTTGTGCACGTTTTCATAACTCTGTGATCTCTATCCTAAACCATATTCTAGTCGAATTTTGAATACAGAAAAGAGAGTTCGCTCCTATATAATAATATATATTTTCAAAGGTAAATTAGCTATAAATTCCTGCCCTGAACCCTCATGTTCTTCATGAAAGAATAATACTTTTTGCCGCGATAATATGGAAAACGATAATTTGAGTAACTATATTTCCCACTGAAATTCAGAAGACGTGCACAAATAATGAAGTTACATTTATGTCCAGAAACAAAACAAGGGACCATCTCAGCATTTGCTCAAGGATCAGGGAAACTGGACGAAAAACCTGACCGAGATGGGGGCCATCAACCCAGAAACTGTGGTACAATACTTGTTACAGGTTTTTTAGAATTATACAGTCCAAATGATAAATAATTACACTAACCATCATTGTTAAAGTTAATGCTACTTTCCTTTTTGATGCTCGGTATAGTCTCGAATTGTATAGAAACAGTTATGCAGCAGAAAAGATTTTACTTGGGACTTGAACTTTTCTATCGAATTTAATCCTTTAGAGTCTTCTGGCAAAGTGTTGTAGAGTAATGTACATGAATTGTATGTGAATTTTTTGTAGTGAGCTGTTGATACTGCCACCTGGTGAATATGATTACTACGTCGTGTGATATACTTATAGACATCGGCGTTTGCTAAAAATGTATTCCCGCCCGTAAGTA
This sequence comes from Acheta domesticus, assembly GCA_031308135.1. Taxonomy (NCBI): domain Eukaryota; kingdom Metazoa; phylum Arthropoda; class Insecta; order Orthoptera; family Gryllidae; genus Acheta; species Acheta domesticus. The sequence continues at coordinate 73,881,651 of JAHLJT010008756.1, forward strand.
AGTCATTTTTGACAAAAACTACTGATTCGTTAATCAGGAGACAAGGTAATGGTAAAATTCTTAGATTAATAAAGAGAGACTTACAAGAATCACGTGGGTTGGATTTGCTTATTATTCGTACAATTCTTTTTTGAAATCTGAAAGTCTGGGAGCTATGTGTTTCCCCAGAATATTATGCCATATCTCAGGTGGGAGTGAACATTGGCAAAATATACACAACGAGCTGTATGAAGGCTGACGGAATTTGAAAGAATTCTGAACGCGTAGCATAATGAACTTAATTTTGTGTTCAATTCATTTAAGTGGGCATTCCATTTGAGGTTTGACTGAATTGATAGGCCTAAAAATTTTGTTATATTAACATCAGTCAATGGCACACCGTTCATTTTCAATGGAGTACAGAATGTTTTATTTGAAATGGAAAACTGCATTGAAACAGTTTTCTTTTCATTTACTATTAATTTGTTTGTTATTAGTTGTACCCTAGTTGAAGTCGTTAGTACCCTTAAGTAAGAACAGGACAACGCGAAACCTGGTCTTTATCTACATCCTCTATTTCGTGTTCCATCTTCCTTGTTTCGTTTTATTCTGTTTTTTATGCAAGGCCCTTTCCTTCTCGATTCGAGCCTCACTCCTTTCGCTTTTACGACACCCGAGTTCTCCTCTAAAAAGTCGCTGCCATTTCTCACTAAAATCTCAGCTTCGGGGCAAGTGAAGTTATCGCTTTGAGCTATTGCGAAACCAAAACTCTTCTCACGAGAGTAATCTTTTTTAGGATTTTACAGCAAGAAAAACGACGAGTCATACTTGTGAGGTCATTCCAACTTTCGTAAGATAGTCTTAATATTTTCCAAGACAGGAAATATTAATATTTGTCAGCGAACTTTATTTATCAGATCGTAAATCGGTGATGAGATTTTTCAACCAAAGGACACTTTCTGTAAACACCTGGCTAGTTAAAACAAGGTAAATCGCGATAAAGGAAGGAGTATTCAACTGTTACGAGAATATTTTTTGCCAAAACTGACATGACTTGATCGTTCATATGAAAAATGAATAATATCTTAAGACTTCTAACAATTATTTGTACATTGGATGTAAAACTTTCAATAATTATTTGAATCTTTTTTTTCGCACTTTCTGTATATTAGCAATATTAGTGATGTTGACAGGTGACCGAGCATTTTTTGGAATAACTTCTCATTCACCAGCTCCAAGCAAAATAGATGAACAAAATTCAACAAATCTTAGCCCAGTGAGTATTGTTGACCCTCCAGAATACTCGAATCTTAGTATCAGTAATTATTAGAACAAATTAATAGCCAATTATATGATTTTATATTCATTTATTTTGATCTGTCGAACGTTAATGTAACGTAATCTTGAACTGTTCAAAACTGCTAGTATAACATCCGCCTTGATGTTTTCTTGTAAAGAATTTGGAACTGAATTGAAAGAATTTTGTGCTGAATATAAATTGTATTTTTATGTGCTCACTTGTAGTTAATATTTACTCCATATAGAAATTGTGAAAAATGACTCGTTAATATACAAAATTAGTAAAAGCTGTACCTTAATAAGAATCATTGGCTTCGGGGGGAGGCACGATCTCCCCTCTCCTTTTGGGTGCGTTGCTGCTTATGCCCATTGTACATTTTTATCCCAAAATGTTCACCGCCAATTACTTCGAAAAAATTAGTGCGTATTCATTTATGTACTTTTGAATTAAAATTTCTTATTTATATCACACACAAAACGTAACAGTTAAAACGTTAGATAGCTTAACACTCTACAACTGACCGCAGTAGAGGCTTGTGACGCCTTTCCTAAATGCCGCGAATACCCTCGGGTAGGGTTACCATAATTTTTTTCAGAAAGTAGTGAATAGGGGGAGGCGATTAATGTTTGAATAATAATGATACATTCTCTTTATTATTTAAAACTCATCCAAGTGTGAAGTTGATATTTGCATTTGCATAAAATGGAATAAATCAGTTATATGCATTAGCTCAAATCTTTAGATACAATTCTCTGAGTGCATTAGGGCCAGCACTCATTAGGAATTCATTAAAGTAGTAAATGTATGAAAGGCATTTATGAAGTGCACTTTTAGCTTACGTTTGCAGTGCTGTGCACATGAACCAAGACAGACGTATTACGAATAGTTACTCAATTAAGATAACAACTGCATGGACCTGCGCAATAGCCAGGATTGGCTTCACAGTAAAGTTAGCTCTAATTGAGATTAAAAACTTGCCAAAATAAACACTGAAATCTTTACTAAAACTCATGCAATAAGTTGTTGGGTTTTTTTTGTTATTGGATAAGATCTTTTTATAAGTTCACTACCTCCATTTTTAATTAGTGAATCAGGAATAAAAATAGTGAACCCTTCACTCAACTAGTAAACATGTGACAACCCTAACCTCAGGCCAAAACAGAGGGGTTGTTGAAATTTCAACCCCCGCATCTGGCATAAACCGAACGCCAACGGTGGTTCTCGATGATATAGATCCCGGCGATTACCACTTCTCGGACTTCGAGGCGACTCGATGTGGACCCACGCCGTTTGTAAGGGATTATCGTCCCCTTCGGCCGCGAGAGTGCTCTGGCGACATGTTCTTCGGCGAAGAGCATTAAAACTACGGCAGGCCGAGCGTATTTCACGGCGTTTAGAAGCCTGTGGAGAACGACAAAGCCGCTTGTCGCCGTAACGCCTTAACTCCGTCGTCGCGACCTCGCGATAAATGAGACTCGCATTAAGCAATAAATAAACGGCTCTAGGTGATTCGCGCGAACTTTCTCGTGGATAGACGGCGCTCTCTCAGGAAACAGGATGTTGTGCTTAGGCTTCGGAGGATCATGCCGACATGCTTATATTCGTATTTTACGAGGGAAGTGTGACTTCTTACTTTGAAGTGCTATCGTTTGCTTGTTCACGAAGAGAGCGTTTCTTTTTCGTTGTTTTCCCAGGGGTTTTTTGCGGTATTGCTATCGTCTTTCTACCATCTTTGCCTTTGAAGAGTCATTTCTGGCATTTGTTATTACAGGAGGTATTGATGAAAACCAAAACTCCCATTTTGATTGAAAATTAATTATTACAGGATTCCTCGGTAGAAGGGGAGGAAATAAAGAAAGCGAGAAAATATGATGTTGGAGAAACACTAATTTCATAACATTATTCATGTGAGTAACTTATAAGGCTGTAATAATTACATTGGTCGAGAATTTAAACACTTTAATCTGTTAGTTCTACTGATACGATGCTTCAACTATAAGAATGCTTTGAATGGCATACAAGAATAAAGTATCGGTGCTTCTGTGTTTCAATATGCAGAGGAATATATGCGTAATTATGCGTAAATCAATAGGTCTCGGTTTCGAAGCAGAATGAATGCTGCTTTGAACAATTTAAAGTATCTATTGTTTCATATCGCATTTTTAATTACACTTAAATTACAAAACACAAGAAGCTTCTCAGTTTATTGTTCTCTTCTTTTTGACATCACTGATGGTTTTTCCCCATTCGTTGATTTAATTCCCAACTAGACTTGTAGTTGCAATACACTCTTGAAAGGAACTTCAGAGCACGCATAACAATCCTTTTTCTCTTATTTGTGACTGCAATTAATCCACCCTGCATAGTGAGTAGGGCTAGGATTTTGCTGATTCTGCATCTTTTTCTCGTTCATGAGAAACACTTCTTCTTTGGTACTAACATATTTCACAGTCTTTTGAGACGTTTGACATGGGTTTTTGGTTGAAAAGGGTTTTTTTTGTTTAGATTTGTAGTTGTAGTTTGGTCATTTTGTCGTTTTTTGAAAAGTTTTATTTAATTATTTAGTACTTACGTGCTTAACTCTAAATAGAGAAACGCTGTCGCCGCCGTAACCATTATCGCGTATAAGAAACTAGATCCTTTCAACGCGGTGTCAATGGCTTACAATGGTGTGAGGGCAGCGGAAGTGGAGAGGTCCCTAAACTCTAATCTTCGAAATTTATGTCTTTAGTAAAGACAGTTCTGTGAACAGATTATTGTTTCGTAATGAAAGTCTTCGCGGAGTCTGACGGGAAGTGGAAGCGCACGAGGCGAGAGAAGTCGAACGTTGCCGTTTCAACAAAAATGTGCTTCTCCGCATCCTTAGGACGCTACCATAGGCGGCAAGGCCACGTCAATAAATCGCTACGTGCTTGTGGGAGTACCTCAAGTTAGAACTAAGGCGCTCGGTCGCAATTTGTATTTCAGTGGCAGCGTATACGTCCGTACTAGTACGAACGAAGAGAACATTTCCGTTAAACGAGTTTGTCAGAAGTAGACGTTTTGGACTATTGGAGACGTGAGAGATATTTAGTTGTTTACATCATGCCCAAAGTAAAGCAAAATACAGCAAGCAAATTACCGCATTTTGTGTCCCAGTACGGTGAAAAAGTATTCACTACCAATGGAAGAGTGCTATTTTGTCAGCTTTGTAGCGTGCAAGTTGCTGCAGAAAAAAATTACGGTCGAGCAGCATGTGAACCGCAAAAAACACAAGTCAGCGCTAAAGAAGATTGAAGATAAGAATAAGACGGTGCAACAATTTATGAGTGAGTGTTCATAAAAACATTTCCAGTTTTCCGAAGAACTTTGCCAGGTTTTCATTTCTGCACATATCCCTTTAACCAAATTGAACAATAAAATATTTCGAGAATTTCTAGAAAAACATTCAGGAAAGTTATTTCTTGATGCTTCTACTAAAGAAAAAAATCGTTGCCAAATGTTACCAGGACACAATATTACAAATCCAGCGGAAGTTCAGAGGCAAAAAATATGGGTTTCCATTGAGGAAACAACAGATTCAGGGGGACGTTATAATGCTAATGGTGTGATTGACACGATGGAGGAATTTCAGCTTGGCTAAGTATTTTGTCTTAACGGCGAATATTTACAAAAAGGCAACTATATAATTTGACAGGGTTTCAACAATCTTCAGTTGTAGTGGCCTGTATCAAATACAAAGAAATGCTTCTGTTTGTGACTGATGCCGCATGGCGAAGGCTGGAACTTATTTAAATGCATTGTATTCAAAGATGGTTCACATAACGTGCCTTGCTCATGCGTGCAATTGTATTGCTGGAGAAGTGCGAGGTCCTTTTCCTTCTATGGACAAACTGATTGCAAACGTAAAGAAAAGTTTTGAGAAATCCCCATCGAGTGTTATTTTCTAAGTTCTATGTCCCTGATGTTCCTTTACCAATTCCTTTACCACCTCCTCCTGTTATTACCAAATAGGGAACCTGTACAGAAGCCTGTACAATTGTGAAAACTTCCCTTTGGTGAGAGAAATAATAAATGTTTTGATAGAACTGAATCAATGAGTATAAATGCAGCTCAGGAACTTTTAACTGACCCAGAAGTGGAAGGTAAATTTTCTTATATAAAATTGAACTTTGGATTCACATCGATTCTTCACTAAGTTTTACAGTATTCAATTTATTTCAAATATTTTATCATGACCAATTATTGGCTTAACCGAAGAAAGAAATCTTTCGCAGTGTAAAAATCATGAAGTGGATATGTTTCAGGACATTTTAAGGCATCTTTAGGGATTTTTAAAGGCAGTTTTGAAAGATTTTGAGGGCATAAATGCACCCTTTTTAGGATATTCTTCTGTAGTTTTTAGTTCTTCAATCCTAGCCCTAATGATAAGCAATTCAACTTTTCTATGTGATCGGCATTGTTTCGACGCAGAAAGACTTAATAATCAGTATTATCCATATGTGTCCACTTCTTGTAGTGTAACAAATCAAAATCGTAAACTCGTCAAAGTTATGACCGTCTAATGCAGGTTTATCTATGAAAAATGACCGTTGAAAGCTAGGCCAGATGACTGCTCAAAACGAAATAGTTACACGTGTACGAGAAACTCAATCATTTCCACGAAACAAAGCGATCACTCAATCGAGACGAATGTTTCATAGGGTTTCACTGTACTATTGTGAAAATTGTAAACTCTTCCACTGATACAAAATGAAAATGCGGAACTTGAAGTAGAAGAACGTAGTTCTTTTCAGAAAATTCGTAGTCTCACAAAAATGGTAATCTCTCTAACACAAGAATCTGGCCGCCACAGCAACCTCAAACTACAAAAATATATTAATTACAGTGAACAATAATGGAACATTTGTGAATACTAAGATAAATGAATATGTTGAAAATTTAAAAAGAGGGGCTTATTAAAGGATGATTCTTTTCATAGCAAAGCCGTGAATACCAGATCATTGCGTAAAATTAGTTTGAAAACGGAAAAAATGTGAACTGATTGTTCTTGAAACCACTGCTCAACATTCCTAAGATTCATCAAAATCCATCATTTACGGGCTGTCGTGAGCCGGATACACTTATTCTTTTACCCGATTTTCTTTCTGATCCAAGGTGTGCGAGAATCTTCAGAATACATAAACTTCAACGGAATCTGTGTATTTACCGACAAACGTCACAAAAAACAAAATATTGTTACTGATACTAAGGAGAGGATCATAGAGGTGATTTAATTTTGTAATTCAAATCATGAAAAATGTAAGTTATCAATTACCGAATTTAAATTACTTTTTCCATCTATTACCTACAGAGCTTATTCCAAGCTCCCATACCCTCCTATCTCACGAACAAAACTAAATGAAGGAATTACACAGCGGTGGGCAGGACACGTATATGAAAAGGAGGCCGATAGGAGGAAATCACAGGCGTATCCGTAGAAACCAGAGGAGGCAACTGACACGAAGGAAGTTTCCACAGCCCCGTCAATATACAGGTGGGTAACAGCAATGAACATGTTGAATTACATCAACTGGCTAGTTCTCAGCAAGATCCCTAGGAACGGACATGCATTCATTGCAAGATACGTGATCGGTAACGCAAAGAACCTTGTTTCCAATTAATTGTAAACTCTTCCACTGATACAAAATGAAAATGCGGAACTTGAAGTAGAAGAACGTAGTTCTTTTCAGAAAATTCGTAGTCTCAAAAAAATGGTAATCTCTCTAACACAAGAATCTGGCCGCCACAGCAACCTCAATCTTTTACTGATTACTACGTTTTACATATCAAACAACTTTACGAGCAACTTGTTTTATAAACTTTCTTTTTATTACGTAATCTAAACTAAGTAATATTCTTTTCTTGAGAGCGGTATACATTCATCTGCAGGAGGAGAAAGCAATATGTCTCCCAGCATTAATAAAAATTACTCAATTGAAGAGAAACACAAATAAGGAGTAAGATTTTTCATTGCAAAATGAAAAGTAGGACAATTCAAAAGATAATGAAAAGAACACAGAGTTTACTATTAATCTCGATGACACACATGTCGACTTTTTGGAGGAGACAGACGAAGGGAACGGCAGTGACAATGACGGAATGGAGGAGATTCAAAACCATACATTTCGAAGAGGTTTTGGATATGCTGATTTAACAGCAAACGAAGAAGCAGAAGAACAACAGATTGATTGGTCAATGCATAACGCTCTTTACGTTCTCGCACGGTTACGCGGAGGTAGTAGGGAAAAACGTGTGCTACGGCACAGCATAAAGAACAAACTTTTTAAATTAGCTAAAGTAAAATAGCTTGAAATAAATGAAAAACAAAAATCAAAACGCGCTAGCCTACAACACCTGAATAAATTTAAAATTATGGAAAGAATAGTGCAAGTCACTCGACAACTACAAACGATCTCAGCCCAAACGCACGATTTAAATGTTGGAGGTATCTGGAAGTATGTACATCAACGACCAGCTGCAAACTCATATTGTAAATAATATAGCGTTTGATGTTGAACTCAAGATGTCGGTTCGTTAAGATTATGGAAACACCGTTTGAGCAACATTCCCATGTACCGAAGTGAAGTCTAAGACCAATTGTTTCTAATGGTAACAAACGGTATTTAGTACTCAAAAGTGAAAATATTATTTTGATTATTTTTTGTCTCGGAATTGCTTTTCTTGAGATACGTAACAACGCAGAAAATAATCCAATGCTTTTTAGTATACAAATAATTTTTCAATTTCCGCACCCTAGCAAGCTGGCACCCTGACTCTACAAAGCCCCCTCGGTTCCTCTTAAAAAATCAAGGAAAGTTAAATAATATTGCAAAGAATAGGGTTGAACTAGCCCGATCCAGTATTTCGCCCTACTTTACTAGGTTTTCTCAAGAGTAAAAACCTTTTCTAATGTTTTTGTAACTACGAAAGAAAGCGAAAAGCTAACTCTCAAGGAAGACGGAATAATTTCCTCAAATGTTTTTTTAAAGAAGTATGAATTGTTCCAAGAACATCTCTCTGTAAAGCTGAATAAATCTTTATTGAAAATTTGTTTCCAACATTAATTGCATTGTTATTTTTGTTTAATATTCTGTAAATACATTAGAATTAAGTACAAAAGTACATTCGAAGTTACATTTATACATTTTTTAAATAAACACGGTTCATTAACAACTTTCCTTCTTAATGAAAAGGATAGACAAATGGATAGGGAAAGGGTGGGGTTTACCATGCGAGATTTCTCGCACGGGTACACTAGTAATAATAATAATAATAATAATAATAATAATAATAATAATAATAATAATAATAATAATAAAGAGAAGTTAAAAACAGAGTTTACTAACAGATTAAAAACCATACTCAAGACCTTCCTCAACTCTCGTAATCTTACAACAGCAATTAATACATATGCCATACCTGTGATTACTTACTCAGCATTATTAAATGGACCAGAACAGATTTAGACTCACTGGAGAGGATTATCAGGGTCCAAATGACTCTGTCCAAATACCACCATCCAAAAAGTTCTATCCAAAGAATAACACTACCAAGGAGACTAGGGGGAAGGGGTATCTTAAAGATTGGTAATCTCCACGCAAAACTGATGAGAGAGTATTTCAATGAGAAAGCGTTGTCATCTCAGCTACACAGAGTAATCCAGCAAGTTGACGAGAACTATACTCCCCTCAACCTCAAACATCAAAATGTATTACACGAACTATCAACACAAGCCCAGGAATTAGAACAATGGAAGCAAAAAGCACTTCATGGGAGATACCCTATAGAAATAGCCAAATCAAATGTCGACGCCTGCTTGTCGTACAAGTGGCTTAAAATAGGATATCTGTACCCCGAGACTGAAGGATTTTTGATAGCAATCCAGGACCAGGTGATTGCGACAAGAAATTATCTCAAGCACATTATTAAAGACCCCAAAGTGCCTTCCGATATCTGCCGGGCTTGTGGTGAAGGTCAAGAAACGATCCAGCACATCACTACGGGTTGCCGCATGCTTGCCCCAACTGATTATAAACAGAGGCACGATATGGTAACACAAATCATCCACGCCAAACTTGCAAGGAAATGTGGAATTGCTGGTGAATTTGATACACCCTACTACAAGTACCATCCAAAAAATGTCATCGAGAACAACAGATATAAGCTATACTGGGACCGAAACATACTAACCGATAGAACAGTCCATCATAACAGGCCGGATGTCATTCTTTGGGATACATCTAAAAGAAAAGTATGGCGGATAGACATAGCAGTTGTAGATACCAGCAACCTCGAAACAACACACTAAAAGAAAATTCAAAAATACAGAGAACTAGCACAGATTGTAAAGGAGCAGTGGCATGTATTGGACGTGGAGATTGTACCAATCGTCCTCTCAGCAACAGGTGTGATACCTACCGCCCTGAAGCACTCTCTGAATAAACTGGGGATCGAGACGAACATTACCATCAGTCTACAGAAAGCTGAGATCCTGAGCACGTGTTCTTTAGTCAGAAGATTTATGAGTTTCTAAAAAATTTGTGTTAAAGAACTATTTACTTTTAATTTGTAAATTAATTTAAGTGTCAAAATTTATATTTGCAGAATTGTTTACTCCCTGATTAGTTTAATTAAAAGTACTGTACTACGGAAGTCATGCTTTGATAGAAATATCTGTATGACTCCTACAACTTGTACCAGGAAGCTGTGAAAAATAAACGATAATAATAATAATAATAGTTATAATAATAATGATAATGCAATAGTTGGAATGGGAAAGTATGTAGCCAGTCATCAAGATGACCCTCTAATGAGGCAGGTCATGAAATCTGACCGAAAAAATGGGAAACAGAGGCATTGTTATTGTAGCAAAAAGCATTGCAAAGAAAACTATGCAAGACACGTCAAATAACAGAGACACTGAACTTCTGGTACTAGTAAACATGAAATGTGAGACACAAAAAATGTTAAAGAAGTCGTGGAGGGACAAACCCCTCCATGGACAATATCTAAAAAGAATGGACAAGGTGCAGATCAATAAAGATCAATCATTTATGTGGCTTAAAAGGGGAAGAATGAAGCCAGAATCGGAAGCAGTTCTAGTAGCTGTTCAAGATCAGGCGTTGAGAACACGACATTATGATAAAGCGGTTCTCAAAATTTCCCAAGGTGACAAATGCCGAATTTGCCAGGAGCAAGTAGAAACCATTGATCATATTGTCTCAGCTTGTCCAATTCTAGCAAAGACCGAATACTTAAAAAGACACGGCAGGGTGTGTAGTTACCTCCACTGGCAGATATGTAACGCCCTCGAAGTTCCAAACACATGCCTCAAGTGGTTCGATAGCAGACGATAGTGGTTCGATATCGAACGGATCGCACGATAGCAGCAAACAAACCGGATATTGTTATCCGGGATCCGGGTTATCCGGGAGATGCATTAAATCTGCTACATAGGTGTTGAACAGAAGGGGACCTAGAATGGATCCTTGAGGTACCCTTCGATATAAGAAACGTACAGATGACGTTTTTGTTGCATTCAGGGTGCGTACGACCGTTGACAGAGCGAGCTGACAGATAAGAACTGAACCATCCAATTGCAGGTTCTGAGAAATTAAGTAAGCGCAGTTTAGATAATAGACGGTCATAACATAACGTATCAAATGCTTTGGAGAAATCCAATAGATACCAAATTTTGATCGAATCAGACAACACCATATCAGCATAATATGAGAAGTACCCCTGAACAATTCCGCACCGCCCCGGTCATTCTCCCGCTTCGTGAGATCCCCCCTTTGCCTGAGGACGATGCCAGAGGAGGAGATGGAGTAACCCAACCGCAGGTGAGTGGATGCTGCCTCATGCGCGCTCTTCGTCGCCTCTGTCACCGCCGACGCCGCACGGCCTCCGCCCGCCATTGCATTCCCCTGTGTCACTATCTGCTGCTGGGCGTCTGCTGCATGGGCGTGGAGGACGAGTAGACACCTCTGCTCTCCCCTATGCTAATGGAAACCACCGGATTGTCTCTTACGTTCTCTTCTGTGGACGTAACTCACGGACTGACAACACTGCCCAAATGCGAGCATCATCATATGCTGACTGACGCCATTAGTACTCCTAGCGTGCGCGTCACGTGCAGACTGACGCCGTTAGTACTCCAAGCGTGAGCTTCGTTACATGCTGATTGACGTCTTAACACTCCTAGCGTGAGCATCGTCACACGCTGAGGCCGTTAGTACTCTTTGCGTGAGCATCGTCACATGTTGATTGATGCCGTTAGTACTCCTAGCGTGAACATCGTCATGTGCAGACTGACGCCGTTAGTACTCCTAGCGTGAGCATCGTCACGTGCAGACTGACGTCGTTTGTACTCCCAGCGTGAGCTTCGTCACATGCTGATTGACGCCGTTAACATTCCTAGCGTGAGCATTGTCACATGCTGGTTGAATCCGTTAGTACTCCTAGCACGAACATCGTCACAAGCGGATAGGTGCCGCATGATATCAAGTGCGAAATTAAATGCATGCGTTCTCATAAATTTCTTCTTTTTGAAAATTGAAAATAAAGATTTGAAATTCTGAATTGTGACTATTAAATTATTATATTATTGTTCCTTATTATTTCATAAGCTCGTTTTCAATACCACTTCAACAATTTAAAAAATAACTTTCTTGTCCATTACGTTTATTAGGAAACATCTGACGAAGAGGAAGATTTATGTACGCATTCATTATTTTAACCTTATGTATAGGGCAAAGAGCATTGTATTAGTCGAAAACAATATTCAGTGCTTAAATCTTCAATGATTGAAAGTATATATTTTAATAAAAGTGTTTGTTTAATCACTTTTACCTACATAAAAAAGTTATTTTTTAATGTATGAATTGTGTCGAGCATAAAAGGTATGAAATTGTAAATAATAATAGTTAATGTTAAGTAAAGTAACCCAAAAATCAATCATTTTTAAGATCTGTTATTCCTCACTACGGTGGATGATGAAATACGAAAGGGTGAATATTGTGTATGAAGTCGATTTTTTTATGAAACCCACCGATAGCAATAACAGTGCGGACATGAATTTTGGAAAATCAGATCACTTGACTTTCCCCGTCAACATTTCAACATTAATTTTCTCAGATTTGGTTAAAATAAATTAAAAGAATAATAACTGTACTAGGGTTTCAATGATTTCAATAATGATTTAAACCAAAATATTTGTACTGATCATTTTTTCCACAAAGTATTCCGTGCTTGTGCCCTGCTATTTTTAAAGTTTACAAATTACTCATAATTAATAACAAACGTGTATTACGTCAGTTTATGACATTCATTAATATTTGAAAATTACAGTAACTTCGATTTTACATTCATGGACGTACAAACTCCGAATAACTTTGGTTATTTTCTAAGTGGTTGCCCAAAATAACTGTGGGCAAGTGATTCTCATTAGTGTAAAGAAATATACATTTTTCACCAATATAAACAGTGAAATCTGTTTGAAATTACCTATAGAGGAAAGCACCCAAACGAGAAAGTAACTAGTGATGCTACAGAATGGCACAGACTTTGCCGTTTTAGTTTTTTATTTCCTTCGGTCTCGGCTAGCTGTTCGGACTTGTCAGACACTCTTGGCAGCTGCCATCTATCGCGACCCAAGGTAGTACATTTTGTAACATTTTCGTCTTTTTTCGGTTTCCTAATAGTAAAACGGATATATATATATATATATATATATATATATATATATATATATATATATATTGTAACCTTTAAACTACAAGGCTGCATCATATATGACATCTATCACAGTTCTTTGCTCCCATTCGTGTCACTTCGCGTCGGCTCTACCCTTTAATTATCCTCCTAGCCATTATTCAACTAGTCTGTAGAATTTGTGTCGCTCTCCGTTCACTCATTGATCAGTAGTGTTAAGACTAAATTAGTGTGTGACATATGTGACACAGCCTTGTTGTTTACTTTACAAATTTTGCAAACTATCTAAAAATGAATTCGCGTATTGTAGCGGAAAAAAATTCGAAAAAAACTTATAATTGAACCAATTCTTGGTAACAATAGAAACGTGATTGCAGATAATTGGCTCACATCGCGAATTAGCCAAAGAACTGACCAAAACGTAAACTGACCTTTGTGGGGAGAAATACAGAATAAACTGAAATTCCTCAATATCTTTTGAATGCAAAATGTTCTGTTGGATTTTCATTTGTGTATGACCCTGAAAGAATGTTAGTTTTATACACAAAAAAAACAACAATCCACAGATGCTGGTTCATCAGAAAGGCCATGTAAATATGTTTTCTGCCGTTATAAGAAAATCGACGAGTAACAAGATACGTTTTACTTTTCCTGCAAATAATTTATTTATGGAAAAATGTTTGTGTTTTTTATTTATTGGCATAATATATAGACTTCCAAACGTGAATGGACATGTATCTGATAGAAACAATTAATTCATTGAAATTGCGATGATTTGCAATACGTGTCGTATATGACATAACCTTGCCAAAATTGTCACTCAGAGGAGCCTTATTATTTGAAGGCTAAGAATATTAAAGAACAGTAAAACCTCGTCCTAAATGGCAATTATTCTTTGAAATATTTGGAGCCGTTTTTAAGAAACTGACGTTTAAGCGCTACTGAGAATGCGAAATTTGAAGCTCTTTTTTACAAACAACATTTGAGTTTTCGAAACACTTCATTAAAAGTCATTTGAAGCACTTTAACTCACAAATACAATAGTGTTTACAAATTGCTGGTAATGTGCTTATTAAAGGTGTGAGAGATCGTTCAAAAAATTACATTGATGTAATTACAATGTTTTTTCCAAAATTTATGTAATTTTTGAAAAAAAAACCAAAATTGAACGTCGTATTAAAGGGTGCAATTAGCATTATCCACTCGAAAAGTTTGAAGAAAAACTTTGGTGCCATTTATGAGAAAATGGCGTTTGAACGTTTCTCAAAATGCGGAATTTTGAGCTAGTTTTCACAGAAAACGTTAAAGTTCTCGAGAAACTTTGAATGACATGATTTAACGCACATTTACTCGTAAACTTATTAATGTTAACAAATTGCCGCTTATGTGAATATTAACGACGTGAGAGACAAGTCAAAAACAAGGTCATGTACATTTTTTTGAAAATTTTAGATTTACGCCCAATATTGCGTGCAATGTGTGAAATTTTAATAAGATTTTCTCACAAACCGGCTGCAAATGTTTTCTGTAAGCTTTTGGTAGGGATAGGGCCTAATGCAATCTAGGGGAAGACATAAATGCCATATTGCTCCACTCTTTTGTTTTTTCAAAAATTCCAAAAATGAAATTTTTTTTGACTTATCGGTCGTTATTACTTACATCAGCGGCGATATGTTTACATTATTATATTGATGAGTACATGTGCTTTAAATAATGTCATATAAAGTTTCTCGAAAATTCAAAAGTTTTCAGTGAAAATAACTCAAATTTTCGTATTTCCAGAAACACTAAAATGCCATTTTCGCACAAATAGCTCCAAATTTTCTCTTCAAACTTTTCGAATGGATAGTGCTAATTGCACTCTTTAATATGACATAGTGTTCATTTTCGGGTATGTTTTTGAGTTGGCAAAAATTACACAAATGTAATTTTTTAAAAGTTTTTTCACACCGTTAATAAACTCATTCATAGTAATTTGTATACGTGAGGTAAAGTGCTTCAAATTTAATGAAGGTTTTCGAAAACTCAAAACTTTTCCGTGAAAAAGAGCTTCAAATTTCGAATTTACAGTAGTGCTTATACTCCATTTTCTTGTTCTCTTCCTAAATTGCCATTTAGGACGAAGTTTTACTGTTCTTTAATATTATTAAAAGAATATTTTTGTTCTACTATTAGGACAGGGAAAAACTAAGAAGAGATAAAAAAAAAACTATTTTGGTCGGCGATAGATGGCAGTTGGCAAGAATATGTGGTAACTTTGAATAGCTAGCCGAGACTAGGAAACGTACGTGAAAGTATGTGTGGGAAAATACGTGCCATACTGTAGCACCACTAGTTTTACTTTTTTAGATACATGTAACCTGATATTGATCATGTCGTTACAATAGCATATTTTAAAATAATTTAAAAATGTGTTCCGAAGACTCCCATTAAATTAAATGTTCTACTGCATTATTAAACATGGTTATATCAGATCATAGTGTACTATCCAAACTTACGCGCACCATCGTATCACGGTCGTATGAATAGTCTATTAGAAAAGGGCTTGTATCTACCTCTTTATTGAACGAAAACTGTGTTGCTTATATTTCACAATAAGAGATATCGTATTATCTCAAAATCCGAGTATCGTCGAGTAGTTCTTTCTGTGCACTCCTGTCATCCTTGGAAGCCTTATGTGGGGGGGGAGTCATGTTCGTGAGCCCTTGATCGGTTGGGACAAACATGCGATTGAGCTACGCGGATTATTTCGTCTTAACATGCACTGATTGGTTGGTATCGACGCCTAGCAAACTTAAAACTGGGCGTTCATATGCCTTCTTGTTTTTTTTTATCTTCCAACAGGCTAATCATTCATATTTCGTTATTTTTTCAGAAATAATTATTTTACTGGCTGCTTGATGGGAAGAAATTAGATTCCAGTAGGGTGTTAGTCCTAATTAAACGGAATGGGAATAGCAGAGACTCCCCCTCTTGAATTGTAGATTGTATATCCCGGTCTGGGAGACTCCAGGATTCTGAATGGTCGGGAAAAGACATAGCATCCTTTTCGTTACAAGAACAATAAAATTACATAAATCTTGTCACCATCGTAAAGAAACATTCAATAATCATATTTTACTGAAGGAGAACTAAAAAGATCACTAATCCTAGGAAGTACGATGATTTCGTATTATGCATTTATTTAGAATATTAAAAAAGGAGATATACGACATTGGAGCATACATTGGAGTATATATTGGAGTATTGGAATATACATTGGAGCATCCATATTAAGAACACCTACGTCGACACTGATTTTACTACACAATTTAGTTGCTATTTTTCTTTCTTCAACTATACAAAAGCACAAAGCATACGTTTTATTGAACGTGTGCGGCATTTACCACCACAAAGAACGTTCCACGAGTGTATTTGAAAAGCGCAACATAACGTCTCACAAGTTGAGACATCCAGCAACATTATAATTACGACGATGAACGTGCAAACACGAGCGTGCAAATCCACGACGACGATGACGACGGCGACAGCGGCAGCGGGTCGCCCTCACGGACGGCTAAGCTGGAGTCAGATCCGTGTTGCTTCTCCATACATCTCTTCTCCGACGGCTATACGCGCCTCTTTACGACCTGTAAACGCCGCACTTGCGCCGAGCGGGCCCACGTTGGAGCTGCTCTGCACTATTTACGATGCGGGAAACCACTCCAGCCGCGAGGGCCCCCCACAGCCCGCCCGATTTATTATTGCAAATTGTTGATCCTACCCGGGGCTGCACTCACGATGGGAACTAAACGGACTCATGGAGAATGCGATCGTGATTTCCGTGAGGTCAGCAGGCTTGAGAGGGATCCGTTGTTGTTGCTGTTAGAGCAATAAACTAGAAAAATAAATTTAAACTAAAGATATGCAGCACCAAAAATGCTGTTGTTAAGAGTGAAAAATAAAGGTTCCTGGACCCATACAAATTCACCGGTTTGAAACGACACACCTGAATACTGAAGCTTTTCCCTTTCTCAACGCATAGTCAGATGTGTTGTAAACCGTGACGACTTGAGTATGAGAATTAGTCGTAACATCAGGTGTGAGAAATTACGGATTATCGGAATAAATTACTTGCATTTTTGGGTAAAAATCGAAACTTTTTTTATTTTTTCAATCTTCCAACAACAACTCTTTGGAAGACACTCTAGTCATCCAGAAAAAATTCGTCACGCGAACCGCAAACGTTATTAAGCTTTGTGAATTCACGACATATCTTTCAACAACTCTTCGTTCTGTATTGTTTTACATAACGTAGTGAGTTGAAAAACAAATAACTCACTAAAAATTCTTAGACACCTTATTCTTCAAAAGAATCAGCAGCACATTAAAAAATGTAAGTGGTGTTAAATGGCACATACTTTCCCGCCTTTAGTAATGCTTACGATTAAGTATTTAAAGCGCAATTTCTCTCCGAGTTAACACATCTAGGTCAACATTTTTTGTAAAACTGAAATTTTCAAAAATTGTAGCCTACATGATCTTATTTAAAAATCTATCTTTAAGGAACAGATTTAATAACGGGAAAAATCTCTACCTTTAATATTTTAGTTGTAGGAAGACGCCGAAAAATTTTGAACTTTTGCAGTTTTAGAAAAACCAGGTTTTTTAACAAACATGAAACCTGTATCACTCACTTAAATAGCCTTCACACTACTCCATAACAAAGTTTAATCAAAATCGATGAGACAATATTTGTTTGAAAATTTTGAAAATGCCCCAGGGGCTTTATATAAAGTGCCCGCCAAAATTAAAATTTCTGTTTCAAATTTAAGGGGACTTGACATCAGCCAGAGCGATTTCAATTTTGGACATCTGCTAGATCGATTGCGCAAATCTGCTAAACAGTTTAATCGCTACCTTTTTTGACGGACGGACGTTTTGCCGTAATTAGATTTTTCGGTATCAAGAACCCACAAACTATGGATTCTACACCACGTGCTAGAGGAGATAGAATGGCTGGAAAAAGCTATTCTCCCGCTTTGGCCAGAAGCCAAAAAAGTAACCGCTTTTCAGCGAGCTCTAGCGCCTAAACCCTTTTCCAGAAATTTAAAGTTAATATGTGCATTTTGTAGGAAATATTATCTACTTTAATTTTGTGAATAATAGTTTCGATAAAAAGCGTAGTTTTGAAAGTATAAGCGAAAAACTAAAAACAGGACGAAATTTTTAGGTATTTTTGCAAATTTTCTTTGGCCGACATTTTTTGAGGTGGCAAACATCAAATTCGAATTTAGCACCCTCAAAAACATAGAACTGTTGAGAAAAATTGTTCGGAATTTTTTCCTGAATCGGGCCTTTTTGAGAACCAATTGACTGTTCTAGTGGGGTTTATTTTAACAATAAATACTTTGTTGCACAGGAAAATTATTAGTTTAATTAGATATTGGGGGATATTCTTTCAAATGTTCATGTTTCAAGCACATGAACACTTAGTATCATAAAGATCTTCATGCTCTAGAACGGATATAATCTGAGATTTTCTTTGAATGAGGAATGGGTGTGTAGGTACCCATTTTAGGCTCTCGTAATGTCAAGCGTGCAGCCAGGGATTTACCGAAGTTTGTAAAATGATCAGAAATATTTTTGCTCGCGTCATTTGTGATTTCCAACACATTTTTGCTCATAAATTGGGCCAGAAGAGTTCGATGGCTTCTTTGTTGAAACATTCGTTTCGAAGGTTGTTTTAAATCTTCTTTTATCACTCTGTGAGCGAGACTAATTTTTGTCAGACACTTGATGATAAAATACCAGTGTAGATAAATGGGCATTTGGAGATGACCTATACCTCCCTGTCGTGGGTTAGAGAGTTTGGAATGAAATCTCATGATGCATTTTCTTCGTTGCTGCTTAGAAAAAATGTTGTGTAGCTTTCTTTTAATATTTGCTTTCAACTTTTGAAATTGTCCTGGAAACATTAGGCTGACGTGAATCCCTGGGGTTTCGCAGAAACCCACCACTGCCGCATATTCACATACGCCGCATATTCTCGGAATGTGTAAATATTACAAAAGATGGATCCAGGAAAAGATGACGCCTGCTGTATGATGCTCAGCCGCAATTCTATAACTATTTTGCGATGTATTTACAGCTGCCTCTGACAGGTCATCAGCTGTTACGGTGTCATCCAATCGGGAGCTTAACCGCCACTACAGTGACGTCACTATGGTAACGTTTAACCTTCCGATTGGATGACATCGTAAACAGCTGATTTACGCCAGAGGCAGCTCTGAATAAATCCAAGTATACGACCACGACTCATGCTGTACTTCACATACTGTTACACTCACTCCTTTGAACAGAATTTGCACTTTGAACGAGAGGAAAATCCTGCCTAAATATACGTTCAAATCCACACATCTGCGCGAACAGCAACCGCAACGAACTGATTCTGAGAAATCCTGCATCCTTTGGAAAAGTCTCCGTCTAATCCTTCATGTCGCCGCTCGCTGCGCTGCGTTCGACCTAGAATCCGAGGAGCAGGGGAGCAGGCTGATTTACGAGGCGATGCAGTCACTCTTTCTCATTCCGTCGCGGCTCTTCATGACGCATAATACTCCCCCGCGCCTTATGCCAAAGAGGACGCTGCAGTGGGACGGCGAGGGGCGACTTTTTTACGGCCTCTCGATTTACACCCTATTCGGGAGACGGCCTTGCGAACAGGGGTGTGGAAAGCCTCCAAATATTATCTATTTTTATTCTCATCTTCGTTTTCTAATCCTCCTTTCCCTTTTTCTTATTCTTCACGTTCATAGCCTTCTTTTTCTTCTTCATATGCACCACTTTTTGAATAGTGAAACCGGCTGAGGTGGCTCAGGATATTAACTGATGTTACTTCAGTGCCTCTGGACGGATGGTCCCAGGGTTTGAAAATTATATAAATTCATGAATGTCGATACGTTAACATGACGGATTCCAAATGACACACATTATTTTAGACGATCAATACACACTTGTGTATGAATTTAAAATTATTTACAACCTAAATGTACGCTATATGCACTTATATGCATATCCAAATCGTTCACATGATCGTTGTACGGATGAATCGCGTTACTTGATTCTTATTTTGCTTAATATGTAACTGGAAGTTCAACAATATCTAATTTATTCAAATTGGCAAATTAGCTAACGATTGCGATGCTTCAACGAAGGATTTACTGATTAGCTGAATTACGGCAAGAATATGAGTGTAACCCCAGTTGCGGCACTTGGGCGTCGGGTACGCAACTTCAAATCTCGTGACCCTTGGCCCGTTTTTTGACAAAGCATATCGACCCGCGGGTGTCGAATTCGGCTCGTGATTGTTTTAGTACATCCTGTCAATATCTTGAATGCTGAAATGGCTGCTCAATTGACTGTAAGTCCTTTTCGAATTGTTTCCGGGTAAGGGTTGCGTTTCTTGCAAAACAAGCAATAAACATAAAGAACGAAAACTAAATACTAAGTGAATTTTAAAATATTTTTTCAATTAACGTTTATTGGATTGAAAGAATTTCAGTTTGGCCGGCAAACCAAGATTTCTGAAGTATTTCAATATTGCCTTAAGAGAGTCCAGGAGATTTATTAAAAAAGGAAAAAAACTCAATAAAGATCAGAATAATTAGGTTAGTTTTGAGCGTTTAAAAAGTAGAACAACAATATTGCGACTCCCCTTCCCCCTCGTTTCAGGAAGATAATCCTTAGTACTAAGCAAATTAACGATGACCACCAAACGATGCCACGACTTGCCGTTGTGCTCGCTCGTAGCTGAATTAACTACGAAACAGGAGTTCAAAACTTACATACGGAAGCGAGAAGTAAAATTTATTTATCTAATCTCTATATAAATAAAAGAAGATTGTGCGTAGGTATGTCGCAAATAGACGCAAAAACCACTCGACCAATTTATCTGAAATATTCTCACCCAGTTCTTATTAGCAATGGGAGAGCAATGGGAGTGTTTAAAGAGTGGTTTTAATTAAATAGGACATGTGGGGGCGTTGTTGATTTTATGCGTTAATG
Organism: Acheta domesticus; assembly: GCA_031308135.1. Lineage (NCBI taxonomy): Eukaryota > Metazoa > Arthropoda > Insecta > Orthoptera > Gryllidae > Acheta > Acheta domesticus. The sequence continues at coordinate 73,902,706 of JAHLJT010008756.1, forward strand.
CGGTCTCAAGCGCCAGAAAGAAGCTCTAGGCAACCTGCCGCACCCTCAAGTATCAAGCGCGTCTTTGCTGCATGTACTTCCTGTGCAATAGTGAATTATCGGCCGGAATTATTACTTGAAAGTCGGAGAAGTAAATTAAATTTCTCCAAGATAGTGCCAAAGCAAACTCATAACCACATTTGAGGGAGAACGTTACAACAATAGGATACTTAACAACTATGTCCAAATAAGGGCATAGAACAAACCCATACTTGCGAGAAAGTATTTCATCTATCAGAATTTTCGCACAGCATAACGTAAAATGTGTTTAATCATTACCTGGCCAGTGGTGTGTGTGATGTGTAATACTCTGCAATAGCGAAGCATTGCCAGGTTCATTTGTATTATAATATTACGCAAGCGCTAAAATTAGTACGAGAGTAAGTGCTGTTATATCACCTAGTTTCTTCTTCTAGAGCCATTTTTCTAACAGTTGAAGGTCAAAATATTGTAAAACATTTAGTCGGTTGACTGGCAATCGAAATTGATTTGTGTGAACTTTTTTCGGACCACCTATACCGTGACCGGCAGTATCCATTTTACTGCTGAACATGTAGCACATTAAATATCTTAACATAAATTTCTCGGTTAAAGTACCGAACTCGGTACACTCGAGAGAACCGAGTGGAGGAAGGAGGAAGGATAGAGGTGCGGAAGAGAACGAGGAGTGAATGGAAGTAGAAATGGTGTTTCCTTACGTTCCCTCTAAAAAGCACTGTGAAATAAATTATTAAAAATTACTAAAGTATGTTTCTTCACTTCTTTTGTAAACGGTGGAGGCACCTCGAAGGAAAGGAAAGCTCCTTTCATATTTCTTTTGCTTATTACGAACCACATCCCTTTTCGCGCAGAATAGTATAAATTTTTGAGTATGAGTGGCCTCTTTCTATACTTCTACTTGAAGCCAGCATACAACTTCTAATCACTTTGGTAGGTATCCCGAGACACAAAAAAATTAAAATAAAACCGTAAGAGTACCGCTGTACAACTTTCGCTTCAACGGACGCAATGCTGTTCCGACAAGGTTCTAGATCATGATGTGACAACGATGAAAGTAACCTATCACGAAGCAATAACATTATTTAAATAGTGTCATTTTTATAAGCAAGTTAACTCATTCACGCCTTACTTATAATTATGTACCATGTTCTGTATATTGCTCACAAACCCTGCTTACCGAAAGATTTCCCTTCAATACCTCTCGTGTCATCAACTGCGGATTCCTCCTCCCTTGGGCAGCAAGAAATGCCGATTTATACTTCTTTAAGCTGTACTGAGTTCTCCAATTCAGCCAAATTGTCATTAGGCAATAGTTCATTTACAAAACAGCATAATTTCACGTGTAGTGTCTTCTTATCGCCTGCCCTGTGTGGTGGGACGTAACCTGGAACTCCCTACGAATCCCTGGAAACAACGGAGTACAGCTTTACAAAACGGAGTTTTTATTGCTTCCAAACCTCTGACTCTCCTTCCAAAGGCCAATGGACTGGGATTTGAAGAATGTTAATTCATTTTCTCCCTGATATCGTACCTCATTAACGCAGCTGTAAAGATTAAAGATTTATTTCCTCTGTAACTGTTTCATTTATTAGATTTCAAGAAGGCATGGATAACTAACCAGTAGAAGAAATGGTTTATAACAGTTACTATCCTGATGGACACTTAAAAGAGGTGTGACTAAGGTATTTCCTCAGTTTGATTGTTCCTCTTAGATTTATGAAATTAGGATTTAGTATATTGTGATTATTTCAAGGAAATGTAATAATTTCGAGAAAGAAAGAAAAAGGAAAAAGGAAGAAAATTAATAAACTAGTGGTGTTACAGAATAGTACAGACTTTCTCGTACTGGCTAATTTCTTATTCTTCTGAGTCTGGGCTTGCTTTTCGGTTTTGCCCCACCATCTTGCCAGCTGCCAGCTATCGGCGCCTAAAAGACCTTCCAGAATCTCTCGCGGTACCTACAAATCCTCTAGGGACGTTGCCAATGAAGAGCACCTTCGCGCTCCCCAAAGTGAAATTTGAAAAATTAAATTTGGCATTACTCCCATCGCATAAGCCTATTTCGGTCCTGAATAAATACCATTGGTATTCACAAACACAACTAAATACATTCATGCCTTCAGGGGGAAAAATATTTTCGTTCAATAATATAGATGGACGAGGGGCTTAAAAGACCCTAATTTTTTGCTATTTCCGAAAATTCAGAGTGAAAAGTAAAAATTGGACATATGCCATTATTATAACTGTGATTCACTCTATTCTTACAAGAAATTTAAAGAAAAAAATTGAACCTTTTTTCTGAAAGTGTTGATGTCTTAGGAATTTCTTGGTAAGTACCCCAAAATTAATTTTTTTTAAATCTCAGGTCTTCTACTCGGCCAGATCGATAACAAAATATTCATTATGGGGGAAAAACTACGAACAGTTTAGGCGCTAATGCAGTTCACAGATTGACGGACGAACGTTTGGAAGTTTGAAAAAAACTCTTTCCGAATCAAGGAACTCCAAAAACTGTATTTCCGTTAAAATCTCGAAATATATTTTTCATATATTACTGCATAAGGTAAAAGTAAAGGAAGTTTAAATGAAGCACCGATGGTTAGAGCTAACTGAGAAGATAAATGTTGAGTAAGATTTCAAATATGTGCGGGGAATGTTATTTTTGAATGATTTCTTTACCAATTTGGGATTTTACTCTTACCAGTGGCAGGATGATGGCGATCAGGTCGTTACGTGAATGAAGATAAATACGGTAATAGAGGGGGAAGAAAAGGAAGATCTACCAAGACACTGTCGCAATCCCTCCTTGTTCATCGCAATTTCGGAATGGATTCTTTGAGGTCTGAACAACTGAAATTGGGGCGAGGAAATTTAGCAATCTAAAGAATGGCTATCTCACTAGCTGCTACTCTGCATATCACCCGACAAGTACGGGCCAGGGGACTGGACCGAACCAGACAAAGCGAAGCAGGCGGAAGAACGCACATCATAGAAACGCATTGCCTGTTGCCATAATTTCCCGCGCCTCGGGTGGTTGTCTCATTCACCTGGACTTCGTAACTTAGCCTCCCGATCACGGCTGCGGGCGGGCAGGGAGAGGGGCCGGCGCGGTTGGCACCCCTGTCATAAAGAACGCGGCCCCGCCGGGGCACCGGTGTGTCCCCGGTAATTGGAATTAATACGGCGGGGTCGCCGGGCTCAGTCTCCGCGCGCTGATAAATGGAGCCGCCCCGCGCCATGCCGCGCCACGCTGCTCCGTGCCGCGCCGCGCCACGCCACGCCATGCCACGCCACGCGAGATCGCCGCCGCCGCCGGACAGTGGGACAAAACGTAACATTTAAAAAGAAACATTTCACCCACACACAGTTTTTATGTATGACCTAGTATAATAGTATATCTACAAATAAAACCAAATCCATGGCATTCCAAGGCTCACAACATTTAAGATGTAAATTCATATTAGAAAACAAAACTATTGAACATGTTAATACCTTTAGATTTCTAGGATGTGACGTATCATATCTCGGCGAAGTTGATATTGTAAGGAAGATAGAAAGATTCAATATGATGTGGGGCACCATCAAAAGAGCGCTCAAAGGAAAAGTCCGTAAAGACACAATGCTAAAGTTTTATAAAGTTATGGCAGTGCCTTGCGGACTTTACGGAAGCGAAAACTGGACTATGAACTCTAGAACATACAGTACACTTCAAGCAGCCGAGATGAGATTTTTAAAATCAGTCCTGGGAGTAACAAGAATGGACAGATTAAAAAACGAGACCATCCGGAAAAATATAGGAATTTATAACTTAAATGAAAAAATTAAGGAATACAGAGAACAATGGAAAAAACACCTGGAAAGAACGGAAGACGACCGTATTCCAAAGCAAGTGCTTCAGTACATCCCTAAAGGAAGAAGAAACGTTGGTAGACCCAGGAGAAGATGGTTAGATCAAGGAGGTGCAACGGACCAACCGGTCAAATGCTTGAGGGAGAAGAAGAAGACCTAGTATAATGTAGTGGCTGAAACTGTCCTACCTCACATTGGAATGTGTATTTGTAATTGCATGTGCTGTCGATCTGAAGAAAATTTGCCATCTGAGCGTTTTGTGGCCGGAAAATAGTCTCAGATCATCAACCATGACCTTTTAAAGTTTCCTAGATTTCATTATGTTTATTAGACGTGAGGCGACGGAATGTTTAATCGATGGCAAAACTTCGAACCACATACTCTATGAAGATTAAAGAAAAAGCATCACCAACCTTAGCTCTTTGCCAGAGATGAATATCAGACAGACTGTACATTTCATTTGCGGTAATCTGAATTTAAAGGAAACACACTCGATAATTTAAAACATATTTTATCGATTCCTTGCATAAATGAAATCTTTGAAAACATAACATTTGGTAATAATTTCTTTGCAATGTAATCAATAGTTAATTAGTGGGAATGAGGTGCATACCGAGACTTTTCACTTTGTTATAACTTAAGAACTCGTATATTATTTTAAATTCGTTTAATTTATTTTATTGTATTTTTACCTCGTACATTATTTAACTGGTGTATTATTTTAAATACGAGAAGTGTATGTCGCCATCTAAGAATCTAGGATACATTGATTGTAAATATCTGTCTTTAATGGTGGTGAAGAATAGGTCCAAAAATAAATTTGAACACTGCAACTTTGAAAATTTCGTAGATTTTAATGAAAATCTAAACTATACAATTTTTATAAATATACAATATTTTCGTTTATTCCAGCAAAAAATTTAAAGAAAAATTGCATCTTTCTTCCAAATCTGTTTGAAAAGATCCCGTGAATTAAATGCGGTGTGATTCGCTTTATTGGCGTAAATAGTCCACCAACGGACTCGTTAATAAATACAAAAATCTCATAAACGTTTTTCTTGCAGTTGCCCAGTCATGGTTTAAACACTAGTAGTGCCAGTGGTTAAGGACATATCGAGGAGTTTTAGTATAGTGCCAGTGGTAGCACATAAGGGCAGTATTTTAAAACTTGGGCTACGGCACTACATTCATTGCGGGAAACTCAGTGGGCGATTGCCATACCTCTTTCTGAAAGATCTTTCGCCTAAAAATACTCAATTTTATTTTATTTTTTAAATTTTTATTAATTTAATTGCAAACTTCGATTTTGATTCGGTAATGGGTCTTAAAAATTCGACATTTTGGAAATGGGCAGATACTTAATTCGGAAAACGCCATATGATATTCTACTTCCTGAGCATGTTTAAATAATTTGAAATCCAAAATAAATCTGTAGATTGTGCTATGGCAATGCCAATAAAATAATTTCAACTTGTTATTTAAATATGAAAAAATTGGAAATAAATAAAATACGTCATACTTCGTACGTATATTAAGCTCGTCGTTCTGCAAGTTTGAAGCAAGTAGGAAGCCATCAATTCTCTTTTTTCTTTTAAATTTTGTGCATGAAGTGTTCCCTACTGGTGTTGTTACCCTATTCTAAAATGTTTATGAACTTTTAAATGCGGAATATCTTGTACTACAACGAGGCATCTCACTCTGCCGCTGCTGTAAGTAGATAGGCAAGGGTTCCAGTAACAGATACAGGCCAATTCATGTAAAGTAAAATGTGTCGCTGTGCATATCAAGAATATTAAACTTCCTTCCGAAGCGTACCCAGTGAAACGCGTCACCAAAAGATTTGCGGACTTAGCTAACTTTTGCTTAATTACTAGAAAATAGAAACGGCCTCAAAATGGTGACTCATAGCTGGAACATCTGTCAGCAAAAGGGCTAAGATTGTTTTTTCAGTGCAATATTTAAAAGACCTTAGCGAAATGTGTATACCGGTGACACAATTACCAGCCTGTATCAACATTCGCAGTAGAACTTTTGTTTTTGTCCATGTTGTCTCAGTGCGTAGCCCACTGTGCTGCATCGGGTCTACGCGCACGCAACGCGTCCGCCACAAAGGAATTGGATGCGAGACTTTTCCCGGAGCACGCCATCGCCGCATTAAGAGCTCACGCCTCTATTAATGAGATGTGGCGGCGACCGGCCGCGATGCACCGCTCCGCGACGCAACGCACAACGCGAATCGCTGAAGGAAAGCTGAGGGCAAGCGAAGGAGCAACTGCCTGCGACACTTCCGGGACACGCGCTCTCCCACCACGCCGGCGAGATCAAAGAATACAAAAAGCTGTTCTTTCGGTTCTCGAATTATTGATATTTTAATTGTTATATTGGCATCAGTTTCGTTCGTATGCAACAATTGATTACATTGTTGATTCGGTACCTCAAGTGTATTCGATGGTGATTTTTAATGGTTTTAACAAACGGGTATTAACACTGAGCACATTCTTATGATAGCAGTTCATCACGAACTCTTCAGTATTGGTACATCACACTGAATCAAAGTGTTTCTATAATACACATATTTCCTCATGAATGTGAGTAAAATGTATTTAATATGCAAACTACATGTGACTTTTCAAATGCCCACTCCATATTTCACCATGCCCAAAAATATTCTGGAAGCCTGGTCATTCATCTTAAGTCAACGCTAATCAACCAGAAGACTCCAAACCACCAACGAAATAATGTTTTATACCGTGACTATCGACACTCAAAGTCGTAATCATGAGTAGCAACATATCCCCTCAATAATGCAAGGAATGACATGAAATGCGACAGATTAATGTTTCTTTCTGATTTTAGAGATGTAAGAATGAAGATAGCGGTGTATAAGGTAAGATAATAAAAAGGAATCAAGAAAGTTCATCGAAGCTGAGATCTTCTTAACAGAAAACTTAACGTCACCAACACTACCACTACTACTACAACTTCTATTACTACTACTACTATTATTACTGTAGTAGGTAGCTACTACAGTAATAAACGTACTAACGTAATAAAGAGAAAGCATTATCTGCAGCGAAAAGTAACGATTCTTTGCCAGAAAATTATCATGACCCTGATAACGACAAAATCGATAAATCTTGTTCCTATATGTAATGAATTTCTTCCTCTAACACGTTGTGTGCTTAGAATTCACGATACCGAAAAAATAGTTTACGGTTTAATGTCCTTCTGTCCCATCAGTCACTCAACACACGTACCTAAATCATTAATATATTTTCTCAAAAACTGGTATTCGCCGATCTATATTTCTGAACTGGAGTCCCTTCGGATTTGAAACGAATATTTTGATGTTTGGGGGTTCTTTTCATGAAGCCGTAACATTTTTCAAATTTTCTTAAACACAGCTCCAAATTTTTTATTAACCTTTTTTCTCGGATATACGAAAAGACACTTAAAAAAGCGCAGGTCTTATTTTCGTTTAACTGTCTGAATAGTTGAAAATTGCAAGAGTTCAGAATTTTTTAGTCTTCTTTCTAGAATAATGTAATATTGAAGATATAGTTTTTCCTTAATGATATCTTCTTTATGAATAGATATTTCCTTAAGTTCGCGTACAATTTTTTGAAAATGAGAGTATTTTTGCGTAATTCTGGGTAAAATATAGATAATTTAATCTTTTTTAACAATTTATTTTCTTTGATTTCTAATTCAGCAAAGTACGCTTATAAAAATGACCCAAGGGTAATTTTCGGTGAAATCATTTTCGAAAATCACAAAATTTACAAATATATGCGAGAAAGTATTCTCTGTTGTAACATCAATATTTTTTTTAATTTTCAACACGCTTAGATTTGATAAATCTAACGATATTTTTCTGCAGATTAAATCATCTCTCATTAAGTAGTACTAAAGGAAATGTCAAATCAAGAATGAATCCGAATTCAGAACGCAAATCAACATAGGAAAATCTCGCTTAGCGAAAAAAATCATTAATATTCAAATTAATATATCTTCGAATTAAAAGCAGATAACAGATAATCAGTGTGAATTAAATAGTGCATATTTTGTATTGTTTTAAAAAATGCAAACGTATAGATATTGTGCATTAATAAAGTTATTTAAAATGTGGTAAATTATTGTTTATTTCTCAACTGAATTTATTTTATTTTATTTTTAAATTAGATTTATGAATAAAGTACTTTTTGTGTACTTAGTATGAAATTTACATATTTCCTACAAATTAAGAAATATTGATTTTTTTTTAATATTTCAATGAAGAGTTTAATACAGGTTTATAGTAAAAATATTCCGCAACGTAATTCAGTGACCGTAGTAAACGAGTTTAGCAAAGATATCACTAACTTGCACATTTTGTTTTGTAGCTTAAACCCCTGGTGAAATCGGTCGCAATTCTCTAACTATAAGCGAGCAAAACGTCTGCCGACTTGACAGCCGGGTGTGGGGAAGAGCGATGTTGCCACTTACTCGGGCGGCAGACACGTGTTCGTTCTTGCGTCAGATCTGCTGTTGAGGCATACACGTCTAGCTCATTGTGTTTTTGGTAGAATTGTAATAATGACACTAGTTTATTTGATAAAATTCTGTTACACAATTTTATCGCAGTCCCTTACACTATAATCCTGCCAAAACAAGGAATAACGAAACATTTTTGCATAACACGCGCAAAGCAGATGGAGACGCCGTAAGTACAGTAAACGTCGGCAACTCTGTAGTGACATCATCAAAATTTGAAGCCTCTGATTGGATAACGAAACCCCCTCTTCCCTGCCAGCCTGGAGCTGTCAAGTTGACAGAAATATTACTCGCAGTATATAGTGCGATTCCCCTCGAGTCCCAACGGCCACGATACAGTCACACGGCTTTCCGCGTCTTTCTCACTCGTGTCGCTAGATAATGCATGATCGCAAACACTGCTTGATGCGCTCGCGATCATGCGATGTCTAACATCACGACTGAGAAAGAGGCGAAATACCGTGACATATTCCATCGTGGGTTTATTTACTTTGTCGTTATCAGGGTCCGGCAAAGATTTTTTTTTGCCGAAAATCCGTTTTTTTCGCGCAGCATTACATAACTTTCCTTATACTACGTATATTACTCCGTATACACGTATGTATACGAGAAAGTAAAAGTAAAATACAAGATCATAATTTTCAGTAATTGTTAAAATAAGGATTTTGTAGTCATTGGCATGAGTGGATGCGGATTGCGGATTGAACGTCGAAAATGCGATCCCTCTGGCGATACTGAAGACTACCCTACCCACTGTATAGATCGTTATAGCTAGATCGTTCACTTCACTATCAAATTTTTAAAATTCTCTACAAGGTCTCTGGTTGATATGGTCGTATTTTCTACTATATTCTGCATTGTTTTTGGTTTGTTATTTGAGTTCAAAATATCCTATACATTACTTATTTTAGTGTGCCTTATGATTTTTCTTTACAATTAATTGTATTTTTGAAAATCATGGGATACGTTGTGACGCTTAGAATTGGAGTGAAAAATTAGTTTGATGCTACATGATGTTCTAATAACTCGTGTTATCCAAGTATTGCTATTCCGTGAAATGTGACAGCTACTAGTAAAAGCGGTTCTTTCAGGGCATGTATAGCGTGCTAGAAGTTCACTTTTTAGCACTAGTGCTAAAAGTGAGATAACGCTCAAGTATTACGATAAATTTCTAAATGCAACAAAGAAAACAAAATACTTACGTCTGACCGCATCTGCTTCTACCGAAATTAACGTATCATTAAGCAATTTGTATAATTAAATTGAAGTAAAATTAAATCCATTGAAGCTGTCTAAAAAATGTATGACAAAGTGATTTTTGTTTTTTTGCTCGTAAGATTGCTCCACTCGGAGAATCGGCCTCATGTTACACTCTTTCCAACTTGCAAAATAAAATGTCACATTTACCACTCGTATGATAAATAATTATTTTGTGTTGATAAGTAAATTACGCAATTTCATTTTAAAATTAAAATTGTAATTATTTCGAACTGATGTTAATAGAGATTAGAAAGTTTTGCCATGCCTCAAAGTAATAAGAAATCCAGAAAAGCACTAAATATTTACCAACGAATGTTTAAATTTATTTGTAAGACGTTACACGATTTGATTGTGTTTTAATACTATCATCGACATTTGCATAATTCAGTATGGCAACTTGATACTATATGTTAGTAAAAAATATTCTGAGTAATTTTCACAGGGAAATGGAAGTTCAGCGGCTTCTTAGAATATTCATCGGCGAAAATTTTAAAAAAGGCAAGCGTACACCAGGAAAATAGATGTTTGTAATAAATCTGATTTTTAATCCAAGTAAAAATAATGTAAATAACAAATATATTAATGTAAAAATAGAATCTCGACTTTAACTGAGAATTCTTTTACATGCATGCTACAAAGAAAACACAATCTATTGAAAAACATCCACGTTCTCAACTACTACTACTGTTTAATTTGTAATACAATGTTTCAATGACCTTTTAATATGTCATACAGAACGTACCTTGATTGATGATCGCGTTGACCCTGGAGGATGTCGTTGGGTAGATCACTTATGATGAAACTCGGAAGTTATCAACTAAAGAATTACTTTTCTTAACACTGGTAAATCGTTTTATGCTACGTGTTTATTTCCCGTTCACTCACTTTGAACATGAAGTCAATAATGTAATCAAAACGTATAAAAAACTAACTTATATAACTCATTTTCTTCAAGGCTCGCGAACAATCGTCCTTTTTGAATCGTGTTTCTACTCACTTGACGTTCGTGTTAGTAACTACGCATTAGGTAAATTGGGGTTTCAAAACCCAAATTCGAAATACATCAACACGAGCACATCACTGTAGCCATACTAGAGCTGGAAACGCTTCAATATAATGTAACAGAACAAGATTCACAACAAACGAAAACCTATGTATTATCTCGAAAATTATTGCTAATGCAACAATCCAGCTGACAATCTTTAGCGTTGCCAGTGTTGCCAAACATAATTTTTATCTTTTCTGCGCCTCATTGAATCGCAAATGCGAATCTCGTTGTGGCGTCAACTGAAGAAGATAAGGATTAAAACAAAAAAATGGTGTTTGAAATGCGGATTCTTTCAAGGCATGAGGATTTACTTATTTAACATTGAAGTTACTTAGTATGAAGTTAAAAAACGCGTACAACTATGTGGGAGGAGACGAAACTTTATCTCTGATTCAATAATTTTTGTGTTGAAAGTTTTTTTATTCAAAAAGATGAAAGAAACGCTGCAATTTTTATTCACAGCAAAGAAACTTGTCTGGTCAGAAACTGTCTTGAATGATCGTCAATCTATACTTCGATTTAAACAGTAAGTTCGTTGACATTTCGACAGCTGTGATGAAATGACACACTGTGATTGGATGACAGCGTCACAGCTGAAAGTGTCAATGGACTTCATGTTTCAATCGAAGGTATCTGAAGACAAGTTTTGTTCTCTGAAGACCTGAGAACTAATTTAATATTATTGTAATAATGATAATAATAATAATAATAATAATAATAATAATAATAAAGATGATGATAAAACAAGAGTACAACGGAAATGTGGTCTTCATCGAAAGTTTTGCGTATTTCTTAAACTTGAGTAATTCTCAGAGACCAAGTTGAAAAAGTCAGGACATTGTTTTATAATGACATATATGTACAAAGTTTTATACTATTATAGATGAGATATCAATTTATATCTTAATACTGCACTTTACGATAAATTATACGATTATGACTGGTTTATTATTAACGTTTCTTTCTATCTCTTTTTTCAATATTCCCATACAAGTATAAGACTAAGACATATTTGTTCTTTCAAAAAAATTGAGTTTCACTCATGTCATATATTTCTCTACTGCAATTTGATTTTTGTATATTTATATTTTAAAATATTTAAATTAAATTAAACAATAAATATAATATATATACATATATTATACATACATAAAATTAGGACTTTTTACAAGTCAAGACAGTCTAAAAATCAGGTCTCTATACTCGCATTTAAACATAATTGCATTTGACTAAATCAGCTTTTACGATGCCATCCTATCGGGAGGTTGAACGTCATTATAGTGACGTACAAGCTGCCGATTGGATGACACCATAACAGATGACACGCTGCGAACTGCAACTCTATACTTGGATTTATTTAGAGCTGCCTATGACGTAAACCAGCAATATTGCAACATTTTTATTTCAATTACATCGTCACCGTGTTAATTTTAGTTGAAAATTGCCTCCATGCCACTTCCAAAATTTTTCTCAACACTTCTTGTTCTCCATACAACATGACCTGCGACGTCTGGCTTTTAAAACGGTGTCCGTGTTGTGGTCGTGTGGTTCGTGACGCAAACTGGATCTGCGCAGAAACATTCAAAATCAGTGTCCTGGTCGTCGGTCCACCCATATCTTTCCACCATGCTTGGATTTGTATAATTCCACTTCGGTTCTTATCGATTTACTGTTGGGAATGGTTATCATGAAACATGTTGCCCAATTCTCCCTCTTTAAAATTATAAGTTCACAGAAAATCTTTCAAATATTTATTGAAGTTCATAATGCCACTAACAACCGTTTTTGCTGTTGAAGATAATGTATGAGTAAGTCTAGTCCATAGCGTCTTCCTTTAAAGGAAATATTTATATTTTACATTCTTGTATTAAAAATGTTTTCTTATCCACTTTCAAAGTCTCCACAGTAGCACGGTTGCCAGATTGTACCATAATTATGAAATCGTACCATAAATTTCACATTAAAAAATAAATGTATCATGACACCATAATTTTTTAATAATTAAAATAATAAGTGAAATATTACTGATTTTATGCTTGAAGTAAGATTGCACATTAGTTCTCGCTCTCTCTTAAACTTGGGAACCATTTATCTCACACCTCTTTCATGAGTGTGATTCAGTGCTGCCAGATAAAGAAGCAGAAAGGCCCTAAATTTATTTGAAATTCATTTAAATAAAACTTACACATAACAGCAACAAGCTTAAAATAACCCAATTGGGGCCAAAACTTGAAATAACATAACGAAGCACACGTTCCCGAGAAGGAGAACTTAAAAGGTGAGTTCACATCATGGAGCTGTTAATACATATAATATTTTCCCAGCTCCATGGTACACATGTTGCGGTATATCAAAGAACTTTTAAGAACACGCAAGAACTTCAATTTATGCTTTGAACACAATACAGGGATTAGGGATTTTTTTCATTTATTTGTTGTGTCGGAGACATACTGTTCGTTGTGTATATTTCGCGAATATTTATTCCCGCCTGAGATATGGCATAATATTTTAGGGAAATACATCTTATGGCTTTCAGCTTACAAAAAAGTTGTAGGATTAATAATCAAACCCTACCCACGTGATTCTCGTAAGCCTCTCTTTATTAATCTAGGACTTTTACCATTACCTTGTCTTTTGATATACGAATCGGTGGTTTCTGTGAAAAATTACTTACGGCGGGAATATATTTCAGCAAACGTCGATATCTATAACTATAACACACGACATAGTAATCATATTCATCAGGTGGCGGTTTCAACAGCTCACTACAAAATATTCACATATACAGCATTTTACAACACTTTGCCAGATGACATTAAAACGATTGAATTCCATAGAAAAGTTTAAGTTTCAAGTGAAATATTTTCTGCTGCATAACTGTTTCTATACAATTAGGAACAATACCGAGCGTCAAAAGGAAAGTAACAGTAATTTTGACAATGATATTTAATGTATTATTTACCGTTTGGACTGTATAATTTTAAAAAACCTGCAAAAGTATTGTACCGCAGCATCTGGTTCGATGACCTCCAACTCGATCAGGTTTTTCGTCAAATTTCCCTGATGCTTCGAGCAAATGCTGAGATGGCCCCTTGTGTTGCTTGTGGACATAAATGTTGTCGTGGCAGGAGGTTTTATTCCTTCACAAAGGCCATGATGAGGGTTAAGAGCCCAAATTTATATCTAATTTACTCTTGGAAATATTTTGAGCAAATAGTTTGTTACCAATCCTTGCAAAAAACTCTCATTTCTTTCTATTTTCAAAATTCAACTAGAATATGGCTTAGGGTTGGGATCACAGAATTATAAAAACAGTACAGAATTCACTTCTCCCCCTAACATGCCGCACACAGTTTTTAACTGTTTTGGGCGTAAAATAAACTAACGCCAAGATTACAGCCATCTATGATGGTGGAAAACTAGAATGCGTGTTCGAAAATTCAGTCATTTTATTCTCAATGTTTTTAGAGAAGCAGTATTATTAGAATCCGAACTCGCGTTCCTGTTTTCCACCAACCTCACCGCCAATATTGATAAAAATATTTTCAAAATACTCAATATCTGTAAAATTTGTATGTAAAAGCCCCTCAGAACAAATGATAATGCGTGTACAGTGCAATAAAGTGTATCTTTATTTACTTGAAAACTGATGTAAAATGCTCAATTTGACGAGTAAAACACTAAAATCACTAATACTTCATCTTACTAATATTTCATCTTACAGAGAGTAAATGGGTCCATTCGAAGATGATATCGTCCTAATAATACTGGAAAAGTAAATGTAACCAACAACGTACAGCTGTCGGCCCGTAATGGCACGTCAAACGCTCGGGAGTAGTCTGGTTACGATAGTTTCTTCTCCGCTTATAATTTACGAGAAATATGTGTAGGAAGTTTATATCTTTGTAAATATATTTAATAATAATTACTATTTACTGATCTATGAATATTTTCCAAAGCAAAAAAGTTTAAATAAAGGACTTTATACTAGAAACATGCCAGATTTTCAAACAAATGCTGAGATAGTCCCTTGTTTTGCTTCTGGACATTAATGTAATTTCATTCTTTGTGCACGTCTTCTGAATTTCAGTGGGAAATATAGTTATTCAAATTATCGTTTTCCATATTATCGCAGCCAAAAGTATTATTCTTTCATGAAGAACATGATGAGGGTTAAGGGTAGAAATTTATAGCTAAGTTACCTTTGAAAATATATTTTATTATATAGAAGAGAATATTTTGTCAACAAAACTTGGTTTATGGTTTGGGATAGAGATCATAGAATTATGAAAACGAGCACAAATTTCACTTCTCCTCATAGCTCGTCACACACAGTTTTTAAGTGATTTTGACGTAAATAAATAAAAACATTGAAGATGTGAATCTCTCCTACTTTGTTTTTACTTTCTCGCATACTACGTACTTACGTCATAAAGGGGAAGCATTGTAATGATGAAGCAGAAAGTGACGATTCATCAGAAAAACTCATTATGTGTAATTATCTCTATGTCACATTTTACCGTATGAAAAAGCAGTTTTATGTAGAGATGTAATTCCTGTTAAAATAAGAATTCCAGTTACAATAAGACGCATCTAAAGACTGCATTGAGAAAAAGTTGATCATGCATATCTGTGAATTTTATCTATTCCGCATTTCATGCATAATAATCATACCCACCATGATACATTCATTGCTATACTAGAGAAAATAATTAATTGGATTCGCTGTGAGTATACCCCGTATGGTGTCCGGGGATTTTAATAGAATAGCGCCATGGGAACTCCCCCCCTGTCGTAAGAGGCGACTAATTCCTTGCCCTTAAAAGTAATTCCTTTCTTTTCACACCTATTTATCCTTCCATATCTCTGGGAGCTAACAGGTGGATTGAGTAGCTTGGATGCTTCCAGGACCTATCCCAAATATTACTTATTCCCTTCCCATACTTTTCCTACAGGAAGAGCGGACAGAGGTAGGCTGGATCCCTTGCCTTGAGAACTAATACTCCTCTAAAGAGCGGAAAAGGGGCAGGCTGAGCTCCTTGAGCTACGGTGGAAGCAGTCAGCCTAAGGGAGAGACAACCCTGAATAAAAAGCTCCGGTCCTCCAGGTTGGGGGTTGTGCGTCGGGTTAGTACCCCGTCAACGTAAAACCCAAGTATACTTGCAGCACCCGAAGAAGCCTCGGAAACAATTACGATACGATGACGAACCAAGCAAAGAAAATGGACAAGAATAAATGGATAGCGGATACTTTAAGAGTAGCAACTTGGAATGTAAGAGGAATCTCAAACAAAGAAGATTTGCTAACTAGAATACTGGAAGAGCAAAAAGTAAACATTGCCGTAGTGACTGAAACTAAGAAGAAATTAAAAGGCTCAAAATATGTAGGGAATTATGCAATGTTCTACAGTGGTGTAGAGGAAAATATAAGAGCTTCAAAAGGAGTAGCAATATTTGTAGATAAAAAATGGGAACCAAAGATTAAAGAATACGAATATGTGAACGATAGAATTGTAACAATAAGAGTAAGACATGATCGCGGACACCTGGTCATCATAGGAGCTTATGCCCCAGTGGAAGGACGATCGAAAGAACTGGAAGAGGAGACAGACAGTGTTTACTCAATGCTCCAAAAAACGATAGACAAATACAATCAAACATGCGAAGTACTCATAATGGGTGATATGAATGCCAGAGTAGGAAACAAAGCAGTCCATGGATCTATAGGAACATTCGGAGAAGAAACTGTAAATAAAAATGGAATGAAACTCCAAGAATTTGCAGTTTTTAACAACTTAAAAGTGACTAATACCTTTTTCCGTAAGAAACTAATTCACAAGTTTACTTGGGCCAATGGAAACTGCAGATCCTTAATAGATTATATAATTGCTAACCAGAGAATATAATAGTTTATAGATAGATAATAGATAGGGTTTATTCTACAATTGGGCTGATGTTGCCCGGTGGCAGAATACAGAAAAACAAAAGTACATTAAAAGTACAAAACACAATTAACTATAAAAACAATATATAAAAAATCAATATAAAAATCAAACGATCATGCAACTGCATTTACATGCCTATACATATACAACAAATGAAACTACATATATACTAACATTTAAGTAATAAACTTACTTACATATAACACCAACATTCATACATACAAACATACACGCTTACATACATATCATACAAAGACAAAAGAACACTCGCATACACACCAACCTACAAGTATTCACTCACAATCATATTCAGACAAATGTGGATAATCACTTTTACCTACAACATAATAATATACAATACTTACAATAATTTTTACATTTCTAACACGTAAAACACTCGTTAACATCAATCAATAAATACGAACTTTTGTCAGAATAGCCTATAAAAGACGCTTAAGATTAGCGAACTAAACTACGAAATGAAATCACTTCACTGCACTTCACTTCACGTCACTGCACCTCATAACACTTTACCTAAATACTAATAGCTCAATACTTTTTAGTTTACTACCCATAATCGCACCTTTCACTTCACTTCACTTCACTTCACTGCACTTTTCACCCTATTGATTAATTTCCTATACTTTTTTTCTAAAACCACGCGCTGAGCAAGGAAAGGGCTCAAAAACTGTGGCAGGCAAATCGTTCCAATCTACGATTGTTCTGTTTACAAAGGAGAATTTGCCTACGTCCGTTCTTTGAATTCTAGTTCTAATTTTATATTTATGATCAAATCTATTAAAATAATCCGGTTTATCTAGCCTTCCCCGTATTTCCTGCCATGCAGGGCCACCAGTGTAAGATTTATACATTACGCAAAGTCGAGCCCTTTTTCTCCGATGTTCTAACGATTCCCAACGTGCAGGTATGTTCTTCCGAAAAGTGTATTTTGCCGCTCTGTTTTGTATCCTCTCTAAGCTCTTCTTAAGTCCTATTCTGTACGGATCCCAACAACTAGCTCCATATTCCATTACTGGCCTAACAAGCGAGGTATACGCGATTTCTTTTGCTTTCGTATTGCATTTTTTAAGATTTCTCATGACGAAATGCAAAGACCTAATGCAAAGACCTATCAAAACAACTAATGGATACAAATGTTTTGAGAGGTTATGACATCTACTCAGACCATTATCTCGCATCAAGATGTATCCAAGATGGCGAAAAGCAAAGAAAAACTCTCCAGATGATAATGCAGAGAAAGTTTTCAAAGTACATGTTCTAGAAGAGCAAAGCACAAGGGATTTATACCAACAGAGACTGAAGGAACACATACATCTAAGTCCTTTAAGCAACAATGTTGAAGAAATATGGGCTAATTTGAAAATGTCTCTGACAAAGGCTAATGAAGCCCTGGGGATGAAAAAGAAAATGAGAAGTAAAAGAAGATTAAAAATCTGGTCGGCAGAAATAGAAGAATTAGTTAAAATAAAGAAAAAAT
Source organism: Acheta domesticus (assembly GCA_031308135.1). Taxonomy (NCBI): domain Eukaryota; kingdom Metazoa; phylum Arthropoda; class Insecta; order Orthoptera; family Gryllidae; genus Acheta; species Acheta domesticus. The sequence continues at coordinate 73,920,877 of JAHLJT010008756.1, forward strand.
GTCATAATAAATATCTAAGTAACCCAACAGACATTAATAAACAAGAGTACCACATCGCAAGAAATCAAGAAAAAAATGCAATAAATAAAGCCCACAATGCATCTTGGGAAAGATTTATAGCAAATATTGAACACGATGTACATGGAAGGCAGTCTTTAGCGTACAAAGTCATAAAGTCCCTAAATAGATCTATTAAAGAGGATGTAAATGTTAAAAGCATAGAAACAGATAAATGGGCAGAACACTATCTCTCTCTGTGGTACGATGATAAAGAAAACTCGGTAGTTAACCACAGAGAAACGTATCCGGGAGTTGATGACATCACATGGGAAGAGCTGACAATCGCTTTAAAAGGATTAGAAAATAGAAAAGCATCCGGACCAAATGGAATCAACAGTGAATTACTGAAGTATGGAGGTCAAGCATTGCATGAACACCTTTTAAAGCTGTTTAATGTGTGCTGGAGGCAGCTTGAGACTCCTCAAGAATGGTTACAGGCGAAAGTGGTATCCCTGTTCAAGAAAGGTGACCGAACCAACACCCAGAACTATCGAGGAATATGTCTGCTAGACACTACCTACAAAGTATATGCTAGAATTCTGAATCGACGCCTGAAGACAATTGCAGGAGCACTTCTCTCAGAAGAGCAAACGGGATTCAGAAAAGGTCGTTCATGTACAGATGCAATATTTATCTTAAAGCTATTGATAGAAGAACGAAGGGAACATAACAAAGAAACGCATCTTGCATTTATAGATCTTGAAAAGGCTTTTGACAATGTTAGACGCAAACTTCTATGGGAAATATTAAAACGAAGAGGTTACCCAAGACATCTTATTGAAGCTATAAAGAGTGTATACAGAGAAACTTCGATCATATTAGGAAATTGTAAACCTAATATAATTGTCCCTACAAATAAAGGAGTAAGACAAGGCTGTTCAATATCACCAACCCTTTTTAATATATATTTGGACGACATATATAGAGTATGGAAAAATAAAGTCGATAGAGGTGTGCAATTAAAAGGTTCTTTTTACATTAATTCAATTTTATACGCTGATGACAAAGTGGTGATACAAGAGACTGAAAATAAGCTCCAAATGTCCATTTTCATCTTGAAAAATATCCTTGAAGAATATGGACTGAAAATGTCTGCTCAAAAATCAAAAGTCATGGCATTTCGAGGCAAATATCCAGTAAGATCTAAAATAGCAATAGGAAACTACAATTTAGAACAAGTTAGCAACTTCAGGCACTTATGCTGTGATATATCGTTTAATATAGATCGTGACGTGGAAAACAAGCTAGTAAAATTCCGAAATGTATGTGGAACTATACACAAGTATCTGAGAAACCGAACACGAAAGGAGACACGGCTTAAGTTTTATAAGACAATTGCAGTCCCCACACTCATGTATGCCAGCGAAACATGGGTGAACACGAAAAAGATCAAAAATAAAATACAAACGGCGGAAATGAAATTTCTGCGAAACACACTAGGGTGCTCGCTACTCGACAAGAAACGCAACTCTGAGATAAGAGATATTTTAAAAGTCAAAGAACTGTACGAGAATATTCTCGAAAACAAGTTAAAATGGTACAACCATGTATCAAGAATGCCAATGAACAGACTTCCATTCATAGCTATGAACTATAAAACAGAAGGAAGAAGGGACATTGGACCGAGAAGAAAAATGGGTGCCGGAACAGGTCACATGACCTAAACCCTGTTGGGAAGAAGAAGAAGAAGAAGCTGTGAGTATTCGGAATTAGAAGTTATTTGTAACTTTCAAATCTTAATATAATTTGAAAGTCATGAAGCCATTGCTAAAATGAGCTTATTCGGTTCTAAAAAGCAGCTCATCTCCATGGTTCATTTCGGAACATGGCCATAATTTGAGAATGGGAATCTGGAAAAGCAATATTTTCCGAGTTGTCGTTTCATGCTGGAATAGAGCGAGAAAATTCGCATCCTATCGCCTCATTCAGTTTTTAATCTCAGCCTTTCCCCTCAGGTCTTCTTGGATCATCTTTCATTCTTCCCGTCTTCTCTGTTTTAATGAAACCTCTCAGAAGGACGTTAATTCGAGAAGATCGCGCATAAGCTACCAGTTCAAGAAATAACTTCTCAGCTTGAAAGTAGATGCTAGCGTAAACACACAGTTTGTGTTTATACTTTGCCCTTGTAGACCAATTCCTTTAAAACAATTTTCAAAAATGTTTTGTTTAAAAAATGATTTAATAGACTCAAGTACTTCACTGTTTAGTTACGTAAACTTTTCATCAACTTCATAAAATTCTGCATTGTGAGAAAAGATGCAAAACTGGTGCACCTCTCAACCCTACATATTCACTCTTCCGAGTTGCCTGTGTTCCGAAAATTTTCCAATGAAGCTGAAGAGTGTGTCATAAGTTTAGTAAAATAAACTTTGAAATAAAAGAAATAATTCAGTATAAGACGAAAAGGGTATTTATATAAAAGTTTTATATAAATAACTTCATTCATTTATATTATTTTACTTTTTATGATCTTTAAGTAAAATCAAGCTATAACTTGAACGGCAAGCATATCTAATTATGCAGACTGAACTGGCTAGTCATTATTTATTATTATATTAATATAATTAATTTTATTGTAATTGTTAATGTTTGTGTGTCGCAATTATCTTACGCAAGCTTCCATATCACAACTAAATAACAACTGAATTTAAAATAAATATTAATCGAAGTTTATACATTAGTAATTGGTGAAGTAAGTGATAATTATTTTGAATTCAAAAAGTATTTTCCAAAAATATTACAATTTTATGAAACAGTAACATTTTCTATTCTGTCGTTCATTTGAAAGCGATCAATTGAGTGAATTATTATTGCTGGGAAATTGAATCAACATTAATTGGCGAAACATTTTCACTGATGGAACCATATGGTGAAGGGCTAATATTATCATTCATTAATACAAAAAAAAACAGTATCACATATTCCGTGCAATTTTGAACATCCCCGCAGGGGGAGGCAGACGGTCTCAATGCTTAAGGCTCTTAGTGGAGGGGGAAACGGCCACACAGACCCGTGTTACTCGGCAGCACTCACGTCGTTAGCTTCAAAGTGGAGGCAGTGAGAAGGCGGTGCTAGGCTCCGTGTTACCGGGCTTGCCCGGTGACCCACCAGTTGATTCTCTACCTTTGAGCGGGATTGGACGAAGAACGTCTTCGGAATGGGCCGGATTCCACACATAAACGTCCAGGTAGGGACCGTGAACCCCCTGTCAGATTGCGTAGGTTCCATCGATACTCACGTCGATAGCTTCCAGGTGGAGGCAGTGAGTCGGGTTGAGGGCCCCGCGGTCTCCGAGCCTTAGCCCGAATGGCCCCCAGTTGGGCACTTGGATTCGTCGTGGCAGTGACCCAATACTCTGGGCATAGAGGAGAGTCTTGTCCCGCAGCATTTTTCGACTGTCACTTGCCAGGAAAGGCAATAGCTCTGAGCTGGTAGGGCGGCCCGACCCAGACATTGAAAGGTGAGGTTTACGAAAGGGAAGGGGAGGTTTCAGAACTTTAAAATAAACTTTGTTGAAACATTGTTACTTGTTGAAAACATTGAACCTTATGTCAGTATTGTTGGGAAAAGTACGTTTAAGAACTGGTAATTTTTTAATATCCTGTGTTTTGTGTGTCCATCCTTAAAGATCATGGCAGAAATGCCAAACTATCATCAGTACTATTTCATAGGAATGCTCAGGGATTTCCACAATACTTGTATTTAACATACGGATTTTTCATATATATATTTCAGTGGAACACTGGCCCTTTAAAAAAGTACTGTAATTTTAGCACTCCTTTATTCAGACTTCACAGTTTAAGTAGCTAAAAGATGAAAGTTCAAAGTAAGAGCCCTGGTGGGTGATACTTAAGCAAAGAGTTATTTCGCTACTCAACACTTTACACAGTGTATTAAATTTCGTCCACCAAATTATACAAATTCTTCGAGAAAAGTATGGTATATTTAAATATACATAGCTGGATATTGTTTCGTTGTGAATGTGAACGTATCATCAAACCCGGGACTACATGCAACTAAGCTAACAGCAAATATACGAACAATCGAATACTGATCTCCCGCCAGAAGGTGCCCTTCTAGCGAGAACTGTCGAAACTTTAATCTCCTTCAAACTTCACGAGTCGAAAACCGTTCGAGAAGTATTTTATGCAAATACTGCCCCCTCCCCGAGACAGTCCCTCCGATTTTAATGCAGCGCACGCGGGCGGGTTGGCGATGCAGAATTTTAAATGAAACGACCGCCTAATTGCTACATGACTTTATTGCCGCACGCCTTTATTAATTTTCCTGGAACAAGGATCTAACGTATTAAGTTACTCCGTCGCTGCTCCTTGTTCGTAGCCGGCTGCTACCCGTCGCTCGGCGTCGAATATTAAAGAGCAGGGCCGCTCGCTGGTGAGCGACGCCACGCCGTGCTACGCAGCGCTGCGCCGGTCAACGCCGAGCAATAAATCGCCTTCATTAATTCACTCCCAGCCAGAAAGACTGCCGGGTGCGAACTGCGCGTGTGGCTTCGAACACTTCGATCTAGCCGTAAATTTTAACTTCATCGTTCTTACTTCTTGCTCTCTTTTTCTCTTGATCTCTCCCTCCTTGCTCTCTTTACCCATGCTTTCTTCACCTCCTTTCTTTGTTCACTTTCTTCCACTCTTTTTTTCTCGTCGCCTTGCTTTTTTCATCTTGCTCTTTTCACCTCCAGCCTTTCTCCTCCTCCTCCTCCTCGATATCTTAATCTCTTTGTCCTGTTCATCTCTTTGCTCCCTTCTCCTTGTTATTTTTTCTCCTCACTTTGTTCTCTTCCTTGCTCTCTTTACTTCTGTACCCCCTTTACTTCTTTGCTCTCTTTACCTTCTTGCCCTCTTTACCTTCTTGCTCTCTTTACCTTCTTGCCCTCTTTACATTCTTGCCCCCTTCACATTCTTGCCCTCTTTACATTCTTGCACTCTTCACCTCTTAGCTCTCTTCTTCCTCGCATTGTTTTTGTCCTTTCATTATTCCCTTTTCCACCTATGTTTCTCTTCTCCCTCTTTTCTGTCTTCTTAAACTCTTCTCCTCCTACATCTACTTCTTCTTTTCCCCCGTCCCTTCCCTTACCTTCTCTTCCCTTTCCTTTTCTTCTTATTTTTAATTTTTCAGTTGTTTTTGGGGGGAGATGAAACAAGCAGCGTAGCTCTATCATCAGCGCGAAGAGAGCAGCAGCGCACTAAAATGAATACTATTTCTGAAGTTAATTTAATTTTAAAATCGTCTTCTTCCAAACAATAATGCATTTTTCTTTTGAATACCTGTCAGAATGTTATTGATTGGTGACTTTATATTCCCCCAAATAGAAAGGGAATATGAGCATAGTTAGGAATTTTGAAAACATTCATGTTAAGACACACATTTTTCTTGTTTTTGTACTCCGGAAGAAAAATCTTAATTTACCATTTTGCCCTGTCGACTGGTCAGTCGTTACCTGGTAAAGTGTTGTTGTGCGTCTCAGGCAATCTTTTTTATTTATTTAAAGTCAAAAACGATAAGTAAAAAACTTCCCAATATTGGGAAGAAATGCAATCTAAGAACGTTTTCTTTTACTCTAAATCTCTACTGTCGGTTTTAAACTAATTGTGTGTTGGGTGATGTAATGTAAACGGAAAAAATCTCTTAGCCGTTTTACAATTCACATGTGTGCATATTAACTCCGGCAGGACTAAATAGTTGTGATTTGCTAAACGACTCCACAGTGAACTCGCACGTTGTCGAACTGAATGCGATTCCTCTGCGCCAACGTACGTTTTGATGGCTTTATGTAGAGTAAATTCCGCGCACCAAGTGCAAGAAGTAGAATAATTTTTTCTGCCTTTTCCATAGGTTTTCATATTTTATTTTTTAAGTGACTGTTTTCTTCCCTCCTCAAAGCATTTACATCGGTTAACCAATGTTTGGAAATTCATTTTGTCCTGTAATTTCTTTTTCTATTCTTGTATTTTCTCTCCCGTCTTTTTCTCTATCCCTTGGATCCCTTGTCGTACTCGTAATCATTTGAGAATTTATTAGGTGCGAATAATCTCCATTCTTACAATTGTCCTAGGTCAAACACGTTTGGATGTTTGGATGGTTGTATTCTCACCGAATACATTTCCAGGTGTTTGATACAGAGATTTTCCGACTTAAATAGTTAACACAAGTAAATGTAGTGCACTTGCCACGTTAAAAACAATAGACCGGCTGAGTTTAGCTGAGCCACAGTAACCACTGTCTCCAAAGTGCCTGACCCAGAGTCCTAGGATTCTAATCCCGACGGAGGTGGATTTTCGACCCTTGCTCTAAAGTGAGATCAGATTCAGCCACTGTCTGGAGGAAAATTCTTGCGATCGGCTGCACTGAACAGTAGTTTTCCATTTCTTCTATTAATATCAGGCAAATGCCGGTGGAGTATGCTATAAAAGGGCCACGGACAGCGTGCAATATTTTCATTTTCCTTGTTCTATTTTTCCCCTACATACACACATACGTACACACACACATACGCACACACACACACATACACACACACACACATACACACACACACACACATACACACACTACCACACATGTTGGTAATTTGGGAGTTTAGAGATTGTTCCGACTGGGACGGTGCCACTCTGGAGGAGATACCAAGAAACGGGAAATCCCTCAAAGCTGAAGTGTAAGTAGGTGCCGGATCTCATTTTCCGCACTAACGGAACATGTGACCATAGCAATTGACATGCCCAAAATAACGATCAATAAATCAAAAACAATGGGATCAGTGCTCTCGAGAATGAAAGATGTATGTAATGACAGCATTGTTTTAACTTTTTATGTAGAAACCGTTCCAGAATAAATATATAGTACTTCCAATATTATTCCGTCAACGAAATAAAATATTAAGTTGAATGAGTGAAGTGAAACGCAAGGTATTTCCAAGAACACAGAGAAAATTACCGATTGGGCACTTTTTTCAAGACTAGTTTATGAAAAAAATTTTAGAGCATTAGCGCTTCAGCAATATTTTAGATTACACGAGTTTGGTTTACACAATGGGGTTACACAATGGGGTTTTGGGTTACACAATGGTTTGATTATGTGGCAGTGGCAGTATTAAACGAATTCATGACCACAATGCATGAGTTACATTCAATGACAGTTTGTGCTCAAAGTATACATAGTAGAATCTGCAAATTTTCACTGTGACAAGATCGCAGAATGATTCTTGAAAAACCCATCGTTCGAAATGAATACACTAAATGTCGTAAATGTGTGTTATCTCTCACCATGGGATCAAGGGAATAGATTAGGTACGAACGTATCTTCTTATTGGTTTGTTCCAATTTCTAATGGCCTGAAGAATCAGATGTTGTCTTGTCATTCCTGGAAGGGAATGTAATTCGAATCGTAATCATTGCAAGATGGATATCACAACAGTTATTTGGCCATTGAGTTTCATCGTGGGATATGCTCCTTTGAGGTTTGATAAAAAGTATTGAGAGTCTTGAAAAGTTGTCTTAGATGATTTAAGAAAATGAAATAATGTAGCAATATTAAAGGATCTCAATAAAGAATATTAATAAGACATTTTGTTTTCTAAATCGTAAATGTATACGATTTTTATTTTACTTCTATTACATATTAGAGGCATTATTGGGAACCATTGCATGTTTCTGAATAACAATTACCAATTTCATTCTGATTTTTTCGGTACAGTAAAAGGTCTTTTAAAAACCTATTCATGGATTTTTATATCCTTTCCATTTCCGGCATACCCAGATGCTGTACCCAAAGTAATATCGATAGAGCACAGTGCTAAAAAAACTGTTGCCATTAGGAGCTAAATAAAGGGACTCATCTTTTATCAAGTGTAAAAATTCTTTCACCTCCTCAATGAAGTAGCACAACTGTTGAAAAAAACCGAGAGTTGTTTAACGTGAATATTAGTATAATGGGATAATAACAAGATCATTAGATCATTTCCTTTGAAAACTAAATCCCCCTAACATAATCACAACGTTACATTTTCTTCCCCAAAGGCGGAAAATTTCCTGGCAAAAGCTCAAAATTCCTTTGCAGGGGCGTTTCCCTCTTCAAAGGCAACAAAATTCATTTTTCGAATACGCGGATTCAAAAGAAGCTCTCGTCCGTGGCTGCTGGCAGCAAATCCTGCGCAGCGCAGGCCTTTGACGCATCGGGGGAGCCAACCCCTCAACCAGCGGCTCCGTCTCTCTCCACCGCCTCCACTACCACTGTCACTGTCGCTGTCACCGTCACATCCAATAGCTTTGATAACGTAGTGGCAACACCGATGCGTCTGCATTTAAATTATTATCCCTATATAGTATTTGAGTAAACTCCTATACCGTGCATGTGTGGTGATTTCCCTGTCTCCCGGCTTGACCAATTCTCATGCACTAATTGAGACATATGAGGTGTCATTGAACGCGTCTCGGTCGTTGTGGAACTGATATTTCTTTTTTTTCGATCCGGCCATAAGATTCCAAGAAAGTGTCAAAAACGTGTTTTTTCGTGTTTTGGATCTACGATCTTTGTATGACGGGAATTAAACCAACGCCACCCAAATAGATCTATACAGGTGGCGTTGATTAAACCCCATTATTCTGTGGTTATTTTCAGTCCACGATACCATAATTTTCTTCCATGAGGATGGGAACACTGATTTTGACAAACAAAAAAAAAACAAAATAAAAACCCTAAATGAATATCGCCCGGCAGAATGTGTTGTAAATTCTGAAATATTTTAGTTGTAGTGAAGTGTAAAGTATTTCATGTGTATTTTGTATAAAGAATTTCCAACTTGCCTTGGAACATTAAATTTGAAGAACGTGAACTAAACAATACATTTCTTAACTGTGCAAAAATTGATTCTCAATTTAATGTGACTTACAACTTATACACATAAACATATAAAGTAGTAACTTTTTAATACATATATATATATATATATATATATATATATATATATATATATATATATATATATATTATATAAATATTTGCCTTCAGATCAAAAATCAGACCGAGTTTGCGGAGTTTTAAAATCTTAAAATGGAAACAAAAAACGGAAGTATTAAGCATCTCAGGGGAATCTTACTGCATCCTTCCAGTGTCTCCTCGGTCCATTCAATCATTTTTTGGGCCACCTTCCCTCATCCACTTCGACGCACATGCACATACCATTGGAGGCATTTTGTTGTTGTGCCTCTATAATGTCTAAACTTGTGGTTCCTGTGTGCAGTCTTGTTAACACATCTTTATTTCTATTCTGTCCTGAATCGTGAGCTGACAACGTCGCTAATAACCCATTTCGTTGCTCTTATTTTTTTCTTTAGTTACTCTGTTGTCGTCCACACTTCTACTCTAGGTGACAACGCTCTCTACAATAGACTTGTATCTTTATCTTCGTGCAGGGTTTTATTTGGGCTCCATAACGTGTTGTGCAACTGTTCGAGAAGCCCTAGAGTTCGAGTTCAGACGGTGAGGGATCTTCGACATTAAAAGCTCATCAAATGCAGAAAGACGTGAGCAAACAACATTACCCTCTTTTACGTACCCCAAGAATCCTCTGTCCTTCCACGACCTACAGTAGACGTCATTGTAGATTTAGCTTAGGGAACGCCGCGCATCATTATTTTACTTGGTTTCGTAATTTAACAGTGGACTAAACAGGCTGCGATTTCTCAGCTGCGACGTCATTGCTTGTGCTTCGATGATTCGGAGATCCTAGATTTTGAGATTCGACTTTGGTAGATTTTCTATACTAATTACACGTCTGGGTGGAATTCTGCCTCCGACTGGAATAGGATTCTTGAGATCGGCTGCTTCATTGATAGTTTTCCCTAGTTTCTCCGATTACCAGGCGAATGCTGGAGCAGTACCCAAACAAACAGATCGCTCACAGTCTTTCATTCCTCATCCTTGTTTCCTTCTCTCCCCTTACAATACTCTCTTACGCTCACAAGCACTACACAACCATAAATGTTTGAAGACCAGACGGGAACTTATAGCTTGTCCTCGCCGAGATAGTGCCCAACTTGTGGAGATACCCCTACCACTACCACCATGATCATGACCAGCATGATCAGACTACCATGACCATGACCTTAAACTTGGTTTATAATTTAAATATGTAATTATGGATTGAGGAATGTGTACTTTTAGTGACCACGACCAACCACCACGACTATGACCATTCAATACTTCCACTATGATTATGACCACCATGTTATTTTTCCGTTATTTATTTACTCAGGCAATATGGCTGTACCAATCCGCCGCTACAGCATCCGAAAGTACTGCCTCAGAAGCCTCACCCACGACTATTTTTCAGCCGACGATCCCTACTACTCTCCTTTCCCAAACAAGCAACTCCATCCTCTGCCGGCAATGTTGCCAACGTCTCCACTGAAACATGTCGACATACCCTCAGAGCACTTTAAGCACCTTACTGCTTATTCCTTTCCGAGTTGCTGCCTTACTTGCTCGCCAAATTACATTCGCTACAAACATTCCCACACTCAGATCGAGCGCCTTGACACTTATTGTTTTTCCTCTGTTCACAACCCATCATCACCTCCCTACATGATACCTCTTCGGCGCTCGTCTTTGTCGCCTGTACCTGACACAAAAACTATGACGTTCTCATTACTTTCATCATCATAATCGCTCTCACTGCATCTCATAAAATACATCGCGTTAGAAAGCAATTTTGTTGCGATATTTTTATTTCCAAAGAGACACAGTTCACGATACGTTTCAAGACACTCTGCAACAATGCCGCTTGTTTCAACAATTAACTAGGGAGGCAAATAAACTACTACAACTAACATGGGAGTCTGATCATTGTAAATTTATTTCGACAACTGGGACGTTTCGTAGTAGTCTACAAAAATAAAAGGGAAATGACACTGCTATAGCACAGTTTATCTCGAATGCGCTGAACGTGAAATTCTGCTTTGCTTTAACGGCACTTAGTACACAAATATTTGATTACCCCATATTATGTTCATCGTTCTTTACCTTAATGCAGTCTTTATCTTCCTTGCCGCCTATGTCTATCTTCTCTTCCCCGCCACGTCCGCCGTAAGGGCCGAGCCATTTCCAACGACATGAATCTGCCACTCATGGTAGTGACGGTTTCGACTTCCTTTCATCTTTTGATTCGTGACAACAATAATTATGCTGACATATGTAACTATTTTTCACATAAAATAAAATTTGTATTACTATTTTTCACATAAAATTGGTCTTCGAAACAATCTTCCACGAGATCGTATCTTATGCGTTCCAACGTAACCATTAATAAAATAAAACTGATTTATGCAAACGTGCCTGGGAGATCCATCGCCATTACTCTCGGCCCTCGCCCCTAACCATGTCACTACTAATGCCATTGCCTATGTTTCTGCTTTCGCGATATTGCATTCCCCGCAATATGTACCACCGCTTCTTCCATTTCCGCCTACCATCTTGCCACTTCAGCCGCCATCCTCACAAAATCCCCTACCTGTTTCACTACCACACTACCATTACATCTAGCCCCCACAACGTCTATGACACCAACACTATTCATCACTTATTCAACTTACCATCACTTTTTCTTTTATATCATTTTTAAAAGTTTTTAACTACCAAGAATCGATTGTTCAGCATATCGAAATTAACGTGGTCATTACTGTTAATATTAATAATCACTAATAATTCTCGTGTACACTTAACATAACATACTTTCAGCATCGTATTGCAAAGCATGATTCATCATATTAGATTCCGTTCTTTTACTTAAAATAAATTACATAGTAACAAGATTGTATTGATAGAAATGTTACTGGTTTCAAGAAATATTTAGTATGTGTTTATGACTGAACAACAAATTTGTTCATCCTGCCACTAGAAATAGACTCAATTCCGTACATTTAGTTCTAGCTTTCCCCTTGATGTCTCCAGAGTATCTGTCAAGGAAGGATCCAGCCGATCATTTTGGTGGGGGTCATCATATTATTTGTTTAAATCAACAATATTGTAAATAGTTTTTGTAGTGTACATAGTATACTGCACAATATAAGTTTTAAATAATTACATAATTTTAAGATAAATAATTAAGTTAATTATTAATATTTAAGCCAAATAATTAAGCCAAATAATTAATTAATGATTAATAATTGATGATAAATGATTAATAATTAAGCCAAATAAAAGAAGATAAACGAAAATTCTTGGCCTTTTCGGGGAGTCATGGCCCCCGTGGTGCCCCCTCTGGATCCGCGACTGGTATTTGGTCTGACTCCGGCCCTTACCTCTCCGCCCTACCGCTGCCTCTGTTTCCTTTTTCTCCTGGGCGGCTGCCACCCACTGGTTCCCTTTCTCTTGAACGCAGCTTCTGCCTCCGCCTTCGCCGCCTGCAGCCTCCGCAAAGGCTCATCAAACGCAGAGGGGCGTGGGCAAACAACAGCGCTCCCTTCTGCCCACCCCTCGCGAACACTCTTCTTCCACGCCGCACAGGAGGCCTCGATGGCTTAGGGAACGCGCGCGGAACGTTATTTTAATTTCTTTTGTTATTTAACATTAGGGGCCATTCATTGGCTGAGGTGGCCAAACCGGCTGTGAAAATTCGGCGGCCACGTCGTCCCTGCAGTAACGTTTACCGGAAAGCCCTAAGGCAGTGGTGTCAAGGTCTTCTACTGGTGGCAGTGGCACGCGTCGTGGTACCGTAGCATGTCACGAGCTACTCTGTGCAGCTAGTGTCGGGAAACGGAACTATTACTACCCCCGCCGTTTTACAATAGGGATGGCGTTGTCTCTGGTGGCGGGGTGATGAACTGCGTAGAGGGGCGATTACGTCGTGGCACTCGTGCCACGGACTCCCGCTCGTGGCATCGACCTTGACAACACTGGCCTAAGGTGAGAGTGCGGATGATAGAATTTTCCAGACCAGGGACATAGCTACATGGAATTTAACCACAGCCCAGAGGAGAATTCTAGTGGTCGGATGCTCTAATCGGTAGTTTTCTGTTTTCTTCTATTATTGCTGGACGAATTCCGAAACAGTTCCCTAACAATCAGACTACAGACCCCGCGCTATCTTTCCTTTATCCTTCTCCCCTTAAACACGCACGCACACGCAGACACACACACGCAGACGCGCGCGTGCGCCCATTCACTTACAATCGCTCATGTCGGAGACTAGTCAGGAGCTTAGAGCGTGGTGCTTTGCAAGGGGAGATACATGGATGAAGGAGAAATCCCACAAGCGTCACTGAAACAACAAACAGGTCCGCGCCGGATCTCAAGTGCTAGGGGGAAATTAACACCGCCACCTCCAGAGATGTACCATGCACTACACGAGACATTGTACATTCACGAGACTAATGATTGTTAGCGCGCGGGGTGTCAATGATTACTTACTTACCTACTCTCCCGAGGTGACTAGAGCGTGATTGGATTGAAAAGTGAGCGCTCTGAAATTTGTATTTTGTCGCATTAAATGTTGCTAGCATAATGTGAAGTGCCAAGGATTTACTATTGGAGATGAAAGAAAGGAAAATACATTTTATCCGGTCAAAACGTGTGCAATCGTGGAATCATAATTGGCATTCGCAGTTTTGATGGCAGTAAACCATTAAATGCCGCTAATCATTTACATAAAATGCTTGGTAATGTAAGCATGAAGTGAATTTAAATGATTAATTATAATTTTAACTATGCAATGGTTTAAAAATCAATGATTCTTTTACAATAAATTCTCAGAAAAACTATGTCAATGACAAACCAATTGAAAATGTTAATTTATCTCAACAGTATTTTAACTTTCTTGTATACGCACTATATGCGCCGTAATAAAGATGTAGTATGTAGAGAAATTTAAGTAATGTTGCGGAAAATAGATTTCGAGATGTTCACGAAAATACACGTTTTGGGTTTCACTGATACCGAAAATGTGTTTTTTCTTAGTTTACTTACATAGCCTAGAAGAAGTATCATCATACTATTGCCAACGGCAAATTTTCGGCAAAGAAAGTTACTTTGTGGATCCCTGATACACAAATGGAAAATTCTTATCTTGTAAGTAGTAAAGGGAGAATAAGACAACAAACTGGTACGAGAAAGTCTGTGGCACTTCTAGTTACACTATAATACTTTAAGATGATCCTCAAAACAAACCGCCAAATAGCAAACACAAAAAATTGCAAAGATTGATATACATTTATCTAGTCAGCCATTTATACAAATAAATATTGACCAACACAGAGATCGTGTGGAACCGTCCCTGACGTTTTCAGCATCTACTGCTAGAGGTTTTGATGGACTACTTCCCAATGGCCTTGGGTGGGTTGCAAGTAAATCCAGCAGCCTCAGTCGCGAATCCTCCCTTGAGCTTTCTCTTTCTTTCTCCTCTTCAGCGGCCCCTTCATTCATTACGCGACGTTCCTCCCCCGGCCAGCCCCGCCCCACCCCGCCATTTCCCACCCTACCCCCTCCGGCAGACATCAATAGACGCGCTTTATTGCACCACGCTCGCAGAGGGGAGGCGATGGGGTGGTTATGGGGGTGGAAGTGAGGGGGAAGGCACGTTTGCAGTAGAAGGAGAACAGTCGATGTATCAAACACAAAGAAAAGGTACAAAGAAGTTTATAGAAGGAAGAATCTATAAGAAAAACAGTACGACGACAATAAATACATTGATCTAAATAACTATTTCGTAAATAACGATTTTGTCAATAGTGTGTTTGTTATATTATTCATGATATTATATCCAAAATGAAAACATATTCAAAAACTTACTTTGAAAACAAAATTGAAGGGTTTCTTGTACTCCTAATTCATGAATTTGTTAGAGTGTTAACATTTGAAGTATGATTCGTTGTTTTTGAGTGTATTAAAATTCAGTTGTATTACAAGAACTTTGATGTGACGAAGAGTCGAAGACCCAGTACTAATCGATGCCAATAGTTTGGAGACTTTACCCACCAAATTCACACTTTCTGAAGCGCACTTCTATTTAATTTACCTTTTTAATGTGAAAAATATACGTGATATTTTAAATAATTATTTTACTAAACAAATATTTTAAAACATTTTTGTGAAAATGAACAGCCTTACTGATGCAGTCAAATTATGTTTATATAGGCAAAGAGAGATGACTATCTTGTGATTTTATTACATTTTTAATATGTTGTAGTTAAATTAAAAACATGTTTTTGAAAGTATTTTTCCTGGGTTTTCTTCTCCCCAAAGAATTATGCAGAAACTCGTAATTTCAAATGCGAACGTGAGGTTCGTTAGTTTAAACAATAATCAATTTTTATCATGGAGCGGAAGGTCCACTTGAACTTACTGTGAAGGATCATATTATATCATAAATCTTTAGGGATTTAATCTATGAAATCATAATTTCAAGTACCTTTGTTTTCAGTTAATGAGATTTTAAAATTGATTAGGCAATCAATTTCATTATTTTTTTGCGTCTGTCTATAAAGTTATATTACTTACTTATTCGAATTTCCGCAACACTATTACTTACTTATGAATTGTAATCACTAATAAAAGTCTCACATTTAAGAAGAGCAAGATAAAAGGTATTATCAATACCATCACAAATCTTTCATATTCAGGCCCTATAGTTTGTCGCGCAGAGTACCTTGTGCAAACATACTTTTACCCAACACCGATACACCACCTCACATGTTTATAATTGGAGCTGCGTGGAAAGAAAAGAATTTCTTTTAGCATTTTTATGACATGAATTGTCGAAAGTTTTACTGCTGAAGAAAATATGTACTATTGATAAAAATCATTTAATAGGCTCTTTTAAAGTGCATTCACCAACTTCTAAAACATCCTTGTTAGCTGTGATAAAAATTCATTCACTCAACATTCGCAGTGCTTCTACAGCGATCTAGGAAACAAGAGTTTTTGGCCGACGGGAATCTAGCAACATCGAACGGCATATTGCCGAACCTCTTTCGTCTCCATCTCTTGTTAATGTTGTAGAAAACGACCGCCAATAGCGAATCATGACCACACTGCATAACGGGCTCCCAAAAGGACTAGATAACTCTTTTAAGCTGAAGGTAGATAAAGACTCAGGAAAAAAGATGTCCTATTAGATCTTAGTTGCCATCTGTAGTTCTAAGTGTCTCCGAAGGTCATCATTTGTTACTTAATTCTCAAATATCAAAATATCACACGCATCATCCATAAGCACAATATCAAATTTCTCGTTTATGTTGTCCCACCTTTGACGAGTTCCAGTTCATCTACAGTCGTCACTATGGTGAAGCAAGGCCGTCTTGCGCCCCTCGCCGTCCGCCCAGCCCGCGCTGGTATCGTTTCCAGATGTTCAGGCTGGCCGCTTGCCAATACCCGCACCCCTGTGAGTGCCCCCGAATTAGGGCAACACCACCCTCGCTGACGCAGAGATGGACTGGTCCGGCGGTACATAATCACCGCGTTCGGCCCCAGAAATCGTCGCTCGTTTCCCGCTCTTCGTGAGGGCGGTAGTGATCGCTGGCATCCCACTCTACGGTTGCCCTTGGGTTTTGCAAAGTGAAATTCGACGCTGTGCAGAACTGCGAACGACCCACCGACAGCCTATCTGCCTTCACCTTCGCCGTCTTCTCCGCCACCGCCGCCGTCGCTGTCTGCCACCCTTTCCCTACCCTCATGGCAACTATCGACTGAGTTGCTGAGCTGCGTAGTCCTGTAAAGATGTAGTCGTGTACTTGCAACAATGGCACATAATAAAGAGCTTTTAGCAATCAAGCTAGTGTTCATCTTTTTCCCGTCGCATACTCCCTCCCGTTATGTCTTAACGATATCACGGGCGTAGAAGTTTTCGGACATCGTCCGACCTGGCGACGTCAAACGGCGTCTTGTCGCTCCACTTTTCGCTCCAGCACTTGAGGCTCTTGCTGGCGCCGGCGGCCAGCAGCGCTCGCACCGCCGCCTCGTTGTTCCTGTGCGCGGCCCAGTGGAGGGGCGTGGCCCCGCACGCGTTCCTCGCGTTCACGTCACCCCCGGCGTCGATCAGCAACGGCACGAACTGCCAGTTGCGGTCCAAAGCGGCAGCGAAGTGCAGCGCGGTCTGCCCGCACACGTCAACGGCGTTCACCTCCGCCCCTCTCTCCAGAAGTAACTTCACCACGTCTTCTTGCGGCGCGGGGCACAGGAGGGCCAAGATAAGGGGAGAGTCTCCGCGTGTGTCGATGTAGTTCACGTCCGCTGCGGAGTCTAGCAGACGTTGTATGTCGTTCAGTTTACCGATGTTTACGGCATTGCACAAAGTCTCTCCCATCGACGATGGGGCTGCTCGTGCGTTGTCCCTCCGAATCTTGACTTCCCGCACTCGGAGTTCTACGCGCTGCTTTTGAGCCTGTTCCCACTCGGCTATTGCGTTCTGGTGGGCGGCGGTTGAGTTTTCTTGAGAGCTTGCCGCTGGTCTTTCTGTGGTCAGCGCTCTGAGAACGCTGGTGATGAGAGGATTCGGACTTCTGGAAGAGGAGCTGAATGTTGCGTTGAAGCTGAAGGTTCCGTCGGCGCCGGATGTTGCGGTGGCGTCGGCTGTCGAGTTGGGGCCAAATATTGCGTTGAAGCGGGATGTTGTGTTGGCGCAAGATGTGTCGTTGGCACCGGATGTGTCATTGGCATCAGAGGTGGCGTTGGCGCCGGACGTGGTATTGGCGTCGGACGATGTGTTGGCGTCAGATGTGTTGGCGCCGGATGTGGTGGTGGCGACGGATGTGGTGTTGGTGCCGGATGTAACATTGGCTCCAGATGTTGCGTTGGCCCCAGATATTGAACCGGGGCCAAATGTAGATCCAGAGACAATTGCAAAGCTGGAGGTACTGTTAATGGGGCTTGATGTGGAGCAGGAGCTACATATGATGTTAGATGTTGAAAAGGAGACAGGAGAGGTGGAGCTAGTGACGGGAGATGTAGAGCTGGAGACGGGAGACCTGAAGTTGAAAGAACTAGGTGTTGCATTTGAATTGTCAGAGGTGTAGGGTGACGAAGACGCAAAGGAAGGTGTATGTGCCCCTCCTGGATTAGACTTCTCCAAATGCGTCACAAGCGCCTCAACGCGCGGAAAAACGCTCACGAGCGCCCTCTGCACAGACTCCTCCAAATTCCTCATGCGCAGCTCCAACTCCCCTGACTCCACGTTCCCTCCCAGCTCCTGAACTCCTTTTAATCCCACCAAAGGAATGAGTCGCTGCTCCACGACGGTGATCCACTCCTCCACCTTCCGCGCCCTGGCCTCCACGCGCTGCGCCAGGACGCGGACGGCCTCGTCCTTCTCCAGCAGCCTCCGCTCCACGTGCGCCAGGGCGTCCTGCAGCGCCGCGGCCGTCCTCTGCTCTTGGCGACGCGACGCCTCCTGCACGCAGTGCGTCACTTGGCGCTCCTGCAGGCGCAGCACCTCCTGCACGCGCACGAGACCTTGCGTCACCTGCTGGAAGGCGTCGCCCAGGGCGTCCACGCCTTGGTCGCTGGGGCCACGTCCTCTTTGATGTGGTGGTGGCGGCGACGGATGTGGCGCTGGTGCCGGGTGTTGCGTTGCCGCCAGATATTGCAACCTCTGCTGCAAGGGCAAGGACATGCTGGACCGAATGGTACTGGAAGACAGGAACAAAACATTTTAGAAATTAGATACAAGTGCTTTTTTCTTCATGGAGCTTTTTCCGGCTTTAGAGGTCACAGATTTCGACTACCCGCGCTGGGTACCCTCTACGACCCCCATGGGGGCACGTATTAACCTTTACACTAGATACGCTTACTGGCTCCTTGTTTTGTAATCAACAGACTAACAAGGCCTTCCGCGACAACACACATACATGAAAGGCAAGAAAAAAAAACAACCATGCCCACGATGGGACTCAAAACCGGACCCTTCGAACTGAGATGCTCAGTCGGCACACGATCTAGCCACCTCGGTCATCTAGGTCGACTATTAAAAACAAGTATCCTTTTCCTTTTTTGTCAAGCTATGAACATTTTTTCTTAAAAAAATCTTTATTGTAGCAGGCTAAAACCTTTTTTTTTTCATATTACAGTGTACAGACTCGTTGTGTATGATATTTCACACCACATGTTCACTGGCCATAGGCAGGATGCACTAAATCTGTACTTCAACGGGGCTAGAGAAGATAAACAATAAAATAATGGCAAATGGGATTAAAACATTTGATTTCGAACATGAAACTACGTATCAAACTACGTGATACATTCACGACAATAACCCTGATTGGTTCATGGCAAATAGCCTGAAAAATATCATGCTACTTAAAAAAGACAATATACCAAATCGCCCGTTTCCATGATCATTAATGACCCTTTTTGCCATAACATGGATTTCCCTGTTAGCCTACAACATAAACAGGGAAAGGCATTTCAGTCAAACCAAAAACACCGTCCCTCAAAATATGCGTAATTATCAACTTCTTTTCTGTTTACCTCTCAAGAAACATACAGTGCGACTATTTTATAAATTTGCCGGTCGCTAGGAGATATGGCATCCACGAACAATGCCACAGATGCCGGGCAAATCGAGACGGGCAGTCGGAAGAATTGCCGAAGAGGGAAGGTAGATTTTCGCTACCGGAAATTGTACTCACCTTAACTAATCACCGTGGCTCCGATACATTCTTGGCATCTAAATAAGTTCTGGTTCCCTCGGTAATGAGCGTCCAGTGGTATTTCAGAGATCTGTTCTTGTATATTGGGCCTTAATTCTTCTTCCGTATTGTCGCATATATGAACTTTCAGAAATCCCCCCCAAAAAAAAAAGAAATCGCACGGCGACAGATTAGGAGAGTGTAGGGGCCGTGTGATAATTCTGTCTCAATAAACGGTATGTAAACCCTTAAGGAAACTGAAGCAGTGAGTGCGGTTGTGGAATTCCGAGAAAATGACCATAATTCGTTTGTCAACATTTACAAGAAAGCCTCCAGGATAAGATTCACATAGTGGTTTGGCACAGTTTACGTACGTATCATATACAAACACTTTCTGTTTGAGAGAACTTCGAGCGAGTCATTACAAACCGACTATTCAAGAAGTCTGGCATGCCTTTTGCATGGAGACGCCTTGAAACGCTTCCGTCCGCAGGGGAGTAGAGCGCGTCATTTCCCGTTGAGTGATGGCCCGTCGGCCGAGCAGAATTTTCCACGATCACGGCACATTAATGAAGTAGTCGCATTGTAGATTCCCATAGAAAAAGCATTCTGTAATATTTTTTAATACGCAGCGTGTATGTCACTGTAATTTTATGACAATTTCCATAACTCGGAAGTGCTGTTTGTACTAGACTTGTGAGATAATGTACTGAAAATCATTTGTGAAGAGCGAGAAGACTCCAATTCCAATGGCTGGCTGGTGACGTCAGGCGCGATCGCAAGGGATGCCCACAACACAGTTGTAATACCCCCATTCCGTCAATTCACAATTTTTGTTTTTTTTGTCTTTTTATGGCAAAATTAACTTTTTTCTTCGGAAATATTAAGAAATATATTCAGGTTTAATTACTTAAGTTTTCTTGTCATTTATTTACATAAAATAAATATATATCTCTTTAATAATAGAAATATTTTCAGCCCTTTGACTCATTTTAAAGAACCTTACAGACGTAATAGAAAATAATTCGTCAAGAAACTGTTGTGCCGTGACGAAGTGTTTAGCATCTAAATTGCACAAGAATCATTATAGTTTTTCTAAAGGTGTGGGTTTTCGTTTTGTTTTTTAAACCTGAAATTATTCAATTACATATGCTTGTGATATAATTATTTATAAATAAATTTATCTTTAATAAAAACAATAGATTAAGAATGATATTTGAAAAATAATTCCTCTGAACATTGTAAACAACAATATCAAGTAATACCAAGGCTTCCAGTGTTAAATTACAAATCTCATTTTCTGTTCGTAAAATTGATTTAATGACAATGTCAAAAGGCTGAAGTTGACACAGCTATTACAATGATCAAGCTGGAATTAATATTAGCGAGAAAAGTTTCAAATATCACAGAAACCCAGTTATACCATCCTGAAATACATTATTCACTCTTTTGTTTCGCGCAGTCTAGTAAAAATACCAAAGAACTTTTCAGGCTTGTTAAAAACAAAATATTGCATCATTACTTTAACATTATTTGCAATGAACAACTGAATTAATTAAATCATTAATTTTTTTGTTGGCACCTGCAATAACAGCACTGTTTCCGCTCTCTGATTAGATCACATGCATTCGAGAAATGAAGATGTGAATTACCTTTGTAACGTCGTGAGTACTGCAATTCTTCAGCACCTTGTCTCAGCAGCTTCTGTCTTGAGGAGTTTGAAGGTAATGTGAAGACCTTTAACGAAGGTTATCTTTGTCATCACTTGCTGATCAATCTTGAGTATCTGCGTCATGTGCCAAACGTGAGAAACTATTGGTTGTTGAGAACCAAATGCGATAAACTCAGCGCCTGCAAACTGACTCAGTATCTTGAACTAGCGATAAGCAACAAACAACATTGATTATATTTGATTATCAATTGATACTTGTATATTTCCTGACTGCTATAGAACAATTGTTATCGAAAGATAACCATCCTCAAAATGTATGTACTAATATTTTGCGTAATTTTGAATTCTTCAATTTCTCAATTATATTTGTATTAAAATTTGGAGGCCAAAACCTAATATTCTCACAAATCATCCTTGGAATCACTGAATATTCTCGATTCTAAAATAGTACGAACGACTTTGCTGTTGACAAAGTATAAAACATAAAATTGAAAAGAATAGGAATTATAGTATTTATGGATTTCTAATTACATTTCAATGTTGTAACAGCTGTGTAAGTTGAACGTACCAAATTATTTTTCATAGCTCTTTGAAGCCAGCGATCTTTTAATTGCGTGCGTGAGTTGGATTTAACTCCAAAAAGTTAATTAAATTTCTAAACACATGCATGTTATTTAACTTCAATTTATCGCAACAAAATCGAACCAATTTATCACAGCCAGAACATAAAATGGAAACGAAATAAAACATTTTAATTTCTGCACCCTAGATAGTGTATTAATATAATTAACTTTAGGTATTAAACTACAAATGAAATTCTGTGTAACGTAATAACAAAAAATGTATTTCGTCTTTCCAATATAATATGGCTCCTTCAAATCATCTGTCTTCTTATACAAGTTGTCATGGAGATCTCCCTACGGTTGTTTCTTAAATATTGAAAGTAAAGAAACAGAAGGTCTAGTGACAATATAATAACGATACCACATTAGCAACCATTACCTTGGTTGAAGGATGTAGATTTCAACCTGGGAGCAAGTGATCTTCTGGGTGGAGGAGACGCTCTGGTTCGAACGGAGCGGTGGGCAATGGGATTCGGAGCACGCGCGCAGACCAACGCCGCTCGGCTGGACGCGAAATCAGGCGATCAGGGCGCAGGCCGCGTCGCGTCGCATGCAAAGACCCGCCAGCTCTGCCAACAGCGCCGCAGGAGAGCAGCGCAGCGCCCGCTCGCTCCGCCAACTGAGGGAGGGTGGGGCGTGAATGATGAACAGAACTTTCTTTCCCTTCACCCACTCACTCACTCCCGTACAAATCAGTCACTCACTCATCCAATCACTCACGTACAAATCACTCACTCACTCATCCAATTAATCACTCACCTAATCAATCATTCATCCAATCGCTCACGCATTCAATTTTTCAGTCACTCACTCACGCACTCACCCAATCAGCCACATAGTTTCTCAAGCATAATAATCCCTATCGGTATGTCTCATCACTAGGAAATAAATGAGCTATTGCTCTATTCTGTAAGAGCCTTAAACCTCCCCAAAATAATTTTATTTACTCCCCCCCAAAAAATACAAATTTTTCGATAATTGTCTTAGAATGTTCTGGAAATGTTCGAAAACATTGTCCCTCACTAGCAGAAGGAGACCTTTGAAATGACCTCTCATTTGTCCCGAACGGAGGATGGGAAGATGTTTAACCCTGAGTAACGAACTGACGAACACAAGTGCACGCGCAGGTTTGCCGAATATTACATGACAACCGCCTGGAAAATATATTTTTTCTTTATTGCGTTTCTTGCTGCGTAGGGAGTTCTTCCTTCATTCGTGGTTCGAGCGAAGGAAGACCTCCGGTCGGTCTTGGGGTAACGCTACGCTCTACTCGAGCCACGACTAAGAATGATTAACTCATACCGCTGCACCTAGGTGAATGGATAGATGGAGTGAATCCTCGCCAGCCCATAAGCCATGCATCTTTGCGTACCTGACAGGGAAGAGAATTAAGGAGAAAAGCTACTACGCGTCGCGACGTAGGGGAAGTCGCCCAGCAACAACCGAATATTACAGTGACTGTCCAATCGTCAGACAAAATTTTAGCGCGTGCTCAGAGCAATGTCTTTCACACGCGGTTCACCTATAGTAAACATAAACGTTAGTTAAGGTGTCACCAACAGTACTTTCTTAAAATATTCCAACAACTAACCAGTAGACATTTTTGGCAGGTTCTGTTTTGGTGTACAAATGTGAAATAATTGCGTGGTGTTGAATGAATCTCTCGGAGTGAGAATAATGTAGATGGTGATGATCGTTTTCTGAAGAGAAGGGGTAACGAGAGAAGAAAACTTTGACGAAGGTTTTGTGAAAAGCTCAACGATGGTTTTTAAAAAATGTTTGTTTAATGGGATTTGATAAGATCTCAAGATCCTTCCCAAGTGTAAAAAAGATCAAGAAAAATTAATCTCAAAAGTTCTTATTTTTTTTACATGCCTTCTTTCCTTTTTCCTTTTCTCCCCTTGTCTTTGTTTCTTTCTTCTTCTTCGTCCCTACTTTTCTTTATTACCTTTTCTCACTTATTTTTCATCTCTTTATTTTCCTTCTTTGTTCCTCTTTGTTTTTTGTTCCTTTATTTTTATTTCTTGTATTTTTCCTTCCTTTGTTTCTTATATTTTTGTTTGTTTGTTTCATTCTGTATTTCTTTCTTTCTTTCTTTCCTTCTTTCTTTCTTCCACTCTTTCATTCTTTCATTCTTCCTTTCTTTCTTTCTTTCTTCCTTCCTTTCTTTCTTTCTTTCTTTCTTTCTTTCTTCCTTTCTTCCTTTCTTCCTTTCTTCCTTTCTTCCTTTCTTCCTTTCTTCCTTTCCTTCTTTCCTTCTTTCCTTCTTTCCTTGTTTAGGGCCGTCTGTAAAAGGCGCAGTGAGCGTGGACTGAGCGCGTCAGTTGGCAGCTGTGTGCGCGCGCGGTCCAAGCCGCTAGTTTGCATGTGGCGCGAGGCGGAGATAGGACGCGCGTGCGGGGCGTCGGAACGCCTCGCCACTCGCGCAGGTGTTCTAGGGGGGAAAGGGGTTGGTGATCTTGGCCAGCGCGCGGGCTTTTACTGCGGCGCCTAACAAATCGAACAGTGGGAAAGTCCTACATTTTGAGTAACAATAGGGCCGGAGTTTTCAGATTTTGAAAATTCAATTTAGGTTTTCTGAGTAAGCAAATAAGTGTTTTTTTCTAGGCTTATAATTACACAATGATGTAAGAGCAAATAACGTGTTAATCATTATGGTACAATAGAGAACTTTAATTGTCGCAATTATTTAGTCATTCCTCCACACAATTGTAGTATTTATTAGTTCCAAATGTTAACAGTATAAGTAAAAATAGTATGACGTTGATATTGATTTCTTTCTACTTTAACTATTTCTTTTGTCACAATACGTATTCAAAAATATTCAGTGTTTGATAATTGCCTTTTTTTGTAGGAAGAAGATGACAAATTCACTTTGGGGTCTGCATCGTTCAACCTACTGTGATGTAATTCCACCAAATATGGTAAGCAATATCCATTGACTCTTAAAATTATGGATCACATTTAATTATTAAATGTGACCTATATTCCATAATAATAATAATGTTATCTTATTCTTATTATTGTTGTTAACTTTCATGACATAGTTTTAATTTTCGTTTCTTTGAAAATTCTGTGACAAAATGCCAGTCTTATGACACACCTTCCCGACGAATGAAAAATGTCAACTATTAGAACTTCAAGCTTTCTAAGAATGTTTTTGCGATAATATAATAATTAGTCATTTTTTTATTTATAATAACCTTCGGGTATTTTGCATTTGATTAGATGTTTATTATAATGCATATTATATTGTGTGTATTAGATGTTTGTTATAATGATTTATCATAAGTTGGGTGACAAACTTACAAAAACTTCATTAAGATGGTAGTATCGTTTGATTAGTTGATTTTTAATTTTCTTTTGTTTGACAAAGTTGTTGAAATGAATGCCTAAAAACAGTCGTTTTGTTATGAAATTCATAAACTCTTCCTAATAAAACATGCTCTCATCACTGAAGATAAAAGTTCGAAGATATGCTGTAGCCGGTAATATTGTCCTAACGAACTTCTTTGCTAATGCTGTAAGATACGCAAGCTAAGTCGGGGAACAACTTCCACCGCAAGTGAAGTGCGAACGTGTGAAGAGTCACAGCATCAGCTCCAGCGATGTGCTCCGTGTGGCCTGCCCACCGGGATGAGGAACGGGTCTTAAATCCGTGCTATCGCCGCCCAGTAACTCCGCAAGATCCTCCCGTGCTTTCCGATTGCATCGCTAATTACATAAGTCAGCGGTGGCCGCGCCCGCGGGCGGCCGCGCGGCGCCGCTCTTTTGTTCGAGAACAAAGTACGAGCGGAGCGCGAGCCGGGGCGGAGGCGCTGCGTGGCAGCGGATGCGACGGTGCACAGTGGCCTGCAACGCTATTTCAAGTGGTCATACAGTGGATTGATGGATTCATTGATTGTTTCTGGGTGCGTCAACTGTTGAGGCCATTACTCCCGTATGTGTAGTGTATGTTGTTATCGCGGGAGGTGGCGGTGATCTTCCCTCGCTGGATGGCGAGATGCGGCCCCGACCCACGTCGGCTTTCGGGATTTTCCCTAACAGGTATCTCCCACCAGCGTGGCACCGCCCAAGCGCTCAAAGCTTCAGACAGGTGTGGCGATGTATGTGCTTGTGTGTATAGGTGTGGGTAAATAAGAGGTTAGGATAGGACAAGGAAGAGGAAGAAAAGATCACGCGCGGTCCGTGGCCAGGTTGTTTGGGTACTTTTTCGGCATTTGCCTGGTATTTACCAGAGAAACCATAGAAAACTACTGATCAGAGCAGCCAGCCGTTAGAATTCTCTTCCAGGCAGTGACAGCATTTTCCCTAACACATACCGGTCAGTCATATAGTAGATATTTAATCCTCTTAGCCGGCCATTTCGGTTTCGAGGCCCACACCAGATAAGGTTTTGACAAGAAAGCCTTAATATATTTACTAGAATATGTCCCTTAATAGATTTACTAAAATACACCCCTCAGAATCCTTTTTATTAGTAAACAACTAAGTATTGAACATTCTTTATGATAATGTGATACATGTGATTCGTGTGACGCTAGAAGAACTTCCGTTATAGGGGAAATAACTTAACACATGTTATTGTAGTCTACTGCCAATAACAACCGTGGCCAAGATTTAAAAATAAAATTTGTAATCCGAAGAACGGCTAGTTGATTTCAACAGATAATAAAGGAAAATCAATAAAGGAGAACATTTTTGATTTAAGAATTCGATAAAATTTAATTTAATCGTAGAGATAAACAACATTTTCTCAAGTAACTAGTCAACCGTTGTTTCTCAGTTCAGAATATAATGGCTGCCTTAGAACCTTAGAAGTAGAGCTATGCGCAGCATGGTTTCGTGAGCGAAAATCGCTGTATTCTCTCATGGCATATGTGAAAGAGCATTTCTCCCTCTATTTTCC
Source organism: Acheta domesticus (assembly GCA_031308135.1). Lineage (NCBI taxonomy): Eukaryota > Metazoa > Arthropoda > Insecta > Orthoptera > Gryllidae > Acheta > Acheta domesticus. The sequence goes on from JAHLJT010008756.1 coordinate 73,947,772, forward strand.
AACTGTTTGTATGAGATGCTAAATAATCATATAATTGATTGATCCTACGTTTATATGATGACTTCTGTTTGGTCATTTCACGTTATTTGATTGATTTAAAAAAATATAATTTCTTTCAAATCTGACTCTTGTGATGTTCAGCAGTGCTAAGTGAATTTTTTTTGGCAATAATAGCTCTAAACTTAAAAAAATTGTAATTCATGACCATTTGTAGTGGAATCCATTGCGTAGTTCCTGGGTATTTGTCCACTAAATGAAATTTATGTCAGTTAGCCAACGTTTCGGAGTTTTATTTCTCCGTCCTCAAGTATTCTAATACTCAGCGCCACAACAGCGTCATATGGCTATATTTTTCCAATACTCAGCGTCTTATGGCTCTGAGTATTGGAAAAATTATTATTATGTTTGTGTAATTTTCTACACACAAGCAAGATATGTGTCGCATGCATTTTAATTTAATGAAAAAAATAACGGTGGAATTGCATATATATATATATATATATATATATATATATATATATATATATATATAAAACAAACAATTCTTGATTGGTAATGTGTGCTTCGATCACACTTGCATGTAATTAGTTTTTATATTGTGTAGTTGTGTTTATACATTGTGTAACTACTGTTTATATATTTAACCGTGTTGTAAATGTATTCAGACCTGAGGATGTAGAAATAAAACTCCGAAACGTCGGCTGATATAAATTTAATTTATTGGACCAATGCCCATGAACTATGCCTTACTATAAGACTCTTCAAGAGTAATTATCAAAAGTAGAAAGCTCATAAGGCGTTTGTGATGTCCGTGAGAAGATTTGAAGCAGAAATTAACTCAACAAAAAAATTGTGATTTCAGTGATGGAAAAGTTTCAGGAAAAATCGTACCAATAGTTTCGGCTCTACTGTTGTTCACAGACGAACGGACGGACGGTCGGACGGACACACAAATGGACGGACGTTTTGAAAGTATCCAACTCTTTTTCTGTATCAGGGGACAAAATGCGAATTTCCTTTGAAATCCCGAAGTCGATTTTCCGCAACATTACATTATTTTCTCTATAAAATGTATATTATTCCGTTTATTCGCATCTGTACGAGACAGTATAAAGAAAATACATAATGTACGGAACTAGGTATGCAAAAAATTACTCTCAGACCCCTGTTGCGTGCTTTTGAATTTGATATTCAAGTAAAACGTTTAAAAAAATTATCGTAGGTTTTGGGTTGTGCGTGATCTTGAAATTTGAGGTTAGGTTAAAAAATATGCGTAGTCTAAAATGTTGCGCATCCTCTATTTCAAATTCTTTGACAAGTGTCGAACAAGCACACATCTGTGCTTCAGGATCAATCCACTTTCTCATCGAGTACTTTTCTTGATTTGCAAGAAGTGAATTAAGTAACAAAAGCCTCTCTCTGCCCTCTTCTTCGTCTTCATCTTAACTCTCGCATCTCTGTCTCGAGCCTACTGCTCTCCAGTGGACAGGCATATGAGAGGTTATCTCGAGAGGGCGCGGCGAGTACTCTCGAGAGAGAGAAATTTCTGCGAATCGCTCGCAGGTGGACAGGGTATTGCGAGCTTCTCCCGAGACTAGCTCCCGCTAGTTACTCTCTAATGGACACACACCATAACACCTATTCTCAAATTATTAGGTGTCGATCTGACCAGCGATATTATTATTAATTTTTGAAGAATTTGTGAACAATTGCTCTGTTGTACTTGGCTCTGTATCATGACACTGAGCTCAGCGTTTTTCCCCCGGTTGATTGATAGGTTGTTAGTGATTCCGAGTGCGTCAACTAACAAGGTCATTAGTCCCGTAAGTGTAGTGAATGTTTTTGCTCTGGAGGTGGCAGTGGTCTTTCCCCACTGGATGGCGAGACCGACCGGCCGGGGTTTTCCGCCACCAGGCATCTCCCACCAACGGAGCACCGCCCCAGCTGGGACAAGCTCTAAGCCTCCGACCGGTTTCCAGGCATGTGTGGAGGTGTAGTACATGTTAGTGTGTGTGTGTGTGTGTGTGTGTGTGTGTGTGTGTGTGTGTGTGTGTAAGGGAATAGGATAGGACAAGAAAGCGGTAGGAAAAATCGCGCGCGGTCCGTAGCCCTTTTGTTAGGGTACTGTTAGAGTACTGCTTGGTGTTGATCGGAGAAACCACGGGAAACCACCGATCCGGGAACCACCACGGGAAACCAGCCGGCTGCTAGAATTCCCCTCTAGACAGCGACTGAATTCGCCCTAGCTGACAAGCTAGTGTCGAAAATCCTGCCAGCGTGAGGGACTCGAAGCTAGGACCTCCCGGTCAGAGGCACCGCAGTAACATCAGTTGATACCCTCAGCCATCTCTCCCGGCTTTTTTGCCCCCGGAGATCAGAGTTTGGACCACTCTGCGCCTGCCGCGAAGGCGTCGCCGTTGAAATATGGTGTTTAATTAAGCGCGACAAAGGCGCGAGGCGGGCGCTATCGGGACGCGCTCGCGCCGCCTACGACGCTACGCCTCCGCCTCCTCCCCCTCCACCGCACCTCCCCCCCCGCAGCCCCCTGGACATCGCCCGGGGGGGGGGGGGCGGGCGAGCGTCTTCGCCTCTGGTCTTCATTGAGGAGTGATGCTTCGTTTGTCGGAGGCACACCCTGTTTGCGCCTCTGCTGGGAAAGCCATCCGCGGCCAGATTCAATACGGCCCGCAGTATATTTAAAAAAAATATAGTATTGAAATTCAAAAAAAAAAAAACAACAACTTTTAACTGAAAACCTGTGTATGTGAGAGAGAATGCAATACAATACAAATACAATGCTTCATAAAATCCATCAGAGAAACGAGAAAGAACGAAATAAAATTATAAGATACAATCGAATAATGAATTTATTTATTTATTAATCTCAGCAACCAAACGTGATATACACATATCAAGTTCACACAGCAATCAAAATACGTCTCAATTAAAACTGTCTGCGAGTAAATAACATAGTTTGCTAAATGAAAAGAATGTATGCCACGAACTGCACATATTATTCAAGAGTGACATTTGTGCTTGTACAAGTTTTATTCATCAATTTTCTAGTTTGCTTAAATAGGGTTTTAAGCTGTTCGCACTTTCAATGCAACTCTCAACAAATCGTATTGGTACTATCCACAGCAAGATCTTATGATTTCATATGCAAAAAGCACTTTTCTGGAAATGTTTATTAACTGATATCTGAGAGCAATGATGAATCTCGTATACATCCAAGACATTGCGTTGAAGTTTCAAATAAAATTTGTTTTTTAACCAATTTTTTATAGAATGTGCTGAAAATAAATGTTTGAATCACTAATTTTGAGTGACCTTTGTAGATGAATTTTGTATGTACAGTAGAAATCGTACTCCCATGGTTACAGGAATTTACATTTTATATTTTTCTAAAGTTAACTCTTTTAATTTTTTAACAGGAAGAGAAATTACAGCCTCTCATTCTTGGTTATAAATACGGTTGATAATATGACGATAAAAGTAATGAATTTGGTAACAGATACTTGTTCATTTAAAATTATAGTATCATTTCGATGAAAAGTATTTCTCTATTTGTGATGGTCACTCCTCGAACAACAGAAATCTCTGTATTCATTTAGACTTCACTACTACGTAAGCTGAACGAGAATGTCTTCATACAAGTGCTACTCTACAATCGTACCCTTTTATAAAAGTGTCTAATCACTTCCGCATACGTGCCATTTGTTTCTTTCGAAGTAATAGTGAGGAATATGTCATCATAACTATTATTCGATATAGTTTAATTGTAATTTGTATCACGAAACTCTTATCTTGTGTCGCGGAGATGGCCATGAGAGTGGTAATATATTTGAGACAACTTGATACATAATTCACGTCTGTTGTAGGACAATGGAGGTATTCTAGAATTTCGTTTCATCACATAGTTATTTGCTGATTTAATTGCCTGTAATGTTGAAAATTATGTTACCACTACACGTTGAACTTATGATATCATTCTGTAAGCATGCTCGTAATGTTGGAGGGCAGCCAATTCGTTAACGTTAAGGTCTCAGTGTTTTGTCACGTAAATAACCTAATACATTCATCCGGATACTCCACAGTAGATATTTCTAACTAAATAGATCATTTTGAAATGGCAGCTCTGTGTTTTGCTGCTCCGAACAGTTGCATAGCTCTTTGCTCTGCTTGACTTACTATATCATTGTTCTGGCAATTACATTGTCAACTTTTCAGTGATTTACTTCTCTATTGTGTAAAGATGATATTATTACCATGCTCAAGAGTTTGTATGTAAACAAAGAAACAAGATGTATTGGAGATACGCCAAAGGTAGACTAAAATCCTGTACCATTCCGAAACTAATTTACAAATAATTTTATGTTAAGTATTATCAACACGATTTCTGATATCAAATAGTTGTAAATTACAAATAATTGACAATATTACCTTACAAAAGTAAAAAAAATATTATTTATGAATATAATATTTATATTTTGAAAATAATATTCTATCTCCACGAATGTTTCCTTCCTAAAGGAAAGAAGTATCATCAGATATGACAAGGGAAATCAGCAGTAATATACGGATTAATTAAATACATTAAAATTTTCTCTTATGAAACTTCAAATGTATAATAAATAATATGTAAATTATAATAGATTAATTATATTTAATACAATATATTTATTATATTTGAATTACAGTTCTCCAAATAAAATTTCAATTCAAATGAATAGCTTACCTTTGCTGTGAAATATTATTATTTGTTAAATTTGTTCAAAGAATTGGTCGGCCCGACCTGGATTCGAACCCAAGCCTTTTGGTTTACGCCCAGCTATCGAGTCAACCAACCCTTTGAAAAGTTTTCACGAGCGGACTAAGATGACAATTATATTATTATGTGTCCCATCGGCTTCAGTTTTTAATTTTTGGTGGATTAATACATTCCTCACCTTAGGTTTCCCTGTTACTGACATCTAGTATGTTATTAGGGTCTTTTGTGTTTGAACTCTGTACATTCATTACCTACGTCAGCGGCGTTGTTAGATTTCCTGATGTACCGATGCAGAAAGTTAAAATTGCGACGCCACTCGTAAAACTAGAAGTTTAAAATCTAATACAAAAATACACATTACAGTACAAATTGGTTTATTCACACTTGACATTTTCACTACGGCAGATTATTCTCGCAGGCACGTTTTCGGAAATGTATTTGAATTTTTTAATGGACGAATATTCAAGAAAAGTAAGTTTATTTTCAAATTATGTACTTAAATGTATCACGTGCCTGTAAATCCTTGGCGTAAATTAAGGTGTATAAAGGACTAGGAGGACACCTGAAATGAAGAAGCGTCGTTAAAGATCTATAAAATTGCATTTATGGTGGGTGAGTGGGTGGTGTGATATATTCTACTGCGAATATCAGACTTTGTGCGTATGTGTAATGCGCATGCCTCTCGGTCGACTATGGTCTAATCAGAACGCGAACATAAAATTCCGAGCGTCCGCTCCATCGAGGGCAAAGCGGCTGCAGCCCAGGGACGCACACCTCTGCATCGCAGGCCACGTCTGGCCCTGCAGAGAGAAGGCATTGAAACAGACTACGACGTGGGCCAGTGGTGTCAAGGCCTCCTACTGGTGGCAGTGGCACGCCTCGCGGCATTGTGCCATGTCACGATCTTCTCTGCGACACTAGTGTCGGGAGATGACCGTTTTACAATAGTAATGGCGTTGTCTCTTGCGGCGGGATAATGAACTACCTAGAGAGGCGATTTCGTCGTGGCACTCGTGGCACTCCCGCTCGTGGCATCGACCTTGACAACACTGACGTAGGCACATTGTTCTTCAGACAGGCTCTAACGGTTATATGTAAATGTAATAAATTCAAACGTGATTATTTTAATTCTTGGTTTTCTGCTTACCTCTCTTGTTTTGTTTCCTTTTCTCTACTTTGTTCTTTTTCTTGATTCTTCATGTTCTTTTAAGACTTCTACTCCACTCTGCGAAAAAAAAATCGCATTACTCGAAAGTGTATATGCATTCGTAAAAATCAATATTCACTTCAAATAATAATAAAATAATTATTTTTCTATGTCTTATTCATCAATAAAGTACTGCATAAAGGAAAGAGTTATTTGATTCCGGTATTACAACTAGTTTAATTTTCATGTGTACGAATGAAGTTAGTAAATGAAAATTTACTTGACTAATTTTCTCTATTAAGCAGTGCTTAATGTTGCCCTGTTGAGATGGCACGAAATTCCCAATAAGGCAGCAGTTTTGTCCGAACTACTACTCTAGGAATTAAATTTACTCCGCGTATTCGACAATAGTGTAATTTTTCTACTTTACATCCCAAGACAATTGTCCATTGAACGATTAAGTCTAATCAACCACAAGTAGAACATATTACGAACATTTTGGTAAATTATGTCATGGAGTTGTGAGTATATGAATAGAATTAAAGATCAATAATAAGATTTATATTAGATTATAACTTAGATATCTTTACTAATTTTGTAAATGATTTGAAAAATAGACTCGGCATATTCGGCCGAATATTGGTTAGAAACAGCTGTCTCTCAAAGGATTCTCGGTGTTTTAATTGTAATTTTTTTCTGTTTAAGGTCAACAAGTCTTTCATTTCTTTTGAGTAACACCTTCCAAAAAACATGAAACAAAACTTCAATATTTCTACACACTTATAATAATCTTAAGAAGGATGTTCCATGGTTGTTCGTTGCATTAAAAGAAGACCTTATTGAACGAGTGAATTTCAATTTTAATGCATACATGTGCCAATTATTATTTAGTCTATTTCAACAACTCTACACCTTTTGTACTAATAGTCTTTCTTCGCAGTACGTTTCAGTACCAGAGTATTTCTCTGGAGTGATCTCTGGACGAGACCTCATTTATCGTCTCGCCGATCTTGATCTTTAAAAAAACACAATGAAACACTCTTTGTAATAGTGAAAAACCCACAAAGGTCATCACTGGCAATATATTTCTCATTTCATAACAATATATTTTGTAATTTTCAGTTACTTTTATTATGACTATATATATATATATATATATATATATATATATATATATATATATATATATAAAAGAGGTTTAAAATTAAAATGTACAAATATATAGAATTTATTTTCAATTGTGGTTGTCGAGGATATTTTGTGTAACAACGTTACCACTTTAAATTTTGTGGAATCAAACTATTTTTTGATGCATTAAAACATTAAATAAAACTGAATGCAACTAAATGTGTTGAAAAATAAAAACACATTTGGTTTTACTCAGTTTTATTGAATGTTTTAATGATCAAACAATATCTAATTATCTAGACTTTAAAATCGGAAACTTTATTACCCAAATTTACAATTAATTTATGGTGAATATTACATAATTAAATTACATAAGATTCGAAAGAATGTCAAATTCTCTTTGTGTAGATCATCTGGGCGTAACAGATCAGGAGCGCCACACGTTCCGCACCCCTGTGCTAAGCACTCGCGGCGCCCCTGGGGGAGCCTCTCCCGCGGCCGAGGGCTGGCGGGGCGGGGGCGTGGTCGGGGGCGGGGACGAGGTTAGCGGTCCTCCGTCTGCGCGACCTGTGATTCTGGCGTATGGCTCCCGCGGGACCCCGCTGCCGCCGCGCTGGCCTGGCGGGCGACCAGGGCAACGGGGGTGGCGCGGGAAAGGGAGCTACGGTGGTTGCAGCGGAAACGAGGCGAAGGCGGCGTGATAACGTACGGGAGAGGGTAGGAAGGGAGAAGCCAGGATTGGTGAGGGAAACTGGAGGCTAAGGTGAGCACAGTATCAAAGGGAGGGACCAAATAGAGGAGATCAAAGGAATAGTGCAGGGTGAGAGGAATTGTGAAGGTGGTGAAGGGTGCTGAAGAGACGTGCAGAGCCAAATGGAGGATACGGAGAAGAGGTGGAGGAAGCGGAGAAGAGGTGGAGGAGGCGGAGAAGAGATGAAGTTGAGGAAGCAGTGATGTGGTGATGATCATCGCGCAATAGATGCATGGTGCTGAGGGCTACGGAGAGAGTCAAGACTTTGGTGTAAGTCGAGGTGGTGAAGATGGATATTAGTGTACAAAATGAGGAACAGGGACAATGACGGAAACGCAGAAGATGAATGGAAGTGAAATAAAGCTGAAAATGAAAAAGATGAAGGAGGCGGAAACGGAGATGAAAAATGAAGGCCTAGTCGGAATGGAGGTTGAAATCGTGTCATAAAGACGAGTGTATAAGGTAAATATAGAGACATAAAATGTCTATAGAGCGAAGCATTAATGAGCACCTGTAAGTAACAGATAATGGAGTGGAGAGAGGGGTATTGTCCATGTAGCACGATAGGAATGTGAGCAAAGGGGGCGAGCTGGTGGTAGCAGGAGTAATATAATCAGGTAGCATGCAGACACGTAATATAATCAGGTGAGAAGCGAAGAGGCCAGCGCTTGCAGAGTGAGAGCGTGCATTGTAGAAAGTGGGAGTCGGTGCAAATACAGGGAGAGCAGTCTCGTATGAGACCAAAACGGAGGAACTTGCATTTTTTTACTAAAGCTTGAGTGTCAACCGCCAGTGGCTACGTTTTCAAGCATATTTGCCCATTTTGAAGACTAAACTCTTTGTGAAAATAAATTTAACACAGAAGACCTTGAAAGTTCATTAATAATCCATATTAAACTGCAATTAATTCTCCGTTTCATGGTAATTGACATTGCCATGGTAAAATACTTTCTTTGTTAAGTTAAATCAGTTGGTGGACATGCCGTTTTTTCCGAGACTTGTTGCCAATTCTTCGCGGAAACGCTCAGCTTTTAGGTTCTACGAATGCGCGAACGTGAATTCGGCAATCTACTTCCCCGCTGGGTTTCGTTCTCATTCTAAACTTGCAGTTAACAGATCAAGTATAAAATGAATTCAGAGTGAATTCAATGGCAATAGACTTTGAACTCCGAAAACAAGACCGTGATGAGGTGTGTAGAATGAGGTGATTGCGAGATATATTAAGACTTTTATGTTGAGATTTGTGTAAAGTTGGTGAGATAGTGGTTGTGCATAACAAGTTATACAAGATTTTTCTTGGCCTTTGACAACATTGATGAAGTCCACAAGATCATTTGGAACTATGCAGAAGACAAATTCAGGGGGAGGCTGAAAGAAATGGCTGTCGTCTTGAGAATTATTTTCTTCCTGCAAATTGACATTTAGTTTGGTGCAGGATCTCACATTCTAGTGGGGACAAGAACTTCGACTCCTTCCAGGAATGAACATGAGCTACTTTGGAACTTAGCTACCTTAGTGAGCACGGATGCAGTCAGTGAAGGCGCGCGACCTACAACGAAATTAATTACGGCATTAATGAGTTAAAATAACATTATCCTAGCGGTGTTACATTGATGGTAGGTGTAAAATTTGTCATTCACCTCACTGGTTACTAGCTGAATGTGGTGTCTCCTACACTTTAAACTGTTTCTTTTTGTTGAAAATTTTTTACTATTCAACTTCTAAATAAAAAGAAACTTTAAACATACAAATTTTTGGTTCATTCAACCTCGGACGTACAACATAAAAATAATCTATTAATTAAAATTAAATATAAAAAATTTATGGGCGCAACCCTCCTTATCGGATGTTCATTCGAGCTACGGACATTAACAACCGAGAATATGGTGTTGGAAAACTTATCCGAACGCTCCCAGAAGTGTTGTTCCCAAGAGTAAAGTCTTTGTGTATTACCAGGCGGTTTATTAAAGATAATTTTTATACAATTGCAACTCTTATTCTACAACATACCGTTCCATTCGGCTGGATTTATATTAGAATATAATTTTGTAGTTGAAAGTATCCTATAAAAGGGGAATACCTCATTAGCACTATCATATATTGCCACAGACAACAAAATTATGTTTCATTCATCGGCTGCGTGCTTTGGCATTGGAACACGTGGTTTGGACGTTCACCGCTAGATCGCACCGCTAAAACACGCAAAACAGTTTTTTTTAAAGAAATTTCTAAGAATCATCAGTTCCCTTCCAGGAGGACGAGATGCGTTGAATGATTGAACGTTTTTGAACGCGATTGAACGTTTATTTCGATTGGTGCACGGGGAAGGGTCTGTGACTGACGGTCGCACGCAAGTTACTCGAATACTACACAAGGATGAATACCACGTTGTAAAAAACTTAGCTTGGTCATTGAGAAAGTTGATGAAGTGCACACGCGAATTGGTGAAGATGGTAAGGCTGAGAGCAAAAGCTGTCGTCTTGCGAGGTTTCCCGTCGTTGCGGCTTGGGGGGCGGGGCCGCCAACGACAGAGAACAGGCGCGGCGCGGCGATGCGCAGCGGGCGCTTCCTTTGCGCGTCTGTGGCGGATGCATGTGGGCAGCGGGGGAGGGGGCGTGTGAGTGCCGGCACGGGTGGGGGGAGGAAAAGGCAGATGTCGGCGCCTGTCCGGGGAGCGCTTACGGCCCCCCTGGGAGGCCTCTGCTTTACAGCCGGAGGCGGTGACGGCGGCGGCGGCGGCGGCGGCGGCGGCGGCGAACGAGGCGGCGCGCCGGCTGGCCCGCGCGCGCGGCCCCGCCTCCCTTCTCTGCCCCGACGCCCAAGTCCGCCCTCCCTCCCTCCTTCTTTCCGCCCTCCCCTCCTCCCGCCCGCATGCCCGCGCCACCCACGCTTCCTTGCTCCACGCCGAGCGCATCTCGCTGAACACCTCCCACTGCCCTTTGGGTCAATACTTCCTGCGAATTACTATGTTCGATACACTTCCTGGAAACAGCGCCCTTTTTTCTCAGCACTCTCTTCCTTCAACTGCCCTTAACACTTCCTCCCATTTACTGCCCCGCCCCGTGTATGTATCCCTCAATACACTTCCCCAACCTGTCCCCTCTGCAAGCCACCCCTCTGCGCACCCATGCCTCTGCAAACTCATCCCTACGAACCCCCATCCTTCTGCCCATCCCTCTTCGCACCTTTCCCTCTGCACAACCCTCCCCTCTGCACACCCACCCCTTTGCACACCCTCCCTTTGCACACCCTCCCCTCTGCACACCCTCCCCTCTGCACACCCTCCCCTCTGCACACCCTCCCCTCTGCACACCCTCCCCTCTGCACATTCTTTTCTCAACATCCCCAACGCTCCCATAGAATTTACCGCATGAATCTACCCTCGGCATCTACCTTTCAACAATACCTCATCGCCCTCTCATTCAACACCCTCACTCTCCCTCTCTCTCTCTCTCTCTCTCTCTCTCTCTCAGTTCTCTCTTAGTTCTCTCTTAGTAACTGCATCCCTAGCACGCAGTTCTCCGTTCTCACTTCATGCCGTTTAGTCCTGTGTCACCGTCCCGCCAAGTCGTCTGCGCTCCTTTCTATCACTCACCGTCACTATCCTGTCGTCCCATTCCTGGCTCGCGCTCTATACACACCGCATCGTCCAGCATCGTCATATACTAGCGGTTTGCACCTCTTCGCGCCCTTTTCATTCCCAAAGCCAAGCAGTTATTGTTCATCACTCTCTTCCTGCTCTCAACTCAGTACTGTCTTGCATCTCTCAATGTGAAGAAATCATTGCTCCTCTAATAACCGCCCTCTGACAAGCTCTGAAATAAACTTCGAGCGATGTGCTTTGTTCAGGTTGTCAACTGCACATGTTATCATGCGATTGAAACAAACGAATGAATTAACAAAACATTGGCAAAATATTAAGTGCTTGTCCATGCTTCATTCCAGTGCAAGTTATTATATTCATATCTCTTCACAATTTCTTCGCTGTATTCTCTGCGAGACTATTTTGTGATTGTATTGATCATTCATTGTGTAAAACAAATAAATGTGCTTTAGTTTATCAAATGGTTGTTGAAATGAACGCAGGAGAAATGAATATTCCTTTATTTGCAATTTCAATTTGAAAAATAAAGAGATCATGAAGAAATGTTTTTATACAAGAACTATTACTTTAACTACTAACATATACTTTTCCGTCTCTTTTATAATTAGTTCTAGTTTAGTTCCAAGCCACCGGTTCGATAAATAATGAACAATTTTGTTTAGATAAATACGTATGTAAAAGGCATGTGAGTAATCTGCTTGCCAAGTTGCGCATGGTAAGTTGAAAACTGTGTATATTTACACTCAAAATAGACGTAACACGAAAGTCCAAATCCCTCATAAAATTATTAGTCTGAGTCAGAGGTTATTTTCCGAGTCAAGATTATGCTATACTGAGTTCGCAGGCAAAAACACTCTCCTTTAGATGAGATTATGGAATACATGGTTGTAAATTAAGGTTATTAATTATGTGTATTTTGGCGTACAGTCGCCTTAAATCTGTTAAAAAAGTAAGTCATGATTTCAGGGTTTCTTCCTATGTACGCATGGCCAATTTAATAGTCGTTCTTGATATTTCTTTTGAGCTACTGCAGACCCACGGTACCTATCGTAACTGGAGCAAGCTGTTAAATCCGGGATGAACCATTCCATACATTCATCCGAATTTGTAAGTTCATTTGTCTCTGGGATACGTACCTAACGCAGTAATCTATTATATATCCGTAAAATCATTTTGACACTTATGAAAATCGGTAGATGAAAAATAACTATTCTGTTTTTAAACATTATTAAAATGGTTTTAATTTTAAATTTTCAATAACTAAGTAAAGTAGAAAACTCGCTTCTGGTGATTGACATCTTTCTTTCCGGAATTAGAGACTTAAATTAACAGGAGCATTGTTTTAATTATAATTCTATGAAATTCACAAAATACTTCATAAGTTTGAGATAATCAATGCTAGACGAGCATTCCATATTATTACAATTTCACTTTAGTGATATCCTTCTTCTTAGAATGTATTTGATGATTACTTAGAACCTTCGTGTATTGAACACCATGTATGAAGATGGTAACGAAACTGCATTCTTTGATCAGCGTTTTTTCATAAAAATTAAATGTCTCTTTATTACATTCAATATAATGATTCCTACAGTGGATAAAATGGCTCGTAACAGTAATCGATGTAATAAAGGCTGCAGTCGACGTCAATGTAATAACATTATTCATGTCGCCATACAATTAAATAATTTATCAAAATGTTTAAAAGATGATCTGATAAAATAAAAGGCACATTATATGTGGCTAAAAGATCATTGTATGTTTTTTGGTCATTACAGAGACCCACTACCGTCATCTTGCATAATCAGCTAAATGGCTCAAAATGATGTAGTTTAGTCACTTGAAAGAAAACAAATATTATTACAATCAGGCGATACAGAATTATTTAACAATTGCGATTAAAAATATGATTATTGTTCTAAAATAAATATTAGTACTTAACGAAACTAGTGCAATTATACCCCTTTATCCATGTATTACATTTATTGTTTTCGTTTCCATTGAAGAATAATTTAAATTTTGAGAAATTCAAGCACATCTTTATCGTTCGAGATATATGTTTGATGACATGGTATTGCTTCTGGAAACACCTATTTTAGTGGGCCTTGCATTGTGTACTTATGATCACTTTAGTGACTTAGAGGATAAAGAAATAAAAAAAAATATTGAACATATTCCGGATGAAATATTAGAATAAGCTGACAAAACCATGAAAGCATTATTTACCACGAATAGTACAGACAAGTAGGTGCGAGAGAGAAAACAACATTAATAATTGTTGGAAAGTAAAAAAAGAGTCACTTCTGACTCAAAGGTTTTGCTGGCGTACTTTTTCGAACACTGACGTTTCTAATTTTTACATTTGTAACACGCTAAGACCAATTTTTTACATGTAAAACATTTAATTCAGTCTTGTTAAATATTTTATGACATTCTATTAGTCAGCTAGTGTGAAAACTAGCTTTTACTTCACCAGTTTTGTTATATTCGTTCATTGTTTATATGTAGTTGATGTAGGTACGTAATTTATGATGTACGTTTTTGTTAATGTTTCAAGGCCGACTGGAAATACCTTGGTCACGTGTATTTTATAGTGAATTAAACGATATTGACCATTTTTCTTAATTTTTATGGAAGTTGTGGAGACTTAATTACTCAGAGAAGTTTTAATTGCACGCTTATTGCACGCGATAATCAAATATTTTTCATGGAATTAATGAGTTATTCACTAAACCAAGAACGTCTTTTGGAGCACTCGGCTTTTTATTTCTTCGCAGAACAATTCTCTCGTTTCCAATTTTGTATCCCTGCGGTTGTCATGGCCGTGCTTCCACCCAGAGAGCATGTGGTTCCCGCCCCGGTGACCTACATGAGGTCTCGTGGATCGGCGCCGCCGCCAGCCGGGAGCAGGCAGGTGCTCGGGATGCGACCGCGGCGCGGTGGCCGTGCGACCGCGCGCCTGCCCTTGCGACAGCGCCGTGCGACACCACCCGCCACAGATGCGCGAGCTGGGAGGGTGCCCACGTCAGCTCGGGGCTTAACACGGCGGCGGTGTCGGCGGCGGATCTGCGGTTGTGACCTGGTAGACGCTTGGCTGCCGAGGCGGCTTGTGGCGTGAAATGGGTGGTGAGGTGCTATCCATTATGTAAATCATGAACCTCTAGAATATACTAGGCATGCATTTCTCAATAATTCTGTCCACAGCTAAGATTACTTTAAACGTTATAAATGCATAAATATAAAACGTCTTGATTCAAACTTACAAGAAATCTAGATTATGATTTCCATATCAACTCTTTCGAATGGCAAGGTTCCCACTAACATTTTAGTTGCTTCGAGTAAATTAATGACGTTTCATGAACTCATTATTCAGTCATCTCTCCATTTAGAAAATGAATTTTACAGCAGCCATTTGTCCACAGATTGCATCATCTATATGTTCTACATGTAAAAGAAGTCAGAAAGAACACCGTCACCTTAACGCTTATTTTTTTCCATTTTTGTCAGTTGAAACAATGTCGTTCTAAAGGATCGATATTACATACACACAAAATAAATTTACTATGGTAGGAATCATAAAACGTTACTAGAGATACTCGTATCTTGCCACAAGAATACTGTCAGCTGTTGCTACTGCCACTGTCAGCATGACGCTATAGGTGCAATATATGATGCATTATGCATAACTCTGAACTGACAAAGGAATGGCTTAGCCACACTGTCAAGTGTTGAGATGTGACATGGCGCATTGTGTAGACAAACATAAACATTCTAAAACTCGATATTAATTTATGCTAAACTGGTCATCGCTACTCGATATATCCTCATTGAAGTGTGATTCATCTATTACTAGCATCTCAAATATTTATCGAACCGTTCGAGATATCAAAATACGGTCGTTGGCTTTCGATTGATTACATAGAAGCGCATACGAAAAAATACTTGATTGGTTTCTAACACATTAGCTGCTGGTATATTTTAAGGAAAAGCATATTTTCAAATAGGATTTAAGATTTTTTAATTTGTTAGGATAGATATAAAATGTTGGCAATGAAGTCCACGGAGTACGAGCAGCTTTATTAGAACAAGTACGTCAGGCAATTTAACGCGATACATTTCGCTTCATCCAACCCTATTCTGAGGCGGTGAGATGCATCATGGCCCAAAAATACGCTCGCAGTAAGTGTTGGAAATCAATTAATCAATACTTTTTTTGTGAGTCTGTACGTCACCAATTAAATTTCGGTAACGAATTTCGATATCTTAAACGGTACAAAACAGTTGGGATGCTAATAGTAATTCAGCCACTTCTTAATAATGGCATGTCTGGGAGGGATGATAGGGATGACCTGTCACCGTCTTTACCTTCTTTCCCTTCGAAGTAGAACGAATGACTTCGAGTGACCTGCCTAATGACACTCAATATGTGATTACTTCTCACCTAATCACACTACTCTCTATGCGTGCTATTAATAACTACACACATATTAGGGTCTGGGTTCGTCAAAGACCTACTCTAATTATAATAAAACTAAATATTCCTTGAAAGAAATAGAAGTTTCCTTTTAGAAAACTTCGTTATACCACAAATAGCTATTACTAATTACTTCAAGTAATTATTGTAATGTCTCTTCACAAGAATATCAATCCAATCTTTTAATTGCTTTTAGCATTCACTAGCCTTTATTTTAATAGACTATGAGCTCATGTCTTTACATGAAAGTTCACTAAAATATTCTAATTTTCAATTAACGACAGTCTGTTTTAAACAATTGAATGAATTGTACAAAGCACTATGCATTTGAGTTGCATGTAACTTCCTATTATCAGATAGAAATTATTCTCATTTATTTCAAAGCTATAACTTTAGCAAATTGGTTCTTTCTCAAAGTAACGGAACCGTTTGAAAACGCCCGCAGACTCACGAATTCCTTCAAGGTCTTTTCTCTTGAAGTTCACCAGCTCGCCCCAGCGGTGTCTGCAATATGCTGCGCCCTCCAGGTGGCTCGCCAGGTATCTTCACGTCGGTGTCCGCTGCATCGGAGTTACTTCATACAAGTATAAAATAAAAGCTGTTGGGTCGGATTTCCCCATTAGAAATCGCATAATATTCACATACGGTTCCTTCCGATTATACGTTAGCAATCCGTATCATGTCTCATTGAATTAGCATTTCACAATCAATAATTTCACCACATGCTCGTATGATCAATATAATATTAATACATATTATCATTAGACTATTAGACTATTTCCAATAGTAATAATTTCATGGCAAAGAATTTATTACCTTTATTAAGCTTTTAGAATACTGATATACGCCAAATCCACGCAGCTCAGGACTTCGCTCTTCAAGTTTCCTCGTCGGCGCCTTGATCTAAAATGTCGGGTTTCTTCCAGTTCTAGGTGAAAATCCGCAATATTTGAAGAAATTTCCTGATTGGCTGTGCTCATTCACTGTGGAAATGCGATACTCATTCTAATATGCTGTGGTGTCATCTCTGTGGGCTCGTCGTAACTTCGTCAATTTCTGATTCAGACAGGTCGCGTTGCGTCTGTTGGCCCCAGTTTCAGATGTGACCCGTAGGTGGCGGTTACAGACCCGTTTACCTAAAAATATTGGGTATACCTAGCGTGTGTTATTCTCCACACAGTGTACTAACTCACAATCTAAAATTCTATAATACGGATATGCAATATCTTCGTTTGTAGATTTTTTCAAAATTCTGAAAATGCCAGCGCGAAAACCTCAGTCATGCAAAGAACCGTACCTGAGGACTTTTTTGAAAAATATTGAAATGGTGAGAAATCATGATAAGAACAAATGGTTTGAAATACAGTTTCATCTGACTGTATTCTCTAAATCAAATCAAACCGTCGATTGCGATCTACTAGTAGCTCGCCGGGCATTTTTCGGTAGATCGCGGTCATGCTCAAGGTTGGCCAACCTGTACTTGTTGTTCGGAGATCAGACAGATGACTCTCTATTTTTCTTGTATATAGTTTTATTAAAATATTTTTTTTATTTTTAATAGAAATGCATGTATAATCCCGGTCGGGGCAACCTATTCTTTGAACAACTTTAATTAGAAATGTATGTTTATAGACAATAAATAATTGTTAAGATTTGAAAATTAACTTTTTGTCTTGGTTTCTTGGTAGCTCACAGCAGGATTGAAAATGGTATGATTTCTCACAAACTTCATACGTTTGGCGACCACTGCTCGAAACGTTTGAAGCGGTCGCCATGCAAACCATTGATGTAGATTGTTACGTTAGGAATTCGAAAATACTATTGTAAAAACTATTCGATTGTATAGCATGCTACATTTCATTTTATGTGGCTTTTTGCTTTAAATTACATTGTATATCATAGAATATTTCTCATTCTCAGAAAAAGATAATAGTCTTCACACAGTTTCGGAATACAAATGCGTTCTTCAGTTGATGAAACTGATCTTTAGAGCGCTTGAAACGAGGTATCTGATTGTGCTTCTCCTTTAACATCTGATTTAACTACATTGAAGAGAAAATTATTTATTAAGTCCGCCTATGGTATTTCTGGTCTTCTTTGAAAATTTCTTAAAAAGGTTTATAATTGTATTAAAAAAAGTTGCAATTAGAGTTTCCATTAAATTCGGGCTCTATGTGGGTAACTCTGTTTGGGCCGTTACCCATTTTGGCAAGGGTTCGACCTTTGGATTTGCCATCTTACGACTTATATATTAGTAATTAAATATAAAATTAATAAAAAATTAAGTATAAAAAGTAACTAAAGTAAAAATGAGAATGAATCTTATAAGTTTGATCATGGTTTACATCAAATTTTGAAATTACAGAGTTTCTTGCAAAAATAGCCGTTTGCTACTATACTTTGAACACTATACTCAATTACACAGCACTGTGTGGGTTTCCACTTAGAACATTGAAAATATGATGATAAAGAGCATACTCCTGCAGTAGCAGTGGTGCGATGTCTCTTGTTCGCTGAGTTGCTCCAGTGTGGATCCGCAGCACGCCGATCGGAAGGCAAATGGAAAACCTCTTAATTGTAGAAGAGGCTGAGCTCGCATCCAACAGCACGAAGTCTCCTGGCCAGAGGTAGACGCTATGCAGATCCCGGACAGAGCCCAGTGATGTTCTTCACTCCTCTCGGACCCAGATGCCGAGAATATGTGAAGTGCCACAGGTTCAATACCAGTGGCTGGATGCAGCTCATAAGAGTGAAACTTCGAAGATGTTGAATTTCACAATGCAAATTTATGTATAATACAAGTTACAAAGATTCAAGTTGATATGGCCGAAAAAATATAATTTTGATATCGAGAGTTATTAACGTGTCGTGGCTGAATGCTGCCTTTGGTAGGCGATACCACACTTTTATAACCTAATAGCTTCTTACATTTCTGACGTCAATCATGCATGGAAAGAAATGTCCTTTTGAAAAAAGTACAATGTGATTGGAAGCAAACTTTCTTTTGATCGGCTCATTTCCTACGGCCACAAGACGTCTCACAGTGTCATCGGAATCAAGTATTCCGTTGGCCTTGCAATGTCACCGAAATGAAATATACAGTTGACCTGGCCATTTCCTACAGTCTTGATCATGAACTGTTTTCGGAAACATTATTTATGGAGCAATAATATGCTTATTGGGGTTGCTACTTAACTCACGTTCAAATATTGTGGCACTTACTGCGATCAAATTATAAGTTGAAGTAGTGAAAATTCATAGTATCAAATCCTTGGTAGTCGAGTGCATCAAATTCACAGAAGGCTCCTAATCATTGTATGTTTACGAGGTATGAAACTTCTTGAGGTGAGAGTTCTTCCTTCTTGGAGGAATGGATAATTTCCGATGCCATTTAAAGCAGTCGCCTGCGAAGGAGCATAATGCAACCCGTTGTACTCCCGTGTTTCACTATTTGCCTACGCACCGGGCAACCTTTTTCTCACATTTGTAAGGTGATCCCAAAGGGGAATTCTTAATATTTAATATTCATAAGATTCAACTCCAAAACCAACGAGTGAGTATTCCTCAGTAATGTTTTATTTTATTTATAAGTGAGATACAGTACTCAAATTTCGTGGGATGGTTGTGAAGTGGATCCGTCTTGGGATGGTTGTGAAATGTTCAAGGAGAACGGAATAATTTTTGAAAGAAAAAAATGTAATCATCTACTTCAAAACATATCATTGTTTTTCAACAAACTACAATATGGAAATACAGCAAGCTACTGCATAATTTTTCAAATTAAATTACACATTTTGTTTCTTGGAAGGGATTAATAAATTTATCCCAATTAGTAACTCGTTTATGAGAGAACTTATGAGACCATGTTAACAAAAGTTGAAGAATGTTTACATACAGATCAAAAGATATGGTCTAGGAATGCCAAAAATATATGGGGAACGTTTATAGCCAACGTCAACGCTGTGTTTGATACAGAGACTGGTTGTTATTCTAATAGGATTGAGAATTGGGAATTGTAATCATTTGGATATTTTGGATTGGAGATTATTGATTTTGAATCATATCGTTTTAAAGTAGTATTTAAGTGTATAATCGTACTTAAATTGTTTAAAATATACATGACATTGTCTCAAGTACCTTTAATTGAAATACATATACATCATCCAATGAAAATATCTTTAAAACTTTCCCTTCATAACGACACTCATTTTTGAAAGGAAAGATACTTTTGGTTCGTATTTTATGAAAAGGAAGGAGGAAAAGGAAATGGACTCCTCAGCACATTGGCATTGAGACACGGGGTGTTCATAGTATGGTACGTTTTATAGGCATTGACAGACATTTTCCTTCATGACATAAAAGCAAACCGGAATTATTTTGGTTTTAATAATTGTGTCAAAATATGAAGGAGTAACATGTTATAATTAAACATATGTAAATAAGAATAATGAATATTTCATGGATAATATGACCGTTTTTGGCCCGTTTTCCCTAATGATTAGAAAAACGAGGCACATTTCTCACCAGGCACGAGAGAGAGCAACGCCGAGTTCGAAAGACGCGCGCCTCAAGAAAAGAGACGCGTTAGAATTTAACGAAAGAGTTTGCTAGATTCGAAAACAGGCGAAACGATTTCGCCTTGCAGCCTGCAGAAAGCTCTTTCTTCGGAAGCAGTGAGCGACCAGTAATGTCGTACGTATGGAGCAGAGTGGTGCGATGTTAATGAACAGTGCCCATGCTGAAAACTTCCAGAAGCGAGAGAAAGACTCTTCACAGAAACAGAGAAGAGGTGATTATTTCCTGAAATTATTTCATTATAAATGTGAAAAATTCATTTAAAGAAATTGGCATAATGTAAATTTCCCGAAATTATTTGAAAGTAGAAGCACGAGCTTGTAATGCAGTAGTAAAACTCATATTTGGGATGTTTTCTTTTCTTTAATTTTTTTTTTTGTTATATAATCATTCTTCATTATCATACATTACTTTCTCTTATTTTCCTTATTTACGGTGTATAATTGAGAGAAACCTAAAGGAAATATTTGGTAGGAGAGAACACGCGAAGCAGTGGGCTACCCGGCTGGGTATTTCCATGAACGTGGAAACAAGTAACCGACGTCGAAGCAAGTTGGAGATCACGGAGCGATCGCGGGGATGGCGACGTACTTCAGGGTGATTTCAGAAGAACCGACTTCTCCTCAAACTGTGGTTATTTCTCAAGTAAGAGTATGGCAGTAGGAACTTCATTATTTGAACTCTAGTCAAAGCCATGTAACGTTGTCAAGAAGGCCAAGTAGAATGTAGCATTGATTGCAAGTTTTGAATTTTTTAGGGATATGAATCAATCTTTCTTTACGAAACTGTGTTAAGTTATCGAAATTGATTGTAAATTAATACTGTTGACTCAGGCTCACGAATATGAGTAGGTGTTGTATAAAGTAAAACACGTTGCTTTTCAATGAAAGATATGAATGTCAAATAGTAATTGTAGATAGTATTAAAGAAAGTGAATAAAATTAAGGAGAGGTGTTCTTATTTTGAAGTCATCGACCATAATCTTGCTTCTTTGTATTCAATATTCAAATTTCATAGATAGAAAATATCTTGAAGGTTTTTGAAAATGTACAAAAATGTTTAACTTCATTCATAGTTATAATCAAAGAGGTATAATAATGGATTTCTATACTACAATGATTGAAAGTGTACGTATTAGATATAAGAGTTTGTTATGTGTTTCTTTATAGGAGAGATTTAATTTTGTGTGTTTTTTGTATATTATTCTTGTGGGAGGTAGTGGAGAAATGTATTGAAATTACAGTACATTTTTTAAAACCAAGATATTTCATTTGAACATTGACATTTGACATTGGTGACCCTGCACTGCAGAGAATCCATGTCCATGAGTCACATAATAAATAAAATGTGCATAAGGTCCACTATCACATCTGTAAACCGACTAAACTGATTTATGGTAAGGTGGATCCAACCCAACACTCCGACGGTTGGTCATAATGATAAACACAATCACATAATAACAATATTTTTGTTAGTTTGCGTGCCGAGTGATAGCTAACTATATCATTTATACCGGTATTAAATAATACATTAATATGATTATTAGGATACAAGTTACAAATACATAAACTAATATGAGTAAATATGTCGACCTACTTTAGTAAAATCTATGGTATTTTTACCTCAATATGCCAGACGGTACAGATTTATTGCACCGAAGACTATTGACGTAAGTAATATACAAAAAATGAAATATGGGAAGTACGCAGCAAAATAAATATGTGAAAAAGAGAGAGATTGAATAGGCAGTGAGAGTGGGGCAGGAAATACATTGATGTGACTGATGGAACTAATTAAGAGACTAAAGAAGCGAGATAAGCAGAAAGCGATGGTTTGAGAGAGTAAATGAGAGAGAGGGAGGAATAGAAGGTGGATTGAAAGAGAAGTTGGTCTGTGTGCGTGTGTGTTTGAGAGAGAGAGAGAGAGAGAGAGAGAGAAAGTGGAAGGAGGAAGAAGAAGAAGTCGATGGAGTCAGGGTGCCTTGTCTGTCTGCAGTGGAGCGCTGCGGGGCGTGGCGGTGCAAGACGGGGCGAGGCGAGGCGAGACGAGACGAGGGCGTCCGAGCCGCCCGCTCCCTGATGCCCCCGGGGAGAGGTCTGGCTTTCTCCGCGGGAGTTTTACAGCGGCCGCCGAGTCCCCGCTGCGTCGTTGGCGCAGAGTGGCTGCTCCGTTCCTCCCCCGCCTCGGGCGGCAGGCGCCGGACCCCGGCCCACCGCTCGCTTCCCCGCCCCCGTACCCCGCCCCGCCACGCCCCGCCCACCGACGCTGATGCACGGCACCGGACGCTGCGGGGCACGCAGCAAGCACTGGCCTTCCCTCACATTTTCCTGTTTCGTATGTTACATTTTCAAAATCTGATATTCCAAGCATTTCGTGGATATGTTTGTGCATCCTGAGATTACTAACCATGTTTTCAAAATGCTCGTCACCTCTTCGTTTTTCTTTGAAATAATGAGTTCATTTTCTCTATCTGACTATTTTCATTCTTCTGATTGTAGTATTTTGCCTTAGGTTTTTATTTTTTCGTGCCTTATATTTGTCTTAAAACCATTATTTAGTAAGTACCTGCAAACATTACAAATAAATACTATAAAACGTTTCATAAGAAATGTTTAAAAAGAAAAATAACTTAACTAAAATAGTAGAAATATGAATAAGAAAAAATGTACCAAATACAGCCACTATAAGCCTCTAACTGCAATTTTGTAGTTGTAGGAAGACGCCGAAAGAAATTCAAACTTTTGCAATTTTCGAAAATTCAGAGTTAATTGTGAAAATGGGACCTATGCCACCTTAATAAGTGTATTTTATTCTATCCTTACAATAAATTTAAAGAAAAAAATTGGAGCCGTTTTTGAGAAAATTTTGAAAATGTCCGGGGGGCTTCATGTATGTACACCCAAATTTTGAAGAATGTTTTTCAAAATTGCGGCGTCTCGAGTGGAACCAGATCGGCCGGGGATTCATTTTGGAAGAAATCGTACTTATGGTTTCGGCGCTACTGTTGTTCACAGATGGACAGACAGACAGACGGGCGGACGGACGTTTTGAAAAGAACTACTTTTTCGGTATCAGGGGGCTCCAAAACGTGTATTTCCGTTGAAATATCGCAATCGATTTTCCGAAGCATTAAATAACTTCTACTATACCACGTATATTACTCCGTATATACGTATGTATACGAAAAATTGAAGTGACTGCAACTTTCAATTTTAAATCACCAGAATTTTCACACTCTCATGCCTTTACGAAGTAATACATTCTGTTTTGTTGTTTTCAAAAGATCATGTTTGATTTCCTCCCCTGTGCGTCTCTCTTAAGGGATTACAAGCTTTCAGTTACATAAGAATTTTGTGCCAGTTTAACATACTCATGAAAATACAAGAGAGCCGCCCTCAACCTCGCACGTAGAACTCTTACGAATATAACCCTTCAACGGAGTTTATTCGTAATCGTTGACAGGGTCCAGAATGTTTATCCTGAATTAAATGACTGTAACAAGTTTTGATAAGCATGTGAAGTTGAAAATTGGCCCGTTAAACTTGGTTAAACGCACTGAAACAGAACGGGTAAGACCAGGTAAGCGTCTTCAGGGTACAGTCAAATACGAGGAGCGGGAACCAGTACGGATTTAATTGTCACTATCTCAAAAGTTTATGGGAGCTTGAAAGAAAGATCCGCAAGTAGCTTCTCTGAGCATCTGCAAAGATATATTTCTTAAACAAGAATGGAAAAGAAACATGACCCCAAAGTATAAGGAAGCTTTAAATCTTCATAAACGAGTGGCGATATAGGGGCAAACATGAGTCTGTGGACGTTTGAAACTAACAGACGCGGAAACACGCTTAGATAAAATGATGACGTATTCCCAACATGTGTGGAACGATTCCTGGATCAGCGCCTGTTTCCACCAGTTTCCAAACAGACCCTTGAAGCGTTCAATTGATTCATTGATTGATAATTCACCACATGGGCGCATCAACTACTCTAGTTGTTAGTCCCCTAATTATGGCTCATGCTGTATCCCAGAAGAAGGCGTTGTTCCTTCCTTGTTGGCACGTGAGATCGCGCCAAACTACACGCCAGCTTACGAGGTTTCCTTCTCCAGGTAACTTCCTATTGTCCTCACTCATTCCCCTTAGAACTTGCAGCAGCCGTGAGAAGCTCTAAGCTCCTGGCCTCTCGGTATATATACTGTAGTGCGTGTAAATGTGTGAGTGTGTGTGTGGTGTGTGCGCCATGCAAGAGGATAAGGAAGGAATGATCGTGCGTGGTTCGTGATGCGTTTGTTGCGGTGCTTCTCCGGCATTCGCGTGGAATTGATCGGAGAAACCAAGTAAAACTACCAATCAGAATAGCCTACCGCAAGAATTCTCCTCAAGACTGATAAATTCAACGTAGCTAGTGTCAAATATCCGCCACCATCAGGTCCCGAACCTTACGTCCTCCCGGTCTGCGACTCTGCCGAGGCAACAGGAGAAGCGTTCGAGCCATCCCGTCCACTGCCGAGGCAACAGGAGAAGCGTTCGAGCCGTCCCGTCCACTGCCGAGGCAACAGGAGAAGCGTTCGAGCCATCCCGTCCACTGCCGAGGCAAAAGAAGCGTTCGAGCCGTCCCGTCCACTGCCGAGGCAACAGGAGAAGCGTTCGAGCCATCCCGTCCACTGCCGAGGCAACAGGAGAAGCGTTCGAGCCGTCCCGTCCACTACCGAGGCAACAGGAGAAGCGTTCGAGCCATCCCGTCCACTGCCGAGGCAACAGGAGAAGCGTTCGAGCCATCCCGTCCACTGCCGAGGCAACAGGAGAAGCGTTCGAGCCGTCCCGTCCACTGCCGAGGCAACAGGAGAAGCGTTCGAGCCGTCCCGTCCACTGCCGAGGCAACAGGAGAAGCGTTCGAGCCGTCCCGTCCGCTTCAACAGCGTGCACCCGGCGTTCGGTGACGGCGGCTGCGGCGGCGGCTGCTGCTGCTTGCATCGCAACGATGGTGACGCTGCGCCGTTGGGCGGCGGCGCCTGCATCCGCTCGGGGAAGCGCGCGGCAAAGCGGCGGCGGCAGCCGATTTCCCCAGGGGGCGCCCGCGACCCCCTCTCCTCGCCTCTCCCCTCCGGGCGCCGCCCCACACGGCGCGCGTCGAAGTGGCCGGCTGGGAGCGCTCGCGGACTTCCACAAGTTGCGGAGGACGCCTTCGCCTGGCGCTTCGCCGCCGCCCCGCGGAATTGCATCTCGCGACGCAGCCTCTGCGAAGGAAAGAACGGAAGGCGGAAGTGTGGCGGAGGCGGATAAGTCGTCTCCAACGCAATAACGAGAAACTATAGAGCGGAGAAACAACTGCGATATTCTTCTCATAATATTGTCCTCGGTGGAACATGGCATGTACTAACTTGGCATGGCGTCTCCAGCGGGTACTTTCTGGTTAAAATATTTTATTTGTGGTTGGCAAGTTCATGATAAAAATTAATAAACAAAATACAATTGCTAGACTCGATTACCCTGGTGTACAGAGAGTTACACGTAAATGTGGTCATAATCGTTTACCCTGGTTATTTAAAAATAAAGACGGGTAATCAGGGTTGGGGCGTAATTAAATACTTGTAATTGAAATATGTAGTTTAAATATATTTTTTATTTGAAAAATTATATTTTTGAGGTTTTGGACATGTATTTTGGAGATATATTTAAAAAATGAAATACTTAAAATACTTTAAATAAAGAGGAAGATAACTTCGACCATTTGTTTTCGTTTGATTCCGCTAGTGAATATACCTCATTGAAACAAAAATAAAGGCTCCTTTCATTTGTTGAATTTGAATTCTTTTCATTTCTAAATGATATATCTAAATCATTAAAAATGATGGATAATTATCGAAAAATAAAAAGGCATTTATGCGTTATAACACCAGAGTATGGTCATCCGCGCAAGTCGAAAGACTGTTTTCCATTGCAGGTTTTATACATTTGCCACTACGGGGGTTTATTGCCTTTATGATGTGTTTGCAAATTAGCCGTTTTGAGAGGGAATTCCGTTTATTTGTGTTACACATATTTTTTATGTAATTTTATATTTGCAAGTGTTAATACATATCTGTGTGTATTACAGTTAGTTATTGTTCAGAAATTTGTATGACTATATTTTTAAAATTTGTATGACTCTATTTGTATAATTTGTTTGCAATATATTGCTGCAATAAAAAATATAATACAAAATTCTTATATTTATTGTATTTTGAGTATTTGAAGTATTTTAAATAAGTATGTATTTAGCAAATTAAAACCTAATATATTTTGAGTATGTATTTAAATACGATCAAAGTATTTTGGCAAAGGATTTAAATATTAAATTTAAAATATTTTGCCCAACCCTGGGGGTAATCCTCACTATGCATCTTCATTGAGTTTGACTTCCCTCATTTTTCAAGTTCTTGACGGCTGGAAGACTTGCTTCAAAGCATGATGTGGAATGTATCTCAGAAAAGAGACTACTGAGATAAGAAACTTAACGTCCGGCTTTCGACGAGGATGAAGATAAATGAACCAAAATTTAAGTCGTGGGTTCCGTTATCACGAGATAGTACAGTATTTTCTGAGAATGAAGAGGGTACTTATGAACTGGAAGATACGTATTTAATTACTTGCTCTTAATTAATGCTATTTTATGGAATGAAATTATCTTTATCACTACATTAAAATATTTGCGAAACGAGGAATATTAGTAGCGGTGTATCCCATAAATACCTGCAACGTCAGTGACAACGTTTTCATTTACGTTTGCAGATACTTGCCGAATTGTTTTTGGTAACTTAGTGATTTACTCATTTTTGTTGTACTTCACGAACATTTAGATGTTATTCCAAAGCCAGGCAAAATAACGACAGAAAGAAATACAAGCATTTTTAATTTGGTGAATAGTGAAAAGAAAACATTATCAGCGAATCCGATGTATTTGCATATGAATCAGAGCAGGGTAGATGATCACACTTCACGTGTATACTAGATGGTGTAATAGTAGAAATATTGTATTTTATTATTATTTATCTTCAATGTCAAAATACCGTGGTTTTTAACATAAATTACATTTTTTATTGTCATTGATATTTTAGTAAGTACATCTCTCGATCATGAATTAACTATAGCCATTAGGGCACAATTTGTGTAAAATATGGAGATAATGTAAATTTTGACATACCATTTCTGTTAATGATGATTTAAGGACTAAGAATTGACATATGAAAGGAATGCATAATTACTCGTATATTGGTTAAATTCAAAAAGCCTTAAAAAAATCGCGGAATTAATAATACAAGAATACCTAGTTTCAAGAAAAATTATATCTCCATTTATTGTAATAATTTGTGATGGGTTTATCTGATTTCAAGTTTAATAGCAATGTTATTATCGTCAGCTTTAGCAGCAAAATGTTTTTATATTCTTCCAAGGATATTAAATCCCTCATTTTCTTAGACAATTGTGCATGAACGTGGTGTCACATTATTCCAAAATTTGGTTGAATATACAAAACCATATTTTAGCAGAAGTTTTGTTGTTAATTTGTGTAATTTAAACAATTCTATGTGAAAATTTGCAGACTTATTTTTTGATGACGTTTTTGACAAATGAATGACGAATTTGCAAACATTTTTCTTAAGTGATATTCACTTAAGATATATTTTACAATAAGTTAATGTCTATAATTAATAAAATTGTTATATTTGGTATCTCCAAATCAGTGTAGTAATACGATGATAGTGTTCAAACTGTTTTAGAAGACAACGATTTAATACAGCGATCTTGCATGGTTTTCCTATTTCAAATTAATGAACTTCAAGAATCAATTGACTGATTTGTATATCATAAATTATGATATATATCATAAAAGTACTAATCGTGTGATGCTTTTTAGTTCATGGTTCTTTTTCTGTGACAATGAAAAGCACCTTCTAAACCCAGTAAAAAAATATATTATTAAAACATTTCATAGATTGGTTAGTTGTTTTTTCCTTGGAATGTATTAAAACGAAAATATTGTAAAACTCTAGCTAATACTTCCATCTCTCTCTCTCTCTCTCTATCTCTCTCTCTCTGTCTGTCTTTCTTTATCCGTCTCTGTCCTACTTTGTTTCTCTCTGTCTTTGTACGTCTGTCTCTATCTTTTTATATCTGTCTCTGTCTTTTTATGTCTGCCTTTCTCTGTCTGTCACTAACTTTTTTGCTTATTACCGCCTCTGTAGTATCAAGTGCAGTATCTCTTCGAGGTTTTTTTTAACGTTGGGAAGGTTGTTATACTGATGTGCCATTTGGTGTAGGGTAGTGCTCATAGCTTACTCATTATAAGTAAGTGAGTTTGAATCCCAGCCTGGGCAAACATTTTGTGAATTGGTAACACTTTTACTGGTTTAAGTATTATTGGAATATTAATTGCAATAATGCAAGAAAGTACTTGACGTTGTATCGCCACTAGTTCCTTTTAGCTATCAGGTATTTAAACAGTGTGTGAAGGTAAATTTTGTAAACTCAATACTTTGTCAAAACTCAAAGCATTTCTACAGCTTTCTAAAAATAATATTTTCATTCGTTACTGAACAAAACATAAAACCGTTTCCAATGCAACATTTTTCCCTTCACGGTATTATATTGATATACTTTGTGCGGTGAATGATGAACATCAAAAAGGCCAATAACTGTTGCTAAATTTCTGCTTTAATTGCCTCTTGTATGAATATTTATGTGTGAAACAAATTTTTCAACTCACAAATATTCATTACGAGTCTCAACTGCTATTTATTATACAAGCGCCGCCCTCCATTAATGAATCACCTTCAGTGAGGTTCTCATCCGGCCACACATTTTTCACACATGGCATTATGAGATGTGAAGCCCGCCCAACTAACCACATTCCAGTCACGAGCGTCTGAGGCATGAACGCAGTTCAGTGGGACCGACTCAAATGCTCACTCGGCGCCTTAAAACTAACCGGCAACTAATACGAGGGAAGTACTAATATTTTTCACTTTAGAAGAATGCGAACTTTTTAAGAGCAAATTAGTAAGGATGAATATGTTGATTATCTCCAAGTTCTTTGGCTATCCTTTCTTCTATCCTCTTCTTCTTTAATCGAAGTATGTATAAGAGAAGTCCTTTCAAGGTCACGAGCTGGGAAAAGAGGATACATATCGTCCAATCGGGAGCTTCAATACCGAAACTTTAAGTCGTAACGAAGCTAGCGATTCGATGACTGCATCCCCCTCTCCTGCAAGCTTGTGGCCTTGAAAGTACCTCCTGTTTTAAGCGGAGTATAGTACACTGCCTTCAGTGGAGTGCACGTTTCTTGCATTCTCTATGCCTTTCAACAGTAGTGTTCCTCATTGCATTCCCTGCCTCCGAAATATGGCATTTCTTTATATCATTTTGAAATTTTGTATTGAAAACTGAGATTAATTTGTGGCATTCTGTTTAAGGCATTCGCGCTTTCATAATATTTCTACCCAGTTTAAGTCTCAGGTGCATAGGTCTGTGGAGAAGGCTGGAGATCGTCAATCTCCGACCGCCGATCGTATTCGCGCTACATGACACAGCTGAAGGGCTGTTTTCATCGGACGCAAATTCGCTTGATACTCTTCCGCAACTGGAGATATTTTTAGAACGAAACTACCTTCCGGTTGATCTTCTACAGATCTGTTTGACAGACACACTACGTTTTTTTCTTCGAATATCATCCTTCTCTTTTCGGTTAGAACAATATTAAATAATATACAATACGCATACAATTAAATAATAGACAATAAGCATCAAAGCAGCAATTAATTTGTATCATTCTTTTCTCGTATTTTTTTCCTGTTTGTTGTTCTTGTTGTCGTTGCCGTTGGCTGGTGTCCAGTCCCTGAAAACTTGACTCATCCCCAACGAGAACTGATGTCGAATTTGATCTCACATAAACGCTTCCTATAGTTGTTTTATTTAAATGATCGCCATCAGAGACTGATTAAGAACGGTCTTGGTCATAATTATTCGAGACGTGTCCTTCACTGGTTGTGTGAACATGAAATCAATTTGGACGGGAATAATTTTTAAAGAAATTAGTTTTACCACGCTTTTATCCAGGGTTCTTAAAGATGCCACAGGTGTTGTTTATCACACTGACAATTATACAACCTTTCAAAATCAACAGTCTCCAGCCTGTTTTTCGAAGCCAATGTCTAACCTCCTTTTCACTTGCACCGACCTCATAGAAGTTAATACATCGTTTCTTAACATTTTTGTCTCTTAAAAAGACAATTTACAAATGAGCCCTGTTTGCGAGATTGTTATTTTCCTGCAGAAAAACTGCTTTGATAATTATTCCCGTTAGTTTAGTGAACGCTTTTTGTACCTGGCAGTGGCGGTGATATTTCTCCTCTGAATTGTGACATCCAGCGCTGACTTACATGTCGACTTAAGGGGAATTTTCCGTCCCCGTTATCTCTCCCTTGGGAACCTTCCCCTTGTCACGACAAGCTCTAAGCTCTCGAATGCCCCCCCCAAATGTTTGGCAGTGTATTGCGTAAAATATGGTTACGTGTGTAAGTAGAGACGTGGGGCAGAGAAGAGGAAGAAAAGGTCGCGTGCTGTACGTCACCCGTTTTTCAGGCTTCAGAATTCCTTGGTGTTGATCGGGAAAACACGGAAAACTACCAATCAGAACGGCAGACCACTAGAAGTCTCATCCAGATATTGTTTGAATTCGACCTAAGTAGCTATGTAGCGCATTAAATCGAAAATTCCTCACCTTTGGGACTAGAGCTCTAGGGACTTAGCATCTCTCGGACAGTAATTCCGCCGCGGAAACGATCTTGTTGGATATTTTCTCTATAAATTGGGTGCTTTATGAACATGCTAGAATGTCTTGCTCTTATACGGTCTCCTAATATTGCTATTAGAATATTTCTTTCACTGATCTCTAAAGGTTGGGCGTAAAGCCTGGCGTAAAGCCTGGCTTATTCGTTTATGGTGTCCTCACCAAGTTAGTAACACATTTCATTTGTTTTTAAATGTAGCCAAACACGAACACGCTTGATTTGCAAGTCTTGCACGTTGCGGTGTGTAAAACGTTGCACTGTTCCCACAACGGAACAGGTAGCGGAGGCCTCAAATACACAACCGGCAGGAACGGGGCTTGTTCGTAAATGGCCACTTTAAACCTCCTTATTTATTTCTGTCTAGTGAGCGCCAAGATTAATTTGCCAGGCGTCTACTGTCATCCCCCATAACCCGAGACGTGCTCTCATGACACTCGGTGACGACGGACAGTATCACCGCCCGATCTGCAAATGGGGGACGGTTTCTTCCGCGGAGGGTGATTCTTTAAGCGTCCGCGCAAATTCACAACCAGAAGGAACCGGGCTTGCTCGTAAATGGCCACTTTAAACCTCCTTATTTATTTCTGTCTAGTGAGCGCCAAATTAATTTGCCAGGCGCCTACTGTCATCCCCCATAACCCGAGACGTGCTCTCATGACACTCGGTGACGACGGACAGTATCACCGCCCGATCTGCAAATGGGGGACCGTTTCTTCCGCGGAGGGTGATTCTTTAAGCGTCCACGCAAATTCACAACCGGCAGGAACGGGGCTTGCTCGTAAATGGCCACTTTAAACCTCCTATTTTCTTTTTGGCTAGAGAGGGCCAAGATTAATTTGCCAGGCGCCTACAGTCATCAACCATAACCCGAGACGTGCTCTCATGACACTCGGTGACGACGGACAGTATCACCGCCCGATCTGCAAATGGGGGACGGTTTCTTCCGCGGAGGGTGATTCTTTAAGCGTCCGCGCTTACCTCCCGGCCGGTCTTCCACTCGGCCGCCCGCGGCGTTTCCACCAGATTCAATTTGGGCGGCGCGTGATTCCGCATTTGAATCTGAAGGAGGCGCGCGCCGCGTGACGTCGCGTGGACGTGACCGGAATGCACGCGTGCGGCTCCGCGCGGGACCGGACCGGGCGGGACGGGACGGCGTCTGGGGAGGGACGGGACGAAAAGGGCCTCTCGGCCTCCGGCAGGAGGAGGACGTGGACACTGCGGCGTCGGTGGTTCATGCGCTACCACGAGTACTCGAAGTGCCTAAAGTGTCTAATGGAATTAACACATTAACTTACGTGACAGTGAGGTTAAATATGCATGAATGTATTTGTAATTTAGGGTCTAATTAATCCGACTTTTGCCAGCTAGCGGTGTTCCCAGCCCTGGGCCCTGTTTTTTATTTATTTATCCACAACCGTGGATAAAGAAGACACGTGGCGAGCATAGCTTACTCCCGTCATCGTCACCTAGGTTACTTGGTGAGTTTGAGCTTGATTTCGTCTCAGAGATATATAAGCTAAGACGATTATTATTAGAAAGCTGCAGCTTCATTTTGTACCCATGTCTACCATAAGGTACATAAACAGGTGACTTTAATATAGTCATGAACATACAATTTGCAAGACTATTGAGAGAGCTACAAATCGGAATAACAAATACGATAAATATATGATAAATATATGATGATATGCCGATACGATAAATATATGATGATTCAAAATTGTTTTTGGACCTCTGAATATCAGTTACGTGACTATATGGTACGTCGTATAGGGTACCATGCTCTTGACAAATCGAAGAGTATTCAAAATGCAACGAAATATGATGCGTCCCACGGTGATAAAACTTTCGATGCACTTCCCCAGAGACCGCCAACACATCAATAGGAAAGAGAAAATTGTCTTAAACTAAAGCGAAGACTCCGAAGAAATTGCTAAGGTGATGCATTTGGCGTAGGCTGTACCACATTTACTTTTTCAAATCTCCATTATTGTGAAGCAATATAATTTACAATGCAATGACTTACATGAGCTCCACAGTCTCCAAATTGTCGGTAAAATATTTCTTTAATAATATCGAAATTTTTTTTCGGCGATTTCTGAATTGTTGTTGTTTTTTAGCAGAAATAGCATCATCATGGATATAATGAAGACCGCAGGAACGAAGATAATTTGGAAAGACCTGTGTATTACCGATTGGCTGATTATTTACTTTCCTGGCGCGTCAACTATTAACGTCATTAGTGCCACAAGTGTAGCGATCGTTATTTCCGGGGGAGGCAGTGTTCCTCCCTCGCTTTTGGATGGGAGGAGCGGTGCCGACCTCACGTTAGCTAGCTGGGGTTTCCTCCCGCGGATCACCGCCCCATCCGGAACAAGCTGTAATCTCTCGCCTGACGTGTGTGGTCGTGTAGTGCGTGTAAGTTCGTATGTGTAAGAGGAGAGAAAGAGACAAGGAAATTTTGCGAGCTGTACCTGGGCCGTTTGCTATACTGCGATTTTTCTAACTTAGCCTCTCAAAGCTCGACTTCACGATGGGATATGACACGGTATTTCGCGTCTTTATCAGTCGTGCCGCCAGATATCGAATGATCGCAACCGTATCAAGCAGTGCCAGCGAACATGCGACTTCTAGCGGCATTACCGAAAAAGACGCAAAATACCTTGTGATATTCCATGGTGGCTATAGGGGCTTCAGAGGCAGAGTTAGAAAAATTACACTACAGGGTACTGGTACTGCTCTTGTGTTCGCGTGGTATTGATCGGCGAAACCAAGGAAAACCATCAATCAGAGCAGCCCATAGGTTGAATTCTCCTCCAGACAGTTGTTGGATTGGACCCAGGTATGTAGTCCTTGTCGAAAATCCGCCATTGTTGGTATTGTGGTGGACTGTAAGGATTGAGTAACATTCTGCGACACTGCGAATTTAGAAAAGCGGGCTATGAGCCTTTGTGAGCAGATGAGAGCCGAAGGATATAAGTCATAGCCTACACATAACAATGTAATCTATTGAATACAATAATAATAAACATATTCATTTCCGAATTCATGTCTGAAATCTTATAAGAATTTTAATATAAAGGTTAAGATACGTACCAACTTTGAACCGGGGTCAGAAATTTTTTTCGACAGCCCCAATCTTCCAATTTGTTTCAGCGTTTGACGCTGTGATACAATATTGGTCCTGAAATAATTTGCGTTACTTTCTTTTTTTAACTACCCTCCTAGTACAACAGCCAATACTAGAAAATTTGGAGGGGGAAAATCCCAGCACGTTTTAATACCAGAACGATTTATCGCCCTCTCGCTACCCCAGGGTGCAACGTCCAAGCCATACGTCCGTCCTTGTCCCAGTATTTCGGCTGCCCACCGCCCACTGTCGTCTGCTCCGCTGTGACAAAGCAGCCTCCGTGGGAGTCTACCTGGCGGCGGCGCTCTTTCCTGGCGACCCCTCGCTGCGCAGACAAATGACGACGCACGCGCGCTCCCGGCCGTCCTCTGTCCGCCTACGCACGCGGGAGGGCACCGCTGTCGCCGCGCCGGCGGCGGGGGCGAAGGACAGCAAGAGGAGTGGGCGGTTGGGACTCGCACGTAGGGCACGGCAACGGCGGCAGAAAAGGAGACGGCGACGGTGTCGGTAGGCGGTGTCTGGTGGGTGACGGTGGCTGTGACGGTGGCTGTGACGGTGACTGTGACGGAGCTGTAAGGGGGGTTGTGAAGATGGCTGTGATGAAACTTATGAAGGAGGCTGTAACGGAGGCTGTGACGGCGGCTGTGGTGGCGGCTGTGACGCAGATGTGATGGCGGCTGTGATTGCGGCTGTGACGGTGGCTGCGACCGCGGCTGCGACGGCGGCTGCGACGGCGGCTGTGACGGCGGCTGTGACGGCGGCTGTGACGGCGGCTGTGATGGCGGCTGTGACGGCGGCTCTGATGGTGACAGTGACGACGGCTGTGGCGGCGGCTGTGACGGCGCCTGTGGCGGCACCTAAGACGGCGGCTGTGACGGCCGTTAGGACGGTAGCTATTGTGGCGGTCGTTCACAACAGAACGAAGATATTGCAGAATGCAGAGGTAGTAGTGTGTCAACGGTCCGAATTTGAAACGATGATGATACCGGAGAAGAATACAGTTGGCAGAAATTACTGTGGTGAACAAGGACTTTTTATTTATTTAGTTCGAAAACAGTAAAAACTGTATGTGACGTATGGGGGAGAAGACCATCAGTGCACGTTTTCTTGAGCTCCACAATCCCTTCTCAACATTTTAACTATAAATAGTTAAAAGATGAATAAAAGTTGAAAAAATAAAACAATTTTTAAAAAGTACGAGATTATCAACATTTGAAAGACTAAATATTTTCGTTCCCGAGTAATTTACTTGCATCGAAAACTTACTTGCATCGGTAAACGAACTCCAGATTTGATTTTTCTGCATTGCTAACATAATAACTCACCCCCAGCTCTACTCCTACCACTACAAGCAAAAGGAGATCTCAACAAAACGTGCGGATAGTGAAGCAACATTTATGCGCATAGTGAAACTACATACTTTAGGGAAGAAGCAAGGGAATTTTTAGAAAAAGTGACGAACGTTGTAACATAACTATTGAGCTAGAGCAGAAAACGGAAGCGGAATAGGTGGCAGGTGGCGGTGTAGTTGGCGAAAAAGGTGGAGAAGGGGGGGAGGAGTTACGAACGTGGAAGAGACGTGGGGGTGACGATCATTAATTTCTGAAGGAATATTTACAATATCAATCCTCGTGGGGTTCTAATGCAAGGTCTTTCCCTGAGCTGAAAAGGATAAACAATTGTCAACTTGTCAGAACACACTATTATTCCATCTGTTCCATTTGAAATTGCATTAAACGGAAATATGTAGCTGATAAAATTATATCTGTAATGAATTATTAATGAGTTAAGAAATATAGTTTTGAAGTTGAAATTTACGCTAGTAAATACAATTTCGTATTCTTTAAGTCAGAAATTTTAATATTTAACCAATTCCTAAGTAACTTACTTATGAACACAAGTCTGCCTTTATGAGACCCGAATTGCTGGTGATAGTGGCGTAGGTAGATATCTATTCATCTGTCTACTGGTTGTTTTTCAATTATTCATATTCTTATATTTTATTGTTCTGTTCATGAATTGTAATAAATTGTTCAACTCAAATTATTCATTTGCAAAGACTTTAGGCTTTAATGTCTCATAATTTCGTAGAAATTGGTTGAAATCGACCTAGATATATTGTAGTGTCAAAAACGTCTCCACTTAGATCCTCCCGGTCGGAGTCGCTGCACTGGTTTGTTGCCCTGAGCAAACATTAGCGGGTAGTATTTTCTAGAATTGTAATTGAACTCTCCTAACAGTTTTTCGTGCTACTAATGTTTTCATTAAAATGGGAGGAAAATGAGACATGGTAGGAAGAAGGTAATGACTTCATCAAAAAAGGAGAGAGAGAAGGAGACATGAAATTCTTAGACTGAGGTTGGCTACCACAACAGGCAAATTATCATAAACTGTGTAAAATAAGCCCGCGTTGTGTGCCTTTCTTCTAATTAATTTTCCTCATTATTATCATCTTCTTATTCCGAAGTTGATATCACAATTACCAAGACATGTCAGTACTAAAGACTCAAAATTGTGGTCATGTAAAAGCACCTTTTATTTTTCCAAAATGTTATAATGTGTCATGCTAGATTCGCGAATGCCTATAATGAACACGTACGCGTATAATGAATTCGTGTGCAAAACAGAAAAAGGCTTTGTAACATCCGCGCTCCAGCCTCTTCACCTTTGACTATCGGCGTACATGAACATGTATGCCAATCATTCAATATATTCCAAACTAGTTGTAAAATAATAACTCTTCTAGCATTATTATGTTAAATTTACATTGGTAAACAAAAGAGAGCCACACACTCTTCTACAAACACGCACGGCGGCAGAAACGGCAAGGACAAAGGGACTGTGATAGCGGGGCTGCTGTGGGGTGGCGAAGATGGCAAGCGATGTGGCGGTGGCGGCGGCTGGGGGGGTGGCGGGGAGTGGGCGGGGGCGAGGGTGGCGGCGAGGGTGGGGGGCGATGGCGGGGGCGAGGGCGGGGGCGAGGGCGGGGGCGAGGGCGAAGCGGTGGCGGGGGCGAGGGCGGGGGTGGTGGTGGTGGCGGCGGCCGAGCACAGAAATCGCGGGCGGAGGTCTGCGCGGCGGCTTTCTCTTTGTAGTCGCGCTGCGTGGGGCGGCGGCCCGAGAGGCGTAGGCACTGCTCCTCTAATTTAAGCGCACGAAAACTCAATTTCCAGGAGGTGTGCGCGTAAATTGCTGTGGCGCGTATTTCACGGAAAGGAGGAGTGCCCTTGGCGCGTCTGAACCGTAAACTCCTCTAAAAACTGATTTTCTGGGCTACAGTAGGAACGTCCGATTTACAACAGGGAAGCGTAACGGATGTACATTCTGAAACTGAACAGCAAAGTTATAAACTGTTATTAAGATTAAAACAAGTGATGTCACAAACAACTTGAAAAATTAATTTTTTTTCGCTTCATTGTTACCTCTTCTGGCACCAGCATTTAGTACACATCCTAGGGGCTGAGTGTCGATCAGATAAAAATTTCTTAATATTTCTATTCCTTTGGTTTGTTTTACGGATGACTCGGCAACGAAATCCTCAATCTATCAATGTGAATTGTAGCTAATAGAGTATGCCGCTCAGCGTTATAGAGCACTCATTCAATTCTAATCACACACATCATATTAAAAACTCGATTATATTGAAATATTCTTGCATGCTTTCTTCCTAAAAATGTTGTGCATGTGGTGTATTTCATAAAGCACTTCGCACTTCACGTTGTTTTGAAATGCCAGCCATCATGTTTGTGAATTTAAGTTTTGACGACAGTACGTTTCTGCTAGTAGAAAAAGGTTTCTTTAACAAGCAATAGTACTACATATCTACTATTACTTCTATCCAGTCTTCTGCAAATTGTAATAAATGTAGCAATAAATTACTAGTAACAATGACGTTATTATTGATCAACACGTATGTCCAGCATATTAGTGGATTCAATAGCAATTAAAACCAATTATTTGAAGAAAAAATCAGAGAAATTAAATATTTACTCTAAGGGATATTTTTATTAAGCGTCAGGAGGAGAAAATTAGCGTCACTACTCGGAGATAATAATTGTAATTTAGTGTCTGGATTGCAATTACTAAACAAAATTGACTGAGTTTTTATTGAAATTTTATTTTTGTAATTTTTGTTTCGTTTCTCATAATTCTTTAGTTAACAAAAAAAGCTATTTATTTATTCGCGCAAATTTCATAGTATTGATGTAAATGAGTACTGACAATTGACGACGCCTTTGCTCAAAAAGCAAAACTGTTTACTTATCGATTTTCAAGCGTTCACACCAGCCTGAGAAAACGTACAATATTGTTACTTATACAAATAAAGAATAAATTAAGACTATTCGTTTCTGGGAAGTAGATAGTAAAGATGCTTTCCTGCCTCTTTCCTCGGCAGTGATAGGTAGGGCCCATGAGAGTGAGTCAGGCAGTTAATTATCTGCTATTATAATGGGTCTCTGGTAGCCACTCAAATCGCAATCAGCGCTTTACCAATAACCACAGTTGGTCGCAAGTAGTTACGGTCAGTTATAAATATTCACAGCCAGTCAGCCACAACCAGCCAGTCAGCCACAACCAGCCAGTCAGCCAGTCACATCAAGCAAGTCAGTCAATCCCAGTCAATTACAAAGTCAGTCTGTTAAAGAAAGTCATACCGAATGTTAATTAAAGTCAGTCACAACCAATCAGCAAATCACAGACAGTAAGACGGCAATGTTGGTCAGTTTCAGTCACCGCTAGTGAGATACTCTATCCACTCATCCATGATTCTTCAGTCTGTCAGTCATTTAATCATATTTTGGAGAAATTAGATATATTTTCACCCAACACACATTTTTTATTGTACACCGCCGAGGAAGAAAAATGTGCTGACCCCTGCAGATGACGAAGGCCTGGAGGATCGGGAGCAGCAAACGACCTTTCTGGTCGAAGGTCGGACGGCGCGCGGGAGGGGAGAGGGGTGGCTGGCAGTGAAGCGCGAAAGGGGGTGGCGGGGGCGGGGGCGGGGAGGCCCATGAGCCGGCGCCCGGGGCTGGTGGACGGGCCGGACAGCCGTCGGCGGGTCGGGGGCAGGGGCGCCTTTGTCAACAGGCGGCCGCGCCCCCGCCTTCATTTGTCTGCGCCGGGGGCGGGGGTGAGGACGGGGGCGGTCGCGTGGCGAAGGAGCCTGAGCAAATGGACTACTGCTCCCCAGCCGACCGCCCCGCCCCCGGCGGAAAGTTACACACGCGGCGACCGATCCGTCGTTTTAGCTTACATATGACGTTGGGGCAATTTGAACTCTGAGTGCGATTTTCTGCATCTTGTATTTTATTGCCAGGACAGGAACCGAGTTGCAGGTCAGAACTTTAGAACTAATTTAATTTGAAATAAGTAATGATAAATGTATATCAATTTCAATGAACTCCTATCATTAAAAAATTAATTTGTGATATTAAGATTTAAAAATGATAATAAATTTCGTTGTATATGCCTTCGAAAGTAATACATTTCTCCCATTATATTGCCTATGGAGTTGGGTCTTGAACATATATGATCCCTCTCTAATCCTTCTAAAATTAAAATTATTTAAAGAACTCCCAGCATTTGCTGTTCGAACATATTGTGGCGGTTTTGAAGGCGGTACATTATTACGTCAGAATTAGCAGAAAGTACGTTGGTGCTACGACACCAAAGTGTTTTAAAAACTAGTAGACTGGATGAAGTAAAGTAATCTAATGTGCTCGCCTTTGTATTTTCATGATACCGCCTCTGTTAATTAAACTTACTTAATAAACGTGACCTTGAACTTTGGAATATTACCAACTACAGCATGTGGTATCTAAATTAATTTTTCTTCTAATTAAGACACAGTGTAAATTTCAGTTTGAATTCATAAACTCAGTGCCTGAGGGAATATTTTTCATAGATAGAGAAGCAGGCTTTGGGAGCTTAATTGTAGTTCCGTCTTTGTGTCCAATTGTTCTAGATTCCCAGAATCAAAAGGTCAATTTGAGCCGCTTCTGAGTCGCGCGTTTGAATTGAGTAAATCGCGCCTCACGACGTCTAAGGAACGTGGAATTGAGCATTGCTTTGGAATGCCAAATTCGGGGAATTAATTTCCTCTTTGAGATTGTGACATTCCTTACAACACGAATGTCGTGATACTGGTCTTCAGGAACATTTCAGAGTTATTTCAGAGCTATAACACACAGAGTGTGACAGCGGAGTTTATCATTGTTGTAATAACATTGTTGTAATATCATTGTTGTAATATCATTGTTGTAATATCATTGTTGTAATAACATTGTAATAACATTGTTGTAATTGTTGTAATAACACAATAATAATCATTTCCATTCCTATGCACTTCAATACTGAGTGCAACAATTTTAAAAAATCGCGCTCTTTTAATGGTCCTAAAATTCATTATGTAGAGTATGTTATTAATGTAGTAAATAATGAAAACTTTCCATATAAAGTTTTTTTTATTCATTTACTTTTATTTTATTTTCTCTTTTCTTTAATAATCTGATTTAATGCCCTACAGTACATAAAGCAAAATATGTTCGAAATTTATGACTTACATTTTCAACGATTATTTTATTTCTACATAAAACATACAAATTCCTATCTTTAAATTAACCGACACGCCGACACAAATCACCGCCGAGCCCCTCCGATGGAAATATTAAACGCGGGCGATTCTGTAAATCATTTCCCGAGGTAGCCAGGGGAAAGACACCCGCGGCTCGTGTGCATTGTAAGCCCCGTGTGAGGGATCAGCGACACCCCCCGGCGCCCCGCCGCCGTTGATCCTCGGACATCCGAGGAAGCCAATTCTGCCGGGCGAAGGGCGGCGAAGGGCCGCCTTTATTAGCCCGCGCGGCGCGGCGTTGCGCGGCTCGGCTCGGAGCCGGCCGCGGGGGCGGGGGCGGGACGCGCCTCTTGGTAGAGGAGGAGGAGGAGGAGGCCAAACACAGCGCCCTCCGCCGCGGGGGTTGCGGCCACGGGGAGGACAGGGGGTGAGGTGGTGGTGATGGTGCTACATGAGTGAGAGAGAGAGAGGAAGGGGGAATGTAGGAGGGTGATGGAGGCATTCGAAGATGATGGCGCAAGAGGGGAGAGGGGGAGAAATGGGAAGCATAGGAGAAAGTGAGGGTGGAAAAGAAGTGAGCAGGGAAAGAAAAGAAGTGAGGTAGTGGGTAGTGGCGCTAGAGTGGTGTGCGAGAGGAAGAGGATAATGTGAGCGAGGGATGTTGGAGTAAAGAAAGAAGTGATATTGGGGGAGACGGTATACTGAGTGGAGATCTTCCACGACCGAGGCATGGCAAGAAAGAGTGTTTGATATGGTCAGAAAAGATGTGATTCAGGAAATCGGTGCAAGAGAGAATCGTTAATGTGCGTGCTAGACTGAGGTGCTGTTGGTTGTTAGAGTTCAAGGAGAGGGAGCAATTTCGAGTCATTGTAACATAGGACAAGGTTTGGAAAAGAGTAGGGAAGAAGATAACAAAAATTGTTATATTCTTCCCTATTTTTTTCCTCACCTTGACAAATTATTGCTAAAGAAAACTTGTGAAAGCGGGCAGTTCTGGCAGGGGTTGACATATAAAAAGAATTGCACAGTGAAGTATCGCATGAAAGATTAGCTGAAGGTTGTAATTTAAATTAATGAATAGGTGCAATCAACCTCAAGAAATAAAGTTTGATGATAATGACGGCTGGGACGATAGTAGAATTTTGTTGACGGCAGCGGAGCTTACAACAATGGCAACAGCTAATGTGGTAACAGTGATGAAGTTGGCGGCAGTGCCGTCTCTGGCGGCGTTGGTAGTGATGCTGGTGGCGCTGACACACATGAAGTTCACAGCGATGCCCCAGTGTTTGCGGCGACGGATTCGGGGGCGAAGTGGAAGAAGAGGATAGAGACGGTGGTGGCGCTGAGAGGACGCCACTGGCGATTGAAGCGGTGGTGATGTTGGGGAAAGGGCGGTAAAAGGGGGGTTAGAAGTGGCGGCGGCGGGGGCGGTGGTGGAGGCGGGAGAGCAATGTTTGCCGAGCGCAGTGTCTGATCCTCGCGGAGCAGATATTTGCTTGTTCTCGGGCGAGCGATAGATCCGAGGAACCCGCGTCACGTAACGCTTCACCGAAGCGGCGGCGGAGCCAGTGGCGGCGACGGCGGCGGCGTCAGGAACGGCGACGGCGGGAGCACGAA
The DNA here is from genome assembly GCA_031308135.1 of Acheta domesticus. NCBI lineage: Eukaryota > Metazoa > Arthropoda > Insecta > Orthoptera > Gryllidae > Acheta > Acheta domesticus. The sequence continues at coordinate 73,990,374 of JAHLJT010008756.1, forward strand.
AAATAGCACAGTGGGCCACCCCGGGTCTCACATCTATCGTATCTGCATTCTCAAAATAAATAGGCATTTCAAGCTAGCCGACACAAAGGTAAACATCGCATACTTGACTTTCCTGGCCTACTAAAGCGAAAGTGAATTGATTATAAGAGATTATTCGTAGATAAGATAAAGTAATATCACGGAATATAGGATGCTTTTTTTACCTCTTACCTCCGAAACTCAATGTACAGATATGTTTATCTTGCTCAGGATAAGAATACACAACCCTCATTCTGCGGACTGCTGATGTCACCGGGGCAGTACGTATCGTCAGAGCTGGCGTTGATAAATCTCTAAAAATTTAAATCTATTTCTATAAAAAATTGGCGAATTCTCCTTTTTGTCTTGGTTATTGGATATATTTATTGTGTTTCTTCTTACTATAAAATCGAACATTTTTTTTCTTTCTACATAAGAGCTTCTTCTTTAATAGCATTTAGAGCTCCGAATATTTTGTGTTCTTCTGAAGTGATGGAGAGGTAACGGTGAAGACACAACACAAATTACAGTGAAAACGATTTAAAACAATTAGAAATTGCGCAGGATGTCGCATTGTCTTGTGAATAAAATAAACAAGGCGATGGGATTTGTGATAGTAGCTACGCGCGAGTTTACACACGCAGACACGCAACTTCTTTGAACTTCCTGGAAGCTCCCAGTTACGTACTCTCTTGTATACTTTTCTTCTCGTTTTTTCCTGAAATGTGAACATTATGTGGGAGTCAATGGTGAGGACCTAACATAGCTTATGAATCATTTTCCCAAGAACTGAAGCTGCTAATTTATTTTCTCCAAACCTCCTTTTATATTGGTTGACATTTCTATCTAAATTCTTTGTTACAAATTCTTTTTTGCCATAGGCATCCAGTACCTTGTCTCTAAGGATTTCCAGCACTTGATTTCAAATTTTAACAGTGTCCAGGTTTCTGACCAAACATTATCGATACTATTGATAACTTCTGAAGATTGACTTGTCAGTACATGTATCAAAAATTGAAATGTGAAAAAAAAACTAAAATTACTAGTGCTGAAAATTAAAAAGAAATGATAATACAATGGGGACATAACATTCAGCATAAATATAATTGCTAATTGCTGGGATAAAATTAAACTACTGGGGCATTAGCTGAACATTGAACAGTGCCCTAATAAGTTCTGAGAGGGGAGAGTTAAATTTCCTCGTACCCTTTTTAGGGCAGGTGATTATGGTGGTTTGTCGTCCACTCCACGTAGGATGGTAGGATGTTAATTAAAAGTGAATAGTGATCATTGATAAATAGTCGCAGATGCGTTCACGCTCAGATGGAATAAGTGGTAAGTATGAGGAACCATCAAGCAATAACAACATTGTAAAAACTATTACCCTGGATTCGAACGTACGACCTTTGGATCTACATCATTGGCCGATGTTCTAATGTCCAGTAGCGCAGAGGCTGAAATTCAATTATGATTTTCAAAATGTTACCAATGAATAATGTAATTAATTCAGTAGTTACCACCTTGTCACCGTATCGGAGAGCCAATTACGTCGTAAATATGTTCCGCACAATAAATGTTTCCCATGATCTGACTTTGTTATTGTGTAACACATTATTTTAATATTTACATTTATTCAAAGAATTGTCTCCCGACCCGGCATTGAACCTAGGTTTCCTAGTTCACGCTCAGTTGCTGAATTTCGAGCAAATTATCTGTTCATTAATCTATCAAAATTTCAATATCAATGTAGTTGATGCGACACAGAATACGATCATAAACTGACCAAAGTACTTTTTATTCGATTCTTTTTCATCAAACATTACTAAGAGTACCCACAACACTATCGAAGTGTTCTTCTTTTATAATATGGGCTGCCGGCCCACAGCGTACGGAGGACGGAGGTAGTGGTTGGTGCCCTTACGCGGCTGGTGGGGGGGGGTCAGTCAACAGAGGCGCTCGCCGCCCGTCATTTGTCGGCGCGGGAGTATTGCTTGGGCCGCCGGCGGGGGCGATGCCCCGCCGGGAAGGGTTGGAGTCTTCAGACGAAGTGGCAGCGGTGATGGCGCTAACAATCTTAGTAAAGAGTAGGTCCTTATCCTTGCAATGTTAAACGTGCACGAGACAAATTTCCGGGGGTACGGTATGTGCTGTGCCTTCAAGAACAAAGATGTGCAGTGAACCTTGACAGAACGAAACCAAAGTTTCGTTGCATCAGTTTCTCTCCATCAAGTGCACATTCTTACAGAGTATTGCGTATTAGTAAATGAATCATTCTGCTTCACTTTTAATTAAAAAAATAAATTGGTTTTTATTTTACATATTATACGTAAATTATTGTTTTAAGTAAAAAGTATTTTAAATTTCGCGTAAGTAGTATACTTTTGGAGTTCAGTGACATCCAAAGATTATTTTTAATTTTTCGTAAGTAGGAAAGTGAAAGTACTGCAACCGTGCGCCGTAAATCAGCGATTTTCCAACAGTAAAACTTATTGTAGGGTCCGGGTAACGAAGAAGTAGATAAATCTCGTGACTATAGTAAATACATCCTTTAACACTTTGTTTAGTTAGAATTTAATTTTTGTGGGTCCTTGATAATGAAAAATCGATTGACGACAAAATTTCTGTCCGTCCGTGCTTCCTTCTGTCTGTCTATCCGTCAATCGGAATCCCTGCGAGTTAGAAAAGGATATTTGATTTTGGGGTGAGCTTTATATGGATCAACATTTTTAAAAGTTTCTCAGAAATTACTCGAATATTTTTATTAAACTTCGTCATCGAATAGCATAATGAACGCTTCAAAGAATGTCGCAAGCCTCATTTTTGTTGAAATACCTGAATCTTCCAATATTGCAAAATTTCAAAATTGTTTGGGTCAGTTCGTCTTCTAGTTTTTTTTATATTTCCTGTATAGTCACAAACTTCTAGATAAACCTTCGTATACTTGTCAAAAGGTACGAATCCAATTTAGAATATTCTCCTAATTTTATTAGATATTTATTAATTTTTGTTACTTGGGCCCGGAATGCCTAAGGTAGACATGCACAGCATTTTGCACATTTACTGACGTCAGGAGCTGCGCGCGAGCAGCTCAGGGGAAAATGCAAAAATCGAGGAAGGGTAGGGATGAGACTTATTCTGGGAGTGAGGACTACCAATTAAAATGCGCTATTCGAACCATAGCGCGTAAATTTAAAGAGCAATCAGCGAGAATGTCCGTCACATACCGTTCAAGTAATGTTGTCTTTTGTATTATATTGTAAATGTGTGTTGTCGATATATGACAGTGCGAAATATGTTACTACAACAAATTATACATATTAAATTTGGACACCAAGTATTATAATTGCTTGTAAGGATGGCAATGTAATTCACTTTGCTACGATGTAATCACAAATTTAGTGTTTCGCTAAACACAAAATTGCGATACTGAATGGTTTATGTTTATGCCCAGGACGCCGACCGTTTAATCTACGCGCCGCATCGTGGTACGTCAGAGTTCTCCCCTCCCCGCAAAACTTCATACTCCCCACAACTTGCACTTTCGGCGCTGTCGCGGGCAGACGATCGGCTGGCAAGTGCAGAATGCTCAGGGAGCAGGCGTTGTGCAGGTCTGGCCTAAGGGATAGCGTAAGGAATGCTTAAGGTATTTCCGGCGCACGATTACAATTCTGTCTGTTCTTACGAAGTTAGGCGAGAAAGTCAAAACTGGTGAAGGTACTACAGCCCATAATTTCTCTCCATTTTTCTTATACAATTTTCGATGCTCCAGAGAGTTCAAGGAAAATTAGACTTGTGCCATTTTATCGTGCTTTACTCTATCCGAATGGTAAAATGTAAAAAATTGGTATCGTTTTCCTTATTTTGTTATTTTTTGCATTCTTTTTAAGCAAAAATTCCCCAAAGACTACTCGGTCTTTTCAAAAAATTGTACAAGATCGTATTTAAAGATCTAATGTTTCAAAATGTACTAAATTTAACAAAACAATCTGCATCATCAATAGTGTACTTTTGTAATGTTAATTTTTTGTAATATTTGAAAATGCAGAATTAGGCCAAAATAGGACCAGCGCCACTCTTTTTACCGTCCTTTGATACATGGTAAAATATCAAAATAATGTGAAGTCGTTTTTGAGAAACTGCCTACTTTTGTTGTAAAACTACACATATTTTCGAAAAATTATGCATGACTTTATTTGAAATTTGTCTTTGAACTTTGGAGTGACTTAGTTTAGGGGAAAAACTCTCACTTCAATATTGTATTTGTACAAAGCAGAACATTTTTGAACTCTTCCAAAATTCGGAAATTCAGAGAATTTAACGAAGATGATACCCTTAGTACACGGTCCTCCCGTCATACACGCAGACTCCCCACCCCTCATGCGGACACCCCGCATCTCACGTTGAATCCCCGTCCCTGACACGAACTTTCTGCGTCTCACGCGGACTCCCCGCCACTGACGTGGACTTGCCGCCACTCACGCGGACTCCCCGTCACTCACGCAGATTCCCCACCACTCTTCGCGCTCTCTCCTTCCCTCACGCGAACGTCTCGTCCCACTCGCGAACTCACAGTTCCATACGCCTACTCCCCGCCCCAAACGCGAAATTCCTGCCTCTCTCGGGGACTTTCCGCCATTCACGCGGTGTCCCCGCCCCTCACGTGGACTCCCTCCCTCTGGCACGAACTTCCCGACCTTCATGCGGACTCCCCGCCCTGACGTGAACTCCCCGCCATTCACGCGGACTCTGGTGTTCATGCAATGTTGGACCCCCCGCGTCCGGCTTCTCCCACCCGTATCCCAAACCCCCAGATACCCACCTCCACCTCAACCTCCTGCGGCGTGAAGCTTCCATCCCAGGCCTCGTCCGTCCGCGCTCCCACCCTCCCCACTCACCCCACCCCAGCACCTGCGCCGTCGTTTGATGAAACTCCCGCCGAGCGACCGCCTCGCAGAGCACGTCTTTCTTCTGCGTGGCGTCGGTCCGAGGCACACACACGCGACCTGACCGCTGCCTCCTCCGCAGGCCGCCCGCGATCTCTGTGCGGCCGCCGACATCACAGGATTCATTTCACGACCACCTCGCGACGCCCGAAATGGAATTTGATGTTCGCAGTAGGAGCTGAGGAGACGACACAAGGGGCATTGTCAGATGCGCATACGAGCTGTTTTCGGGAGAACGCGGATGTTGTGATGAGGTGCGAATCTGAGGCAACAGTTCGTGGAGATCAAAATTTATATTTCATTTCAAATGCTTATTATTCTCACTAAAACACAAAAAGCCTTCTGTGGACTATCTCATGTTGTAGTAATCTTCCCTTGTTTTGTTTTATTTCCTCAGAAAATTAGAAATACTATTTCATATATTTTAATTTTTTGAGAAATATGCCTAAGATAATAAAACCAGAATAAAGGAAAATATTTCAAAACTTTCTTCCTGTAATAATAATAATGCTTCTCTATGTTTTAAAAGCAAGGTGTGATACAGCAACACGTACTTTCCAGCATTAGTTACGGTTACGTAATATTATTAAAGAGGGTGTAGAGATTTTACACTTCACCAAAACGGCTAAAGCTAACGGTTGTAAATAAAGTAAGTCCAATGACACAACAGTTGCGCTAACAAGGGACTGACATGTGATGTTAATGGTAATAAACTGCACTAATGTTTGACGCTTTCCCGGTTTCTTTATCAAGTTTTCCATTTCGTAAACCGTCGTTTCGACTTCATACTTTGATTATTTAAGTCGATTTACATCGTGGTCCCGTCGCAAAACCAGTAAAAAAATTATTATTATGGTCAAAAAAGGCAGCTCTGCCTGTAATATCAATCGGTGTTATGCCTCTATAGGATTATTGAAAGCCTAATTGCATTCCAAGAAGAAGATCCTGGGCTGGAATCTTCAGGTAAACCCATCTTTACGATTAATTAGAACTAACTTACAAAGATAATGAAAATTTTGTCATTTATGGATATCCTCCCAATTGTATTAGAAAGTATTTCTGGGTAATTTCATAAACAGAGATACAATGAGAAAGAAATGTTCAAATGGGAAGCATAAAAACTCGTCGGGAAACTCTGCCTAACGTATGGCATAACCAGGAAATTTAAAATTTGAAACAGTAAATAGGAAAACTGGCACCCAATTTGCAATCGTACCAGTATGAAGGAATGAATGAATGATGAATATATAATGAATGAATGGTGAACGAATGATGAACGAATGATGAATGAATGATGAATGAATGAGGGGATTAAGATAATAATGGATAAATAAGAAAGTATAATAAAAGATACGAGCTACAATTCCATAGATGGAGAGCTGTGTTATCAAATACGAACTAACCGACTATTGCTAATTTCCTAATTCTTAAACTTTTTCATTAGTGAATTTGTAAAATTTCACCTCCTCTTCCCCTTTCCCGAGCGGTACTATAACTTCACGATACTCCTCTTATCCTGATTTGCCCTGGTTCGCCAACATCTTTCAAAGTTGCAATGAGGCAAGGGGCGTGGGTGAGGGCCGGGGAGGGGGCGCCAGTGAGGATAGCAGGTCGTGCCACGCTTCGATACCTCGGGAAGCCCAGGGCGTCGAAGACCCGTCGCGTTGGCTGCGAGACCGGACCTATTCATCAGGCTTTGCACTTCGCATTCCCGCCCTGGATAGTGTGCGTTCATCGGAGGAAGGTTACTGTCTCGAGAATGAAAAGATGGGTCATTGGCAGTGTACAAAACACTTTCTTAAGGAAGTATTTATTGAATCCGCGTGGGACGACTGCTATTAATCGAAGCCGTAAGTGTAGTGCATCGGTTGCCGTGCTCCTCCCTTACTTAAATGTAAGATTCGGTACCGACCTATACGTCGTCTTGCTGGCTTTTCTCCCTCCAGTCGTTTCAACCAGCCCCAGCTGGGACGATCCCTAAGCTCCCGATTGTTATCCTCAACATGAGTGGTAGTGTGTAGAGTGGTAGGTAGCATGTAAGTAGAAGTGTGTGTGTGTGTGTGTGTGTGTGTGTGTGTGTGTGTGTGTGTAAGGGGAGGGAGGGTTCAATGGAAGGAAAGAATGCAAGTGAGCATTGCCCCTTACTGCTCCGGCATTTGCCTTGGTACTGGTCGGAGAAACTACTGAAAACTATCGAACAGAATAGCGAACCACTAGAATTCTTCTCTAAATAGTGGTTGAAATCGTCACAGATATGTAGCTAGTGACAGAAGTGCGTCACAGTCAGGAATCAACCCCTAGTACCTTCCGATCCTCAGTGTTGTCATTTGGCCTACACATCCTGTAATAATACTGAACCATCCTTCATTGTTGAATCCATTTTGTAATCAAGACTGTGACGACGTTAAGTGAATCTGGAATTCATCAAGTTTTGAGATTGATTCATCTAAACATATTGAAAAGAAAATGAGCAAAAGAGCGGATCAAACCAGCGGGAGGATCACGTTCCCCTTTTTTTGCGTCAAGAAATGTGACAAATTCGAATTATGACATCGACATTACCTAAAATTCATATGTATTAGATCAATATGAAATATTTAATTACAATATTTTTTTAGAAAAATTACCTTCTAATTCCTTAAGAACATTCCTTTAAAAGTACTTGTAGTTCTACTTGCAATCTTTCCTTATGCGTTTTCTGAACCTATTTGAGCTAACGCGCATTAAAGATATATTGTGCTGGTCGTGTATTTTCTTATCTGTTCTGCCTCGTTTGTGGGAACATTTGCATCATCGGATCAGATATTGTAATCAAATATCTGTTTTGATGTGTTGCATCTGAAGGGGTTTTATTGTGTCACATTATCTGAAGACGACTGGTAGGCATGTTTCGAACGGTTAGACTGTCTATTATTATTATTATTATTATTATTATTATTATTATTATTATTATTATTATTATTATTATTATTACATATCACGACTGCAGATGTTATGAGTCGGCTGAATATAAAATATGCTTCAGGTTGCAACCTGCTACCTAAGGAGCAGATCTAGGGACAGTCGGTGCCTCTACAATACGTTGCGCAAAATGTGAACTGTTCCAAATAAAGAAATTTCATGCACTTCCCACTCCTTTGAATGACCTGGAAGTTTAGCCAAGTTCTTACACAAATTTTGCGGAACAAAACCCAGAGCTCCGATAACTATCGGGAAGACCTGTGCTTTTACGCCCCACATTCGGCTGATCTCGATTTCCAAACTCTTGTATTTAAGACGTTTCTCTGCCTACTTGATTACATTTTAATCACAAGGCACAGCAACATCTACAAGAAGACACGATTTTTTCTCAAAATCCCGGATAACAATATCCGGTTTGTTTGCCGCTGTCGTGCGATCCGTTAGTTTTTGTTGGTTGTACAATATCGTACACACTCCAACAGACGTCATCGGTTTTGGTGAGTGTTCGTACAACTTGGGGCATGTGTTTGGAACTTGGAGGGCGGTACAGATCTGCCAGTGGAGGTAACTACACACACTGTCGTGCCTTTTCAAGTATTCGGTCTTTGCTAAAATTCTACAAGCTGAGACAATATGATCAATGGTTTCTACGTGTTCCTGGCAAATGCGGCATTTGTCATCTTGGGAAATTTTGAGAATCGCTTGATCATAATGTCACAATTGAGAATATCACTGGACGTTTAGGGAGTGGAAAATGTTTAACCTTCAGTTTCAATATTTTCTTACTGATGTTTAAACGAAAAGGTAAATAAATATAAAATAATCATGCTTTTCATATTTATTCAGCATATATAATAAATGTACGAAAAAAATCTATATACAGCCTACTCACATATCAAGCGAAAGATCCAGTATATCATCTACATAAGCAGGTTAAAACATAAAAGTTTCCAAAAGTTAATATTCATAACACGTAATTATACACAAAACATAATTATTATGCTGTTCATTATTACGCAAAACATAATTTAATATGAGCGTGTGAATACTTACACAACAATAAATGTGTAATATGTCTTTCACATATGTAATTATCAACGAAATATATTTAATTGGTTGGTGAATTAACATTTTACGAATTCAGTCGTATTATTAGAAATTAAATATTTCGATCTTAGCTAATAAAAAATTGTGGCTTTAATTTTTTTAATGCATATATTAAAAGTATTGGTATGTAATAAATGTTTCATTGATATAATTAATAACGAATATTATGTATGCATTGCGTTTTGATTTAAAAATATATTTGTATTAAATGTGAGTTTACAATTCTTAATGAAAGAATAGAATAACTTCATGTGCGTCGTATCGGGTGAAAAGGCTACACTATAGTTTTCATTTCCTGCACAACAGTAATTCTAAAATTTGTGGAGATAGATAATGAAATACGAAAACATCATCATGTTCAGAATCATAATTGAAAATAGAAACGTTTGAAATGTGTACCAACGCAAAGGCGTGCATGATTTCATACTTCAAACATGACGGTAATCGAAATGTACGAATCGTCATTTTCATAAGCATTCTTTAGTGTTTGGATTACTTCATAATATCAATAACTAATGTGCAATGACTCGCTCTCACAGTATACCCAGATAAAGAGTGTCATAAAGGTTGCAGTGTTAATATTAGGTTGGACTCGTGTGAAATTTTACTCATTATGTGTATTTTCACTCAATGTCGTTTTCGCCCATTGTAGAAGTTAAGTAAGGAAACGGATGTGTAAGATTTCCACACATTGCGGTGATAAGTAATATAACTTTGACGTTCTCAGTAATTATTCTATTGCAGATGTGTATTTATCTTGCAAAATGCTGGAGATGTGAAATGGTATGTGGATTTAAAGTTTTTAAGTTAAAATAATTAATTTATGTACTAGCCAGCGTTTCGGCTTGAAAAGACATTAGACAAAGATTTACAATTCTCGTACATGTGATATTTTCCCTTTAAGTTTTGAATTACGATGGTATTTACATATACAATTTACCTCCTCTATCTATATTTAACTTAAATACATAGTGTATAGAAGGCTTATCAGAAGATATCACCATCTCTCCAACATTCCATTTCTATATCTCAGTTTCACCTTACGTTCGTCACTGTCATAACTAAATGTCTTCGCAATCCCCATTCTGAAGTCGTGTTGTATTTTTAACCATGTCTACAGTAGCATGGAACATTGAGTTATACCCATATATTTTTAATTCCCAAACTTTCTGCATATATACATACATACAGACAGAAAACTAACAAAAGACAGGATCCAAAGAAAAATCAAATCAAACAAAAATCAAAAGAGAATGCCACTTGGTTAAACCCATTTATCATTCAAAAACAATCATTCAGAGAAATTATACAGGTGTCCAGGGAGGAAACGTCGAAACTTCGAAAATAAGCTCATAAGACTATTTTAAGCATATTTTGTCTAATAAACTACATGGATATTCCGAATGGTTGAGGCGCATTTAGCATTCCAAAGGTGGTCTGAAAATATGCTTTCAAGGCAAAAATTTTCATTGCAGAAAACTATAAACACTCCAAAAACAGCTAAATTGTTTATTATTTACAAGGGAAATTAATATTTTTGATCAGAAAGAAAAAATAAGCCAGAAATAAAAAAGCACTCAATTTACACAATTCGACTGCTTTTTTATATCTCGATTAATTTTTCTTTCTGAACAAATACGTTAATTTCTTTTGTAAATAATAAACAATTTACATGTTTCTGGAGTGTTTGTATGCTTCTACAGTGCAGATTTTTGCTTAAAAACCATTTTGTCAAACCCATTTTTGAGTGCTAATAGTGACTCAACCATTCGGAATATCCACGTAGTTTATTGGAGAAAATACACTTAGAACTGTCTTAAGAGCTTATTTTCGAAGTTTACACGTTTCCTTCCCGGACACCCTGTATATTTATATATATTACTTAATTATACTGGAATACATTCAGCTTTTCCTGTATATATTGATAAGTGAAAATTATTTTCGTGACCAACTCATAGAAACGATGGATAATTTATTTTCCTTTCATAAGAACCATTTTCTCTAACTTCGGAAGTGCAAAACATTTCGTTCTCATTTTTTTCTATACTGATCTCAATAATTTTATGCCATAAATTTTTGCTATACCAGTTTCCTCCTTTAGGAGGTCCTTCGGGTGCATCCTTCACAGTACCTGCCAGTGGGAATGGGGTAAATTAATTTCTTCCATTAACGGCTCGAGACCACAAGAAATCGTTCTCTAGTAACTGCCTTGCAAGGAGGTCATCTGAAGAACCGGTCATTTTTTTCTGGACGTGTTCCGCCCATTCATCAATCAATGAGGTGTTGGAGACCTCGTTAGAAGCAGATTTACACCGGGGGTGGCACAGGTGTGAAGTAGTATGTGCAGCAGCGTGCGCAAATTTCCAGATGCGGCACTACGTTATTCTGAAAAACTAGGATATCTTCGTGATAAATCAAGAGAGGCCAGAGAAAATGCATTACAGAGTACAGAAGCTGCACGAAATTGCTGAATAATTAAGTGAGAAGTCTATTCATTACTCTTTATTTATTGCGCAGTTCTAGATCACATAAATTACCGGCAAATCGTAAGCGTGGAGGATGAGACTTGTGAAATTAACATTCTCTTGCTTTAGTTAATACCGTGAAATTATTTTCTTCAATATAATGTAGCTATTTTCGTTTGTAGGTACTTTGGTATTATTTCCGTAGGTAATACAGATCTTCTAAAAATTACAATGTGACCTCTGCCTTCTTACTTTTCTTGTATTTTCAACTCACATTTAATGGATGTTGAGGGGCAACAAAATTTTCTTTTTGATTTGAGTTTTACAGTAAAATATGCAGCAATATAAATAATTAATTAGAATAATTAGAATGCGATCTAATGTTTTGTTAATGGATCCTTGAAATTCTTTATAATTACAAAGTACTTTTTGAGTTATGACCAGTTGTTTTATAGTATTCGGAAATTATTCTTGATTCCATGAATCTCGTTTCGCTCCAATTTCAAAACTTAATTAACACCCCCCCCAAAAGTCAGACAAGGCTTAATAAGGAGTTGTTGGATTTAAAAAAATAATTTTCTAATTAAGAACTTGTGCAATATGACTGCTTGAACGTTAGCTAGAATGCGTAGGAAATAGTGTCTTTGATGGTCGTGTGTTACTATGAACTAAAAAACTGACATGGTAAATTTTATTGAATATTACGTTATTAAATGCCGTTCCCAACAAGATGCGTTGAAGCGATATTAACCTTCCTCTTTCAGCTTGCGCGATTTACCAATCTAACACTCAGCGTATGTAAATGATCTCCATGTTAACATGCAATCAAAGGTGCGTTTATTTGCAGACGATTGTGTTATATATCGCAAAATCAAAGGTAGCGCTGACGAACAAATAGTACAACAGGACCTAGAACATTTACGTGACTGGGCTGAAACAAATGACATGGTAATTAACGGATCGAAAAGCAAAACTATAACGTTCGGGCGGGGACGAAATTATGAGCAACCAGATTATCGGCTAGGTGAGGTCATTATTCCAAGAGTTTCGTCATGCAAATATTTAGTCATTCATCTAGATAGTAAATTAGGGTGGGAGAAGCATATAAATCAGGTAGTGAGGAAAACGTGGAAGTCCTTGCATTTTGTAATGCGAATCCTAAAGAAAAGTTCTGCAAACGCCAAAGAATTAGCATATCTTTCGTTGGTTCGTCCTCTCATGGAATACGGAGTAGCATGTTGGGATCCGCGCCGGAAAAACCTAGATAGAATACAGAGGAAAGCGAATAAGTTTACCTATAGAACTAACGTAATAAAAAAGTCATGGGAACCTCTAGAAACGAGAAAAACAAGGGCGAGGCTTTGTGCACTTTATAAATCGTACGTAGATCAGCCAGCATGGAAGGAAATTCAGGTTAGACTGGAAAAAACAAATTATTTAGGCCGAAGCGATCACATCCACAAAATTCGAACAAGGAAATAAAATTCAGATCTTGGGAAATTCTCATTTTGTAACAGAGCGATTAGAGATTGGAACAGTTTACCCGCAGCAACTTTCAAGGCCTTTCCTCTAAGCGCACGTAATTTTAGAAAAAAGTTTGAACAAGCTGAGAGTAATAGATGTTAAATGAGTAACTAAGTCATGTGAAGTGTGGTGAAGTGCGGTGAAGTGCAGGTTAGTGTAATCCAATGCAAAACAGTGTAGTGTAGTGTAGTGCAGCGAAGTGTAGTGAACGTGATAAATGCCTTTTTTCAATCTAATTTAGCAAATATCTATGTGGTTCATACTGATTTTTATTATCAATAACATATAATTGTTTTATACCATAGTAGAGTTGAAATAATTGCCATAACACTTAATATTAGCGATAGTATGATTACTTTATCGTATTGTATTGTATCGTTTTGTATTGTACTTTTTTATTATCTTGTAATTATTATTGTAATTATTGTTAATCAACTGCCACCGGGTCATACCCAATTGCAGTTCAAATAAATGTAATACTATTAGTATTCCTCCTATGGAAATTACTCTCCGTGGGCATGGGTCAGTTTACTGAAACCGAAATTGGTCAAATAACATTGTATTTAAATAATATTTAATTCAATGGAAAATAAAATGTATTTTGTGGTATTTAATAAATATGATTGAGCTGAAAAGGCTTGATGAAGATAAAGTTGACTTCATAATTTCGCTTAAAATTCGACGTTTCGGGAAAAAACTTTAACTGGCATTGATACCTTGCATTCGCAAACATCTCGCATTCAGTGCCACGCTCTCTGCGAAAACTCAACTCAAACGTGTTTCGCAATCTCCTCCGTACTGGGCTATGGTTGCGAGTTGGCGTCGTAAAAACCTCTGAGAATAACCCGTGGCGCCGACTGGGGGCCTAACAAGGAATGTTGATGGGAAGTGCGGATCGATTTAAGTCCAACGCTGGGTCCTCCAGTGCTCCTCGAAGCAGTTAAAAGCATTTTGTTGCTTTTCGATGGCACTGTTGAAACTACAGAGTGTATTCGAACACACGGAAACATTTCGTGGAGGCTCAGCTAGAATAGCCAATCCTAATGTTTCACGTTCATTTCATTATTATTTTTAACTGAGAGCGGGAAAATGTATAGGACGTGTAGACATCTCTCCACCTGAAATTTAAGAAACATTATTGTGAAGAGAGATGTAATTGATATATACTTAAGACGGATTGAAATCGTATTTTGATGGTGATTTTCTAAAACAAATATATGTTCTAATTAAAATACATTTCTTAGAATTTTCTTTCGTTTCTCTCTATTTCTTCGGATTTATTTGTTTATGGTATGTGATGTAGATAAGTTATTAGGAAACGTTGCTCTGTGCTGAAGACAACTCTATCCGGGCGGTTTCGATGTTGTGAGAAGGATGAGCTGTTTGTGTCAAGACTCCTGTAACTTATTCGTTTATGACCTACAGTATACAAGTTACTTTTATGTAAATTTTTAAGTCAGTGTTTAGTGTTAGCATATATTGACAGCATTCAGTGTTAGCTCCTATTGCATGTTCATCTTCCTGTCATGTCTTCAATACGAGATGTTCATCCTTTCGAAACCAAAATGGGGGCTTGTACGGTTGATGCCATCTCAGTCAGTTCCCTTCCAGAAGTCACATGTGGATAGTGATTGTGCCTTTCGATTACTCCACAAGGGGCTTAATTTCGGCTTCATATAGGCGAAGCGTGGAGCACCGTTTCGCTCTTGTGTGTCGTCCAGCTGTGCGGGAGGGTGGGCCGGGGGGCGGGAAGGGGGCGGACGTCCGGGGCCCCGCCCCGGGGGCGACGCCCCGCCGCGTGCAATCGCCCGCGTCGTCTGAGCGAGGAGTGGGCAGCGACGTGACGAGATGGGGGGCTGTCGCGAAGGTATTTTATACATATTTCCCCTTCACGGTAGCCCTGTGGAGGCGGTAGTTTATTTTTCCACAGGGACATTTACATTTTTTCTACTGCCTTGCGACTTTAATAGTCAGTAGTGAGCGAGTGGGCTTTTACTTAAATCTACTGGTTAAAACGACTTAATTCTAGCTTCAATCTAATAGTACAAATTCTTTGATAACTCTGGGCCTACCTAGTTTGAAGTATAGCATTTGTATTAATATTTTTCTTTAGAATTGACTGTTAACAAACTTTTGAAACAATTGTAACTAATATTTTCCGTTTCTGTCTATATTTTTAATATACATCAATCAGTTGGTCCATCATTTAAAAGATCGAAAATGTTTCAAATAACAGTTTATATATTAAAAAGAATACAAATTTCACGCAACGTTTCGGAAAGAGCTGGTTTCCATCATCAGGTGACAAATAAATAAATATAATATATAAAACAACGGAAAGGTACAAAACAGAAGAATTACAAAAATTAATATACACAAGTCAACAGAATGCACCTTGTTAAAATATATAATTGTTAAAATATAAAAAAAACTGTTAGTAATATGGTCTTAAAAATTTTCTAAAGTTTTTAACAAGATGCATTCTGTTGACGCGCTCCTCGGCCTATGGCGAGTCTTCCCCTCGGCGTCCTCTTGCTCGCGTAAAGGCAGCTCCACACATTCGCTGTTCGGCCAACAGCGAGCAACCGCTCGCCGAACCCCGAGTGCTGTGGATGGGTTGTTCACAGTAGGTTAATACGTAAGTTCGTTTTCAAAGCCTTATCTTGAAATGAACAAAAAATCATTTTTGTAAATTTTTGCGTTAGTTTACAGTGTTGAAACATTTTCATATTCAATTTGATTACATGTACTTAAAATTTCATTTTTTGAGAGGACTTCTTTGTGTTGTTTTTCTTAGGGCTCTCTGCTGCAGGTATTAATCTGGCTCTGATCTTACAACCTTAATTTCGACAGCAAAAAATGTATTAGTGAAAAAAGCTTAATTGTTGTACTCTTGTCTTAAAATCGGTAGTTCTACAACGAATCAATACTTACCGACATACTCCTGATTAAGTACTAAAAAGTGTGTAGCATTATTTTAAATTTGCTAAATTATTACTTATTACCCTTACTTTCAATATCAAGATTATATCTGCATGTTAACTCGAGCAAAGTCTTCGTTCTGTACTAACGAGCGCTTTGGCTCGAACCAATCATGCTGCTTCCGTCAGTTCTAGCGGAAACGTTGATGCCAAAGAGTAGTACCGAGAGAAGCAGTGCCAGGGGCGCTGGCAAACACGGAAAAGCGGTTCCGAAAGAGATGGCGGGGTCGCCGGGAAGGCGGTGGCGGTGGCGGTGGCGATGGCGATGGCGGTGGCGATGGCGGTGTGGCGGTCGCGGCCTCGCCTGAAAGGGTGGGGCCTCAAAGGCTAATCCTCATTGCGGCGGTGGAAATGCGCCCGCACGGACGTGCGGTACGGACGGGGGCAGGAGCGGGGGTGACGCAGGAGGTGGTGGCGGTGGCGGCGATGCAGGGCCATTCATCATGCGGCAACGAAGGTCCACCGCCGCCGCCGCCGCTGCCACCATCGAGATAGGCGCCCGCTGCTCTGCCCCCTGCGTATCGCTCCGCGCGGGACCGTCGGCAAGGAGGCTGTCGACGGAAATGGAGACGTCGCGATCCTCCAGATGGCGCGCCCGCCGCTTCCAATGCCGTTGCTTTCACCGACACTGTCGCCGTCAGACGCCGTCCCCGTCTCCGACGCCGACATCGACGCCGACACCGTCACCATCACCGTCGCCATCACCGTCGCCAGTACCAACGCCATCACCGCCACCGACTGCATTGCCGTCACCAACACCATCACTGACTCCATCATTGTCACAGTCCCCGTTACCCTATCATCGATTTCAAAATGGTCTCCATGAACAGCGATATACAAAAAGATACGAAACTCCATCAGAAAAGCGTTAGTGGCTATTCTTTACAGAAATAGCTGGGCGTAATGGTGTGAATAATTATTCTACATCCATTGTCTGGAAATTATATCCCAGTAGATCAGCGCTTTCGTTCTTTCCTATTGGACGCATGTGACGAATATATTAAGAATATGAATACGATACTCTGCCAGGAGAGAAATTCCGCCAAGAGATTTTCTTGGGAGGCAATGGAGAACTCCCTGGCCAGGCGTGTGCCGAAGTCAGAAGCTTAGCTTCTCAAATCGCTAAGTAGCTCTAAAAGTCTACCACGAGCGTGACAAATGGTCCATTCTTACGAAATATGAGAATGACGTAACAAAAGTAGTAAAACGGTTGAGATTTAACTCTTTTGCCAAATGACTGCCTAATGACTAAGAAATTGTACTCTCATGAAAGCGTAGGCTTCCAAGGCCTAAGATTTGATGTCCGGGAGACGACGCGTCCTAGGCACATATGCCAAAGTTTCGGCCTATTCGATCTTCTTCGGAGCAAAACGCGCGGATATGGGATATGAACGGATTTTTTTAAGGAAGCTCCCGTTGAAAAAAAAAGGCTTACATTCCGTTTTGATTTTCGCGAAGAATGGCAGGTACAGTTCGTCCAAAAAATTGCCTTTGAGAAAATTGAGTTTAAATGTCACTTCCTGGCGTGAAATTCAAACCAGCTGCCTCTTCACCAGTCCCCAGACAGCGACTGGCAACGGGGATGGTCGTTTTGTCGTTTCTCCTCGTTTTCAGTGAATATGTCGAGTGAGGAAATAGGGCTTGCCGCACTGTAGAGTACTTTAAAATTATCAAGTGTTTCATGTGTCTCATCTATTAAATCTACATAAAAAGGATTTCTGTTATGAATTATAACCACGGTATTCAGGGGTGAAACAATGAAGGTTGAATACGAACCAAGCCTTAAACACTTTATTAACAACAAAACATTAAATAAACAAAACTCCTGGTAGGCTCGAATTATATTTTGCTAATCTACAGTGTGAACTAATATCTTGTGTTTTAGATAGCCACATACGATAAATGATATTCCCCGTCAGTTTCTATCATTATTGACAATGCCTAATAGCGTTTTAGAGCTAAAATGTACCTTCATTAATCTATTGAATTTATTATTTATGGGCGCGCCATTCGAACTGATACTTGCTCTGTCGGCTACAGCACACCACTTTTGACCATGAAATTGAGTTACGCCTGTGGTAGGTCTTACAATTGCCACTTCGCAAATTTTTAAACGTTTTGGCTCGCGCTTCTTAAATTATTAGAGACTCTTTCGATTGTTACAATACCCATTTAAAAGGCGTGTTTGGTTCACACCGTCTGGTGAATTGCCAAGCGAAAGGCATTCATACAGTAACAAAAGTTCGACACGTTTCTCGAACACTTTAACGAACGACAATCATTTCAATCGGACGGAAAGACAAAATGGAACTGAATAATAACAAATGCCTGCGTCATCTTGGGTACCGTTACGACCCTTGGCCTTACTCTAAGAATGCATCCTTGACACTCCAGCGTCCGTGGCATACCTTACATGGGCGGCTACCAAAATACATTAGTTTCCCTTCTTGGTTCGTGCATTGCATGCAACTCAGAGGTGGTAATGCCAGTCATCTATAACTCGCAAGATATGTCTAATAACCATGTAACTCTTTACTTACAAATGGGCTTTAAGAGAAAAAAACTTGAGGCAGTCATTAAAATTAAGTTCGATTCTATGTTGAATTCCTGTGACTTGTGTTTTTCACTTTTTTTATCACGAAGTTGTTTTTATGAGAAAAGCTGTGCTTTCTTTTCGTCATAGTGTATTTGCATTAAAGTGCACACATTCAAATGTATGTAGTTTCGAATTGTGTCAATCTATGAAATAAAATTTTGGGTTTCTAATATAAAAAGCTGTTTGAGTAGTACAATTTCACCGAATTTTGGAAATAATTAAGTGTTTAATGTTGAGTCTTGGTATAACTGCTTCTATTCCTATTCTGTTCACCCACGAATTGTATCTGAGAAGGCACTTCAATTAATTTAAGAGCTTGTACATAGTACATAGTCAATAGTGTATGACAATAGTATACACAGTACAATAATATTAGACCTTTAAATTATGTAAAGCAAATTTAAGCTTTTGAGAAGGCTTGAATGAAGCTTGAAGTGTTTGAGAAGTTTAAATGTAAAACAAATAACTACGATATTTACGATTAAATTATTAGTATGATAGTTTAATTTATTAAACAATTTGAAAATTTTTTAAAATATTATTTACTTATTGGAATTTAAAAATTATTTTGAATCATGACATTTTTAACATACCAAGAGGTATAGACAGTGATTCATAATAGTTCTGGCAAATTCAGATCATTGAAATAAAATCTTTGGATCTCAGATATCTAATATTTGGATGATTTGAATATTGAATTTGCAACCAATGTCCTAATTCGCCACAGAAGTACATTTGATCCTAACATTTGAGTTTCTCCCCAACAACTAATAAAGTTTTAATCTCTTGCATATTGCAAATTTAGTTTAAAGAGAGTTATTTATTGTTGCAGCGAAAATCAGAGATTGTTTTTTACAAAAATCCATATTGTCGGTACCAAAAGAGCGAATAATTCTTCCTACACGTAGCAAATTACTACCTCTAACACGTTGTGTAGTCAGATTTCAATTTTGTGAATCTTTGACACCGAAAAAGTTATTTAACGGCAAAACATTCTTTCCATTCGTCCGTTCGCCCGCTCCAAATTTTTGGAGTATTTTGTATCACATTGAGCCTATAAAAATGGTGCATTTTTTTTTTATTTTCGAAAATCGCAAAAGCCGAAAATTTTTTCGACGTCTTACTACAACTACAAAATTAAATATAGAGATTTTTCTTTTGAATATCTGTTCTTTAAAAATATATTTTGTGTGTAAGTTTTTTTTTAATATGAGTAGTTTTCGGGCACTTTTACATGAAATTAAGGCAATGTTGAAAACGATTTTTTTCTCAAAGACTGTTCTAAATGTTTTCTTTAAAGTATTTTGTAATGATCCTAAATGCATTGAATAAAACGACATAACCGCCTTTTATTTGAAATTTCAAAACTTATACAAATATGTTTTTAAGTATCTCTCAGGTTGATATTTTCATCTTGGGCATATTTTATATTTTATTCAATGCTGAGGATAAGTTTTTCAAATTATTTCTTATAGTTTCTTGGAAACTCAAAAGATTTCTGTGATGTGAACTCAAAATTTTGCATTTTGAGAAACGATCAAACGACATTTTCTCGAGAACAGCTCCAAATTTTTCGATGAAAATGTGCGTATGGTAGTCTTGTATAATATTCTTAAAATTATATTTGTTAGGGAACCTAAAAATTGGGCAATTTGAAAAGGTGTGTTTAGGGTAATCTAGAAGCCGATAAGTAACAGCTGGGAAGAGGAGGAGGCAATACCGAAAAGCTGGCCTAGACTAAAGAGATTAGAAAACTAGCTAGTGCGAGAAAGTTTGTGCCATTCTGTAACACCACTAGCTTTTAATTTTAATTTTAACAGGAATTTTTCATCTCTGTTTGTGATAGTAAATTTCGGCTCATTTGCATGAGAAGGCAAATTCTTTTCTTCATAGTGAAAGTAATACGATTTGATTTACTTTCATTTG
The DNA here is from genome assembly GCA_031308135.1 of Acheta domesticus. Lineage (NCBI taxonomy): Eukaryota > Metazoa > Arthropoda > Insecta > Orthoptera > Gryllidae > Acheta > Acheta domesticus. Next base: position 74,010,895 of record JAHLJT010008756.1, read on the forward strand.
CTCTTATTCGCGACGTATCTATCCATATTGGTATTTTATACAGATGTTCCTGAAGTAATCTAGAAGCTTCTTTTGGATCACTGTTTACGATATAATATCTTTACTTAAATCAAATGCAAATCACGTTTTTGTTTTCCCTTTTTACTTCGTGATTTATTTTTAAGATATTAATATTTGAGGTATATTTCTGTCACCACTGTGTTGCTGAGAAAAGCATTGAACAAGCAATTATTGTTTTGTGACCCGATTTTTCCTAATAAATATACTACGAGGAAATAAGGCTTCCCATAATATACTGATGATCCAATTGACGCAGGTAAACAAGTTACAACTGCATGTGAAGACAAAGCCTCTAATGATTCACATTCTATTCCGAGGGACAGAATTCGGTCTTTGAAATACAGTTACTGGGAGTGAACATACACAGACGCATATCTTACTTCATTCATAAATGATACATGAACATACCAGAGGCGATGTTGGCTTTTCTTGTCGGAAGTGGTCAAGGAAATGGAAATGTCACTTCACAGGGCAATCTTCCAACCGATTTTTCTCTATCGAGATAACCATCGATGTTGTACGGTTACCAACTGATTCGATTACCTTCCGATTCCCAGCGATGCATTAGTACTTCGCCCGAAAGCGACGTCGGAAATCGAAAGCTTCGACGACAGGCATCTCCATGGCCACCGCCACCGCCGCTGCCGCCGCCAGCATTGTCCCTCTAGCCCTCACCACCATCACACTCCCCATTGACGCTACCGCTGCTATCACCACAATCATCACAAACAACGCCGCCGCCCCTGTGACCGTCTGACGTCACTATCTGCACTACCGCCTCCACCAGCGTTTCTGTCCTAACAATAATCTTCAGTACTACTATTTGTTTTGCCCCTTTCCCCTGCCTCGCCCCCTTCCCCCACTTCCACCTCCTTGTCTCACCTCCCCATACCTCCACCACCATCATCATCATCATCAATACTACCACCGTTGCCACCGCTACCGCCTCTACCGCCATCGCCACTACCATCGTCACTGCCACTGGTACTGCCACCGCCACCGCTGCCGGCAGGCCGCCGTCGCCGCCGCGGGAGCCCGCACCGCGGCTACAAACTACACCGCAATTGATCGGCCTCCAAATTTGGGTAGCCGGCGGCGACCGGTCGGGCAGCGGGCGCTTGGCGCTTATAAGGGCCGGACGCAACACCTGATTGGAATACTCGCCCCATTCATCGTGACTTGATGGTGATTTGTGCGCGCGCCGTACGTTCCGGATGGACTCATTCATATTCTTCCCTTATGGAGAGGAGCCGCGACGTGGCGAGCCGCGGCGCGGCGCGGGAGAGCGGGTGACGGGATGAAAGAATAACTCTTCACCGCTGGGGACGTTTGCCGGCGGGCGGGCGCTGCCCGGGCGGCACTCGATCGGGTGCATTTCGAAGCCGATGAGACGGCAGGACCGCGCGGGCTGGACGGTGGGCGGCCGGATTTGGCACGTCCTTCACACAATTCGTGGGATTGATTGATTGATTGGTTGGTTAGGGATTCCGTGTGCATCAACAGCGAAGGTAATTAGTTCCATAAATGTAGTGCATGTTTTGCTCGGGAAGTGGTGGTCATCATCGCCCGCTAGATGGTGAGATCCGCCGGTGACCTATCGTCGGCTAGCGCGGGTTTTCCCTAACCAGGTATTTCCCACCAACGGGGCACCGCCCCAGTCGGGACAAGCTCTAAGCTCCCGACCCGTTTCTCGGTACGTATGATAGTGTAGTGCACATAAGTGTGTGTGTGTGTGTGTGTGTAAGGAGTAAGTTAGGAAAATGATTGGAAAGGAAAGATTGCGAATGATTCGTGGCCCGTTTCTTAGGTGATTGCTCCGGCATTCGCCTGGTGTTGATCGGAGAAACCACTGATAACTATCGATCAGAGCAACCGGCCGGCAGAATTCTCCTCCAGACAGTGACTTGGCCGAGCTATTTAGCTAGTGTAAAAAATTCTGCCACCGTCGGGACTCGAAATTGGAAACTCACGGTCAGAAGCACTGCAGTGATTGCACTCAGTTGATTTCCTGAGACACCTCTCCCGGTGATTAATGCGTTGGAGTTGCGGTAAGAAAGTCCGTAACGGAATGGCGGCAAGGAAGTGGAATTCACCCTTAAGAGGTTCAATTTCTTATTCAATTTTGGGAAGTTTATTATCAATTTATATTATCATATAATATTCTGTTGTCAATATATATTTTTCTTTAAAGCAACTAATTGTGTGCAATAAATAAGATAGTATTAATGGATAGAACTGATTACCAGCTTCAATTATCGCGCACTAAATTACATTTATCGGATTAAATTTTGTGGTGGCAGCAGAAATCTTGTGGTAATCCATGATATAGTTCCAAAGATAAAGAGGTATCAACCACAATAGTAGACTAAAATTTTTTATGTGTAGAGAATTTAACCATGCACGCGTTTCGGGAGTGTTTTTCCCATCCTCTGTGGCTCTATAATATTGAAAATTCAGTTCACAAGTTAGCACATGAAAACTTACACAGATACATAAATTGATTCAGCCTAAATATTATTTAATTATAGTACTTAGCCAAGTAACACAGATTAAACACACATAAGTACATGTCAGCATAGTGCTCCGCCCTAGGATGCCGCCATGTTTGCGTATCGTACGAGGTACAATCGTAGGAGGGACAATCGATCGGGTTTACTAGTCAAGATTGATTTTATAATTATTGTTCGATAAGAAAAAGGATGTTGATACTCTTTAAGCATCTCTATGGGATGGAGGACAGTAGACTGACAAAACAATTCAAATACCTATTGGAGAAAAAACCACCATCAGAAGGGAAAGTAGAGATAAATAAAAAATGAAAATAAGTGGCAGAAAAGAAGAAGCAAATATGGATATCGAGTTTTTGAGTAAGAAAGTGTTCAAAAAGGATTTCAAGTGTGAAGAGATAAGCAGGTAGAAATTTGTCCGAGGATAGAAAAAATAAACGTTGTGATTAGATGAAGTACTGGAAAGAGAACAAGAGAGACAAAAATTATCTAGTGGAAGAATTAAAATTGGCTTGAGATCCCTACTTGCCTTAAAGGAATGATAATAACAACAATAATACAATAAAAATGTCACGTGACCATCCGTGTACATTGGTGCAAATACACATTTTTTAAATAAACAAATATATAAATTTGTCTTATTAAGCACAATTCTTAACACTAAAAAATCTACATTTTTGTGAAGTACGTCAGTAATTACAAATAAGTATGACCCCAAGAAACTCGAAACCCAAAGCATGAAAAGTTTTATGAGGTGATAGATTGCTCTTTTCAGTAATCTCTCGTATTAGCCAAGTGGCTACCAAATCAATACTGGTATATTGTATTTCGGAATTGTTCTCAGATTAATACTTGAAAAGACGATTTAAAGGAAAAATATACAACAGACGTAGTGTAAGAAATACGAAAAATGCAACTGCATTGCGCAAACTACATCTGCAAAACACAAGCTTTCCTTTGTTCTGGAACTCATTTACGTCGAGAGTAAATAATTTAAAATAGATTGTCATCTCTTATAATCATTCTTCTCTTCATCATCTGTTTCATCCATTGATATAATCACAATTATTAATCATAAAAATGTGCCTCCCATCGTATGCGCCTCCCCTCCTTAAAATGTATTTATACTGATGTCACAGTACTATCGATGCAAACTTCTGCAGCTTTTAGGGGGTTGAAAAGAAATTCTGGCAAAGAGTAAGTGGAAAAGTTTACACAATAAAGTTGTATGTGTCACATTAGCCTCTGATTAGAATGCAGTTCATTACGCACTGATGTTTGGCATGTTACGTTCTTAAGACCTTTCGAGTACTTGATACCCTGTTGTTGTAACTCAAGGATCTATGGGTACACGCTTTATTCTTTCGCTTATAAGATACATCGTGCTTTAAAAACGTATTTTGCATGTAACTGGGTGACGGTACCTGACTTCCCCGAAAAGTAATTTCATGTGTGGAAATTGTCAGCCCAATAAGTAAAGGCAAGCATGCGTATAATTCAAAGATACAGCACTTCATGACAGGGTGTATGTTCGGCAATCCAACCGTGTCGCAATGATTCGCCTGTCTAGTGGCATAGCAAGACAATATCAAATGTGTCCAACAGGTGATCTCCAAATACAGACGTACACGGTCTATTATTACACGGTATTAAGACCTTTTAATCAAGCGTGTCCAACTTGCAAGGCTTCAAAGGCCACAACTAAATCCTTTAATATAGTTTCGTGCCGTATTTCCATTACTTGGGTGATCTACAGCTGACTTCCTCGTATTTTTGCTATTGGCAGTTTGCCCGGCTGCTCTAAAACGGGGAGGGGGGAATGGAACATGCGTGATATCAGGCTTTCCCATGTTACGCAGTAAAACACATTGGGATGCTTGTGAATTTCTGAATTTACTAGAAAAAAATCCTTAAATCTAAACCTAACCTATTTTTACACCGGAAGGGGGGGGGCGATCCCGGCAGGGGGCATGTTCTAGGCGCACGGTGTTCTCGCCCGACATGGAAGCAAGAGACTTTAACTTTCGCGGGCCACAGTAAACGATACCAGGGGTCGCATGCGACTCGCGTGCCGCCAGTTGGGCAACTTTCATCTATATCATTCGCATTTATCAATTGAACTTCTCAAAAAACGGCCAAAATGGTGTTGCTAATTTAAATGTTCTAAATAAGGAGTCACAAAATATATCAATAACAAAAATTCAATCTAACGAATATTTACAATCGTCCTTTTCCAAAATCAGTGACATATACTTCGCCAAATTTCAGGCTACCCAGGAGAGAATGCCGTGTCTGAAACCAGTTGCCGAAATACCAGAAGATGTCCAAATGCCAAACGCAAGTCTTCCAACAGAAGAATATACGGGTCCTGTCCAGTCCACTGTAATAAGGAGTAACTGTAATAAGACTTGTAATAAGGGTTGTCAGACACTATCAGCTTATTCTCACCAAATCACTGTGTCTGTCTCTTGGGCGCGCAGCCCCTTTTACATGCCGGGTGCCGTCACATCCAGAATTACCCTGCGGCTCCCCGTTCCGGTGGCTGCATTCTCACTTCCGTCAAGGTGGCACCCCCACTTCTTAGAAACTCAAAATCAACTAACCTATAATTTTGTACTAATTATGTACTAACTTCGTACCAAAATTTTAAAAAATTGTACTCAACTATAAACTATTAAAAAAAACGACGTCCAAAAGTCTGGGAGCCAGCTTGACGGAGGTGAGAATTATTTATTTTGGTACAAAATTAGTACATAATTAGTATAAAATTATAGGCTAGTTCATTTTGAGTTTCTAAGAAGTTGGGGGCAACTTGACGGAGGTTGCATTCTCGGCTCTGGCACACCCCGAAAGGGCGCGCTACCCTCTCGTGCGCGCGGCCCATTCAATCATCCCACACATGCAGTGCGCCAGGGAAGTCTCCCCGCACTGGAACCATTGGCTGGTGAGGCGGCTAGCGAGGGAATTTACGTGGGTAGCACGAATCACAGCTAGTAACAAATGAAAACGTAAATTGCATATTCACCACAATCATAACAGACGGTGGAAATGTTGTCACCTTCATTTGTTTCCCGGCGATCTGTTTGCTACCAACACAAATGCAGTTTGTAATAGGAGCCCCTGATTAGGTTGGGTGAGGGGAGATTTTTCGGGCGCACCTTACATTAATAATACGAGGAACACACTGGTGTTGTTGTTTTTTTCGCCTGAAATATGCATTCTGCATGTGACTTGTTCTCTTAATATCTTTCTTGAATTTTTCTTCAATGAGTTGAGAGGGTCTTAATTTGTCTCTGCTCACATTTAAAGCGACCATATTTCTTTTAGATGTAACAAAAACAACAATTGGAATATGATTTTTGCTTCATCCTTAATTTTAAGGAACTACCAGAATGCTGCCATTTAGATAGAAGTAGAATTATAGAGGTTAGATGTCGTAACTGTAGCCTTAAGTCGCTTTATTTTCTTTTAGAAGAGTAGAAGGCACGATATCAACTTTTATGCGCATGCGAAGGATCTAAAATCTGCCTATGTAATTCTTATTAATTTCTATTTTTCTTTGACATCACAAGAATGCAGGCCAATGCTTCATATTGAAAAAGTAGTTTAATTATCACATACATTGTTTGAAAAACTCGGCTTCCGCGCGCACTTGAGTGAAATTATACAACTGTTTCAACTGTTCATGAATTTATTTAATTTATCAACTAAATAATTCTGGCATCACACTCATGGAATATCTCTGAATTTTATTTTGTATACGAGGTGATAATTGTAACAAAGATTAATGTTGTCTATGCTTGTTAATCGCATTTCAGCTTGTAAAGCTTTCTTCATCTCGACTTATATATTACCACTGCAAATATTGCGAATAATGTTTCATTCGTTTACGAAGGAGGTCAAAGAATGCAGTTGGAGGTGCAGGAGTGGGTGATTAATGAATGAATTACTCTTCATCGCGCTCAGACATTTTGCATGCGCAGGTTCAGAGTGGCACCCTCTCGGAGGCATTTGTTTTCCTTATAAGATGAGAGTAGAGTGCCGACGTGTTTGGCGTCAAGATGGATTTGGCTAGAGATATCATGCCTACAAGACATCTTTCAAAACAAATGGAGAGCAATTTAAATTGTTAAGTACAGTAATAAATAATTGAGACCGGTTATTTAACCGGTAAAAGAAGTCAAACATTCGCTGGCAAAGCTTGCACTTCGAACTAGTACTTATTTTTCAGCACAAATAGAAATGGCGTATTTGATGAAAAACACACGTTATAAACTAACTGTTATTACTCTTAATAAACTCTAACAATGTCATTTACAGTTATCGACACATTTATAGCGAACACGCAAAATTCCTAAGAAGTTGGCTAACCTTTCCGTACAGGAGTGAAATGGTTATAATCCGCCTGCGATTCGCTGGGAGTCACATGATGAACTACACAATTATTGCTAAAGAACATTCGCCTAATTTTTTGAGTGTTTGGATTTCAAAGTTTACTTACAGAAGCTTTGTAAATTTTACTGGACAAGATGTTCTTATTAGAGACTCTTATTAATTGCACATAGTCAAATGATTCGTAGTAGTATTCCGGTCAAAGTTTTCTGCTCTTTTTTTAGTCGTTGAAGTGTGTCTGTTTCCTATTAAGGAGACTTTTTTTGTTTTTAGCGGTAATCGTACGTTGTGATATAGATCTTGCCCATTAAAATTTTGCCTGTCCTTTACAAGAAAAATGTTTTCAGTGAAGTGGATGTATATTTAGGTGAAGAGACATAATTAAAGTCAAACTAACAAGGGGATCTAATGAAGCAATAAAATGTTTCACTTCTTTCAGTCCTCCGATTTTCACAGAAAAACTCACATAAATATAGATACATGTGTTCCCTAATATGTAACGTAAAGTGTTCCGTCGTATAAATTGTCGATATATGGTTTAGAAACCATGTAGAAGATTCGTGAGCAGAAAATAAACAGCAGCAATAAGCAATAAATAATTCCTGTCAGGTTCTGTGAGATCGAAGTACTCTGACATATGTTCTCAATTTATGATGTGCGCTTGGTGATGAATTGTTGACGTGTTAATAAGATTTTGTTTTGTCTGAATAGCATTTCGTTCTGGAATTCCTTCTGTCAAAAACGTAACAAGTTCACTATTACGATACTGATCTTCCTAATTTTTTTAAAAAATAACGTGGCAGTATTGATAATTTTGAATAAACTTCATCAAATCAAATCAAATTAAATGAAAACAAAGCAAAAAAATTACATAATTATCTCGGAGTGTATAATCAGAATAAATAACAAAATTAATGAATTTATCAGATTCCATCATATCAAAATAATAATATTAATATTAATAATAATAATAATAATAATAATAATAATAATTTTATTATTATTATTATCTGGCTACTCAAAAAGTATTGCCTTTTCTCAACCTAAAAATTCTTCTTCTTTCAAATTGTATTTTGGGGCACTAACTGATAGAGAGCAGTACATTATTTGAAAAACAACCCATTAACTTTCACGGCTTGATATAAGTTACCTCCCGATTTGTATTTTCCTACTGTTTACGAAGATAACACCTAAGACTCCGTTTGAAGGCCTAAACCCCTACCGCAAAGAATTCAAGGGGAGAGGAAGAGATGACGAAACTTTCAGGGAAGAATGGGAGAAGTCGAAGATGGGAAGCAAAATATGAGAGGGGCAAGGCACTATTTAACACCAAATTGCCATTAGACATTAAACGATTAAAACTGATACGCATGTTTGTGCCAAATAAAATCTTTTTTGAAACGCAACTTTTTCTAGAGAATTAGAAACTATACTGAGCATCAAAAAGGAAAGTAATGTTGATAATAGCTATGATACTTAGTGTATTAGTTATCATTTGCACTGTATAATTCTAAAAGACTAAATATGCCTGTAAAATAGTGAAGCTCAGTTTTTGGGTCAAACGATCCCTATCTCAGTCAGGTTTTTCATCCAGTTTCCTTGATCTTTTGAGCTACTGCTGAGATGGTCCCTTAGTCTTGCTTGTGGCATACTTGTAACTTTACTATGTGTGCACGTTTTCTAGAGTTCAGTGGCGAATAAAATTATTCAAATTAACGTTCTCCTTGTTCTCGCGGCAGTAAATCTATTCCTTCATGAAGGATACGATGAGGGATTATAGCCAAAATCTGGAGCTGATTGGCCTTTGCAAATAGTTTTATTTATTACTCGGAGCTAATATTTTCTTATCAACTCTCGCCAAAAAAACTCTGATTTCACCTGTATTCATTATTGAACTTGTTTAGAGTAGATTAGGGAAGATATCCCAGAATTTAATAACATGTGCGCAGAATACTCTTCTCCCCTTAGTACGTCACAAACAGAATTTAAATGATATTTGAAAAAAATAAAATAAATTAATACATAAATGAAAGGCGACGACTGTGAATGAGGCTGATCAGGGGAAGAGGTGGAGCGTAGCCGGTAATTTGGGCAGTCGAAAGTTGTGAAGAAACGGAGGTGGGACGGAGAAGTTGCCTCCATAACGAGCTAAGGCCTACCTAGTCATAGCGAAGGGTGTGGGGAAGGGGCATAATCTGGTGGAGCGGGGAGGGGAGCAAGGGGAAGTAGCAGAAGCGGAGGCGGGACGGTAGTGCGTGGTAGTGACGTCATGCGGAGGTACCAAATCGATTGGTTGAATTGATAGAATGATTGCCTTTAAGACCGATTTAATGAATCGTAGGATTCGTTCCCCAATTGTGGCGGTATCTGCGCTGTGATTGGCGGAACACAGCTCTCGTGGCGGCTCTTTCGAAATCTCGAGAAAATGGGTATTCATAAATAATGTAATTAACATTTCATAAATCATAGAATTTTCAGTACACACTCGAAAGAAACGAATATTATATGTGTTTATGAATCATTTAATCAAACAATAATATCACATTTTATGCAAAGCCCCCACTTAATCCAAAGTTCTCTATTTACATGGGTGTATAAATAGAAATGTATGGAAGATGTACAATTAATTAATCATAGAATATTTATAGAGTGAGTATTTAGTTTTACATAACTACAGTTATTTGTGGTTTGTAAGTTTTCTATGTCCATTAAACAATAGAATAGTATTTTACAGATGAATTCTTCAATACACAGCGCCATAGAAATTTGCACGAATGATTCTTCGCAGAAGCCCGGGATTCCCTCTCTCAGAATCGTTTCACTACTTACACTAGCGCCACCACGGAGCAGTCGTGCGATCGAAGAACTAAATGAAAGATCGACCGAATCACTCAGTGCAACCGTATCAATGAATTGAAAACGCAGGAAAACTCGATGGCAAATCAAAAGGGATCTCCCAGACAAAAAAGAATTTTCAAACCGCGGGAAAAAAATTAACACCATTACTGTTGAAAATACTCTTAAAGTATAAAAGAAATTCTTTATTATGACGACTCATAAAAACATTGACACACTAGCGCTGTAAATTGGTGTACGGGAGAAGGGCGAATTACAAAACAAATCGGTGGTCCAACGATTGAAAAGGCGGGAAAGAAAAGTTGATAAATCCAATTACTCGTTGCCATCACTAGTACATGGAGGCGGGGAAAATCACAGGAGGGGGATACGTAGAGCGTGATCGGAGGGGGAGGGTGAGGGCGGATACGTGACACCGCGCGACCATCCATCATGCGGAGGAAATAAAGCCGTCAGTGGCCAGACGCCGTGCAGTCACGGGACGGAGAGCGCAGACCGTCTTCGGAAGGAGCAGAGAGCGATCGACGACTGCCACCGACTGCGATGCGGATTCGTAATCGCTCTCCCTGCCGCTGGGCCATCTATGCCATAGCCGCCATTTCCGTTCAATATCACCATCGCCACCACCATCACCATTGCCCCCCTACCATCACCATACGTACCCCCTCCGCCTCTGCCACCGCCTGCCCCCCCACCACCAACACAACATCGCCACGACTACCACCATCATTGCCACTGTTACCACTAACATCATCGCCAGTATCACTGCCATCACCATCCCATTACCACTACTCCCAGCAGCACCACCATTGCTATAGCTGCCCTCACCTTCGCTACCCTCACCACTACCATCACCCAGACTACCTCCATCACCGTCACTAATTACCACCATCACAAGTACCACTACCACTAATTCACATCACCTCTACTTCCACCACCATTGCCATAACTACCACCACCACCATCACTATCGCCTCTTACCTCCACACTGGCTACCTCCGGAGTTAAAAGAGATATCTCGATTTATGCTAGATATCAATACTAAGTTTATGGGTTACAACAAAATGTTTCGATTTATAACAATGTTGAAAATTATTCAATGAAGAAGATACGTTATTAACATAAAACATTGTAGAAATCAGAATTCGTAAATATCGCAGCACTGTAGCTTTCCTTACCCTCACAATATCATGAACTGGAAACTTATTCCCGTACTCGTTTATGTCTAATATATGTTTGGGTCAGTTTGGGAATCTAGGTTTATTGGCTGGGTTCTTCACCATTCTTCCGCGGTCCTTGGTGGATAATCTCCTAGGTTATTTATTTTTATGTAATAAAACATTGAAATAATTTGTCAATTGTGTTACAGAATTTTCTAATTCTCCTGTGATTATTATTAATTTAATGAATACAACAAAATATTTATCTATTTATAAATGATAACTCTGAATTTTTATTTGTCTAAGTGAAAAAAAATGACGTTATGAATTCACAAAGACTTCCATACGCTCTAACAGGCTACTCGCAACGGCAGTTGTATAATGGAGATAATTAAATCACATATGAATGATTGTGCAATGTAATTAGCACAAATTTTATATTTCACGTATTTCTGTCTGTATGTGTGTCGTGAGTAACCAGTGCTAAGCAAGAATATATTCAAATTAAACCAATCCCAGATGTCCATCGCCGTATGATAATCACTTTGTTTTAAAACAATACGTTCCACCCTCGCCACCAAAAGTTGGCTCGGTAATGTAGGAGAGGTGCGAATTACAAAACAAATCGATAGTCCAACGATTCCAACTATTGAAATGGCGGGAACGATTCAAATGTTATCCCACAGAAACCAAGAGAAGCTACTGATCTTAGCAGTCAACTACTGGAACTCCTCCAGACAGCGACTGAATCCAGTCTACCGATTTAGCTAGCATAGAAAATCCGCCACTGTGTAAGAGTCACTGGAGCGGCAACAGTTCCCCTGTGACATTTCAGCCGGTTACGTGTGCAGAGAGTGTCCTGAGTATTTTCCTGACGGGGCGCCCGCAAGAAGCCCTTTTTGGGCTCGCGACGGGCAGATGTAGGAGCGCAGGAGGCGCTGGGGTGCTCCGGCAGCGCGGCGCGGCGCGGCGCGCCTGTTTGGAGAGGAATTACCGCGCGGCCCTGGAATAACAGGCGCGAGGCGCGCTGCCCGCCCGTTCAATGGGCGGCAGTGTGCGTCCCGCGCCAGTTTGTTGACGGAGCATCTCGCACTTCCGTGTTACATGCGCCCGGAGGTTGTATAAACTGCCCCCAGAAGTATCTGCGGCACTCGCATTCGACAATGAACCTTTGGTCCGGAACGCCATTGGGAGGCCGCGTGGCGAAAGCGGAGCACGTGCGCCGACTCGCCTCACACGGCAGGCGCCAGCGGGGCTGCTGTCGCCGAAGAAGCGATCAAAGTTAAATAGATAAATAAACAATTATTAATAAACAATTATTAATTGAAATTATGCCTCCAAAATTAATTGGAATTATACCACAAATCAGTGGCGGCTCCTAAACTTCAGGCCAGGTAGGGCACAAAACAAAAAGCTAGAAAATAACTAATAAAAATGTTATTTTGAAGTTTAAGCGCCGTAAACTGAAAAACACTTGAAATTCCTTATTGGTTTCTCACATATTAACTAAGCAGAGTGAGAAGAGACAACAATTCAATTGAAACAACAAACGCTCACGATCAAGAAAAAAAAATCTCACAGAATCAAAGCTGCTGATATTATGAAGATTACGCGGGCCCTGAGCTAATCAGCATTTCATTTCTCAGACACTATGAGCGTTGTTTGTACATCTGTAAAGTGGCGCTTGCAGTGGCAGTCACAAAAAACTTGTGACCGTGAAGGGCCTTAAGGGAGCATTACCCCCTCCCTTTTTTCCTCGCACTATGAGGAAAAGCTTTGCTGAACGGGAGGGAGCTGGTCACATGAAGCTTGCGGACTTCGCTCTGTTGCCACAACTACCTCACTATCTGCGCTGTGAAATAGTATCGATATCGCCAGTGAAAACCTTAACGTAAATTCTCTAGAATTATTACTCGATAATATGACACGCATTTCAGTCCACTATTAATATTTTCCTTTACAAGTGGGAGGGCACGTGACCATGTGACCTTATGGTAGAGCCGCCACTGCCACAAATAAACAATTATTATTTTGAATTATTTGGCAATTACGTAATGATGCCCTCCAAAAAATAATCGGCTGGATCGGCCCTCTGTATTCACCAATTTTAGCTTTCTTCAGTAGTAATCTTTGTAATGTAAAATAACTAATTTCGTGCGAAAGTGAAATCGCAGATCAATTAAATTTGAATGATTTTCTTTTTCCACTATGTGCTAAAAATTGTCTAATTCTTGTCTATTGTTGATTTTAGGATAATATGGCAATGGTTTTTATGATCATTAGCAACTTATTTAAGAATTGAAATAACATTTACTGGCACTCAGAGACGGCATTGCCGCTGTCTCTGCTGCAGCGACTCTGACTGGGAGGTCCTTTTTTATTGATTTCTTTAGAGCTTACATAGATCAGAACTTAAAATACTTTACATAATATGTAGTGAAGGCTTACATTCTAATTTACTTAAAATTAAACACAAACTAATTTGGATGAGGAAGTCTTCTCCAGACACCTCTAAAAACAATCTATTATGCAAAATTTGACTAGGAATGCCTGGTAGGGATATCTATTTTGATTCTGTTTCTGTGAGAAAGAGTTTTCCGTAGTCTGAAGTTGACTAATGTGAAATTTCAGGTATGGAGTGACAGACCTGGATGGAGAGATATGTTATATAGGTTGTACGGAGTCAATGTGGAATTCTTCCTTGAGCTGAAAGTTTGTGACAAATCTAGGAGCATTTGCGATAGTTCTAAGAAAATGGTTCTAGAATTTGAAGTTTGTTAAGGTTTGTTTTTGCGGCGGAAATCCAAACTGGACAGGCGTAAAGGCGGAGCGGTTTAATGATGGTTTTGTAAGTGGTTATGGCCGTTGGGAATGGGAGATGGGAAGATCGATTAGTGATGGGTTTTAGTTGATGAAGCTTATTTTTTGCTTGTTGTATTTTACAATTGTGGTGATTCCAGTTCAGTTTAATATCCATATTTAGACCCAGATATTTCACGATACTATTTGGGGGTAGCCAGTTAATGTGTTCATTGCTAATTGTGAGCGGTGCTGGAAGTGTATAGAGTCTTACAGTGAAAATTTGATAGCTGTTTTTGTGGGATTTAGTTTGATTTTTAAATATGCAGCCTAACTGTTTCTAAGATTGAGATACAATTGAAGATAATTCCTGACTGGGAGGTCCTAGGTTGCGACTCCCGAAGGGGGCGGATTTTCGACCGTACTTGAAAAGCTACATAGAATATCGAGCATATCAAAATATTAAAATCCCAACAGTTTTCTCTGCTCTTTCATCTCTTCGATGCAAAACTCTGAGATGATCATTGCATTTTGAAGATTTTCTAAAAATCTACTGATATTGATAACATGTTGTTAGTTTTGCTGTGAAGATTTTACTCAGTGGCGGATCTAGGGGCGGGGGCAGCATGGGGACCATGCTCCCCCCCAAAAGGCCTCGAGTTTTCCTTTGTTACCATTCTTTATTTGGCAAAATTGATTCAAATATTTGTTTATGTATCAATTATTTAAGTATTTAAATAATAATATTGTGTAGTATCTCATAGGCACTACCAAAATAATACACAAAGAATAAAAAATATATTTATTATTTAAAAAGTTATATTAAGATGCCCTCCCCCCAAAAAATGATCGGCTTGATTTGCCCCTGATTTCACTAATTTTAGCTTTCTGCAATAGTAATCTTTGTAATGTAAAATAACTAATTTCATGTCATTTAGATAATTTATCTAATAATTTTGGGACGGTCCAAGCTGTGGATGTCCGGATTATGAAAACATTTTGTTCGAGGAAAACGTGTTTCTTAAATCGCTCGTTGTCATGGTAGATTATGACGTATCTACTGCATTTTTATGGAGTTACATTTAACATCTTGAGCACACACTAAAACAGTGGAATTTAAACGTCGTATATTTAGATGCTATATGCAGAATTAATTACAAAATCTCAACAATACTAATGCAATGTCAATGCAAGCGCTTGAAATTCGCTAAATCATGAAAATTGAAAATATTTAATAACATTCTGAACATAAACAGGCTCTTTATCTCTTCAGTAAAGTTTTGTTCTTATTTTTCTAGAGCACACAAGGATACTTCTTTCTACTAAAAGAACGAGAAGTAGCTTTCGTTGATATGTTAAGTTTCGTCTTCTCTCTTCCATCATCATTCTGACAGTTATTTATGTCAGCATGACTGGAAAAGTGTCAGAATGCATTAATAAGGAACTCGACATCTTCCAACAGACGTGTATTTGAATAAAAAAGTTCGATATCTCAACTCCACCAATGGAGAAGCTCTGTTCAAAAGTGTAAGTGTAAATTCAACAAGCATTTTGCAAAAAAACTTCAATTATTTGGTCACTGTAAGGATAAACACTTCATGTTCACGGACCATTAAATACTTGAAGAACCCTTTCCCAAAATTCATCGTATTTTTTATGTAAGTTTAATCTATTTTTTAGTAACAATATGTAATTAAATTTAAATTATTGTTAATATGTTCGTCGTGACAAAGGTTTGAACAATTTTCCTTGTTAGGAGAGATGTATTTATGTTAGACTTCCCTCAGCATCTTTTCAAGCATCATTGTTAACGTCGCGTTGTGACCACAATTTTCTTCAATTTCATCATATTTTTTACATTAACATTTTGTACGGGAACCAGTGCCACAAGACATATTCTCTGTTCCCCACGTCAATACTCTTCTGCTCGAGAATGTAGAGGTCAAACAAATACGTTGAGCAATGGTTTCTCGTCTGAAGAACAAAGTCTGAGAATCTACAGAGAGAACTCTCTCACGCTATCTTGATGCCTGAAAATGTCTTTCGACATTTCAACAGATGTCACTTGTAAAGAAAACGTGGTGTCTTGATATCACTGGACGGCTTAAATAAACTGTTTTGTTTTGCTGAAAAGTAGGACGGGGCATTTGTATATGCGTCTAAAAATCAGAAACGGAACTTGAAAGAAAGCGAAGAAAGCAGAGGAAATGGTACTTGTCAGATTCTCTTGTTTGGTGCTGACATGGAAGTTATTTATACTATAAAGTGTTGCCCAAAAAGTAACATCTAAGTCAAGATCTCCAAACACAGTGGGTCTCTCACCTAAAATCACTCTTTCTTGTCAAAACTTTCTGTCGTTGTTCGGGATCTGGTTTATTTGTACTTTCAAGGTAAATGAAAAGACCCAGAGAAATTTGTAGCCAGTTTATCCAATCATTGTCAATACGTGCTCCCCCCTCCTTAACGACCTGTAGTGCAATAGCCAACACTCCCGTTTTCCAAATTTGGATACAATTAATTGAGATATATCAATCATGAGACGCAGTGTGTTTCGAGCTACGAAATGGATGTCTACAATTCTTTTCTAGTGTTAGAAGTAGTAGGTTAAATTACCTAGATATTATTGGTCGTTCAATGAAACATATTAATATAATTAATACTGGACACATTTTGAACTTGACACATTTAGATTACTTGGAGGCGATTTTATTCGCGGAATAGTATTATTAAATGCCTCGGCGCCACACGACGAGAAAATCAATCGGAAATTTTCAATGTTACTCTTGGCGTTATCTACCGGTGCGAAAAAGAAGTTTGGACTACTTTACAGGAGAAACGATAGAATGTCGCAAGATGCCATCTATTCTTGAGTAATTTGAACCTACAAATTAGTAAAATACCCATTGGCTTTGATTCCCATGATTTTTCACAGAATTAGATTAATTCTTGCAGAATTATGTCACACTAAATGAATTACCCCGCTTTGCCAGAGTATTTAAAATCACAAGGAAAAGTAATTAATTCTAACTAGTATTGTGCATACCCTCCCTAACCTACCCTGGCCAGCCCCCTCCCACCCCCTCAACTGCACCCTTTCCCTCCTCACCTTGCAATGCCCCACCTCGCTCTGCATTGCAGCGCCCTTCTGCTCCCCGCCCATTCCTACTCCTCCCCGCCAATCGCCGTTTCTTTCTCGCCCTCGTATAATCACTAAGATCATCGTTGCTATGGGTAGCTGTAAACAAGTACAGTGTTGCATATGCCGGCAACCATCCGATAACAGGTTTTTTCTTCAATTACTGGAAGAATATTTGCAATATTGAAATGCATCAAAATGTATTTACTAAGAAGTTGTACATTTTGTCAGAAATTTTATTTTGGCGGATTTCCTCACCATTGTCTGAATATTCGCTAAAAACTGACGGCGCTCAAATTCTGCGTAAAGGGTGAATGGGGAAAAGGGATCCGAGTTGTTACTAGGAAACCGCACGTAAACGACAACTTCCTTTTTTTAAGGTCAAATATACAAATTTTACTCAGATGAGAATAAATCTACAGATTTGTATAAACACAATTTTGCTTTATATAAAAGAAAATTATCATAAAAATCACTACCCTAACAAACAGGCCACGGACCGCGCGCGATCTTTCCTTCCTCTTCCTTCCCTTTCCACTTCCCTTACACACGCTTATACTTCTGACCAGGCGGGAGCTTTGGGCTTGAGGTGGGCTTGGGCGGTGCCCTGCTGGTGGAAGACAACTAGAGGAGGAAATCCCCGCAACCGGACGGACGTGGAGGTCAGCGTTGGAGCTGTTCAGCAGGGCGGGAACAGAGCCACCTCCTGTGATACTCGTAAAACATGCACTACCGGACTAATGACCATAGCAGTTGATCGAACTAATACATCCGTAACAAATTTCTCGGCTATTACACTTATAATTCCACATTACGCTGAACAATGTTTTCTGGTCAGCGACAGTTGATAGCGGCAGCTGATAGCGATCAGGAGCGGATCCAGCTGATCATTTTGGAAGGGTGGGGCACCACAGATTTTTGTTAAGTAATAAACTTATGTATTATGTTGTATATTATTTTCTTAGTGTGTATATGAAAATATACAATATTATTCTTTAAATAATTACATAATGTTAAAACAAATAAATATTTAAATGTATTGTTCCATATAAAGGAAGGTAACAAATGAAAACCCTAGGCGTTTCGGGCCATGGCTCCCTTTCTCCCTCCCTGGATCCGCCACAGCGTAGTATGCGCAGCTGGGCCTACTGTGCCTTCTCGTGTATCTTGCGCGCCTTGCAATGGTCGTCCAGTGCACAGATATCTCGCGCGAACTCTAACGGCGCGCTGTGGGTCCTGGCGTAGGACGCGGGCGTCCGTCGGCGCTCCACCGCACGTGGGACGTCGCTCGCCGCCCGCCCGTCTCTCCTTCACCCCTCCCTCCTCTCCACGCCCCGCCCCCACACAGCCAGGGGTTCCGGCAGGCAAAGCGTGGGGGCGTCTCCTGCCCGGCGCGGCCGCGCCGAGTGACGGCCGCGCCACCAGCCTCGACCGCGCCGCCGCTGAACAACACGCTCGCGGAAACGCCCTCACTCACGCGCCCCCGCAAAGTGGAATGCCTCCCTGTAGCTTGCAGCGTTCTTTGGCATTAGTGGCTTATGGGAGTAAAAATGCTGCAAACAATCCACATAAAATACCGAACGAAATAGTTCAGTACGTAGCGCGCTGGATTCGCAATCGCGAGGTACGGGTTCGATTCCCGGGACGGCCATCCTGATTGGGGCTTTCGTGGTTTCCCTTGGTCATAAGGCGAATGCTGGGATGGTTCCAAAATCCCACGAACACCTCCCACCTCTCACTACCCCACCTCCCACCATCATCCTATCATCTCATAATTCATTATTAATAATATAATAATAATAATAATAATAATAATAATAATAATAATAATAATAATAATAATAATAATTCATAGCGGGGACAAAGTTGCATCCGTGGTCTGCCACACGTGTCTCTGGCTAAATGAGCAACAGTGATTCGCCACCTACGGGCGTGACCACTGTCAGCGCGTCATCAAATGGCTACATGCCAAGGATGAAGGTGAGCGTTGAAATGAATAAATAAATAAATTAATTAAATAAATTATATCCACATAAAATGATTTCTTAAAATGTAGCAACCTCTCTGCTCGATTGAAGACCCTAACGGTCGGGAGCGCACATTTGCTAAGTTTCGCCAGCGTCTCATATCGCCCTGCGGTATATAACCAACGCGGTTTGCAGTGCGCCTGCACACCTCGTTCCGAACTGTGCTTGCTTTCGTGAGCAATTAGCTAGTCTGGGGTTCCAGGTCAGTACTTCAATATTAAGAGCCATGAACACCCGCAAATTGTACCACGAACCTTTACTGGTAAATTGCAAATCTCTGGTAGCTGGTATGCATGTTCATATGTGTCTGTGTGTCTTTACTTCTGTTCAGATGATGGTGTGACGATATTGTGTGATGTGTATGGGTGTGTGCGTGTGTGTGCATTTGCTTTTGTGTGTCAGCTTACTTCAATACACAGTGGGTTAAGCCACGGTGCTCTTTTGAAATTTCATCCAATTACCCTCCGTTGCATTGATTTATATTATTACGACGCGTTGTCTAGGGACAGAGTTGGGTCGGGACAGTAATGTTAAGGGTTATTATAGAGGTAATGTTTTTGAGCAACGTGTGTTCATTGCAATGAATATCCTGTCACACAGATAATATCTCCTTGTTGATCACTTTTCTCACATTCGGAGCCCTCACTTTCGTCAGGATCCCCGTCATTAAGTCAACGTGGGAAAACGAGAGCCCATATCGGATGTCGAAAAAGGGTCAAACACGTTAAATACGTCAAGAAAGTCATCAAGAGATTTGGTTGTATGTGTGTTCTTACATGTGTCTGCGTGTATACGTGTGTATGTGCATGTGTACGTTTGTGTGAAAGAGAGAGAGAAAGTGAAAAAAACGTTAAAAAATAAACGCGAATCGTATATAACGGAATACTTATCATTACTCAAACACACACGCATTGAAAGAAAATAAATCAACAACCAACATGGACATAAAAATATATCAATACAAAGTACATTCTAAAACTCCTTTGTTGCGTTCTGTGGATACGATAGAAATTTAAAATCATAAAAACGTATTGCATAAATAGACCTACTCGGAAACTCATCAATAAAATTCGTGATACAAATTTCGAGGGTCGTGTTTCGTGTGAACCGTCTCGAGTCCACCGCGCCGTGAGTCCCCCTCGGGCGCAAGGTGAGTTCCGAAACCGCTCAGGAAGTCTGGGGCGCGCGCGCGCGGCGAAAAATCTAATCCGAGCGCCCATCGTAGGTGACGTGCAGCGTGGCGCGGGGAGCACGCCCCGGAAGGCAGCGATGTTAGCTCAGCGGCTGCGTGAGATAACACTCGACAGCGGAATTTGTGGTCGCTCCCGAGTGGGAACTCGGATAAACGCTTGCAGCCCCCACCCCCAACCCCCCTCACCACCATCCGGCCCCCCGACGCCGACACACTGGGCCTAAATAGGCTGGAATATGACGAAAAGAAATAACTGTTAAATTTTTAATGCTTTTAACGAATTCGATTTTTTTCGTTTGCATATATAGCCCCAAAACCCCATGCCCAATGCCATGGAATATTGAATTGAATTGAATTGATGCCATATTTTACGGGACGAGACTCAGGCCATGTGGCCTGCTCTTCCGTCTGACCACGCAAGGTTGTCTTTAAAACGATAACTTTGAGTTTTTCTTTCAAATTTATGTTACCCGTTTTGCGAGTGAAGTGCAATGGGACACACTCAAAATCAATGGAGTCATATCTTTGCACAGAAATTGTATAATGTCTTCAAAGTTCCATATATCCAGTTTCGTTAGAAGTTACATGCAGTTATTGTAACGTTTGATATGCGTTACAAAATTTTACCGTGTGTAAGTTGGATAAAAGTCAGTGCAAGTTGGATACTAGCGTTCAAAGACAACAATACAATCCATTTCGTTTATAGAAAAGTGACTGTAATGATGGTCGAAAATCTTTGGTCTTTTGATTCTCAGTTTAATGTTGCAAAATTACTTCAGAGACGTAGGATTTTGTCTTCATCAACGGTAACGTTTGCAGTTTGCCATTTTTCTATTGGTATACCTTAGAGAAGGAACTTCATTTGAAAGATAAATTATATTTTATCTTATTAATAATTGCAAGAAGAGAATATATCGTTAAAATTGAGCACTTAAAGTGGCCAAATTCCAAATTCACCTTCGTTTTAAGCGAGATTCAGTGTAGAAACGGTCACATCCCAGTTGTTTTGTATGTTGGAAACTCAAAAGTAACCTGATTTCTGTTAGTACCGCATAATCTTCATCCTTTGAGTAATAAAACCAACTAGCTGGACTCGTACGAATATCCACACTTTGTAAATCATTGTTTTAAAAGTGAGGAGATCATAATGCATAATGACTCGAACAGTCAATTTCCTGATCTGAGAGCAACAGCGTTGTACGCTCGGTATTGTACATGAGAAAACACTAATAATGTTAAACATAGAGGTTAAAATTCAACGAAAATCAAATACAATCAATTTTATTTTATCCCGAAATATTATTCGTCTCTTTCCTTCAATTTAATTTTACAAAGATTTTGAGTTACTACTTATACGATCTGGCTACCCAGGCTATGGAATATAGGTTGCCAGAACAGCTAAATCGTCAAACAAATAATAGAAAGTACAAATAGGTCTCATTTTGTAGATCTCTGCTTAAGAAAAGCCATAGCTTGGTTGAACCTGTTCCACGGCTGTACAGTCACCTGCTCCCTGTTATTCCCCTCCTGAGCCTCGCATGTCTCCAAACTCGATTCCCTCTCAAAACTCTCCTCTCTTCCCAAAAGTTGTGTTCCTTTGGAACACGACAACCTGCTTTTAAGGTACCAGGGCGCATCATTCCCCGTTAGATACACGATATTAAAGCGTGTTGCAGAAATCTACTCCCTGCGCCATAATCGGCAAACTGGTATTTTTTAGTTTTAAATCTATTTGATGCAGGGTGGGGAAGACCTAGCAGCAGCACGCTCACATATTTTCTGCCAATAATGTCTTCCAAACTAACAAAACCCGCCATTGATAGTTTCTACACAGTACATTCTGAAATGAATCAAAGTTAAAAGTGAAAATTTTAATCCAGTAATTTATTTTAATTTTTTGGACTTCAATTTGAGACATTCCATAATGATCTCGAGCATTGCAAGGAAGAAATCGTGTAAAGATGACACTTTTATTTCATGTACTCATTTACATGTGTGAATTCTATAAAATTATTGGTTCAAAGATCTGCTTGGCAATAAAAAATATTGTTCTACATTTCATAAATATTTTCCTTGTCCTAAAAATCCATTCCTTGTTCCAATGTAGCCGCTTGAGGCATCATTGAGGGATCGGAAAAGCAATGGAGGTACGATAAAGATTCGCTTTACTGAAGTAATATCATTAACATTGGCGCAAGCTGATATGAGTTTTCTCGTCGCAAAGAATTGCGACAATAATTGTTTAGAAAATATATTTTCTCTGAAATCATGACTATTCACTGTGAGTGTGCCTTTCTCTCTCTCTCTCTCTCTCTCTCTCTCTCTCTCTCTCTCTTCCCACCTCTTCTCTACCCACTCTCTCTCTCCATTTCTCTGTCTCCCTCTCTCTCCCTCTCCCTCTTTTTCCCTCTCTCCCTCTTTCTCCCTCTTTCTCATTCTCTTTCTCCCTCTCTCCCTTTCTCTCCTCCCCCTCTCCTTCTCCCACTCTCCCTACCCCTCTTTCTTCCTCTCTCTCCTTCTCCCTCCTATCTCTCCCTTTTTTCCTCTCTCTTTCCCTATTATTCCCCATTTCTATCTTGCGCGTGATAATATTTCTCATTATACCCTTTGTATGAACTTCGCATAATGTGCTTCCATCATGTCGTTGACGATAAATATATTTTTTTAAACATTACTCATGAGTATTGAATCATTTTGGCCCACTGAGCGGGCCTTGCCTCCTTTTCACCGTCCCTCTTCAACCGAGGGGCGCCCTGCGTGGCGGCCATGGCTCGGCATTGAAGCGCTCTGAAAAGACCCAGAGTCTGACGACAGTCGCACAAAGCGAGAATTAAACGCGGAATTTGACGATGTTTGAACAGCTTGGAGCCCGGGCTCCGCACGGTGGGAATTTGTAAGGAAGCTGATGGGAAACGGAATGCACTTTGGTGTCTCGTCGAAATCGAAGTGTTACTCAATCGGGTTGTGAATAAGAGTAGGAACAATCAGTGGAATTTTGTTTTGAAGGAAAACAGTTTCCTGCCAAGGAAAATTTAAAGAAAAAATAAAATTGGTGCTTGTCGTTTTTCGTTTAGATAAAGAAAATTGATTTAAGCCCCGTAATGGGGTTAGGTGCAGCCCCTGACCTCAAAACCGCTTTTCAAACACATCGAAAGCCAATTAACTGAAGAAACGATTACTATCATCCATGATTTTCTTGAGTAATTTCTTAACTAATCTCTTTCTCTAAAGCTCACAGACGTCAATTGGTATTTACATTTTCGTACACGTACGCATGTACGGAGTACATACTATATAGAGTATATATACTCGGTACAATTTATAGAGTATATATATATATATATATATATATATATATATATATACTCTGTAAATTTACGTAATGCTGTGACGAAAAATTCCCAAAACCATTTCGTGGCCGCCTGATACCGTAAAAGTGGTTTATTATTGCTTCTTTAACAGGTAAATTGCTCTTTAACAGGCAATTTAGTCAGAATCCACGTTTAGTTGTTGCTTGACTCTGAAAAAGTTTTGGCTTTCTTCAAAACGTCCGTCCCTCAGTCAGTCAATCAGTCCGTAAGTCTGTCAGTCTGTTCGTCATAATACTAGCGCCAAAAACATTCGTACGTCGTTTTTCCAAAATGGATATTCCCCGAACGATCTGGCTCCCTTAAATCCTTGAGATTTTGAAAATAATTCTTTGTATTTCGGGAGTATATTACGTTGTATTGAGTATTGAAAGAATGATATAGTATTGTATATTTGTCTTGGTAGCCTAATACATACCACATAGTGACAGTATTACAAGTGCATTAATTGGAATCGTTTTATAACAGTGAAAAGGTTGCATATTATGTTCAGCGCCTGAAAACAAGTTTAATGGTTCCTAAACCTAAACGTGTAAATATCCTAAAGATAAAACGCTAAGGGATAAGTGGTTTAAGTTTAATGGATAAGCTTCATATTGAATGATAACGTTAAATTTTGCATTCATCACTTTAAATCGTTCGTAGTTAAAAGTTTGTGATAAGCGAATGCGTTTTCTGTTTTAAATAAAATAATCGATACACGTTCCTCATAACCTGTGAGCAATCACTATTTCTTGATGTTTAAACACCGCCCAAGTTATCATCCATTGATGTTCAATAATATAAGGAACATCCTGGGAAATGAAATACATAGATTCAGTGCTGCAAAGAACTGCCGAGGCCTGGCAACTCTGTAAGAAATCTGCATGTGTATGTGTTTGTGAAACTGGATCCTCTCACCCAGGACTACGATACAAGCACCGAGATAGGGCCAATGGATACCGTGGACAAATATTTGAAAGTCATGTCCTGTGGCTCGACAACCCGCTAAGGGCCTCAGTCGACCAGCAGTGACCTAACCTCTCGGCCATGGGATAAGGGGGTCGTGCGTTTAGCACGAAGACATCTCTTCACCGTATGGTTTTCATAACCTTAGGGTGGACAGAGAGAAAAACATTGTCGGACAGTAATAGATACATTGAGAAACATTGTCGGACAGTAATAGATACTGGGACATTTGTAAGGAAAGCGCACTGTTATTATTTTGCCCCGCCCGGGAATCAAACCCGAGGTTCTGCCGTGGAAAGTGAGCACGCTAACCGAGTTACCGAGGGCTAAATAAGTAATATACAGGACGGAAAAGGCCTTTGGAATGTTCGGCAAGCGCAAAGATGCTCTTCTCAAGGAATTGTCCCCTTCCTTCCCTCGAGGAAATAGATTTTGTAGGCGCTGATTCATAGGAGTTGGGAAGAGGTGAGACAAGATCAAAAAGCTAGCTTCAACGCGAGAGAATAGTAAACTAATTTATACGAGAAAATCGATGCCATTTTATAGCATCACTAATGAGAAGAAAACTAACCGACAATGGAGAACAGTTTGAGGATGATAAGTAAAGTTGGACTGCTCATACGGTGTAACTGTGCCTAGGCGGCGAAGGTGGACTTCTCCTAGGTCATGATGTGCCTTAAGCTTTGTTTTACAGCCTCCAACGGCGATGCTATTACATTTTTTGCGACTTCGACAAAGATTTCTTTTGTCTCTACAATGTATGGTGACTCCGGCGTTGTGAAATTGCATGGATTTGGTTATAATTGTGAATAATCCTATTCTAAGAGGTTGTTCTGTCTCATCGTGAGAAAACATTTATTGGTATCGAAGAATGGATGGTTTCCCGGTCTATTCCTCTTGCTTTTGCCACCATTCGTGACAAGCGATCCCCGCTTGGCTGCCAGTTTCTGTCACACAGCGTCTGCTCCACGCCGGTGGCCGGTAGCGGCGTCCGATCCTGCTAACAGCCGACTCGGTTACAAGATGGTATCAAAAACCCGCCAATATCTGGTAAGGAACTTAATGGCCTTCAGGTATACAACTCTTTAGGTAATAGATTTGCAACTACATCACATTTGCAGCTCTGATTGATTGATTAGTGATTCTGAGCGCGTCAAGGGGTAAGTCCAACTTCCGACAGCGTCATTAGTCCCGTAAGTGTAGTACATGTTTGCATCGCTGAAGGTGCCGGTGATATTCCCCTGTTGGAGGGCGAGATGCTGCACCGAACTCCACGGTGGCTCATGGGGTTTTCCCCAACCAGTCATCTCCCACCAGCGGTGCCCCGCTGTAGCTGGGACACGGTGTAAGCTCCCGACTGGTCTCCCGCCAACTGTGAGTGTAGTACATATAAGGGTAGTGTGTAACTAAGGGTTGAGGATAGGACAAGGAAGAGGTAGAAAAATCGCGCGCTGTCCGTTTCTTAGGGTGCTACATCGACATTCTCCTGGTATTGATTGGAGAAACCAAGGAACACTACTGATCGAACAGCCGGCCGCTAGATTTCTCCTATAGACAGTAGCTGTATTCGACCTGCAGTAGCTATCTAGCTAGTGTTGGCAACCCTGCCACCGTCGGATCTCGCTCCACTTGCACCGGTTAGAGGCATTGCAGCGACTTCAATTGATGCCCTGAGCCACCTAAGCCTTTTTACACATCCGATTAGCTTTTGTCACTATCTAGTATATTTCCTAAATTGAGCAACAAGATGGCCTATATCGGTGGGGCAGGGTTTGGAGTATCGTTCAAATATTGCGGATTCGATTTTGTTTACTTTTTAGTTTCCTGGAGCGTCAATTACTGCGATAATTAGTTTCGTATGTATAGTGTATGGTATATTCCGGGAGGTGGCAATGCTCCTTCCCCACTGGCAGTGATCGGGCGCCGACCTAAATGTTTGCCTGCAGGGTTTTTCCCTCTTGGAATCTCTTCAGCGAGGCACCGCCCTAGCTGGCATTAGCTGAGTTCCCGGTCTCCCGACACGTGCAGTGATTTAGTGCTTATAAAAGTGTAGTACAGTGTGGGTATGTGTGTGTGAGGGGGAGGTGGGGTTAAGGAGTGTAAATAAGAGGTGAGAAGGTGACAAGAATGCGGAAGGAAAGACTGCGCGCGGTTCATGACCTATTTGGTAGGGTATTGCTTCTGCATTCACCTGGTATTCATTCGAGGAACCACGTAAAACTACCGATCAGAGCAAGCAACCGCTTGAGTTCCTTTCCAGACAGGTTTGAAATTCACCTAGCGATGTATAGATAGTCGAAAAATCCGCCACCGTCGGGTCACCGCAATCTAGGACTTCCTTGGTCAGCATGCCACCACGTATCATCTCTATTCTACCAACATTCATCTCTCGTAATCAATCACTTGAAGATAAATCCACACAGTGTTAAGGAAGGGAAAACCTTTTGTGGTCAACTCACGGAAATAATGAGGTCATAAAAGCTCATCATATGCTCAGCAATCAACGATAATGGCATTCATCATCATCATCATCACTAGAGATCAACTTTTTCGATAATGCCTACTTTACTGTTTTGAAGTAGACATTCGAAATAGGCTATCTTCAATAGGAGGTGCCCCAAAACTCGATCAACCAAGATGCAAATTCATACCAAAAAAAAATCTTCCTGTTCCCCTGTCTGCGTGTGAGCTATTTTGCGAGTGCGCCACTTAAATTCTAGATTGCCGAAAGCGAAAATCAATAAATGCACTCTTATCACACATTTTATATATACTAATTGGATTGCTTTTCAATTGACATATAAGTCTTTTTTAACAATCATTATTTACATAGGTAAACAAGCCTAAATTTGATCACATTTCAGCAATATGTAAAAAATCTCAGAATTAGAAGAAGTAGATGTGTGAATTGTTCTGTGGCTGGGGTCCGAATAGTAATAGTTGTAGAGGAAAGTACCCAAACCCGGGCCCCCATTTTGATTTCGAATATTTTTAAATTCAATTTTCTTTACAATTTAATCAAAATGTTTGCAATGTATACCTTGCTTTGTTATATATATCTTATATTCTACTTAAAAATATTGATCAAACAGTTTCAGAATAAATATTGTTTTCGTAAACTTTACATTTTGTGAATTTATAAAAAAGGTCTCCTAATGTGAGCCCCAAGCAAACGTTTAAAGAAATGGGTAAAACTAAATGAAAACAGCTCCAAATCGTTTGAACGCAATATAATTTTACAAAAATACAAGTTTAACACCTTCTATACAAGAAATTATCTTATATGTCTCGCACATAGTCTATACATTCAAATGGGATAAAAGTCACATGTATATGCAGCTTTTCCTGCTCTCGCCCGTTCTCCATTAGCCGAAAGTGAACACGTAAGGCATATCACCCACAGTTCTCTTACAGCTCTGAAAAATTACACTGCAAAACATGTTCTCTGCACCATCTTCATATAGAAGGGAAGATATTCCTGGTAGAACTTCCAATGTGGACGAGGAAGAACCGGAGGACGTGTTTGATTCGTTGCGGAAGGTGGAGTCTTATTTTCGCTTTTTGTTTCACTTCAGGATTTTTTTAAATCTCTGTCTTTTCGACTTCTCAGGGATTAAATTCTGAAATACTCTCTTGACCTCTTTCTTCTTTCTGCCTTCTCAAACTGATAGGCTTCAAAGAACGATCTTGCCTTTCGTTAGACTCCCAAGGTTCCAAAGTGCAAAATAACACATTGTTTTTATTTTATAAGACGAAAAACTGGGGGCTTACACTAGGAATCTTTGGGGGGCTCGGGTTAGGCATCAGCGTGTTTACATTTTAAATGCCAATAACTTTTTACGAGGCAAGTAAAATAAATTACATTACTAATTGGATTTGGCCACAGATTTTTCATCGACAGATCGACAGAAGATTTTTATTCAGATTTTCAGAGCAATTAAACTTTTACATTGAATCGTTTCGTGGCTATTGACATGCGGGATTCAGCCAAGACCACCTAGCGGACACCTCTCTACCCTAATCCCACAGATGGTTTTGTTTTACCAGTCCGTCTGCGAGGGAGTACAGAAATTGTGACAATAATTCCGATGTCACCATTTTTGTTTCTTCTCTTTTTTCTAGAGGTGTCAAGTTCACCTTTGATTCACTAGACATTTTAAAACAGACTTTTTTTCAGGACAACTACACGGCAGTAACATATAACCAAAAGTATTTGCATCCAGATCTTAACCATAGTCCAATGTTTTCACCAATTCTCGTAACTACCACTGCGCTAGTCAAATAGGATCAAAGTAAAATTACGATTCAATTTATTTTAAATACTATTTCACGTCAAAAGTTACTACTAATAAAAGAAATTAAAACTGAGAAGCATAATATAATATTAAATGCAATTTTAATGTACCCAATCGAACGAAACATTTACTATAAAGATTCACAACGATTAATTGTCAGTACTTGGTTTGTAAGCTTCTCTGTGATTAGCCAAGAACCTGTATCGTAATGAAATTTGTATCGAAATGAGCATCGTTATGCAACGGGTTGCGCCATCAAATGACAGAATTATACAATGGGAGTAGTAAAGCATCGATGTTTAATAACATCGAGGGTTTTGGGTCGATGTCTTAATTACGAGCATCGATATTCACAAACATCAATGCTTTCCTGGAGATGTCGCATCCCCAGCCGGTATGTGACTGTCGTCGAGTGCAGAGATACGATAATCAAGGTAGGTTTCATAGCAACAGCGATAAGCCGAGAAAGTTCCTACTTGCATGCAATACTCAGAAAGGACTCTGCTATCGACTCACACTCTTAAAAAAGGTAGTTAGTTAGTTAATGCCTTATTTTACGTGGCGAGACTCGGGCCATCAGGCCCGCTCTTCCGCCTGACGACGCAAATTTCTACTACCCTCCTTTCACCACCTAGCGGAGAAAGAAGGTATTATCTCGGGAGACGAAACAGGCGATTTGAATTTAGCTCAGAGGCGTCATTTAGGCTTGAGGATCTTTTACATGCAAGTAAATGGGACATGCAAGTAAATGGGATAACATGGGACAGCCGGCTTTACTTCCCCTCCGAAGGAAGGCGTACGAAGGATTTTTTCGCCCTTAAAAATCCATGGCTTCGTAGTAATGGACCGCAACACAGTATATCTCAAAACTTTCGTAGCGAAGCTTTCATATCTCGTGCGAACTCTCCCCGAGGGGCTGCCCGCCGACACTTCCTCGCGCTGGCCGCCGCCGGACGTGACGCGTCGCGTCGCATCGCGAGAGGGCTGGGGTGGCTGCGCGGAGAGGGGGCGAGGCGAGGCGGAGCACACGTGGGGTCGCGCGTGCACGTGGGCGCGTTGCGTGTCCGTGCAGTCGCCCGCGCGACTAACAGCGCCACGCCTCCGCCCTCGCCCCCGCCGCGCCCGGAGTTCGGCAGCCGCCGAATGGGCTCCAACAGAAAAGAACCGCCGCATGTGGTTGACAGTTACGCAATGTGTTATTGTTATCGATCGCTGCAGGTCCGTTGCGGCGGTTTACTGTTAAATTCGATCGTGGGTCGATGTTTTTAAATGTTTTTCTACTCCCATTGTACAATTCCTTTAGCTCGTTGCATAATAATAGTCATTATGATACAGCTTCATTACATTGGTAGGAATGATACAGCTTGTGTTAAGGTTATGATACAGCTTCATTACATTGGTAGCTTCATTACAGTGCAGGTGTTTGATCAATCACAGAGAAGTTTACAGTTGAGAAATAATTAATCATTAGTCATCGTTCTATTAAATGTTTTGTTGGATTCAGTATTTTATTGTGCTGAGGCAACCATTGAGTGATGACGGTAAACCGTGTCTCATGGAGGTGAGTGATGGTTCGTCGTCGTAATGTCGCAGTTCGAACAGCGTACGAGCATAAAGTTCATGTGCAAACTGCTAAAATTGGCTTCAGAGACGATATCGGCTCTGTTACGCCCAGACCTGGGCAGTCTGTTACTGAAATTTCGATGTGCAAGTTTTGCGGATTTTGCGTGACGCGGTTCGACGGACGTGAGGGTCCAATTGTCAAGGAAAGTGCAGTCTGCATCACGTTAAGGCGCCACGCCATACGTCGTTCGTTGTGCAGAAATTCCTCACCGAGAACATTCCCGTCTTCCTTCGACCACCTTATTCTCCAGATCTTACTCTCAGGGACTATTGGCTGCTCCATGCTTTTAAAATTGGCCTCAAAGACAGACATTTTACATCGCTGCTACCGTTGAGAACCTGAAATCGAATGCGAGGGTTCAACTCCGACCGCTGGTGAAAGAAGCCTTCATAGCTGATTCCAACAATGACAGCAAGTGTGTGAGCGCATAAGGGTCCTACTTCGAAGGCGATTAGGTTATCATTGCCGCAGATTATAACAGTAACTTGCTGAACCACCATTCCGGGAAATTTTTGAATGCTGCTCTTATTTCTACCGAACGAAGTAGCTCAGGGCCCAGGATCAATCCTGGCCGTGCCGGCTATCCTGACCGGAATTTTCGTTGTTTCCCTCAGTCACCTAGGGATGACCCAAATAATGCTGGGATGGATCTACAGAAAGGTCATGATTGTGACGGACTCTAGCCGAATTAGTTACGTGAAGACATGACGGTTAACCGAATTCGAGACATCGCGGGTTCCTGGTTCGGTGACCGACTTGAGACCCCAGTATCTAATGGCGCCAAGTCAATTACCCTTTACGAGACATATAATTGCTAAATACATATACAAATAGTTATTTCTACCACATTATGGCGTTGAATTGAATTGTGTTGAATTATACAGATTTTGCAAAACACATTTTGTCAGCTTGTGATTGACTTCCGTAAATTGTTATTGTTATCGATCATTGCAGGTTGTCCTCTACAGAAGTGTATTTATTTTTTGTATACTTTAAGATTTATTTATGTCAGTTAAGGTTCCTCTTAATTTGACACAATCTTTAGAACTTTGTCATTCCCGTCTAGATTAGACACTCTAAACGTTGAATACAAACCGCTGAGTTGACTAAACAAATTGCGTTTCTGCCTTGAAAACTTGTGAACTAATGAGGGGGGGAGGGAATGTGACCTGGGAAGATGCATTATTGATAGGCAGTATTTTCCTTTTTTACCATCTTATAGCGTTGCATTGCCGTTAACAGATTCACAAAGTACCCCTTGCCTGTTCATTGCATAAGTCAGTAATGGGTTCTTATCTTTCATACTCGTCCCGCCTCTCTGAGTCTGCCTTTCTGTCTGTCTCTTTCATTTGAAGGAAACATAGACATTTCGTGAAATGAAAATATGAAAATATTTAAGTACCAAAGTTGAGAATTAAACGTTTTTCGAATGATCGTAATGATGGAGAGCATAGAGCTGCCCAGGGTAGGAAAAAAATTCTTAATACATTATTTTCAGCAGAGCATCATACAACTCTTTTTGTACACTCATAAAATTCTCTTATGCTGATGATTTCATAAATTATAATCTCCTGGAGAATTAGTGTTATTGAAATGTGTAATTATTACTACATGATGTTACTGTAACGAATGACAAATGTTACTGTAACGAATACAAATTTCTTTCAAGACAGTGTTGCATCTCAAGGGCAATTTTTCTAGAAGATTTTTCTAGATTTTCCTTTATTGTTTTTCTTTACAAAAAGTTATGGTTAATTTCTTGGTAAGCATATTAAAGTACGTACATGAAAAGACACATTGTCAGCCATGAAATCAATTAAATTTCATATTTATTACATTTAATTAACATAAAGATTTCCATTCTTTGTTACTTTCTTGTTTTAAATTTGTATAATCATGACACTAGTTTGATTTTCTTTGTAAAAGGGCTAGTTTTCTTTGTAACAGCACATGCCTTGTAATTTTTTGTATGAATTGACAGGATACTATTTTATAAACCTGTTTCTTATTTATAAATTGTGCTTTTGCACCACATCTCAGTTTGGTTTTCGTTATAATCTTCCATAAACTGCATCGGAGGACAACCATTTGTTCATTCCGGTGATCTACTCCATTTGTTAACTTACGTGGGAATGAATAAATTGTAATATGATAATGTTAAATAGTTCAAAACATTTTCTTTACTGTAAATATTTATCTCTAATATATCTCTTAGTTTGGTCTGGTCATCGGAGTACACAAGACACAAGACGAGATGTATGAGCTAATGTTTAATCTGGTTATTCCATTACCTGGCACCTTTAAGATTTAACTTAAATGGACAACGCACTGCAGCCACTTCTCACCCCCGAAATGTGTTAGTACAATGAAAACTCCTCTAATCTTATCTTTTAACATATTTTCGAGATTACATACGTATTTCTGACGTCGACTAGTTCATCTCGAAAACAGAGAATCACAAATATGTTTCATTTAAATCCTGCTAGAATTAATAAATCCATATTCTTTTCTGCGTTAGAAAGGAACTATAGGCAGGCATTAAGTAACAAGAAATAAATATATCTCGCACTCAATAATTTATAAAAACAAACGTTACTCCATTATGATCAATATTTAAATTCTTCATATTAATTATTCTTTCATTAATTCTACCATATTTCATTATACAATACTTGCATTAAATTCATTATACAATACTTGCATTCAAATCATTAAGAAATGATTTTTTGGTATTTTCTGTCAGCATTTTAATGAAAATAAACACTTGTTAGTTTCCGATTGCTTTCTCAGAGAATATAATTTCGAATGTTCAATCTCCATTGTGACTAGCACTCCCGAATAATCCTTGCCCTCTTTGTCATTCATATCTACCTTTGGGGTTCTGGAAATTAGCTTGGTATATCACAACGCGATTCTCATTTATCACTGTCAGAGTAATGGCATCGCTTTCCCGACTACGTGTGCCCGGAAATACAGGAGGCGAGCTGCATGTATTTGATGTTAAGGCGGGAGTGGAGAGAAAAGCGGTCAGTATGATAAAATACTTAATATTTAAATAAACAGACGGATGTTAACTGAAATTTAAGTTTATTTTACATTGCAATATTGAATACTTAGTGTTGCACTCACGAGATATTTTCTTGCGGAATTCTTGAATCAATTCATGGTTCAATTTGGCCTGTCAAAATACCAGTGGAGATATTTTAATGTTCAAAATCAATTCTGCAAACTCGTAGCGAGCCTTCTCTAAAAGTGAAAATAAATTTTGCTTCATTTCGAAATGTTATAGGTTGTTTTTCGTGAATATCTCTTTCGGTTCAAACGAGAAATTGCAGTCACTAAAATGAAAGATAATACAACAATAATATACATTGAGCAGATTTCACATCCAAATACAATGAGTGATTTAAAAATGGATTTTTATGTATCAGATCATCAGAATTAAAATGTTTATGTTTATCATACACATTATCACATTATTTTTTATATCAGTCTATCTAACCTTTATTCTGAAAATTGAATTGTATAGCACTAGAAAGGAGATTAAATTGATAAAGTGTTCTACGGTTTCAGTGTAACATTACTACCTGGGGGTTTCATTGCGTAACCAAAGCAATCCTACTCTTGTTGTGATTGATATTTAAAGAGATACATCCAGCTATTGTCAATTTCTCAGAAGTCTGTAATACGTTCTATATCTACGATACTAAATATAAATTAAACTGTAATACGTATAATGTTGTATACTGTATCCATCCGTCAGTCTATGAACACCATTAGCGCCTAAACCATAAGTACGATTTCTTCCAAAATGGATATTCCCTTGTCAATCTGGCTCCACTTGAGGCGCCGAGATTTTGAGAAACTTTCTTCAGAATTTGGGGGTACTTTACATGGACCTCTTCAAAATGTTCTCAAAAACGGTTCCAATTTTTTTCTTTAAATTTCCTGTAAAATTAGAGTAAAATACACTTATCAAAAAGTGGTAGAGAACCGATTTTCACGGTTAACTCTGAATTTTCGAAAATTGCACAAGTTTGAATTTTTTGGCGACTTCCTACACCAATAAAATTGAAGATAACGATTTCGCCTACAAATAAAATTTGTTCTCTGTAGTGAATTTTTCATTAAGGTCATATACAGGTTTTTGAAACTTTTAGTAGTTTTTGGTAATATTGCGGGCAATGTGTGCAATTTTAAAAAATTACAAAAACAAGAATTTCTCAAAAAACCGCTCTAAAGTTTTTCTTTCAACTTATATGGTAAAGATAGTACCTAATGTACACTATGAAATGAACTCTGTGACATAAACGTAATTTTGCTCTAATCTTTTATTTTTCAAAAATTACAAAAAATGTTTTACTTGCCTCTCATGTCGTTAATATTTACATTAACGGCCATTTGTTTATATTATTGTATTTTTGAGTACATGTGATTTAAATAATGTCACAAAATGTCTCGAAACCTCGACCATTTTCTGTGAAAACTAGCTCAAAATTCCGCATTTTCAGAAACGCTCAATCACAATTTTCTCACAAATGGCTCCAATTTTTTATTCAAACTTTTCGAACGGGTAGTGGTATCTGCACTCTTTGATATAACGTAATGTTCAATTTGGAGTATTTTTTTGTTTTTAAAAAATTACATGTCATATTTTTAAAAGATTTCTCACACCGTTAATATGCATATTTCCAGCAATTTATGTACACTATTGTATTTGTGAATTGATGTATTTCAAATGATTTCTAATGATGTTTTTCAAAAACTCAAAAAACTTTCTTTGAAAAAGAACTTCAAATTTCGAATTTACAGTAACGCTTAAATGCCATTGTCTTAAAAATGGCTCCAAATTTTTGAAAGAAAATTGCCATTTAGGACGAGGTTTTACTATTCTTTAACAATCTTGAAATAATATTTCCGTTCTACAATTAGGAAACCAAAAAATTAAGAAAAAAATGTACTTTAGGCGGTGATAGATGGCGGCTGCCAAGAGAATGTAGCAAGTCCGAATAGCTAACCCAGACCAAAGGAAATAGGTAACTAATATGGGAGAGTCCGTGCCTTTCTGTAGCACCACTAGTTACTCTAAAATTACTTTTAAATTGTGATTTTTTTAACTTTTCCTGTGTTTTATTCCCTACTTCAGCCAGAATAAATGTGTTTTTGAATGCCTATTTTAGTAAAAATAAATTCCTTTTTGCCTGCCTACTATATGTAGAATAAATGTCTCAACTTCGGGCTATAATTATACCTAATTCTTTGTACGTTTTTTCGTCAGCATGTCGCTTTCATCTACTCAAGAAAACCCTGTAAAATTCACCCTTTTTGAAACTACCTCAAAAGTACTCCCGACCCCGCTTCAACGAATTCGCGAACGCGCCTTCCATCCAGTTAGCCGCAACCCGCTGCGAAACTCGAGTCCCACTGCATTTCTCCTCTCATTCCACGTGGAATATAATCGGACGCGCAATACAATTACCTGTGAGGGAATGTGATCCAGTAATGCAATACTTCGGCTGGCAATACCGGTGTGCTTCGAATAAAAAGCACGTGAGGAAATAATCATATTTAATTGCCTTTTGTTCTGCGACATGTTTTCATTGGGATGCTCTCTGGAATCTCTACATTCAGATCTCAAAGCGTGAAGGGGTCCATGTCCTGTTGGACGAGTATATAACTAACTGCCAACTTTCCATATCCCGCTCTTTATTTTTTTAACCCTTTTATTTTGTTACCTCGTACATTTTCTATAAAATCGTACATCTTTGGTAAATAAATAATCAACAAAAGCAAATTAATATGCTTCAATGTAGCAAAGAATGTTTCATAGTATTTAACTGTTACAATTAAAATTGCCTTTAACTAATTTATTCATACTGACGTATCACTAATAAATACTTCAGTTCTCTCGTAAATGTATCTTAATCAAACTGCTTGAAGGAGCTCACAATGTTCATGGCATAACAAATTTTTGGAATTATATATTCCAGGTATTGCAACAAAAAACACCAAAAAGTAATAATGTCGAAGGGTTTTCCAGCTTTAAAATACTTTTAAAGACATCACTTTTAATTCAAAATGTTTAATAACCAACAACTCGACAAAATATCTCCCATAAAAGTATAGATAATATTTCAATAAACGAAGTGGGTTGGTTTTCGTTACTTTAGTATTGACTTTGTTTTGGCATTTATAAAAAAATTCTCAAAACATTTTGCGTCCCTTTATTTCTGAGAATTTATATTCTATAGAGCTTATGAAAAATTATTTTCGTTAGGGTACTGAAAGAAAGAAAATAATTTAGGGAAATTTTACTTGAGCGTTTGCGTTTGTTATATTAATAATGCGTTTTTATACGATTTATCAATTTCAGTTAACAGTAACACACTTTCCCTAAATAAGGTTATACAATTATGGAATTATAACTAACCTTCAGTGTTATGTACAAATATAAAAGGAAACAAGTATTGAAATAAACAACTTAAACATATTTTTTTTAAAAAATGTGTTTATAATAAATTTGGTAATAATTACCTCCTCTAAAAGTTTAATTAAAGCGCCGGAACATTAAAGGAACGGGAATACTGAGGACAATATTGCTCTCTTCTCAGTAGAAGTAGGTCACTCCGTCTGTCTCCAATCGTCTGAGTACCCCCTCGACCAGCTCACATCGCCGCCCGAAATCCAATAACTAGATAGCACTCAAACGGTGCACAGTGCCTGTGCTGGGAAGCATCGCTGGCTAGGCGCAGCGGCTTAATGAAGCCTGTTAAAATTCCGTCGCTGATTGCGAAACCCCGGTGGCCTGGTGAATGCAGCTGTAGAGAGGGCTAGCCACCGAAGACCGAACAGAGTGCAGTGAGAGGCTCAGACGTGGAGTAGAAGGCGGGGGCGCGTTTAGAAGGACGAGCAGAGAGGACTGTGAGAGGTGGCTGTTCAGGAGCGGGCAGCGAATGGGAAGGGTTGAAGAGGAAAGTGGAGAAGGTTGTGCAAAAACCATTATCGGGGCATGGGCGGCAAAGTTATTTGAGAGGGAGACCTACGCGGACGTGGAAGATCACTTCCACCTCCCAAGGAGAAACATTAGATACACTTACGGGACTAATGACCTTAGCAGATGACGCACCCGGTAAGACAAAATAATCAATCAATCATCATTATGTTAGTTCCCATGCTCAATCCATAGGACTTGTTCTTTCGCCTAATCACTAAATAATCTTGGGTTATGGTCAAGCCATTTCAATGAGACGATGCAGAGGCGGGTTGTGAGGGAGAGGTGTTGAAGACATGGACCAGGCTGAAGTGAAGGAGAAGGCAAGGTAGGGGGGAAATGGAAATGAGCAAATGTAATCTTTAATAGTTGGTGGGAGGCGGTGAGCGGGGGAAGGATATCGGCGGAGATGGGAATGCCACGGTGGAATGATGGGACGGCGTCACCTCGAAGGCAATATGTGAGGGCAAGGCGATGCATGAAGACGTTGTGGGGTGAAACGGTGGGAGGAAGTGGTTTCGGGCGCACGAAGAGACGCGGAAAGGGACTAGGAAAGGGAGGTGGCGAAGTTAGGAGCGGATGAAAGGCCAATATGGGGGTAGGTTTGTGGCAGGAAGAAGGTGGGGGTAAATCAGAGAATGAGATAGAAGGTAGAAGTGAAGGTGATTGGAGCATAGGCAGAGAGAAACGTAAGGCAGTTGCGGTAATGTGACGAGAGGATTTATTGTTGGCGAGTAATATTGTCTGGGCCAGGTGGGGTAGATGCGGGAAGGGGGAGGAGCGAAAGCAGGGATAAACGCATTGGTGGTTTTGGAGGCGGATGTGGTGTCGGCGAGGGTGCGAGTAGGAGTAAGAAACGAGGCAGGACGAACGCTGAAGAGTGGTACTCGTATGTGCGGTAAACTGGGGTAATAATCGGAGTAGGAAGCTAGGTGGAGGTATGAAATCGACTCTTAGGCGAAACGACAGAAGCAAATGTCAGACAAGAGGAAGTAGAAGCGAGGAGGAAATTAGCGAAAAGGAGGATTGGGCGGACACAATCGGGAATTTCGAAATTAAGGGCCGCAATAGGAGCTGGAGCGGGAGACATTGAGGGGTCAGAAGGGAGGCAGGAGTGGAGGCGTGGGAAGAGTAGAGGAAGAGTAACCCACTCGAAAACAGACGAGAGCGGAATCGAAACGGATGTTGGGGCTGGCAGCATTGATTAACAAAATGAACTCCTGCTGAGAACCTATAGGGAATGGAAAGTAGGACGCCAAACAAAAAAAATTCGATGATCTGAAACCGAAACTTTTGTTGTGATTGAAATGACGTAGGAAAATATTAATTAACCACCCTCAAAAGTAGGTCATTGCAAATGTTGTGCTTATACGTTTCTTTTCGCTAGACTGCACAATGCAATAATTATGATACATACGATGTAGATCCAATAACCGAATTGAGAGCTTTAGACTCCAATAATATCAGACAGATTTGGAATTCAAACTCTATTTTGGAGAGCGTTACTGGGAAATAATACACTGACTCCCTCTACTCTCAATGTTGGCGAGTTTCTTTCCCTCAGTTTAAATATTTCCTTCAGTATTAGTAATATTGGATTAGGTCGTGGGTGGCGAGAATGTACGGCTCCAAACTCAAGTAAGTTTTAGGTACCTCATGTAAGTCCGGAAATTTCCTCAGAACTTGCAATGCATGATCTCAATACTTGTGAAGCACTGATTAAACTATTGGAGAGGAATCTTAAATTGCGCGTGAGATGATAGGTGGTAGATTATTGTGTGCTGCGCAATTATTTATTAGTTTAGGGCAACAGACAATTGTTTTCTCGAAATAAGTCTGAACATGAAACTTGAAAAAGAAATAGCCACACAGAAAACTGAAAAAAAGAATATCTGCAGATTCTCATACCTTCAGTGATTTACAAAATAGTATTGATTACAGAAGGCAAAAATTGTATTAAGAAAAATAGAAAACTTCTGCAAACTAAAAAGAAGTAAAAAACTCAACCTTAGAGAAAAATTGCAAACTAAGTCACATTCCTATTATCACAAAAATTAGCCCGCCTGCCAGCAAAGAAAGTAACATCCGATTGAATATCTATCATGTCACTAACAACTGTTGTTGATAATTCATTTCAAATAATAATTCCAGGAACTAGCATACAAATCAATCCTGAATTTTTGTTTTTCTTCGCTGTATGATTTATACTCAATATTGTCATTGTATATTCTTAAAGAGAGAGAGAGAGAGGGAGAGAGGACGGAGCAAAATGATGGTTGAATTAAAAAAATACCTAATATTTAGTTAAAAATACCAATTTCAAATTGTAAGTATAAGAATACTTGGACAACTTGAATAAATGAGCTTTAAAACGGAAGTTCCGAACAACTTTTATTGCTCTTTTCTCTCTTGTGTCTCATTTACTTATTCACTTTTTCTATATAGTTACAACAATGTATTATTATAATACGGATTTTATTGTACTGAAAATAAGAATTAATTCGCTTTACCGAAATGTATACTTTGTCGCACACTGACTTTGGTTACAAGCTCCATGGTGATGAAAGGCCAGTATTACATATGTTTTACATGGATGATCTTAAAGTGTTTGCTAAGAATGAAGCGATTCTCTCCCAAATTCTGTCTGTCGTGAATTACTTTAGCAATGACTACATGAAGTTTGGTCTTGACAAGAATACAAAAATTAATTTAAAGAGAGGCAAAGTGGCAACGTCAGAGAGCATTGAAGTTGATATGCACATTATGATTCAAGATCTTGAACCAGGTAAAAGTTACAAATATCTGGGCATTAAAAAATGTGAGAACACCTCGAATGACACAATGAAAGACAGAATTTGCAGGGAGTGTCACAGAAGAGTGAGATTTGTCCTGCAGTTCGCTCTGAACTCTAGGAATAAAATATCTTCAATTGGTAGTTTGGCGGTGCGTGCCGTCGAGTACAGTATCGGACCGGTGGACTGAATTGAGCAAGAAATTCGAATCAAGGATTGAAAAACCAGGAAGCTGCTTACAATGTATCATGTCGCCCACCCTCGAGCTGATGTACGTAGACTTCATATATCACTAAGGAAGGAGGAAGAGACCTCAGACAAATTGAAGCCTCCTGGCACAATACAATAGTCCGTATCAAGGTGACCCAACCGAGTATAAGATTAAGTTTGAGAGACAAAACGTAAAAATTATCCTAGTTGGCATTGTGAATGTCACAGGCAAGTCCCTAGCAAATGTAGAATGATGTTATGATTTATAAATGTATTTCTTTACTGTAAAGCATTTTACTTGTGAAAATATTTAGCAGTGCAGAAAATTCGTTTTATAATAACCAAAAATGTTCATTTTGGATATTGAAAAGGTTATAAACTCTTTTCCTAATATTTTTATTAAATAATTTCGAAATCATTAGTAATGCTCCTGGACTTTGAAATACCGATTTTCATTAAAAAATGTGTGCCCTTTTCACAATATCTTGTTTCGCGACTAGTTTCATCTCCTTCTTAGCAACAATTCCAGAGGCGGGTAACTGCATTACTAATTTATTGGTAAGAAAATATTTACATTGGTTACAATATTAGTTGACAAGATAAAATACAAGAAAATATATGAGTAAATACATAACATTAATCATTATCCTTAAAGTAGTTTGATAGAATAAGTGACGCTCTAAAACTTTAAAATTTCTATATTATTAATAGCATTTATTTTGGTCGTGTCAATGGGGAGCTTCGATCCACATTTCACCACACGCTGTTTGAAAGCAGGTGGTCTGGTTGCTCTCCAACACGTTAGTTCGCGCCGTGTCCACGGAGAGCGTGTTGTGCGACGTGTTTCGTCGCGTGGGTCAGCGGAGGACACGTTCACGGTCCAACGTTTGCTGCCACTGGGAACAGGTGGACGGCGCTTGTCTCCACCTAATCAAAGTTGGCGGCCCTGATGGCCTTTCCGTGTGTCGCCGGCCGGCGCGTCCGGCGTCCCCCCGCCCAACGTGGAGACCGCCGCGTCAACCAGGGGGCACTTCGCCCGGCTAGAGATTAACCTAGACACGACTTTGGCCCGGAAAGATAGATGAGGTCGTTGCGAGTCTACACGTTGTCTCTGAATGAGTAATTTGGAAAGAAATTGCATGTACTTTGTGATGCTAGAATGACTGTATTCCAAGAGGTACGAAACGAAGTGTGCATAAATTTCCTTTCCCAAATATTTTTAGAAATATTGTAATGTACGTAAGTGATTGAAAGAAGTGATATGTCATGAAATATCTTAAAAAATATGTAGTATTTATCGACTCCGTATGATGCAGTATGTAAAAAAATATAACTACATGACATTACAGTGTACCTCCGTGAAGTGAAAAATTGATTGTCGAGAGGAAAATTAGAGATACAGTTTTTGAGAAGAAAAATAAAAAAGTTATCTCAATTAATTAAAAAAATGTTTTTTTCCTTTTATATAGAGTTGGTAAAAGTCTTGTTTGTACAGTCCATAATTTGTTCGAAAAACATTAAGTTTAAGTGGAAAATTAATACTAATGAAAAATTTATTACAAGATAATTGAATAATTCCAGTTAAATAAAATATAACTTTGCACACGTAGAAGAAATGGCCGTGAATTTGAAATTCACCAGCACATTTAGTCGCTCGGGAACTAGCCACCAGGAAGGTTTCCAAGCAACAAAATATGCTGGCGAACTTCAAATTCAAGGCCGTGTCGTCTAGGTGTACAAAGTTACATTTTATTTAACTGGAATTATTCAATTACCATGTAATATATTTTTCATTAGTATTAATATTCCCCTTAAAATTAACGATTTTCGAGCAAATTATGAACTGTACAAACGATACTGTTACCAATAGTATGTGGCCGCAGCTTGCTTGGTGAGTTTTCTCCGTCTAGGGTTTTTTCTCCAGGGTCGAGTGGTGGTTGATATGGTTTTGTTTGATTGATGT
The DNA here is from genome assembly GCA_031308135.1 of Acheta domesticus. Lineage (NCBI taxonomy): Eukaryota > Metazoa > Arthropoda > Insecta > Orthoptera > Gryllidae > Acheta > Acheta domesticus. The sequence goes on from JAHLJT010008756.1 coordinate 74,053,215, forward strand.
TTCCGGACACGACAACTGTTGTGGTCATTAGTTCCATTAGAGTAGTCAACGTTTTAATCCCGGAAAGTGGAGGTGTTCCTTCCCCGCTGGCTGGGGAGATTCGTCGACGATCTTCAAATTGACTTGAGGGAGAAATTCTCCTCCAGGTATCTCCCACCAGCCGGACACCGCTCCAGCCGGGAAAGCTCTAAGCTTCCGACATCTGTGCTAGTGCATGTAAGTGTGTGTAAGAGGACAAGATGAATGTGTGAGTGTGTGGAGGATAGGACAAGATGAGGAAAGAAAGATCGAGTGCGGGTAATAGGCTTCGGCATTCGCCTAGTATTGATGGGCAAAACTTGGATCGAAACGAAATGATTGGATAGTCGTAGAAGAAACAGCAGCAAGGTAGCCTTTGAGCTAATTCAGCAGATAGGTGAGGTGGTGTGGATTGTGCTTGTTATATTTCGGTCTCTCGGGTTAATATTAGACTGCCATGTAAAGGGCAGGCATGTAGAACATAGTGAGTCACCCTGACACTTGCTACAATTATTATCTTCAATTTTCATGTTTGTATTTTCAAATGCAATTTTATATTCAAAATTCTTTCGAACAGTTTTGTATTTTTACATTTCTGTTAAATTTAAGTTTTTATATGATATACGTTGTTTCTTCATTAATGTTTATAGCACTTAATAATCTTTTAAATTATTTTACATGTGGTTAGGCATAGAGCGGATTTCACGGTACGAGTCTCGCCATACAAATAAATCCATTATTATTTATGTTGTTATTATTATTATTATTATTATTATTATTATTATTATTACTGAAGTGTCGCTCTCAAAACATTGCACAAATTAGAATGGTGTCATGCTATTGTCCTTAACATTGGTTACTCGAAATACAAACAATGCAACAGATACATTTTTCCTCTAAATTAAAAAAAAAACAACTCTCAACTGTTTGTAAGAATGTTTTTCGCAATGTGCTGTTTATGTGAGGGCGTGTTGATAATCGTCTATCTTAAAATGCGAATTTCTATCGGGTTTGCCAAGTCCTCTGCACCTACAACGCCTAGCACCAAAAAAGGGGCTACTCTGAAGCGTGAAAACCATAATCGAAAGTAGCAAATTTATTTCTTCACCGACAATGAATTATTAATTGAGGCATAAATTATCGATGAGGTTCAGAAGACAGCAATTATTATTTAGAATCGAAAAATCTCTAGAATGTCACCGACAGATGTAGCTCAGGGCGACCACTGAAAGGCACTGCAGACTAAGACCAAGATATCCTAGGTGTCGAGTCCCCACGGTGACGAATTTTACCACTTGCTAGAAACCTTAGGTAAAATCAGTCACTGTCTGAAGGAGAATTCTAACAGCCAGTTGCTATGATCGATCGTTTACGTGGCTTCTCCGATCAGTACATGCGAATGCTGGAGCAATACCCTAACAAATGGGTCATGGACCGCGAGCAACTTTTTCTTCCTCTTAAGGAAAACTTGTTCCCTCTCCACCCAAACACTCTCTCTCTCCCTCTCCCCCTCTCTCTCCCTCTCTCCCCCTCTCTCTCCCCCTCTCTCTCTCCCTCTCTCTCTCCCTCTCTCTCTCCCTCTCTCTCTCCCTCTCTCTCCCTCACCCTCTCTCCTTCTCTCTCTTCCTCTCTCTCTCTCTCTTTGCATGTACAACACTACCATACATTTCCGGAGGGCAGTCAGGAGCTTACCGCGTGTCCTGGAAGGGCATGTTTTGCGCTGGCGGAGATACTTGGAAGCGAGATGCAGCCTCCTTGTAAGTCGACGCTGAATCTCTCGTTCTATAACGGCGGAGGAACACCGTCACCATCCGCGATATAACTTACCTTGAACTTCTGGGACTAATGGCATTCTAAGTTGATTGATTATTTTGGGTTACCGGTCATTTAGGAGTTCCGGTAAAATTAAATCGTTCATTAAATCAAATCAAAAGCACCAAGCACAGTTTGATTTGAAAAGATAGCAGTTGATACAGACTGTTCTTATTATTGGACAAATTGAGTCTAAATTTGTACGAACCCTTCCTCCTTTCTCTTTGTAGAAAGACAAATGATTACAGGAACTATGAGTACCGTATTTGACCTCAAACATTCAGGGACGGAAACGAGAGCGGTTTCAACTGAGATGTAAACCTACCTTTGTGCAACACACTGAATAATTGACTAATCAGGAGTGGATTCAGAATCCATTTTGTAGAAAGACTAATTTCAATTCGGACTACCTCCCTTAAATACATTTGAAAATATAGTAAACACATTTTGCTTAAATTATAAAAAATGGTTGTTCATAATGTGAATATTACTCCAGAAATAATGCAATCAATATGTATCAGTATCAATATCAACTGTTTTGAATAAATTGATTAAAATTACAATCAAGTTTGCTTTGGAGAGCAGACATGGGGGCCACGCGAATAATTGGATCCATCGCTTAAATATATTTGCATTAATATTAAGATGTGGTTGATTGATTGATTGATTAGTGTTTCCTGGCGCGTTAACTGCAAAGGTCATTAGTTACGAAAGTATAATGCATGTTTTTATCACGAGAAGTGGCTGAGGTCTTTCCCCGCTATATGGTGAGATTCGGCGCCGACTTATAAATCGGCTTGCGTGGTTTTCTCCAAGAAGGGATCTCCCACCTGCGGGGCTCCGCGCCCAGCCGTGTGGTCACAGCTTCTGGTCGGTCTCCTGAGTGTTGTAGTGTATTGCAGGTAAGTGTATGTGTGTGTGTAATTAAAGGGTGAGGGTAGTACAAGAAAGATAAAGGAAAGATTGCGCGCGGACCGTGTCTCGTTTGTTAGGGCACTGCTACGATATTCGCGTGTTATTGATCGAAGAAACCATGGAAAATGTAGCCGGCGATAGGTTTCTCCAGTCCGCTGCTGAACTCGACCTATCTATTTACGTAGTGTCGAAAACCCTGCCACAGTCGCTCCTCCAACCCTAGAACCTCCCGGTCAGAGGCGTTGCAGTTACATCCGTTGATGCCCTGAGAAACCCCAGCCGGTACTTTTATGTAGGAAGGTAACTATTACGGTAATAAGAGGAAGAAAGTCGAAAGATTATGCATAGTGATTCGGAGAGCTCGTCAATGCCACAGCATACAACAAACACCCAGCCCCGATTCAAACATGCAACCCTTTGAGCCGAGACCCTTTCGACGCCCTCACCTTAACAATGTCCACTACCCAAGCGGGCCTTCGCTTTTATTAAATTTCTCCAATCGAGTGCGCGCGCAAGTGAACGCTGAATAATTCGCGGCAGGCCGTCTGCCGGCCGTCGCCGCCCCTTCGACGCCGTACGCGCCGGGTCGCTGCTCATCAATTATGCAGCACTTTGTCGGGCGCCGGCTTAATTTAGATAAAGCCGCGGCGCTACCAGACATGTTAATTGACTTTAATAGCAGGTGTTATCTCCAGGCCGTCGCGCTGCCGGACGGCGTCCAGCCTCCCTGGCCGGGGCAGCAGCAGTCGCCGCCGCCGTCGCCGCAGCCGTCACCGGCGAACACTGCCCCCGAATCCAAGGAAAGACGCCCAAAGTGAGTAAAACTTGTGATAGAAATTTTAAGAGCCAGCCCGGAGGCGAGGTCGCTAAGACAGTAATGCCGTAGCGATCTCAGATCGAAGGGTTGCGGGTTCGAGTCCCGTCTCGGACATGGTTGTATGTGTTCGGTCTTTCACCCCCTATCATCACCATTTCATTTCATCCTCATAGATGCCATAACGTTAAAATCCAATAGTAGGCTAATGACATAGAACAACGCTGTCCACCTTAGAAGGGCTTACGAGCCACATATCGAATTTTAGGTGAGCTGCGGGCCGCACCGTAATTTAAGATGAAAGCGCAAACGATTTGACGAACAATACAAAGCATTACAATACAATGTATAGTCTAACAGCTATCTCTACAATAGAAGATCTTCAGTAGACCATTAATGTTAAGAGTTATTTCATATTTATAATTATTTTTGTAATTATAAAAATGCATATCAGAATAACTAAAAAACGTTGTATTTGGTTGGTATATTAATTTTTTTCAAAGCAGTCGCAGGTCGTACAAAAAGATCCGGCAGGCCGCATGCAGCCTGTCCTGACCTGGAAGTTCATGCAATCTTAAACAAAAAGAAAAAAGAAATTAGCTTTGATTAGTTACAGTTAATATTACATTCGAATACATTTTGTTTCCTTAATATTTAAGTGAGTTGAATTATTTGTTCCTACAAATTACTGGATCATTCGAATTCTGGAATATTGAAGGTATTGGAAAACTTCTGTTCGCAATTTTTGAATTTTGAAAAAGACTTTTGCCGCCAACAGCAAATGACTGTGCTAATGGATTCAAGAAATAAAGCTATCAGTTTTTCGCTTTCAAATTTCCCTTTTTCTTATTTTCAAAGTGACGATTTATTTTCACAATGGTGTAGTACATGTGCGTAAATCAACACTTAAAGTACATATTTGATTGTGGTGTTGCGTGTTTAACGCAGTTAGAACTTTTTGTATCTTTGAAGTTCTCATTTTTTAAATTGACTTTTCCCCAAACTCTGGAATGAATGTAATAATTTCTTAAAATAATGCAGACAATGTAGTTGTTTTTTAAACTTGCGCTTTCAAAGACTTGAATGTGGGTTGGGTAGATTGATTATTTTGTGATTCCGGGCGCTTCAACTTCTATGGTCATTGGTCCCGCACGTATAGTGTATATTATATCCTGGACGATGGCGTTGTTCCTTCGCTGTAACGTGAGATCTGGCGCCGTCTTTCATGTAGAGTTGCAGGAGTTTCACCTTCCATGTACAAGGGCTAAGGCTTGTAACACACGAGCGTTGCGTTAACGCCCGTCCAGTAACGAGCGTCTTAGATTACCTCTCAATCTTACGCGGAACTGCTCACGAGCGTTGCTGCCAACGCGGCGTCGCCTTCCAAACGTTGCACGTTGAAAGCTAGAAAATGTTCGTTACCTTTCAAGTACGTTGTAGCTTGTGCTGTAGGCCATAGTGTCTCCAGACACGTGATTATATCAACGCACGTTCAACCAACGTTTAATCGTCGGAAATCGTAGTTCTTAAATGGAAGGTAATATTCTTCTTTCAAGTGGGTTTTTGACCATTGTTTTTAGAATGATAAAATAAATTCTGTCTTTCCAACGTTTCAGACAATTTAAAACAATTTATTTTTCAAAAGCCTAATTTCCGGGTTTAATAAATAAAATATTTATAAAGTAATTTTAAAATGTATTTACAAGATATATTCTGGGAAATATTAAAATATATTTCATGGTATATTTTAAGTTATATTTTATAAGGTACATAAAGTATTGCAGTAATGTTTAACCTGTATGAATGAAATGATCCGTAGATAATTCTGTTGTACATGTTGGTAACGAATTCGTTCTAGTTTTCGCTATGTGCTACCCCTGATGCAGGCAATACAAGAAGCCACAGAAACGTTGCCTTGTGAAAAAAACTGAATTGTTTCAATTTGTCCTAAACGCATTAAAAACTATTATTCTTATAATATCGACTATATCCTATTATAATAATTTATTTTTTTAACTGCTTTCTGTGTTCATTCTCCTCGGACATGAACGCAGAAATTTACGGAAATGAAGTGGAGATGAGTTCTGTTCTTCGAAACATTGCAATTGATGTGTGCAAAGATGAAATTAAGTTTGTGAAAAATTTTATAGACATTTCATTGTCTATTTTGATAAGAGGTTAACCTCGACACACTTTTTGTAGCTAGGAGAGGAGAGCAACTCATACAATGACTTCATTCGAAAAAAATCAAAAAAATTATTGTCTTCTCGTAGCTTCTTAGAGAGTGAATAATCGACACGAGAGATCCTCTCCCTACTAATACCCAATGTCTCCTGGACTTTATCCTTATTTTAGCGCCATATAACTTATAACAGTTGTTTCGACGGAGTCCATGTTGAGTAACTGAGTAGCGCACGAGATGTGAACAACGCTCGTGTGCGCGGACATCGACATGCGTCGACGTAGCCGACGTCACCAACGTTTCGTAACACGCCTTTACGCAACGCTCGTGTCTCCAGTCTAAGGGAGAGGAAAGGACTAGGATAAGTAAAAAAAGGAAGGTCGCGCTATATCCACAGCCTGTTTGTTAAGGTGCTGCTCATCTCATCCATTCGCTTGATTTTGATTGGAAAAATACCGATCCAGACGGAAAACTACCGATCAGAGCAGCCGTCCGCTAGAATTATCCTTTAGACATCGCCTGAATTCGAGGTAGAGTCGAAAATCTCCAAAAATTGCGACTTGATCTCTAAAACCTCCCGGTCAGAGACACTGCAATGGTTACAGTTGTTTCATTGAGCCATCTCAATCACTATGTTGGTTGGGCCAGAGAATTTTCAAAATCCAGAAAATTTCCAAAGTGCGATGTCACACCTGCGGAGCTTCAAAGTACCTTCGCTACACACGAAATAAAATTTTTCTTCTTATAATTTATATATAATACTTATAACGATTATAATAATAAATGCGTTCTCTTCAGACCTAACAGACACAAGTAGTGAATGAATATAATAGATACTGTTATTGGGCCAGCCCCCGGCGGCGGAAAAGTGTGATGTCACACTCGTGGCGTTTGAAAGTTCCATTCCTGTACACGAGACAGAATAAATCTTCGGATAATTGAAATATAATAAGTATAATAATACATCCAACCTCCTCAGACCCAGTAAACATAAGAAGTGGATGAATACATTAGATACCGTTGTTGGATCAGCTCTTGGCTGCGAAAATGATAAATAAAACAGTAGGTAGCGATAGAAATCCATACGGGCCATTCCGAAAATATCCTTCCATACAATCTACGTCGAGACTGGACCAACGGACAAATTTGCAGAGTTTGAGCATTAGAAAAATAGCATATTTTTTAATATTTTGTCAGATACGCTCATTCTCAGATGCGCTAATGCCCATGGTTGACCAAACTTCCGGCCCACTGTGCGTCACCTCAACCTCTGCCCCACCTGCCTTTGCGTGATAGCGAGGGTGCGCCGCAGACAGGTGACTTGACCTACTGTTGAGCTGCAGGTACAGGAAGTCCAAGTCACTTCTTAACTCTTTCCGTAATTAATTCTCAACTCCCATTCATTTATCCCTGATACTTTCATTCAAGTTTTTTTCTCGCCCATCTTACAGTTCGTCTCGTAATGACCTACACAGTTGCTTTCCTCCATTCACTGTTTAAATCATATAATCTATTCAAATATTAGATTTTGTGCACGTGCTCCCGATGATCGAAGGTAATCTTTACGCAATGTTGCCGTGTCGTCTTTGATGATGGCATTAACCATGACGACATTATGTCTAAAATAAGTAAGTATCGTTATGTCTGAAATGAAAATTACATTTTTCTGTTCGATCAAAAATATCATACATTATTAATATTGAAATATATTATGAAGCCATTGCTATTTTTTAAAGAATTCCCGAAAAGTTTTCATTGAATCAAACCTTCTGAATTACTAATAAGTATAAACTTAGGCGCCTAACATCTGTTCATTCCATTTAGTTCGATCAAAATCTGCAATTGCAATAATTTAACTTGGAATGAATTCCATTAGAATAAGGTATTATAAGATAAGAGGAATGTAGATATAACATGATCTCAATTTCGTAATATCATAAGCGAATTAATTGGAAAACTTATTCAAAAACTATTTTAATTGATTTAAAAGAAATCATTATTACAATATTTTAGACATAATTTAAAAAGTGAATGGACTTAAGAAACGGTTGAACGAAATAAACTTTTCCGTGAATTCAAACATGGATTTTAATAAACTTTTTCCAAATTGGCATCCTGATCACGCTCGACAGCTACCGTTTTAGATACCATCTTTTGCAAAATTACATTCTGTAAATGTTGAAAATTTCCTTTGAATAAATTGGGCAAATAGTATTCATAATTTAAATAAAAATGACCCAGAACACTATCAACAAACTGGATAAAAAAGAATTATTTTGGAATGAAAATCAGATTTCTGTATTCGGTTAATTAACCAGGTGAATTTATAGAGAAATATAATTATTATTTTGTAACAACATTCATGTTATTTCTTAACCAAAGGTTTTTTTCGTAACAGCATGGAATTCATGAGTGGTACTCCTACCGCATTTTATAGAGAATTCGAAATAAGCACACTGAGGAAGACAAATCTTCCTCTCAATTTGTTTGCAGTCGCAATGTTATTATGTGTTGCGTACTCGCCGCAAAATGATGGGAAAACTAATTACCTTCCAATTAAATTGCCCAGCATTCAATTACCGTTCGTTGACCTCCGAGGCCGACGTCAACGCCCCAAGGTCACGTGACCTTTTGAATAAATGCATCACGTTCCATTCAGAAGAAATTCCGAAACGTAAAGTACACCGCGCGTGACAAGTTAGTGAACAATTCGAGTCTGGAGATCCCGAGATTATTCATTCCCAGGCCTCCCCTCGCATTGTATGGGTATGATCATAAAACGTCGTAAAGCAAATGGAAGAGTTCGCTTTTCGAGGTATTTCTCTCGGCGCGGTCACTGGCTGTTATCGATTTCGAGAAGCGACCGGGTGGGCGGCGGGCAGGGAGGTGTTTCGAGTGCCGCTCCTCCATTCACCATTGTGAGGAGGGCCTCGTTAGGATGCTGCCTTTTCTCGCGCGCCCCGCCACCCGGATCAGCGCGGGGGGAGGGGGGGAGGGGGAGGTGGGGGAAGGATTGGGGAGAGGCAGACGGCGTCCGTCGCCTCGTCACTGGGCGTCGCGTTCCTTTAATCTCTAAATCTGTTTCGGTGGCTTGGGGAGTTGTTGGAAGCGGCTGATACGTTGTGTGGAGTGTTTGGTTCAAAGGGCTTCCGACAAATATCTCCAGTTATTTGTGTGTAAAAGCTCACGAAAATAATCTCATTATTTATTTAATGCTTTGTTAGGTTACAAATATTTCTATTTGTCTAAATGTTGTCTATTTTATGTTTTGTTTAATGTTATTTGCTTTATTTTCCGGTTATAATCGATTAGCCCTGTAATCAGTTCCAACTTTTTGCAATGTTTATCAATCTCTACCAAGGATTCTACTTCCCTTTGCTACGTTGAACACCTTTCACGGTATCTTCCTACCTGACTTTATTTCTAAGTGTTAGTTTATTCATAATTAAATCAGTTGACCATTTAATTTAAGGTCAATGAATGCCCCCTTCTTACGTTTGAATGAGAAATGGAAGGAGGAAGATGATGTTCAGGGATGTCTGTGGAATGAGCTCCGTCACTCGGTCCCTGAGGCCGTGTCAAGAACTTTTTCGGTTATTATGAGAGTTCTTGGAAGTGAACTATGTGCAGAATATTAGTAAACGTTCTCAGGGGAGAGACTGAGGGAAAGTCTTCCTCATATGTATTCTTCTTCTCAGTGAAATTAGCAAAGAAAAGTTTTGCTTTGGTGTCTTGAGGGAAAATGTATATATTTTGATTTGATACCTGTAGCTGTGAGAAATTGAGTTTGATCGAATTTTCAACTACGTGCGCTTTTGATCGTACGAAAACTATAGAAATCGCTCTCCCGAGGTACTTCGAGTTTTTCCCCCTGTTCTGTGTTCATCGCCCATATCTCAAGCCACAAGAGAAAACGTTTTTAATGGAGCCTTAAAGGCCTAAGGGGGGAGTATTCAACTAGCTAGCACCAATTGTAAAAATCTGCCTCCACCATGCTCTTCGCCCAACATGCGCCATTGAAGGAATAATGCTTCTGCACAGATTTTCAATGAGCAAGCTAGTGCCGCTCTCTCGTGTATCCCTATATCACTTATTTACTTGGGGTTTGTCGAAGGCAGAAGTGCCTCTGTTTTAGAAGTGTAGAACTGAACAATTCAATGACTCATGAGAATTGCCGAATAAAGCCCAACAATTTGCACACGAAATATTCAGTGCGATGTGATATCAAATTCATTTAAGTATATTTTATATTGTATAATAATAATAATAATAATAATAATAGTAAAAAGTTTAACAGTAAAATTAATGACGAAAGTCATCTTCATAATTAAAATTAGTTTTTTTATTAAACTACATTTCAATTCCATAGTTTGCACAATCTCTTCTAATATGCTTATGTATATTTCTAATAAAACGAGAGAACGAGATTAATTGAGGCATCCAATGAGGGAGGGAGCTAAGCGACAAAATTCAAAATATCAATTTATTACGAACGTATTCGATTATGTACACATTGAATATCTCAATAAATCAATGTTTTGAATTTTGTGGATTAGCTCCCTCTCTTAGTTGTTGCCTTAATTGTATTTTAAAGGTATAAATACACGAGATGACGATGGATATTTATGAGAGATACAAAGAGATTTTTGCGGTAAGAGGGGTAAGATATTCGAGACAAAAGACACTGAGTACCGTCGGAAAAGTCCCAAATGGAAGTAGAAATACTGCGTCTAGAAGTGGCGGCTTGGGCGTAGGTTCTATAGTTGCACAATCCCCAGATATTCAAAAAAATCTTATATTTTAGGAATATACATTTTTCTTTTAATGACATTCAATACTCAAGATATTGCACCAATATCGCTTACGTGAAACTATTTTAAAATCAAAGAGTGCAGGTCGAGCGCGCTTCGGCAGTCTCTCCTGCGTCTCGTCCGCTCCCAGATAGCACACCAACATTCTTGTGCAAGTGCATGGGAGGTAAGTGTATCTGACACGCATATCAAGCAAGCAGTTATGTAATCTGTTAATATAGATTTTTATTAAAATTAACTTTAATTAATTTACACGAATTGCTAACGTTATATTACATATTCGTGTTCTGGATTTTGGAAATTATAATACCCTCATCCGATGAAGCCGCATATCCCCAGTTTCTTTGGGCCTTAGGTGTCGAATCGCATGGGACTGTGGCGTGTTGCGGCAACTTTGCATTAAATAATCCGCTGGCCAAAAATCGAGATTTATTTAATAAGTTTCAGTAAATATGTCGCATCTTTAGAACCCAATGAGGTTGAGGCATCATCACTGAAGTGATACAGTTTCGATAATCCTCTTGTTTTACCCTTTTTGATTCCTCCTCCGTTAGTTGGTCATGAGGTGCGTGATTGACGGTTTGTCGTCGGATCTAGAAATATATTTATCTATGCATATGTCTTCTACCTGTCACTGTTCCTGTGTGCATCTATCCGTGAGCATCTGTTTCCGTCATAATCTGTCTTTTTCCTCTGCTGTGACTCTTGGAATTCCGAACTTGAAATTGCCTTCACTTTGAGTGATGAGATACCGGTTGTTGGACCCGCTCTGCTGATCAACTACTTAATAAGGAATTTGCAGGTGGTGATAATGGTTGCTAGAATTAGCCTGACCGATGAAATTGCTGTCGAAATTCTGCCTCTAAAATTATGCAAAAAGACGTGATATCTTTTTTAATATTACTTAGAATATATTAATTCATTATCATTATTTGTAGAATGCATAAGCAAAAAAGAGCCTTCTACCCTGCAAAATCCGAGAGGTGGGTGCATATCTATTGCACTGCTGCTCAAAGTTGAACATATTTTTTGAATTAACGATAATTATTTATCTGAGTTTCATTCACGAATAAAGTTAATGCATCTTTGAAAGTAATATGACGTGAACACCAGACGTTTCAAACCGTAGATCTTCAACATCTGAATGTATGTGAGGAATTTAATTAAATTGTTAGCTACAGGAGATCTATGCGAAATATAAAGACATAAAAATGTAACTCGTTATTTACATATCTTTATTAACGTACGAAATATAGAATCGTTGAAAGTTTCAAGAACTCATTTTGAAAAGTGTTTCTCGCAATAAGGATACATAAATAGTGCACATATAAAAAATATATTTTCAATTGTCTTGCACTTGGAAAATCGATCATGATCGTAGTCATGTGGGTAAATGTACGATATGCAGTATTAGTCGTGCATAGTAGTCGCATAAATGCAGTGAAAGTCGAATATCTGCAATAGTAGTCGTATGGTATGTAGTAAAAGGTTGTATATTCAAGTCACACGTATGTAAATACAACAGGTAAACGTCGAGCTTCATTTTATCAGAACCGGAAGTGTCCCTTATCTCGTTTCTGGGAACCACAATTATTCGCATAAATATGTAATTTTTAAGTCGATAGTCCCATCTCAGTTTCATTTTGCGTTGATATTAGAATAATTCCATATGTAACCCCTCCTGGCAATGTTCTTTTCTTCTGAGTTGAAATGTTACAATGTTAATTGTGTTTGTTATAAAAATAATTTCTAAATCTGAAGGAACCTAAAGATGAGTTATTCTTCACGGCAATATCGATATATTTCCATCCTCTTTGTAATCTATCAATACTGTGAACATGTTTCAAGTAGTTTTGCATTTTGTGGCTTTTATTTATTCACAGATTCGAATAAAATTTTCCTTGGTCATTACCAAATAAATATTTTTTTTTAAGAAAGAAGATGAACTGTATTTTTAATTCACGTCTATTTCGTTTTAACGCATTTCCTTAAATGGACTGTGACCAGCGAATGCTGCAGTAGTAACTATTTCAATAATACTAATGTAGACACGTAAAAGAATGTTGCAATTTAATTTAAATTTAAATTGAAAACTTACTGCAACTAAAGCAAATAAAAATACTTTATAAACCTATTTTTTTATAATCACAAACCGCATCACACAAATTAAAATAAGAAACATTTTGTTTTACACAAGCTACCGATAGTTCTGATGAACCTACTGGTATTTATCTACCTTTTCATAGCAAATATTTGTCCACCCACACTTCCAATTTTAATGTTCAAAATTCCTTTGAGACTACCTACAAAAGCTCGAGTACCTTCAAGAACAAGGTCATAAACTACTATTAAAAGTTGCGACCAATTTCCTTTGGTGAAAAATGTCGTTCCTATATATACTTGCAAAATTGATAAAGATACTCAGTTACGAGATATCATCGCTAGCTCGTAGATATCATCACTTTTACAGACGGAATCACCACTACCTACGAGCGATGTGCTAGATCAACTGACAAGGAAGATGATGATCTGTTTGAAGTCACCGTCCCAAGAACAGTGTTCACAGTACTACACGGCGGCACTTTGCGCCAGGATGCATTTCGCGAGGCGGCGTGGTGCCTTCCGTGTAGTACGTTAGTCCCGTGGTGAAGAGGGGGCGGGTAGAGGGAGCCACCGGCCGAAAGCTGTCCCGAAGCTGGACCGCTTCCCGGCCGAGCTGGGCTGGACCGCCGCGCGCACTCGGAGCGGAGCGGGAACAGGTTCAAGATAGTTAAGGAATGGAGCATGCATAATGCATGAGGTGATGGCCGGCGCGGCGCGGCGCGGGGCGGTGGGCAGGGGCGAAGCGGGTGCAGGTGGGAGTGGGAGAGGGGCGCAAGCGGAGTCGCGCGTCGCCCCCTCCCCCATCCCGCTCGTCAACGAGCATCCGATGGGCAATGGACGACCTCGCGGCCTGCGCGGGCACAACTGGGTTAGCGATGACTTCTCTGCACAATGAGACTTGGGGATGAAATTCTGAATCATCACATCGCCATCACCGACACCATTACTTTCACCATCACCATTGATGATGACCATGATGATGATGATCATCCTTCACGGTGCAATTTCTTCAATGGAGGGCGATCAAAATACCAGGGATGGACGAATCGATTAATTGAAACGAAGCTGGTTTCCTCTTGCGCAGCACAATGTGTATAAATCCTAAGAATGCTCTTGAGAAAATTTTCTCAACCACGTACGAGGCACCTAAATAGGAATGACTTATGTGTTTCATTATAACTGCCACTCTTAATGGCGTTTAAATTGACAATTATAATGAAATTTTACAAAATTGAAAACAAGAATTTAATGCTGAATTTACGTTCAGCGATCCCCAAAACTTTACAACAAATTTTCATGTGAAAATATCGTAAAATAAGAATGTTATGTCCAAAAGTCTCAAAACGCACGATTCCCTACACCAGACCCAGCACATTTTGTTTAAATTTCTCGATGGCCCATGTTACTATCATTCAAATCTACTGAAATGTTGCAAAATTTTTTTGCAAGCTAAGAATGGATATAAAACATAACCCTCATTTTATGGACATCTTAATGAGTAATTGAAGCACTCGGGATATGCCACCTCAAGTGGATGATAATAATAACCTGCCTCAAGTGGATTTTTCACCAGAGGCAATTGAAAGTTCAAAGAATTCTGTAAACAGGCGATCAACATAAACAATCTTATTTATTGAATTAATAGATACTGCTTACTACATTAAATTGCTCTATTTTGCCAGCGGCTTGACAACCTTTAGCAGAAATGAAAAAGTTAAATGTCTCTATTTGGTTGTTGAGTGGACTACCGTTGTCTAATCCCGAGCGCCTCAACCACGCACTATTTCTTAGCAGGTTCCTAGGATTTTTACCGCATCACCGCAACTATTATGTCTCTTATTAATTATGATGTAATACTTGTAGGAAATCAAATTTGTGTACAGAAGCCAACGTTAGGAATTGCGAAAATAATATTTACCCCGAAACCTAGAGTGTCGGCGTTAATATTATGAAGGGCTTCGAAATGGTCTTTCACAGATCTTATTTCCGTTCGTGAACGTGAATCAGTGACGCCGTTAAGATGTCCTTACCAATCAGCCTATGATTGAATGATCAGTGATTCCGGGAGCGTCAATTGCCAATATCATTAGTCCCCTAAATGTAATGCATGTTTTCGTTCAGGAAGTGGCGGTGATCTTCCTGAGCTGGATGGTGAGATCTGGCAACGACCTACCGTCGGCTAGCGGAGTTTTCCCCAAACAGGTATCTCCCACCAGTGGGGCACCGCCCCAGCCGGGACAAGATCTGAGCTCTCGACCGCTCTCCCAGCAAGTTTGGTAGTGTAGTGCATTTAAATGTATGTGTAAATAAGGAGTAGGATAGGGCAAGAAATGAGAAGGAAAGATAGCGTTCCGCAGCCTTTTTGATACGGTACTGCTCAAGCATTCTTCTTATACTGATCGGAGAAACCACGGAAAACTACCAATCAGAGCAGCCGAACGCTAGAATTGTCCTCCAAACACAAACTGAATTCAACCTGACAAGCTAGTGTCGAAAATCCTGCTATCGTTAGGACTCGAACCTAGGACCTCCCAGTCGGAGGCACTGTAGTGACAACAGTTGATGCCCTGAGCCACCTCCTCCAGACCTTGTTATTGGCGTACATTGTTATTGGCGACCTTGTTATTGGCGTATTATTGAGATCTTACGAATGGAATATTCTCCACCTCTACTACCGTCATATGTGTAATCATACCGCACATTGGCCACTCGAGCTCGAAACCGCGAAATGGTAGTGACATTCTACAGTGTGACACAGGCGTTCAAACATTTTCAAGACATTCCGCCACAATGCTGATGCATTCTCTTAGATAACATTATTGTCATGGCTGATGAAATTATGATCTCTTGTTTTTAGTGCTTCTCTCTTCATAGTTTTACAGCAATAAATCTTTTCTTCTCTCTTTTAAAGTTAAAAATGAAATAAACATTGTTGTGCATTGATTTACTTCAAAATACTTATTCAACAAAAAGCTTCATCGTATACTGCGACAGTATGAAACCATAGAATGTGTAACTTTCGAAGTAATTCTCTGAGAATGACATTCAAATATCGTACAGAAATTTCAACAAAATAATTTACCTTTTAATATAAGGTTAGTAAATGTAGCTTAAAGTCACAAACAAGCAATTTCACGATTCTCACTAACTTCTCTTTGCTCGATATTTGACGACATTGCTTTCTTTTATTCTACCCAGAATATTTACGACAACATATTTTATATCACACTTTGATTGCGTTGGACTGTGTGTTGGCATATGGCTTCCTGTCCATTCATTATGTTCTTTAATAGCCTGCTTTTATTTATTAATTTAAATTTCTCTGCCCAGTAGTAAATTAAATGTAGAGAGTAGGTGATTAATCTTACTGCTAGTGAACTGTTTTACATTTGAAATATAACAATTAGCATAGGTGATATTACAAAACAGAACACTTGAAACTCCGTTTGAGAACGACACACCCACACGTCCCACACGTTCGACTCAATATATCATTCTAAGGACATTTACACACGTCGGGATATTTATTGATACGAGATCGACCGACTCTATCTTGATATAATTTCACTGCGACTGTATTCTTCTATACTCACCTGTCCTCCTCGAAATATGATACAAATTCGTAGACCATTATTGACAATATTAGAATAATAAACACAATGCATCATTCTTCCCCAATTTTTATTCAGAAATTCCAATTCGAAATGAATATGATCGAAAATATTATCACGATATAATGAACAAAGCATAAATGTTTCTGATTGATCCGCTCTTCACGTATCGTACAAGCAAAACATTTTAATTACCTAGTTTGATTACTGATTATCACAAATTTTTGATTTGTGAAAGAATTAAGACGAAGTCAAAAATGTTTTCTCCTTCAAGGAAATGAAAGTTAAAGTATAATTTCAGTTAATAAACTCCCTAGCATCTCGTTATTATTAATGCCTAATAATGGAAAAATATTGAACACAATGAGAACTTTTTTGTAACATTAAACAATTTTACCCCGCTGTGCAAGGAAATGAGGGTAATGTTTTTCACTGTGCAAATTGTGAGTTTTTTTTCCACCCGTCAATTAATTTTGATTATCAAATAATCAAACGAAATTGGGAATGATGTAGAATCTATCAACCACAATTGAGAGAATGAAACGACCGATTACGAGAATGTAGATATCTTATTTTTTCCCATGTTGTTGGAA
The DNA here is from genome assembly GCA_031308135.1 of Acheta domesticus. Taxonomy (NCBI): domain Eukaryota; kingdom Metazoa; phylum Arthropoda; class Insecta; order Orthoptera; family Gryllidae; genus Acheta; species Acheta domesticus. Next base: position 74,070,074 of record JAHLJT010008756.1, read on the forward strand.
CGTCGTCATATATCATTGAACGATGGCGCATCACAACTTATATCAACGAAAAGCATCACAACTAATACCACCGTGCTAAGGAACACAGCTTGCTTCCGACCTCGCTACTCGCTTTTGAACTTCTATTGCGTTGCGTGTGCGTTTTTCTGGTACCTACAAACCATTTAGTGGTTCTGAAGAGCTCCAGGTAGAACAGGAATGTCTAACTTGCAAGGCCTTAACGACCAAACAAGGCCTCAAGGGCCACAGCTTCAATATGGTTGCGGGCCGTATTTATATTACTTGGTCTATCCACACCTGACTACACCGTATTGTTGATCGCGGCAGTTTGCCCAGGTGCTTTGAAACGGAGGAGGGGATGAAACCATGTGTGATAAGTTCGTATCATGCGTAATGCAGAGAAACACATTGGGATGATTTTGAATTCCTGAACTCGAACAAGATAATTCTTAAATCTAAACTTAACCTATTTTTACATTAAAGGTGTTCTCCACGGCCCTGCACTAAGCGCGTACACTAAGCGCAAAGTTCTCGCCCGACGTAGATGTAGGGGAATTTTACTTCTAACTGATAACCTTTCGTGGGCCGCAATAAATGGCACCGCGGACTGCCAGTTGGACAACCCTGAGATAGACTTCACGTCCTGTCGTGGAGCTTTCTTTCGAAGTTGCAGTTACCAGAATAACGAGCGCACGGATATTGACATCCGCAGACGCCGATGCTTTCGGCAACTGGAGTTCATACTACTATAGTGCGGGATGAAAAGAAAAATAAGAGGAATTACCACACCATGTTCCAGGAGGAGGAGAAGGAGCACGTTTTTAAGCATGTTTTAAAATGAAATTTAGTTACGACTTCTGTGGTTCAACTGTTAGCGTATGGAACTGTTTTACCCAAGTTAAGGAGTTCAAATCCGATCGAAGAGGTGGGTTTTTAAGGACGAAAAAGTCCTTCGTGTGCCCTTCTTCGGAGGAGAAGTAAATCCATATGACCCACGTTGTTGATTTACTGCATGTGACAGATCCTCAAGCCTAAAAGAATCCTCTGAGCTAAATTCTTATCGCCTGCTTCTTCGCCCGAGAGAAATCTTTTGCTGCTAGATGCTGAAAGAGATGGCGAAAAGAGCGTAGCGAAATTTGCGTGAAGAGGTGGAAGAATAGGTTTGATGGTCCGAGCCTTGTCACGTAAACTAAGAAGTCTTTGAATTGAATTAATTTTGTAAAGTGTAGATGCGATGTGATACAATGTAATATGATGTGAAACTCCATTTCTCAGCTTAACGAGGTACTAATAGGTTTACGCCTATGTCGACTGCTGACCACAGAAAGAGTCTGCTACTATGAAAGATGGTAAGGTAACAATGGAGGGGATGAAGATGATGGAGAAATTAGCATTAATGATTTACGTTCAGGTCGCAAACATGATGGCACGAGGGAGACTATCTATGAGGAAAAGACCTATATCTTAAGCGGAACTCGAAATCGCAGCGTTAGGTTCCGTATGCATTCCAAATCTTGCATCACCGATGCTGGCATAAAAGATAAAATGCTCTATATCAGTGGTGTCAATCAGTGGCCTTCTATTGGTGACAGTGGCACGCCCTGCGGCATCGTACCATGCCACGAGCTTCTCTGCGCAACTAGCGTCGGGAAAGGAAACTGTTAGTAACCCCGCCGTTTTACAATTGTGATGGCGTTGTCTCTTGCGGCGGGGTGATGAACTATGTGGAGGGGCGATTTCGAACGAACTCCCGCTCGTGGCATCGGCCTTTACAACACTGCTCTACATTCTCTAATATTTCACCGGCTGAAGTTAGCTCAGAGCCACATTGAAGCTGTTTCTGCGGCTGACTCTGTTCGGGAGGTAATCGGGAGGACGACCGGGAAGAGAACGGTAATCAATCATTTCTAAAAATTCGCAATAACTTGATTTTTGAGTTGACATTTTCCTACTTGCTAAATGTTGTGTTATTATAATGAAGCAAAGCATTGGGCCGTTTCATATAACGTACCGGATTAAGATAATAAAAAATCTTAAAGTTTCAGAAATCGATAAGTTTTGGCTCCGTTTTTCATTTTGAAACACTTCCAAATGGTTTGCCCGCATTTTGTATTAAAATATACTACGCCCATTTTTTATTCATTGTTTAAAGTAACGATTATCATAAGTGCGTTTCCGAAATTTGTTCAGTTCTGAAAAATATTTGGGCGTAAATTTGAAGAGTTAAAAAGAAATTGTCGGTTTCTGAGATCTGATATAATAAACCAAGATATAATGTATAATATTATGGAGGTACGTCAAAAACGCCCCACACTTTAAACAAATTGTTTGTCACATTAATCGCTTCTCGAAACATAAACCAAGCATAATACTTTGCACTGAAATATGAAGATATTTGCAAAACCGAAACCGTTTCATTGGATTACGATTCTAGTAATACATTAAATAAAACGACGATTTCGCTTTCAGTTTCACTACTTAAACGGAGTTTAATTATTTATAGAATGGTCTCGGAAATCTCGTAAGTTGTAGTATTCTTTTATTTGACATCGAATAGAATGGGCTTCTTTGTCTATTAAACCAATTTCGACTGGAATGTTGCTACAAGGTAGAAGCGCACAAGCCCGAACTCTGGATGCTTATTTTTCCGAGTAAATTTTGCCGACGTAACAAAATGTTTAGCAAAAGACTATGTGATAAGCAAAAGATTTTAAACCGTTACGTGGTTGGTTTGATGCCTTGATTCTAAGGTTTACAGAATAAATTTTACAGTCCATGAAAAGATGATGCGTTCTCACATTGGAGATCTCCGTTTGCCTCGCCTGTGTTCGAGGAGATTCACGTTAGCTATGAGATAATTCAGTGGCAGTACTGCTGTTACCTTCGTAGCGTCGAAGACTTGGAAGTCCTAGGATTCTATTCCCGACAGTGACGAATTTTCAAAATCAACCGCTTGAGATCTAATCCAACCGATGAAGGAGAATTCTAGCGGCCGGCAGATCTTATTGGGAATTTTCCGACTAATATCAGTTGAATGTGCGAACAGTAGCTCAATAAACGGGCCGCGCGCAAGCCTTTTTTCCTCATCCTTCACCTCTCTTCTCTTACACACACACACACACACACACACACACACACACACACACACACACACACACACACACACACACATACACACACATATGTATGGCACTACCACACATGTAGGGACCTCCTGTTCAACTCCTTTCAAAACTCCTACATACAAATTTTTAAGTGCTATGAAGCATTGCAAGTTGTGTTTTTGCAATTAGTATTCAGATCTTTCATGACCTGCAGCCTGTCGAAGGGCGGAAATCGGTCCTGCGACCGTTGCGTCGTACGCCGCGCCGCCGCTACCAGCCTATCTGTCGTCGGCAGGGTCTCAGTTGCCTCGGAGGGCATGCAGGATGACAAAAAGAGATGTTTACATGGCAGGTTAGAAAAGACAAGAAGGTCGAACATACGTATGAAAAATCCAAATAGTACAAGTATTGCAAAGGTATGGGTCCCTGAAAATGTGATCTCGATTTAGGATAAATAAATACGAGTACATGCATGCATACGTACTTTTTACTTTTGCGTTAAAAACAATTTTTTCACAATAATGGAATCTAAAAAACGTTTCTTTTCCAGATTTCTTAAAAATAATATTGGTTTACGACAGTGGCGGCTGTGGCAGGGAGGTTCAAGGGGAACCGCCCTCCCAAATATTATACATCCATCTTTCCTTTTCTTTCCTTTTGTATAGTATTTTATGTTAAAGTAGTTGTTCGCCTTGTTATTTTCCAATTTCAGAATTCCAAAAGCCCGGCATTTCATGTTCCGTGTTTCCCTTCATTGGATAGGTGCGTTCAAGAACTGTGTCCTATTACAGTGTAACGTTGGCGTATGACGTTGCCGTAAGCTCAATGCTTTGGAGTTGTGAAAATTGTAACATGGGACTTGCAAATCGCGGCTGTCTGCAAGAGTCTTAAAATTTCTATAGATTGGTTTCTAAAGTATTAAAATTAATAAAAAATGTATATTTTATGTTTCTATTTTCAGTTTTATGTTTAATGCATGGTATGATTTAAATTTAAAGGAGTAAAACAAATTGGTTTTTCGAATATTAAATGTATCCATAGTCTCCGGTTCTCTTCCCACAGCCCATCCACTTCCCATTTTGTGCCCCCCTCTCAAAATTGTTTCTGAAGCCGCCACTGGATTACGATATCCTTTCAACAGACTTAGGTAGAAGAACGTGTGTCACTGTGCACTTCAAACTAAAAAGAGACCAAAGGATATGACTTTTGCCCATCGTCGTGAAAGAACGAACGCGCTAGAAAACTGACGTAGTTCATAGACGTCGTGTAACATTCCTGGCGTTGCCGATGCAAAGGTTTGCCCGCAACAGGAGGTTCGGAGATCACGGAAGGTCTTGATGGAAAACGCCTCTAAAACGCTGTTTCTAATTCTCCATAGAACTTCATAATTTGAGTGCGGGTTTCCATGGTCGTCTATCAGCTGTCGCAATTTCATATGAATCCGAATACCCAGCACGGTGAGTGTTGGGTGTGAGGACCGGTGCGAGGGCCCACTGCGCGCTGCCGCCCCCGGCGTGCGTCGGGCGTCCATCTAAATCATCGCTCGTTTGTTTAGCGCCGACGGCGCCGCCGCGCAGCCGCCGGCATCTGTCACCTCGCCTCGGCGGCGGCGGCGGACGTGGGAGGGGGGATAATTGAATGACGAGATCTTCCCTAAACGATTACAAGGCGAACGAGGTTAAGGAAACAGAGTTATTGCTCAAATGGCGGGCGGCCCGGCCGTCCAGACGCTGCGTTCCCGAGAGGTATTTGTAGCACTGAAGGTGAAATAAAGTGTGCCGATAATGCATACTTTTTCAGCCTTGGTAATAGATGGGAATGGACGGTAGTGGGTAGTGTAGCTTAAATCGAAATGCTTTGAGATCTGGAGATTACCGGATGGGCTGAGAAAATTTTTCGACAATTCTCGTTCAACACGTATGGAAGATCTGTTGGTATTGAATTTGTAGCCGGAAATGTATAACGTAAAATCTGTGTTTGACAAATTGGATAGTTTAGTTGAGTTTATTATTTGAAGCTAAATTGTTGCACTGCAATATTTTTGGGTTCTTTATTAGTTTACGTCCCCCCACAGATTACTCTAGTAGACATGTATCACAAATATGGATTGTTTTATCATTACATCTTTGAATCTAATTCAGATCATTTCGTTTTTTCATCATTTACAGAATATAAATATTGGCATTTTGACAATTAATTTACTTTTCTTTAAAGTGTCATGCAAGACTCCTGAAATAAATTTCTGAAAATCCTGAAATAACATTCCAAACGTTCATTCTCGAAATACCGTATTTTCTCTGAATGCGGCCCCCTTCATGTAAAAGCCCTTCTCAGGTTTTAGTATGAAAATTTCCGAATTTTTTTCTTTCGCATTGAACTCCGTCACTGTGAAGGAAACAACTATTCCTAACATCTAAAGACCAATGCTATCTCTAGAGCGATTTTCCGCTGTGCGTGCGTCAGAAGGGAACTCATGATATCTATTCATTGTAACAATATTTGAAGAATAATTGTTAATTTTCAAACCAAATACCTCAGTTAATTTCGAAATACTCGCATATTAACCCCCTCAATTTTTGTCCTTATATATTCATTAAAAGGGACCGTCTGTTACACCTATTTTCAGCAAGTTAATAATTGAAATAATATATTCGTATATTTTGGAGAGACGAAAACTCCTAATATAAAAGAAATCAATATAATCTAGGAGTGAAAAAGAATATTATTTTCATTCAGCTAGAGCCTGGCTACCCCTCCAGTTCTAGATGTTTCTAGAAGTCTATATGTCTAGATGTCTATATATCTCTCTTCCAACCGACTCGCTATCCATTTAATCATCACATTCCCCTAGTCATTCTAGTAATCGGAGTATGTAAACAATTCAGTGTTCTAATTCACCAAATCCCCTTATCTAAATCAAATTCTGGCTATTGTCCAGTACTTATTTTATTTAGCACTAATTTTCCTTTCTCCTCGAGCTTTACTCAAACCACTAAAAAAAATTATGAATTGGCAGACTTTTGAAATGCTCACAGACTCCCTAACCCCACCTCCGCGCTTTTACCGTCAAAAGAGAAACAGCGATCGAACATGATCAAATCACACTACGGCAGGCTCAACACCTACATAAAACAGCTGCTTAAGATAAGGCAAATTCTAAGACACGTGCAAACAAGTACTGATCATTCCAATATTAAAGCCAAATAAATCCATCGAAAAACCCCCTCTGGTTACAGACCAATAAGCCGCTTACCTAGTATTAGTAAAATATTTGTGAAACTAATTTTTATCGGACTTTACGACTTTCTCTCTGAAAACAACAAAATTCCCCCCCTGCCCATTGGCTTTCAGACCGAACCTCTCCACCTACCTCCAATCCCTCAGGATTATGGAAGATATGGCCTATGCTTTTCATCGTACATAATTTCTTACTGCCGCTTCCTAGACTTCGCTCAAGCATTCGACCGTGTATTGCATCAGGGCTTCTTGTACAAGCTTCCTAACGTAGAAAATACGGATTATTTATTCAACGTAATTCACAACTTCGTATCTGATCGCAAGGTAAAAAATTACATTTCACCTCCATCAACAGTTCACAGTCCCACTGGTGTCCTTCATGGCTCCCCCTCTTCCCACTCCACTTAATACCTTCACTACTGATATCCCCTCTGGAGTTAACCACTCAATGGCATTGTACGCGGACGACACTGTCATTTATACTTCAAATTTGCAACTCTCTGATGTCATTTCTCAACTTCAATCGGCATTACACTCCTTTTGCTTCTGGGCCTGCTCCTGGAGATAAATATTAACCCCTCAAATTGCGAGGCGACGTTACCAAAGATATTTCTATAAACAATTCGATCATTCCTTGGACCCCAACAAATAAATCAATTAAATATCTCGAAGTTTTCATTGACTGAATCTTAACCCTTGAAAATGCGAAGCTAAGATTTTTTCGTTTCGACGAATTAAAATCTCCAAAATACTTCCATAAATAATTCTATCAAATAGAATCCCATCAAATAAACTTACCAAATACCTGAGAGTTTTTTCTTGAAACCCGACTGTCAAGAAAGCCCAATATCTTAAATGAATTCAATAAAGCAAAGGTACAATTGGTATATTTATTTGGATTCTACCTCACGTAACATGAATGTTATCTACCTTTTCTCGTCTCCTAGGATCATATGCCTCCTCTCAGATATAATCTTGATCATTCTTTTAATCGAAACGCTGTTTACCTTCTCATCTAACCGAACTCGCAAGCAAACTAGACTTCAAAATGCAATCATATTCTGTAAACAGAACGACATCCGAAATAACTCCAAATCAGGATGAAATCGGTTTCGCGCTCACAATTTGCTCAGCTGGCCGTTGACAAGTTCCCATAGAGGGGAAGAAGCAGTTGGCTTTCTTCAAGAGAATGCTTCAGAACTGCCAAGCTTTATCACAGAGACATTTCTTAAAATCATCTGTTTTTACGCACACAAAAAATTAATCTTTATGCCAGAAGAGCGACTTTGTAGATGTCAAGCCCGTGAACGGGCTCAGACCTACCGGCGACTTTCCTGCCTTGCCAGCACGGGTATGTGTAATTAGCACGTTGACATCTCCACGCCGTATTCGGTCTACTCAATCTGAGAAGTGAATTTTCTCATCGCCACACAGCAACATATACAAGCTGAAAATATAAGTAGTTTCCCGTAATTTTGAGGGCAATTTTAAAAATATTAAATTCAGGATTTTTTCAAAAAACTGCTTCATTTTTTGTCTTTAAACTTTTGGTGGAAATGCACTGTATAAAATGACAAACGCCATTTTCTGTATTATTTTCTTGTTTTGTTTTAGAAATAACACTGTATTTTTTCAGAAATAACAATGAATTTTTCATATATCTCTCTCACGTCCTTAATGTTTACCTTACTGGTAATTTCGATATATAATTTAATTTGTTAACATAATAATCCTCGATCGCTATAGTAAAAGTTTGTACTTCTTCAGTCTTTCCCACCAATTGCAGTGTTACCGATGCGTAGCGAAGTACTGCGCAAATCTTAAGTTCATAGGTTGCCAACCTTTATCCCCTCTCGCAAAAACACTAGATTACATTTGTCTACATAGATTACGCGCCCTTTGGTTAGCGTGCTCACTTTCCACAGCGTAATCCCGGATTCAATTTCCGGTCGGGGCAAAAATTAACTGTGAGATTTCCTTGCAATGTCCCAGTATCTGTTTGTGTGTGACGATGAGAAAGCTCACTTCTCAGGTTGAGAAGACCAGAAATACGGCGTAGGGATGGCTATGTGCTAACCACACTCTCCCTTTAACCCATGGCCGCATGCCGGCACGCCACTGGTAGGCCTTAGCTCGTAAGCAGCTGTTATGCGATAGTACATACATACATAGATTACGCAGAGTACGTGTATATATTGTTTACGTATTCTACGAAACTGAACGCGTAAACGCATTCAGCGGTAAGATCCAGTGCCCCCCCCCCCGCCCAGAATGGATATATTGGGTATGATTGCTCAACCCTCACACCACAGCCAGCTGTAATCGAGTATTCAACTTCTATTTCCCCGCCAATTGAATCCAGGAAAATTGTGCGGGCTTTTTTGTAACGGTTCTGCAAAATGATAAAAATTAAATAGTAAATTATGTATTTCTGTAAATCTCTCTTCATCAAACCGTTTGAAACCCAATACATGTCTATTTTCTATAATCTTCAATAACACATTTTATAAATAAAATTGAGTTTTATTTCTTGTATGGCTTATAATTTGCTTGGTAACTCCGAATCTATTTATCTGTCATTCTTTAACACTTTTTGCCATAGTTGCAGTTCTCGAAATTTACTTTCTGTGTAAAAATCTCGCATTTCTTCTTAAACACATTATATTTACTCCAAATCCTATACACGTTTCATTTCCTTACCTGCATCGAAAAGTTTGCAAATTTTTTTCAGAAGGAACAATGGAATACAATTAAAGAAATATTAACAATAACTGAGCTACAAAATCTCCAAAACTTCTGAATACTACATCGTTGCGAAACGCATATTGCGCGAACTCAATATGCACCAGCACACAGTTAATTCAAATAAATTGTAGCATCAGAATGATGGACATTTCTATTCAGTCTTTTGAATATTGTGCAAGTGTTAACAGAGTAACAGTTTTTATGTATTTTGGAGGCCAGCAGTATTGATTTTCCAATCAGTCTACAATCATTCAATACAAATCGTTGCCTTTTTACTGCACACATAATGGTACTTTAGAAATGTAGAAAATTGGTGTTCAGTCCTGTATCACAAAAATCTATTGTTCCCTTACATAAAGGGATGAATTAACGGCGTCAGTCATTTCCTCGTAGGTATTACAAAAGAATTAACATGCACATGTTCTAAAAATATTAAAGAGAAGAACTGACAAGAAATCAATTGTAAATCACCAAAAAAATATTTCTTCAAAATCAACGGCACATCTCCTATTTAAGGCATTACTTTTTTGCTTTCTCGCTACCGCTTACGCAGTAGAGAGAAAGTTACGTAATGCTGCGGGAAAAACGGCGAATTTTCGGCAGAAAAACTCTTCATAGGGCCGTGGTAACGATAAGGGGGGGATAAATCCAGTTGCTAAATTTAGAAAAAAAATCCTCTGACACGTGGTGTAGACAGAATTTATGTGTCCTTGATACCGAACAATCGATTGACGGATTGGTGAAAAAAATTTATACCGCGTTAAAAAATGGTTTACAGAAAAGAAAAATTAGCTATGTTTGACACAAAAATGTCGCAAAAAATTTCTCAGATTTTGAAAACTTGAACATGGCATTATTTTTCGATGTTTTTCACGAACACATTTCATTAAGAAAAAATGTTTACTTTCATAATTGTAGTTATAGGAAAACGCCGAAAAAATTTATAATCTTTCAATTTTCGAATAATCACGGTTTTCAATGAACCTGAGAGGTGCGCCATTCTCTTAAACGTCCTTCACGCTATCGAACAACAAAATTAAATCAACAACGATAGAACTATTTTTTTGAAAATTGTGGAAATGTCCCAGGGGCTTCATGTAAAGTATCCCCCCGAAATTAAACTTTCTGCTGAGGAACGCAGTACACTCCAAGTCATCTTATCCAAAGAATGTTCACAAACCAACCACTCTACATTATCAGTTGCAATGAGAGATGCTTTAAAGGTCACACGGCCAGATGGAGGAGGAGAAGAAGATAAATTGCGATTGTAATTGACCGACAGTGCAGCTTACATGCTGAAAGCGGGCGAATGTCTTAAAGATTTCCATCCAAGTATGCTCCATGTCACCTGTCTCGCGTATGGACTCCGCCGTGTAGCTGAAAAGACGTGGGAAGAACACACTATAGTCAAGAAAATCGTTTCTTCAGTGAAGGTTTTCTTGAAAACACCAAATCGAGCGGTTATATTGTATTTAGATGGATAGATTCAGAGTCCTTTGATACCGCTGCCTCCATAGCCTGTAATGACATGGTGGGGAACGTGGCCATCAGCAGCAATGCATTATTACGAAAATTACATATGCATCGTAGAGGTAATTGATTCACATAATGAACATGATTCAGCCGCCAATATAAGTGCAAAGAAGGAATTGCATTCAGAATCAGCAGTACAGAAGTTGAGCTTTGTCAAGGCAAATTGTTCTCACTTTGAATGTGCAATTAAAAAATTAGAAGAATCTCCATAACAGAACCGTTGAAGAACGCTCACCATAGTACAAGCGTTGCAAGTCGTAAGGAGATAAGAAATGAAATGGCACCAAGGCGTGAATCTATAAGAAGAAAGTGCCATTTTAGTGCCCAGTCCAGCTTTGAAAGTCATAGCAACAATCTGCTCTGTTCTCGGTGGAGAAAATGCGCATGAATCAATGATTTGAATTGTAAGAAAATTGCTTAAATTAAGTAGACACCTCTTACATCGTGCGAAGTGGAACGCAGTTTCTCCACTTTCAAGGCAGAAGAGGGTTTACGCCTGAGAATGTTTTAAAGATCTTTGTTGTTTAGTGTCATACTAGGAGTACAAAGTGATTACTGCTAAGTGTAATTCATGCAAATACGAGTATATATTCCAAAAACCTTACAAATTCCTAAATTGAAGATGTAAGATCCTATAAAATCCTAATACACCGATAAATAGAACCTAATATTAACTTTTTAAAACCTAAAACTCCGTGGCTTAGTAATGAGGCTTAAAAGCTAATCCGAAAATGATTAAATAATATTGTTATTTAATTCATTAAGGTTCAGATCGTCATGGAAATATTAAATAATATAACAAAAAAGTAAGGTTCAATGTGTTTTTAAAGACGATCACCTTATTCTTCCTAATTAGTAATACATGGTTACGTTTCGGAGATTTACTTTCTCCATCTTCAGACACTGAAATTGTATTATTTAAAAATCAACATATTGTAAAACACGAACATTACAATTTTCATTTTAAAAATTGACACACTTACATAATTAAAACATCTCTATTTACATTTAATAAGAAAACATGCCACCAGTCACATTGAATTGAAGACAAACGTTTACTTGTTGAAAGTAGTTGGCCGTCTACATCGTCTAAAAATTAAAACAAATTGAAATAACAACACTCATCTTTTAATAAGGATAACAATATTATTCGGTTACAATGCTTCATATATATTATAGACAACAACTCATCAGACACATAGTCTTATTAAAACATATTCATATACAGGGTGTCCAGAAGCTCCCGTTACAAAAAAATACCCCAAATTCTGTGTTGCACGTCATGAAAAATGGCAGGTCCAGTTTTTTCGAAAAAAATTTTGTCTTTGAGAAAATTGAGTTTAAAAGTCACTTCCGGGCCGCGAAATTCAAACCGGCCGCTACGACACTGCAGACGGCGGCGACTCCTGCGCGGAGCATTTCCTCGTTTCTCCGCGTAAACGGTGAAACAGTCGAGTAATATTCTGTATAAAAATAATAAAAGCATCGCGTAGCTTACACTAGAATACGTTAATAGTATAAAATGTTTGTAGGTTCTGTTTAATAAATATTTTAAATGTACTTATTGAAAATTCAGTTTTGTTCAAAATGATAGCCACGGTACACGGCTACTTCTGTTTACTCTAAATACAATTAAATATTGCCTGAGAGTAAATTAAAAGAATTCATTCAAATGACCCCCCACGTACATACATTTTTATCGAGGTCATTTTACTAGTTGATACTTTTTAATGGAAAATATTTTGCAGATCAATGCAGAGCTTGAACTGCATTGACTCGACGTTGTTTTCAAAACGATTGCGAATCAGATCGCGCGCTAATTTTGTATGCGGTCGATGCCACTATCGTCATCAAAATGTAACTGTCGTCATCAACCCTCGAATTGCGTGCGACCGTTTCCACGAACGGAAGATTGTCATTGTGAAGTGCATACAAAGCACCCGCGAAAGAGGGCCGTCTGAATGCAAGCGCTCCACATGACTGCACGTACATACGGCGCGCTCACACGACACTCACGCACACTAGTGCACATGCACAAATGCACTCGCCCCAGCGTTCGCTGCACGCATCCCGCCCCCTTCTCCCACTCCACTACCCGGTACTCCCATCGCTTCCATCTCACCCTGCCCCTGCCTCCGCCCACTCCACCCCCCATCCCACCTCACCTCGCTCCATCCCACCCCGCTCCGCTCCGCCTCGCCCTGTTCCGACCCATACCGCTCCAACCCACGTCGTACTCCAAAACCCACTCCATCCCAATCCCTCTGGCACCCCACTTTGCACCGTTCCACCCCGCTCCACACACCTCGCTCCACCCTACCTCATTCCGCCCTACACCACTCCTCCCCACCCCAACCATTTCTACCATAGACCGCTCCTCCTCACCCCACTTCTCGCCAACCATATTTTCTGCAGCTCGCTCCGCTGGGACCGCTCCACCATACCCCGTTCCCCTGGACCCCGCTCCTCCCCATCTCTTCCACTACTCACTCCACCACACCCCGTTCCACCACACCCCGCTCCACCACACCACTCTCCACCACACCCCGCTCCGCGACACCACTCTCCATCACATCCCTCTCCGCCGCACCCCTCTCCACCGCATCCTCTCAGCTCCACTTAAACCCACTCCGCCACTCCACTCCACTCCAACCATCTCCGCCATTCCACGCTCCACCACTACCCCTTCCGTCACTCCCCACTCCGCCACTCTCCTCTTCGCCACATCCCGCTACTCCCCACACCACTCCATCTAAACCCGCCCACTTCACTCCATCTCCGCCCTATCCCACTTCACTCCATCTCCGCTACTCTCCACCGCACCCCTCTCCGCCGCACCCCGCTCTGCCACACCCCGCTACTCCCCATCCCGCTCTGCAGCACCCTGCCCCGCCGCACCCCGCTACTTCCCACCCCGCTCCCCCGCACCCCGCTCCGCCCCACTCCATTTCACTTCAACCACCTCTGCTTAACCCTCTCTGCTAATGCCCTCTCCACCACTCCCCGCTCAGCCATTCCCCACTACGTCGCACCCAGCCATTTCCTCCAACTTCATTCCGTTCCTTCCCAGCCTCGCTCATTCTCCACCATCCACCCAGTTCCTCCCCTGCCCCCGTCCCTTCCCTCCACGCGTCGCCTCGCACCGCCCACACTGAGTGCACCTATTGGGCTTTTCAGGCTGTCAGACCGATGACGGCGGAATGGATTTCCCTGAATAGCCATTGTTTGTCTCGTGCCGCATCGGACGTGACCCTCGCGCAGTTTCAACTTGCTTCGGGAACACACGTTGAAACTACTTTCGGGCTTGTTTCTTTCAAAGCCGCTCTCTAAATGCGAGGAAATAGATGCAGCGTAATCTAGTTTGGTAAATAGTATCTCTGCTTTCTTTGAAATGACCTCAGTATACAGGGAATTTTTAATGTGCTATTGGAAATAACCTCTTCGTTGAAACTGATTCCCTAATTAGATCCTAATATTCGCATTCCGAGACCTACTAATTACTTTTCCTAAAATATTCGTAGTGCAGAAGAAAAGTATTGGATTTCATTCGAAAAATTCCAGGACAAGATTTCGCTGATAAAATCGGTTTGGGTCCCTGGGGTGAAACAAATAGATTCCATCTTCATTGTATGTATGCATATATTGAAGGATATGTTTCTGGTGTATTTTAACTGATTGGATGTCTGTGTGGATTTCTGCCTGCCTGTCTGTGTGGGTGAATGGATGGACAGAAGGATGTTTACAAGGAAGTCTGTCTGGCTTTCTGAATGTCTGTGTGTATCGAGGTCTGTCTCGCTGGTATGAATGACTGATGGGCTGGCTGAATTGATGTTTGTCTTCTATCAGTATGGAACCTGTCTTCTTGTTTGGATGTATGGATTACTTACCGGATGACTGTATGGATGAGTGTTTAAATGTCTGCGTGGATGGATGTCTATTGGTATGTCTGTTTGTCTAGATTAGATGTCTGTCCGTTTGGACGTCTGTCTGAATTGATATCTGTATGACAAGATGAATGTGTGATATATATATTCAGAATTCACCAAGACTAGAGGCAACGTCAAATCCGGAATTTTTTATCTGACGTTTTCCCAGGAGATTCTGAACTCGTCGCCAATGGAGTCTCCCTTATTTATTTGCTACAAATAAAACTAAAGTGTTTTCCGGAATTGAGCCAGTTAATTATTCAAAACTTGTTACGAAACACTTCATGGTTTGGATTAAGCATTAACTTAACTAATGGTCCACGTGTTACGAAATAAAATAGTGTAATTAATAAATTAATATATTTAGACGATACACAGAGGGCATTAAACTGTCTTCATGAAGCGTATATCTAAATATTTTAACACAGTAACAGCTTCTAATTTGTAGTGTTCTTTCAGTAATAAAATATGTTCTTCATAACTAATTTTCGAGACCGAATATTGTCTTTCATGGCAGAAAAGAAGGTTGCCATAGTGTCACTAACTCACACTAAGCCGAAAGTACAACAGTCATTTGCATCTCCGTCCTCCTAAATTCAAAACTAAGTAAATCGCAGCGTGTTATGAGTAGCAGTAAATAGTCTGCCGGCGGGTTTCGTCCGCGTTTTGACCAGCAGCTCTGCATATTAAAAGGACTGCGCCTCCCGCACGAAACACGGCGAAAGCAGGGAGTCTCATAAATGAAAATTAAGCACTAATTGTTTGTGCTTCTCATTACACAAGCGCTGTGCCAACTTTTCTGAATCAAGCTAACATGAACACGAGGCCACCCTGCAGAGGGGTTTTCCCTAATTGGGAGAAATGAGCAAGGCCCACACCGAGAGACGTGCATTTTAACGAAGTTTTTTTGCTTTTGTCAATGTATTTCTGTGAAACGAGCTCGTCGCCTGGAATAGTATTCTCTGGTCGGGTACCTGGCGGTCACCAAGAGCGGGACACTGAGTTCGGAGTGTCGGAAAAAACTTTAACTAGAGCTATATTTTTTCTCTTTTTGTGGTTCGTCAGTCATTTGCTTTGTTCCCTTTCTCATCGTTGTCGTTTGTTTGCTTTGTAATTTGCATTTTGCTTGCGTAGACCAGCGAAGCCCTCTCCAATTCTCTTTAGAGAAATCTGTCCTGATACAATTTTGTTTAAACAGCGTTAATGTACATGCATTTCTAATTAATTGTAGTAATATTCAGTTGAGAAATAAAATAAAAAAATATGTTAATTAAACGTTAAATTTAACATTTTATTGTATGTAAACTGTGTTTATTTTGTTGTATTTTAACCACGATCTTTTTTTCAATGAGTGCGCAGGATGCTACTTTTTGGGAGTGTTGTAATGTTCATGCGTATTATTTGAGAGTATCAAATGTATATTTTTTCACGTGACTTGTAATACGTAACTTAGCACACGCGTAACTTGCAAGTGCAACACCAAAGGGCCACCTAATGATGCACCACATGCATATTTGTAGGAAATAATTTTTTTAATATGGTCACATGCGATTCTTGTTTCTTCAGATAAACTACATCGAAAAAATAAGCACGCACTAACTTTTTAGTGGCAGATATCTGCTCATAAAAGCCATTGGCTTCCACAATCCGACTTCCCCTTCGTTCAATGTGAGGTCACCCCGCTTTCGATATCCGTGACAGTTGATGTTCTTCGAGCATTTTTGCGGCCTATGCATAGGTCACCAATTCTGTGGCATCTGTTGACCACTGCCGAGCCCCAAGAAATCACGTCCGGAGTGTTTCCTGTTATGTCGCGCTTGTCACGGGGCGCATAACTTGAATTTGGCGCGCGAGCATCAAGTCAGCGCGCTCTGGCGGGAATCGGCAGCGGCAGCGGCAGCGGCAAGCCATGGGCACGGTACGGCAGGCTCGAGGCTTGGAGCGAGTCTCACCGCCTAGCATCGGACCTTTATAGGGAGCCGGCCGACACCCTGGGAGCAGTCTGACAGATCCCCGAGAGTTACGAATGGCGGTACGCGTCCAGCCCAGAGAAGAAGCAGCCAGAGGTCAAGCGTCGTGGGGGCGACGACTGCAGCCAGCGTTAGTGGGAAACGTCCAGGAGCAGACGTATACGGAAACAGAGCATTGGAGATTGCCCGGGACTTGCAATATGGCTGGCTACATTTGTAATGAATGAATTAATAAATTGTTGTTAAGTCAGTGTGTGATTTTCATTTATGGACATAACATTTCCCACGTTCAGCGAGCGCAAAGAAAGGGACAGTTCCCAAACGTCACGAGAGGAAGCCCTTAGGCCATTAGCCTTTTTCTACTCGATATTCTCATTGGCATTTTCCTACGTAATATATCTGTATCTAGTTTAGTATTTTAACAAGCGCCAAAGGTACCTTTCTACTATGTGTAACAATACATCCAAACTGCGATCGTCTTGTGTGGATTACGTTATGACGATTTAATGAAATGGGGAAGATATTACTTTACAAACTGTCATTTAATTTCACTAGGGGTTTGAAAGAAAGTTATCGGTAAGTTTGCTAGTCGCGTGGCAACGAACGGACATATCTGAGAAGTTTCAAACCACGTGTGGAAGATCATTAGACTATTTCACAAGTAAAAAGTCGTAAATTGAGTACCTAGTATGAATACAATTTTTCAAATTGCGGAAAATATTCATTGATGGGCTGTTTCAGACGTTATAATACGAGTAGTTACTACATTTTCCGTCATGGAAGGACATTTTTTGAAACAATTTAATGTCATCTGCGGTAGGACGAAAGCGAAAAGTACAGATGTCAACTTCTTAATCTTGGGTACCCGTCATTAATTTATAACTAGACAGCGGAACTTCATATAATTGCGTTTTTACTGTTTGTCGATATTTAAAGACGTATACAACTTTATCACCTAAAACAAAACAAAAGTAACCCATTTTTATTTTGCATATTTCTGAGATTTTTTCTTTAACTACATGTTTTTATTTTGCGGCGAATTTAAGAGCACGTATTCCTGTTTTTTTGTGCAGAAGTGGGTCGAAGTCAGAGTTTTCATGTATTTCTCTTTCAAAATAATCATGTCAATGCTACAATGCCAATAGTCTTCTGTAAAAGTCTATTCTATTTTAAAGTCTTCTTCTTTAACTTGAAGTGCATGGTTGCATGCATATTTTTAAGTTTTTTAGTTCATGAAGTTTCGAGATCTATTTACGACCATCTTATTATAAAACGCTATTAATCGGATTGAAACTAATAACTCACGAGGGGAAATGTACTAAAAGTGCTCTTGATTGCCGACATTTCGCATTGGTAAATTCAGAAAGATAAAAATTATAACAACCCTTCAAACGTGTAATTTTATATAAATGCGTAGATTCCATAATAATTTAGGTTAATTTAAAAGAAGATAATGTTCATTCATATTTCATAATTCAATGAGGTTGTATTAATAAATTGAAAAAACAGATTGAAGGAAACTTTATTGTAATCTTCAAACTTGACTTTATCAATAATCTTCCTTCTCTCCTACATACTTCTTTTCATTCGCCCCTGGTTCTATTGCCCTTTTTCTACGATTAGTGAATGTTTAATTAATTCAGCTTCCTTTCTCGAAAGTCGTTGGATCAGAGTCTTCATTGGGACATTGCTTTGATGACACCGGTTTGTATTTCTGTTCAACCGAGAAGGAGCTCTGCCTTCAGCGGCTGCCTATGCAGTGCCGCGATGTGATCCTTCGATTAAAAGGACGACTTTCTCGTAAGTTCCACTCATATCATTAAACTGAGATCACTGATAACTTAAAATAATGTTTCAAAAGGAAACAAATAAACCGCAAATCGAAGCTTTCACAAAAAATTTAGAACAATATTACAGAAAAATGTATTTTTATTTCTGAGATTTGTTCAACAGAAGATTTCTAGTATTAACAATGGAATACAAAATAAGTTCAAAGTAAAAATGTCTCAAATGCTGAAGTATTTATGCACCAAACATGAAAAAAACACAACAGAAAACTAGGGTTAAATTTGTGTAGAACTAAATTGAAATAGTCATTACGGCCAGAGTATTTTACATTTCTAAAATAGCTGGCTATACTTAGGGATTCCATACGTCCTTGATTGTCCCAGAAATTCAGAGATTCAAAAGAGATAGTAAACAGAAAATGAAAGCTACAGCAGAAAAAAGTCTACTTTGACATTTTGTCATTAGTATTTTAATAATCATGGAATCCTAATGATTTCAAAACTTTTAAAAATTTCCCTTAAAGATTAAAGTGAGAAGCAAAGAAAAATAAGACTTACATAAAAAAGTTATTTGTTGTCAAAACATCAACATAAAAAAGGGGCACCAAAACTTCTTGAAGTGTGCCTCACTCAAAGTCAAAAAATAGTTGCTTAGTTAAAAATATTTACTGTAGTAAGTATGCAATACCATTATTTATTTTATAACACACTTAGTATTGTCTTATAAAATGTTTTGTGAATTATTTAATTTAAACACCACCCCTCGTATTGTGTCTGTAATTGATTCCTACAATTTGTGGCAACTCTACTTACACTGCGGTAGAGAAGTTTTTGACTTACATTACAAGGCATTAGGAAGAGGTTCCTGGGATGGAAAAAGAATTAGCTGGAACATTAAATGTAGTCTTCCTCTTAATGTATTCACCGTCATATGCATTTTCTCTTCTTCCCAATAAGTCACATTGTTCTTAGACATAGAAGAGGAATTTCATTTCTTTTTGCTGTAATAATTGTATGTGCTTACCTGATCTCCTGGTTTGATTATAAGACACACTCTAAACAGATATTCACTTCTTTCCAAGATAAATTACCTCGACATTTTAAACCGGACGACTCTAACAACTTCCTCGAATAGAATGACGTATTGACTTTAAGCAGAGAAATACTGCCTAGTCACGTTTGATTTGTTCCTTTGTGGCGAGGAATAATTCGCCAGCATTTTCCTAAGGCTAAGTTTACGACTGGGTGAGAAATGCAGCGATTTGACTCGCCATGATGAGAAGCGACGCAGTTTCTTTTGTGTGACGTCATGCTAATCTTTCAAATTACCTTTAATCACGGACCACAAACCGCGAAGCTATAAGAATATCTCACGCAGCGTGACACGGCGTAGACATGGGCGACAAAGAGTCTTCAAAAGCGGCTTCAGAAGAGCACGATTCCTAAACGTGCGACATTTATTACATCTTACGAGACAGACTTCCCAAAGGTCTAGATAATGCCCATGAAGTATTGCTGTTTTTAAAGGAAGAGACTTGATTCGTCCTTATTGTATGCACATTCATGTCGTTAATCAGACGATACATTGGACAAGATAGCTGGGTTATCTGAAGCCATCGCGAACAATGTCATTCAGGAGAGAAAGTCGATGGTTTAAGATTCCAGTTCTTAACTGTGAATAGAGGGAACCGCTTCGGTTGGAATGAAAAGTATTAACATGAAAATAATTATCTCACTAATAAACTATTATATAAACCTACATTTTGTTAAACTGGTTAAAGTGTTTAACATGTTTTTTCCTATCTTCAAAAATTCACGATTGTTTAATTTTTTTGTGAAGTATATTCCCCTATGAACAACAGGTTTAGTTCAGTTTGTGAAATTCATTTCACCACACGTTTCAAATACGAATAAATACGATGGTGCCAATAGAAACAACCCAGCAGTCAAAAATCTACAGAATGAAATCGTAAAAACTAAATTACGCTATAATGCTCCCTGATACATACTTACATGGCTATTGTCATTAAGGATTCTTAAGTCGCGATACTCGTTTTTATTCTTGGCTTAAGGAGCTATATGTAATACATTTCTTAACTTCAGCTTCATTCTTGAAAACTTATTTTAATGCAAATATCTGACTGTACACTCATCATTATCAAAAACATCTCTAATATGAATGACTGCTTTTCTGAACAGAAAAAAATTTTAGAGAAAGAAAAAATATTTCTTTCTTAAAATTAAGGAATTAAATATTGTCATATTATTTCAAATATTTTAGGAACCTTCAAAAAGATTACGCAACTCCATAATTAGCGTGAATTTTCTCCGGAAAGTCATGTCGTAGTGTAATGTTACACAGTGCACTTCGATTGTCTATCAGAGCGCGTTTTCATTCAAATAAGTTGTGATTCCCTTCATCAATATTCTCAATTTTTCTTAGGACGATGATTGATTTGATGAAGATCGATGATGGAGAAATTATGTTACTAGAAGCAAGAGATACGGGGGATTTCCAAGGAAATCTGAACGAACCCGTATTGGTCATTATATTTCACATAGAAAATGTGGATGACTTGATGAAGATCGATGATGGAGAAATTGTGGTATGAGAAGCAAGAGATTCGGGAGAATTCCAAGGAAATCTGAACGAGCGAGTATTGGTAATCATATTTCACGTGGAAAACCCATAGTTTGAATCCCTGTGCAACATGTCACATGTCAATGTATCCTTTAGGCAACATTTTGTCGCAAGGCAACGTGCATTTCTCGGCCCTGGACCGTCGGGTGTGGGCTGTAAGCGCCACGTCTCTGGTCCTTTGTCCATCCCCCCGCTGGCCCACCCGCCCACTCTCTCACTCTCGTCCAGCCTCCACAACGCGATAATAGCCGCCTCCGTCTTGTTATTCAAGCCACCGAATTTATGGGTCGTTCGTCCATACTGAATGAGCATGTAAATGTTGAGGTTTGCTTATTCAAGCGCCTATCTCCGTATATCTTCCCGAGGTGTCGCGCGTTGGTCACGCCGCTGCAGAAGTCTGGGTGGCGCCTCCTCAGGATACATGGATCGAATGCTCTTGATAAACCGTTTTCTTAGTGTAGACGAAGAGTTTGAATTTCTTTGCAAGATCATTTATAAAATTAGGCCCACGCGTACAGGGTAACCGAGTTACGATATGCGAGTGTAGTAATGCACAGGAATGTTTTCCCACGTGTTTCATTACGGTCTAAGAATAAGTGGTCGCCTCGTAGTCTTTCAAATTCTTAGGTCCATCTTCTTGAAACACATCTACATAGTATTAAACTATGGCTACACTATGAGGCAGTTAAATGTATCACCCTTAGGGCGTGTGTGAACAATATCCCTAATAAATAAAGGAAAGCAATAATGCAATGTGAGAATGTGCTATCAAACCCTTCGATGTACACCAGCTCCAATTTCGGCCAGTCTGAGATGAACGTGTGTTGACCTATTATTACAGGTAGTACTAGTATTTGAAAACTGAAGGGTAATAGGCACTTTCAGTGAGGGATACTGACAACATTAACAAATATTCACTTTCGATTTCCTCTTTCATTCCCAAGCGTTGTTACATACGAGTATTTATTCTATTATTGTCCATGAAATTCCAACAGTCATGCATTTCTGTTTCAGACTAGTGTCTGGGTTAGAATCATAACCTTCGTATTTATAATGTGAACAACCATTACTTATCAATCGATGGTAACATTCTTTTATTGAAAGTGGGTGGAAGATTCCACTTTCCAAGAACATAAAGAAGGAGGAGGGAACACTTGACTGCATGCATCTCATCTTACATGTTAATATTTCTACAGGAAGGTTATTCGGTATTGAATATTAGTATTAATATATAAACATTGCATTTGCATTCAATCAATAATTATAGTATGAAATTAAATTTTAAATAAGAGCTTAATAATTAATGAACGTTCTATATGTGGCACACTAACTAGAAACTAGTCGTGCACATTATTTTTGTTCGGTTCTTCAGCTTTAGTATTGTCGCTTCCAGTTTGCCTGTAATATAATATAGATTACTCATCTCCTCATAGTGCGTCACAGACTGTTTTTAGCTATTTTTTACGGTAAATAAATAAAAATGTTTAAACAGTTTCATTCTTGTCCTGACCATTAATTATTCGAATAAATTATTTTTAATGGTTTGGGTAAAATCCTTGTTTCATAAAACCTTAGTTAACTCATTTGCTTTACCATAGAAAGTATAACCCTCTCCTAACCCCAAATCCCGACCAAACGACTGGAAACTTAAAGATCTGTTCTAAATACTTCAATTAACAATAGAGTAAAATATAATCACAATTCTGACCATTATTCTCACAAGTTTAATACTAATGAAATACTGCACGTGTTTTCATACTATGTATGTTCACGAACAAGAGGAATGTCGAAGTTGTAAACCAATGAAAGGTTCTTTCATCTATCTAAAATCAACCACTGTGAAATAAATTTGATTAATAATCATTTTAACGAAAAGGGAGTTAGGTCTATTGTCAATTTTAAATCTGTCAAAAGTTGCTCGTTCTCTCAGCGAACAGAGAACGCAATATACAAATTTTACTTCTAAATGCAGCTATATTCACAATACCTCTCTTTTTCAAGAGTTCATTTCATTTTGAGCAACCGAATGGAAAATTATTTCTGTTGCGCTTATTTCATTTGAAAAGACTTCGAACATCTTGTATTCACATTAAGCCGCAACCCCATAGAAACCCACATTCATCTACATCTGCTCTTTCCCGAAACTACCGAGCCCACCGCTTCACAACAAAATTTCACAACTCACCTCCGAACGACCGAGCGGTATCGAGACGTAACAGCTACGTAAACTTTTAAACTGCTTCCCCAAACGATTTTTAAAAGACGCACGGGCCTCGTTAAACGGCACCGAGATCCTTTCACGAACTTAAATCCCGCGAGGGGCGGAATTTAGCTCAGAAAAAAAAAAAGCTTCGCTTCCGATTACACGTCGACCCCGCCCCCTCCCTTCCCGTCTCCTCCACCCTATTAAGTGATTGCGTAATTGAAATTCCGCTCGGCAGAGGCGCCACGGTGACACGGCCGGGGAGGCTGATTTACCTCTGGAGGGAAGGCAGCCTCGTGCCGTGCTCGCCCCTCCCCCTGTCCCCTCGTCCTCTCAGCTTAATCGCAGTTTAATCGCCTCCCCGAACTCCTTCCGCGCCTCACCCTTTCGGTCCCACCGCCGCCGCCGCCGCTTTCTCGCACTGCTCTTTCTCTCGATCGCGTCTCCGTCGCGAGAGTAGACCGCCGGCTGGCTGGCAGCCATTCAGCCTCCGCCGCGACCGCTCTTTTCCAGGGTTTCAGCCCCGAGTACAAAAGTTGTTTCAGGCGGTGTTAAGGAACAGAACCTGGCAGGAATCCCATCTGATCATCATCTCAACCCATAACCATCTTTAAAACATCAATTCGCCCCTTGTGATCACCCTTCCCTCCGTCATGTACTAGAAAGCAAACGTGCTGTAATCACGTAGGAAAGGAAAGACACAGGTATACGCATTTCCTCAGCCGACCGCGAATTTTTTTTTTTAATCGCACTGAGGATGGTCGCAACGTGACGGTCGAAACGTTGGTATTGTGCCTAGGATGCGGCGCGCCGCGGCGTCTTCCGGACAGCCCAGTAGATATGAAACCGAAGTAGTGTCTGCATGTGCGGTGAGAATACTCTGGCCCGAGAATATTCCACAATTGAAGTTCTTCTACTCCCATTTGAAAATTCTGTATTTTGATGACTGCAACTCATTGCAATGATACTCATTACGATACTGATTTCTTTACGATACAGGTTCTTGACCCATTACAGAGAAATTTACAAATCAAATATTGACAATTAATCATTGAGAATCTTTCTAGTAAGTGTTTCTTTTGTAAAGTAAGCGTTTCACAGCGTTTCACAGCGTTTTTTTCAGTAAGTCACCACAAGTCGTAGAAAAAGTACCATATGAAACTCAATATATTGTGTATTAATACAAAACAAATACTCATGTGAAATTTACGATACCCGCTCGTTCCTCGCTCGTGTCCTAATATCACTTTCCTGTATTAATACCCATCATTACATCATCGTTTCATAATGTACTATAATATAAGTCCTTAATGTAACTCCCAATAAGTCTTCAAATCTCAATTGTTTTAAATATTTGACCTCAGCAATTACACTATATCGAAACTTAGTGTAACCTGTGATACTGATTTGAACTTAACGTCATCATGCATGCTTCATACGAAGATTTTTCATGAACTTTTATGGCGAGGACTGTTCTACACTACTATGTTCCTATCAAATTGATATTGACAGTGATCATCAAAAGCTGTCAGCCATGCAGACCGACCGTAATCGTTCTTTTCACTTGTTTCAGAGAATAGTACAAATGCAAAGTTTAAAATCATATGGAATAGATACGCATGTAGGTGTTAGGAACAGACTCGTATAGAAGAGTCGAACTCATAATTTTTATTGAAGTCAGTTTGGTTATAATGTCAGTACAATTCTGGATTTATTTAATCAATATTAGTCTACATTTTGGTTAGGTTATTGAAGCTAATTTGTAGTTTTCTATGAGTATGCATTAACTTTTTATTATACGCATGGATTACGATTGTAATTCATTATTCACTGTTTACCGTGAGAGTTGACAATATTTTAGAAAGAGGATTGGTTACAAGTTGAATTATAGAAATCAAAATCTTAAAACATTCACATTAAACACCCACTTTCAGCAACATCTGACCCAACATATCCTAACTTGACAATATTTGTTTGGATTTTTTAATATATGTCCTACGTGACCCCATGTATTACTAGGGGCAAAAAACGACTAAAATGGTTATTGCTGCGCTTGCGATAAGCTCCGCATATTATCTTGGATTACGAGAATAGTCCGCGTGAACACTCGCGCTACAGTTTCTGATCGAGAAAGTCAACCCTGACTCTGAGTCTCTGTGTGTTGTAAGGAGTTTCAGTGCGAGGTGGTGGTTCTCGAACCTGCGAGTATTTTGTATTGAATTGTAAGAGTGAGTAAAAAAATAGTATTACAAATAGTTGTCACAGATTTGAAGAGAAGGAAGAAGAGGAAGAAGGAGAAGAGCAACATTGTACCACTTCGACATAAATTCAACTTACTCCCGTTTATTGCACGATTTATTACCTAAACTCTTAAATTAATTACACTCTGGGAATATTTCGGAGTAAATTCGAGCACCCTTTTCATGCTTTTCATAGACATTTTTTATTGGATAGATTTTTTCACTACCGATAGAAGAAGAATGCGAACACAATTTAAATATTATTGTTCAATGGTTCTTGTGAAAGAGTACAAAATATACTATGAGACATGAATCCTGTGTGTCGTGTCAATTTCTTGAATGCAATAGGACAAAAAAGATCAAAGCCGTGCTTTACATCTGTCTCACTTACTGCCTCTTTCCCGTAACCCTCTGGCAGCAATTAAAGAACAGTTTCCGGGCTTCCCACCAGCTGTTACGGCAGGGAGGAGATATAAACGTTGTTAATGGTGAATCTTACTACGTAGTGAAATTAAGGAGCAAAAGAGTGAAATTTTATATCTTTTTTGTGAACTTACACGAATGTCACTTCTTTTCAGATTACATAATAAGTAACAATGGATGAATTGCTTTGGAATATTTTAAATTACTAGGCGTCTTGACATATTATGCGTTGTTGCTTTGTAAATAATTATACTTTTTCTGATTATGATTTAATATTCGTCTCAGTCTTAACTCCCATCTCGTACTAGAATGTGAAATTGAGCACAATATTACCAAAAACAACAGTAACACAGCAATATTTTTTCTCTTCCTTCCGCCACTGAATATTTCTTCGAACCTCAATGACCTGGTATAGTAACAAAGAAGAGATTAAATGCTTCTCATTATGGAAATCAACAACACCCTGTCACAAAAGTTCCCATATTGTCAGGGAGTCGGCCTTGGTCGGAGTGGTATTATTGAATTGATCGTTGTGTTTCAAGAAACAGATTTGTGTACTCATGCCCTTGCAGTGATTCGTATTTTCCTTTGTATCAATAACATATTTATTGGCAAACGACGAATCTTATGCAAGTTAAATTTTCAGTAATTGTAATGGCGATTCTGATTTTTATAAATCTACATTGTTTTATAAAAACATACAAATAATCGTTGTAGACCTATATCAATAGATGATAGATAACTATTTTGAGAACCGAATTCACGCATCAATAGAATATGTTTGCACTGGACACAAAAAAGTAGGAATTTTTATTGACTATATCACTCATGCAATTTAAACCAGTAGGGTTTAAAACTCCTCCTCTCTGAACCATTCAGAGACCAATTACGCTCGCATTTTATTGCTGGAGAATTATCGTTCCTGTTTTATCTCTTCGAGGAGCAGTTACTTCTTCACGTCAACAACGCAATGGCGACCAGAAGAGACCAGGACGATATGATCGATGTCAGCAGCAGGAATTGAAATAGGTAATTGAAGATTGAAAACCAAAAAATATAGGAAAGAATAGAAAGTGTGTGTGTGTGTGTGCGTGTGTGTGTGTGTGAATCAGTTTGAAGAATTTTGTAAGGTACGTGGAACAAGCATTATTAAAAGCTGCTCCAATCCGCTATATATTCTAAAGCACTTCAGTAATTTCACATATAACACAAACAGGTGTGCAACAACAAAACATAATAAAAATTACAAGCCTTGAAAATTAATTTTCCTTGATGCTTTACATCTTCTTTACAACTAAATGTCGAACATTACAGAAAAATAATTACTAAAATTCCCAATTCAGCTACCGTGATTTTTGATGTATTTTTAACTTTCCAACTATCATTTCGAAAATTGTTTTTTAACAACTGTACTATTAAATAAATGTTTCAAGTCTTTAATATTAAAATTAGAACTTAAATAGTTTAATGCCAATTAAAATTTGTTACCTATTCAGTTCTAAATTTTGATATATAACTTAACAGCCACCTAGACAGTCTATTCTTTTGTTCTCTAACATAATTGCAAAGTAGATGGAATATATTTTGCCTTTACATATCTTGTTAATAGATTAACTCTATTAAGTTAACATAACTTTCGTGTAACTTTCTCGCCGCCACGCGTCTCAGGATTTTATCAGTAAATTTCAATGCACGCGTAGTATAATCTATGAAATAGTAATTTTTGAACCGATTAATTTTTTATACGATTATTTTACAAATATATTTACACATAAATGATATATTTACCCATAAAGCAGAAATGTATCTTCGGTTATTATCAATGAATTAAATTATTTGTGAATATGTACTGTTTGGTGTACTCAATGTATTTGGAATAAGCGAGGAAAATGAAATAAAAATTAAATTTATGGCAAATCTCTCATTTTTGTTCACCAATGTTTTTGTCAATCTAGTGGTGTTTTATACATCACCCACACAGTAACATCTACAGTCACTACCTGTTTCTTAACCGAATCGTTGAGTATATATTTTCAGCAATGCTATTAATTTAAAACTTTACCTACATATTTTAATTTAATTAATCCATTTTTAACCTAGCTGACTATTATTACTATTCCCTAAACAATAGTGTAGTGACGAAAAGTATTGGAATCACCACAACAATGGGATCTCAAATTTTCGATATGAAATCCGTGTTTCAGGTACATTTTTGTCGTACCTCACACGTCAGGAGTAAATTGTGTTAGCGCTGTTCCAAAAAAGGTTAAGATTGGTACACAATTTTGTACCCGAAAATCGACATGTCTGGATGAATCGAATCGCGCATAACTGTGAGATTATAAGCTTTTAAGCTTAAGCTGAGCTTAAGCTTTGTAATTACTTCAGAAGTAAGATTTACTTCCAGTTTAATTTATTGAGTCCCCCGTGACATTTTCAACATTTCCTGGAAAATGGCAGAACATTTTTCTTGAAATTTTGTGCTGGAATAGAAGAAAGTTAATTTATAAGTGTAGTATATTTCCGATTTTCATTAAGTCTCGAATATTTTGAAAATTGCAACAGTGTTAATATTTAAAACACTAATATGGGAATTTGGGAAAGATGTTAGACCTTTTTCTTCACCATTTTTTTTTTTGCTTAAATCAAAGGTAGTGCCATCCTAGATGTTTTATTACTTCCTTTTATCGACCGAGTTTACAGAGGTAAACATTAAATTTTAATATCATCTTGAAATTAAATACATTGAATACGGATCTGTCATCATTTGTTAATTATTTCTTTGTGAGAATTATAATCAATCTCTTGAAAGCAGTGGATATTCCGTCTTCGAGCCTAGTTGCGAGTGTCAGATAATTGGTAGTCAATCGAAAATGGCAAATTTTCTTAAGCTCAAAGAGTGTTTATAAAGGAAAAAGTACAAAAGTAATATCCATTTATTGTCTTACACTAGTTTCCTTTCACAAACAAATTCAATAATTGTAATTAAATGATACATTACGTTTTAATTTCAGATGGTCAGCTAAATTTCTTTCCCAGAGTTTCCTACAACACGAACAGATTTAAAACATTTTAATTACATTTTCAGAAATATGTTCAGTTTTGTGTTCACAGTTAATAGTGCTTGAAATTTTCCAGAATTTTTAATCCCTCTTATTTCCTTAGTCTTCGAAAATAAACACTGAAGGAGATGAAACAAAGTTTTTTGGGTTTTCGATAATACATATTTTTCACCCTTAATCCTCGGCGTTGAAATTTTAGTGGAAATTTTAGTAGCACTCCATTGTCTCCATAAAATAAATATTTTCCAGCTTTTATCACCTAAAAGTCAGAGCTCTAGTGGTGACACTGGTGGCGTCCCCCCCCCCACCACGTTTCTCAGCCAAAGCAGCGCTGTTCGCCCGACACACTCGGCCGCCATCGTCCTGCGGTCACTTGTTAGCTATTCAGAAAGGACGATTTCGACACCGCCCTCCTCGTGTTTCGGGAAAAGCCGCTTTTACGAGACATGTCTGGTGAATGAAGGCTGCTGTAGTATTTAAAGATTACTGTTGGTAGTTAGTCTTCCTCGACAGGAAAAGTGAAAACTGCTTAAAAGGATTAAAATCGTTACGTTTAAAGATCTCGATATTAATTGATGTCCTATTTCCCTTTTCGTCTATATTCTCCGAAATACATCTTTCTCAAAAATAGTAGCCTGTCTCAATCATAGCTACAAAATTGCGCATTTTAATATTAATATTCCTAGCAATGATGTTATTAATAGGGTCAATCCATTCTAAGTGGTCCAGCACTGGTTTGGTATGATAGCAGTCTAGCATATGTGCAATTTTAAGCTTTTTATCTGGTCCCCCATCAGAGATATTACAGTTGAAAATTTGGAAAAAATTCAAAATTATAATTTTCAAGGGGCTGTAGTTTTCAAGTGGTACGTTATATACCAATTATATTTTCCAAAAAGTAACTACACTATTATGTGAAAACGCACAGAAAAAAATGTAGGCTATGATTCTATTCCTTCTTTGATAAATTACTCTCTGAATTTCGTGCCCTTGCTTTCCATAGATTTGATGGCAAATATTTCCCAAATAAAAGCATATAAGATACGTAAATAATATTTCAATTTGCAGGCCAAAGTATACTGAATCGAATTCCTTTTATTCTAGAATGCTACAATAGAACAACCTAAGGCTGCATAATTTAGAAAAGAGTAAATGTCTGTAAACGCGAAAAATGGCGCACGGCGCGAGAAAAAAATGGCCGCCATTTGTAAATCAGATGCAATAAAAAAGTTAAAGATGTTTTTGTACAGCCAAAATATTCATAAATGTATGTACAAAATATGATTTTTTTTCTAGATGGTCGAGCGACCAATTTAGTACATTCTGGACCATTTAAAATGGATTGGCCCAATATTAATATTATTATTATTACCATTCTTGAGTATTTTGCCAACTAAGTTCGCGTTCTCCTAGACAGAACAAAGTTCACTCTTTTTCCACACTCCATATGTATATACACTCCATATGTAGCATACAGTCCGTGCAGAATCGGCAATAAAAGTATTAAAACGATCAAGGATAATACCTCACATGCCAACATGTTTAAGCATATTGGTATTGGAACTTTCGAAATTGAGTGATGTCGTTCATTCTATGTACGATAAAGCAATATAAGCAGAGGCTCGAGGCGAGTCTGGCGCAGCTTATGAACGCAAGAGTGCGGGCGCGCCGCACCGAGCCGTTCCGCGCAAAGCCCTGAGCGGCGACGCTGGGCAGAGGAGCCCCGGCGCGCGGCGCAGTTTCGCCAAGTGGGCGCTCGCGTCGCAGGCACGCCTCCCCTCCGCGCCTAATCGCCCTTTAATGGGGCTCCCTTCGGCGGAGGCTTCGCTCGGGATCTCCACGCCCGCGCTCCCACACCCGCCCCGCCCCATACCGCTAGCCACGCGTCTCGCTCTGCTTCCGCTCCACAACGCCCTCGCCCACCCGCCATTGCCATCGCCGTCGCGCTCGCACCCCCGTCGGTGCCCGCGCCGTCACCCCTGCATTTGCAATCGTTCACGACCTCACCCTCTCCCTTCTCCCTCCTCCCCTTCGCTCTCGCTCTCGCCCTCGCCCTCGCCCTCGCCCTCGCCCTCGCCCTCGCCCTCGCCCTCACCCTCGCCCTCGCCTACGTCCTCGTCCTCGTCCTCCCCTCGCCCTCACCCTCCCGCCCCAGCCGCAGCCCCCGCCCCGCCCCCGCCCCGCCCTCGCTCTCGTCCTCGCCCACGTCATCGCCCTCGCCCACGCGCTTTCCCTCGCCCTCGCCCTCGCCTTCGTCCTCGCCCTGGTCTTTACCCTCACTATCTCCCTCGCCATCGCCCTCGCTATCACCCACGCCATCATCCACGCCATAACCCTCACCATCACCCTTGCCATTGCCCTCGCCTTCCCCCTCCTATTGGCCTTCGTCCTCGCTCTCACTCCGATTGGGCCTTGCATTAGCTTTCGTCTTCACCCCTGCCTCTGGCCAATACGATCTCTCTTGCCCTCGCCATTGCTCCCGCCCTCACCCGCGCACAATTTCTTCGTCACCCTTTGTCTTGGTCATCTCTATGCTCTGGCCTAGCTCACGGCCTTGCCCTTGCTCTGGCACTCGCCATCGACCTGGCCCTCTCATACTCGCATTAACTTTATCCTCCCTTCACTTTTGCTCTCACCCTTGTCCTCGCCCTCGCCGACGCTCTCTCTCTTCCCGTCTACATCGCTTCCACCCTCTCTCTCTCTTTCTCTCTCTCTCTCTTCTTGCCTACGCACTTGCACTCCTCATCCTAACTCTCCGTCTTTCTCTCCCTCAATACCGCTCTCTTCCTTGCCATCACTTTCGTATGATTGGTTATTTTGTGTTTCCTGTTGTGGTCAATAGTTCCGTAAGTGTAGTGCTTTAATAATAGGCTGATGAACCTAGCTAGCTACCTAGGAAGCTAGTATCGTAATTCCGCCACAGACGTGCCTCGATCTCCAGGAATTTCGTATCAGAGACCTCACCTTCGCCTCTCTCTCGGTCTATCCCCCTAGCACTCCCTCTCTCTCTTTCTATCTCTCTGTGCTGTCTCTCGTTCTTATCTGTCCTCTTGTCCTCTACCTCTCCGTCCTCCTTATTTGCGCTCTCGCTATCGCTCACACCTTCGCTTTATTTTGCTTCCTCCACCTCTCGCTTTCGTTCTCTCCCTCGCCATTTCCGTTACCCTCTCCTCCTCTCTCACCTTCGCCCCCTCTCTTGCAATCTCTCCACCTATCTTTCACTCTTCGTACGAGATCTTCCCCTTGCCCTCACCTTCACTCTTACTTTCGCCCTCGTTCTCATCTCCCTCTCGCTCGCGCCAACGCTCTCCACCTTCCCTGTTCCTTGCCCTCGTCTTCCCTTGCCCCGTCCCTTCGCCCCGAATTTGCCACCGAATTTCCCTCTCACCTTCGCATGCATTTTCTCCCACGCCCCCCTTCGCTGTCACCCTCCTCGTCTCTATCGCTTCTGACTATCCCCCTTCTCTTTTCTCTCCACTTCTACCTCGCCCTGTCTTCCACCCCTCTCCCATCGTTCTTAACCCATGTCTCGTCCACGTCCTGTGCCCTCTCGACCTCGTTCTTGGTCTCCCCATCCACCTCGCCCTCCTTTCGCTCCTTCCTTCATCTTCCGCACTCCCCTGTCCACGTTTTTCTTCGCCCCCT
Organism: Acheta domesticus; assembly: GCA_031308135.1. Classification (NCBI taxonomy): domain Eukaryota; kingdom Metazoa; phylum Arthropoda; class Insecta; order Orthoptera; family Gryllidae; genus Acheta; species Acheta domesticus. Next base: position 74,102,590 of record JAHLJT010008756.1, read on the forward strand.
ACTCTCCCTCGCTCCACACTCACCCTCCTCTTGTCCTTGTTCTCACCCTCACTCTCGCCTCACTTCCCAATCGGCTTCTCTCTACTATCGAAACCACCTGACACGCCACTGCCCTTGAACCCCTTCCAGCAGTGTTCGCCTCCATCGTCTTGCCAGTGTCTTTCTAGTTTGTGTCATCCCTTGGCTTTCATGACTCTTACCACCTTCGCCATCTCACAGCTTTCCTGAAACCGCCTCATTTGTCATCTCGTAGACATCGGTAGCCCGCCGCTTCCGTCTCCTTTTCCTTGATAATCCTTCGCCTTGCAAGGCTATCACCAATGCCGTCCTACATTTTTTTAAGGGCGAAAAAATAACTTCGTACGCCTTCCTTCGGAGGGGAAGTAAATCCGGCTGTCCCATGTTGGTATATTTACTTGCATGTAAAAGATCCTCAAGCCTAAATGGCGCCTCTGAGCTAAATTCAAATCGTCTGTTTCGTCGCCCAAGATAATACCTTCTTTCTCCGCTAGGTGGTGAAAGGAGCGTAGTGAAATTTGCGTGGTCAGACGGAAGAGCGGGCCTGATGGCCCGAGTCTCGCCACGTAAAATAAGGCATTAACTAACTAACTAACTAACATTCCTGCGTGCCTCCGATATTCTTCCTACGCCCCCCCACACACACTTACAGATTGTCTCCATTGTTCATTCTTTCCGCTCTCTTCTCGCGTTTCCCTACCCACTTCTATCCTCATCTCTGATTGCTATCCTCTGACATGGTAATTGCAATGCTATCGTCTCCACGGTCGCCAATGCCAACTTCTCAACTAAGTTTTCAGTGTTGTGAACTTTACTTGTCACTGCCACCAGTCATCATGCGCTGTCGGTATCGTGGTCAAAACTAGTGGCCCTAACAACTACCAGAATTCGTTGCTTCGCTTCACTGTCGATTTCATTTCAGTGCCAAGTATCCTTGCTGCTGTTGTTTCTATGACATCCACATTTCCACCTTCTTTGTTTCTCTTTCATCTCTTTATCCCCTACTCTTTCCCCTCTTCCCCTCATTTTTCTCCCCTCCATTCTCTTTATTCGCTTACTCCCTTTTCCACCTTTGCACCCACGCCTGTTCGTCTCCCTCTCATTGCTCACTTGCTTTTATTTCTGGGTCCTGCTTCACCGAGTCCGATAACATCAACACTACGATCAAGGGTGGTTTCTGTTATCTTTAACCTTGTGATGCCATCATATTTCCACTGCGTGGCTTTCTTCCTATATTTTATTACGTTGTCAGTCACAGCACTATTCACATCACCAGCTTCACCACAGCTAAGACCTCTTTATAAACGTAATTATTCCGAGTAGCGCTCCGGCCAATCTGGCCGGCGGACCATCATTATGGTGGCCATCGTCACCACCACTGCTTCGCCTCCGTCGCCATCAACATTACCGCCACCGTCACCATTGCCGTCACCATTTTCGCCGGCCCCAAGGCATCCACATGCAACATTCAGAGAAAGGACAGATATGCGCCATTACGTCGTGACTTCCGCAATTCAGCAGTGGTTGACTGCTCCGCAGCCCGCGGCTACTTTCCGAAGGAAATGTCTTTCTCTCAGAGGTCGTAGCAACGGAGAATTTTGCAGACATCTCTAGTCTTTCACGAAACCACCAAATAAAGAAAGAGAGCATTTTCGTAGAATGTGAAAGCATCGGAGATGTTGACTTCTGAGGGGGGCATAAGACTTGTATGAAAAAAGAGAGACATTGTGTTAACAATTAGCTGAAGTAACTCGTACAAGATCACAAACATAATTTACGAAATGTGAGATTACAGAGTCACAAGATATATCTCAGAATGAACTGAATATATCTCAAACTGAATTCTAAAATATGTTTTCGAACAATTGTGAACTGTGAATGAGATTACAGTCACAGTACAGATTACAGTCATTTTAAGCTAAAATTGTGCATTCAGTTGTAACGTAATTACAGAATACGTTTTGTATGAATAGAATAATACGTTTTGTCAAAATATTCTTAATGTGGCAATGTACTAGTATCTTCAAATATAGAATACTGAACATATTGTGTCATGTTCGGGGATACAACTGATGAAATTTCCATTCTTGTTCGAAAAAATGTTCTGTTCACTTTGGTGGTTATAAAATATACAGGTATAACTTCATTGGTGTTAAATACTTTGGAGACACATTCCCAGCATTCAAACAATAAAAAAAATGTTAATATAAACATAAGTCTGAAAATCATTTATTAGGGAGTTAAAGGATAATCCATTAAAGGATTCGATCCTTTGTTGGGATCAAAAAAGTAACTGAATTAAAATGTTGCCCGTTGATTGTTTGATTGTTTTCGTTTGTTTTATTGTTGAATAATAAAGTATGCAAAAGAAAGTGTATTCTGAGAATGAACAGACAGATATGCACTATTTTTATGGCCTTTCAGACGGAAATTCATTACGAACACGTGAGATTTATGCAGAAAGGTACCTCAACAGGCAGTTACCTTGTTCACAAACATTCTCTCGGATTCACCAACGTTGAAAGAGAGTGGGTCATTTGACAGGAGTGTTGTGGATACTGGAATACCCAGAGAGATACGAAGCATTGAGCATGAAGAATGTGTTCTCATGGGGATGTCGGTCTACGAACCCCGCAGGTAAATATTTATACAACGTAAAAAGAAACCTGTATCTCAACATACTATCACCAACCGAACCCACTTATTTCCCATATGATCCAAACAAAAGTCCAGACATACTTGACATAGCGATCACAAATATTAAAACTCAGTTTATGTCTACAACGTATCATGAACTAGAATCAGATCACTTGCCAGTAATAATATCAACTCGCGTAGAAAAACCTCCCCCAACCCCCCCACCCACCTTAAATACTTATAACATCAATTGGAAGTACTTTAAAGGTTCTGTAAAGAAATCCATATCGACATTTCACAATCTGAACTCTCCCCAAGAAATTAACCAAGCCATTACGACCCTCAACAACATAGTAATTAATACTATTAACAACAGTCATATTCAAAAAATGTTAGATGTTAACAAAATACTACATAAACCGCTCCCGCCTAATATAATTAACTTAATTCGAATAAAAAATAAAACAAGGCGACTTTGGAGTTCCTTAAGAATTCCCTCATTAAAAAAAGAACTAAATCTCTTAAATAATATTTGTAAAAAGGTTCTCAACAAATATAAACAAGAACAATACAATACCTATATCAATAACTTAAATACTAAAAATAACTCACTAAGGCAATTTTCTAAGAAACTCTTGAAAAAAAGAGATAGTATTCCCCCATTAGCAACTAGTGATGGCAAAAAATACTCCCCAATGGAACAAGCTGAAGTATTAGCCTCCCACTTCGTCAACACATTCACCCCTAATAACTCCCCCAAAAATCCCAAACACGACGAAATTTTGACTGTGTTTAATGCTCCACTATATAATGTTCCCCATCAAATACAATTCATATCCCCTAATGAAATAAGAAAAATAATAAAGGATATGCCAAACAAAAAAGCACCAGGCCATGATCGTATCAAAACAGTCATTTTAAAACATCTACCGGAGAACGCCATTGCTTTTCTAAACAATATTTACAATTCTATATTGAGAACAGGATATTTTCCTCAAATATGGAAACACTCAGTCATTCACCCAATAGCAAAACCAAACAAGAATCACTCAAAAGCAGAAAATTATAGGTCTATCAGCCTGCTACCTATAATGTCAAAAATCTTAGAGAAACTAATACTTATCAGATTGAATAAATACGTTAAGAAAACTAACAGTATACCTCAGCACCAATTTGGTTTCAAATCACAACACTCTACCACCCACCAACTACTAAGACTTACGGAACATATTCATTCTGCATTCCAAAAGGGACAACATACAATCGCTGCATTCGTAGACATCTCGCAAGCTTTCGACAGGATTTGGCATCCAGCTCTCTATTTTAAATTAATTTCAATAGGTACACCCAAATATCTAGTGTTTGTTATCCTTAGTTATATCACAAATAGAACATTTTCAGTATCTGTCGAAGGCCACTGCTCTAATCCAAGGAAAATCACTGCTGGGGTTCCTCAAGGTTCACCACTTTCCCCCTTATTGTTCAATTTATACACTGCAGATATACCGACTTCAGCACAAATAAACACCGCTCAATTTGCCGACGACACTGCACTCTACATCTCAGGGAACTCTTCAAACACAACTTCGAAATCACTTAAACTTACTTGCAAATTGGGCTAATATCCGGAAAATAAAGTTGAATCTAACAAAATCTTCAGCAAAGATATTCACATTAAGACCATTCACACATCCTCTTCCACTTTTCATAAATAATGACATCATCAATTGGACACCAACAAATAAAACAATAAAATATTTGGGCTTAAATTTCGACACTTGACTCAACTGGAAGCAGCAGATAGAGGTAAAAACTCAGCAAGACAAAATTAAACTAATTCAATTACGACCCTTACTGAACCAACACAGTCAACTCTCCACATCCAATGCTTTATTACTCTACAAAGCAATAATCAGGTCTACACTCTTATATCCTTGCCCCATCTGGACCAATGCCGCCAATACCAATCTAAATAAAATGCAAGTGATCCAAAATAAAGTTTTAAGATTAATTACTAAAGCACCATGGTTCATAAGTAACAGTCAACTGCATAATGATTTAAATATGAACACAATAATACACCAAATGGCCTATCTTGCACACAATTTTTACACAAACCTCCCCAAATCCAAGCATCATCCTTCTATAAACTGGGCAAAACCCCCAAGTATCAAACGAGAATTAATAACAGATATCCCTTGCATTCATTCTATAAAATATTCGCAAACCTGGAATAATTAATTATCTGAGGTGCTCCCTGCTTCCTCTCTCACTTTATTTTTTTATATTATTTTTATAGAATTGTAGTGTGTATAGTTTTAAGTTAGTTTAAGTTAGATTAAGTTAGCATAAGGTAGATTAAGTCCATCAAACATTTGCACAGTTAAAATGTAAACTGAAAAATGTAATATCAACTGAAAATAAATTATAATTTAAAAAAATGAAGAATGTGTTCTTCGTAATGTCGAAGAAAACACCTCAGATAGCACAAGATGCATCGCACTAAGGGAATTTTCCACTAATGAATGAATTTTTCACTAAAATCTTCGGTACATATGTCACTGTCAGCGGGTTCAATAATTAAATGTGTCGGACTACCAGTTAAGCACAACATCTGTTGATATTTGTCCTGTCGTACTTTGAGGGTTTTCATGTTATGATTCAATTATCAATATTTTGAAAATGTAAGATCCCATTGCAAGTAAACCTAGCCTTACCAGAGAACGAGATAAATTTCATGAAATTCATTAACGTAGCACATTTCTGTAACATGCGATTACAGTAAGTCCTGCTTAACCCATAACTGGCCATGGTATGAAATACAAATACCTAATTAATGCTAAGTATTAAAATTTTACCAAATTCCGAACACTTTTTTAATTACGGCCAGTTTTGGGTTAAACCTTTGGGGTTGAATCATACATTATTACCTTATTGGTCCCTATTTCTTTCTTCCACGTCTGAATACAGAATGGCAACCACAGTTTCTCAAAAATAGTAAGTTAAATTATTTAATTTCTGACGTACCTCGGGACAATCCCCAACAAATGTGGTTTTTATATGACGGCGCGCCATGTCATTTCAGTCTGATATTCGTAATTCTTCGTAATGTATTTCTTCGCCCGGGGACTGAGAAAGTCTCTGGTTTATGTGACACCTGCTCCTGATATTAACATTCAGAGAGAGAGAGAATATTCAAGCTCGATTTGGCCAAATACTCGACTGGGATTTTTATCAGAAAACGCAATAACGTGGAACGAAGGATAAGGACATCCATCGAAGCAGAATGAAGTCGCTTCGAGCAATTTTTGTAATTTTAAATATCTTAAAACTCAGTGAAAAATTATTTTCAGGCCTTCATTCATATGAACATTGTTTTTACTGTTTTGATGTTAACAGTAGGGACCCAAAGTATTTGACACCAATAAGATACATTCTGTATGAGATAATATTAAATCCATGTGATTTCCTCGTATTTCTTTTTCTTCGACCAAATGCCTCGGTAATTTATGTGTCATGTAATATAATCACACGATTTCATGACAAACCCGTATTTCCCACAGTTCATTTCGAAACGTTTTCCCAGACACGAGTATTTATCGTACTGAAACTCATTCTACTCCTCTTCGCAGTTGTATGTCTCGCATGTGGGGTAGTGAACATGCAATATAACGGAATTCCATTCTTGACTTCCCCTCTTGTAATCTCACTCAATCAGGGCTTTACAAAGTTGTCTAAAACAAATCAAACTCTGGATACATCATACATAGGAGGCTGTTCTCATGACTTTCCATGTTAGGTTGCGAAAATATAAATTAATTACTTTCTCTCCACTTGCACGTAAAATAATATGCGGAGTCACTTGGATAATCTCCAAGCTCTTTCTTGCTTCCGATTGCAAATTTCTGTGCAGAATCCAAAAGTGGTGAAGTCTGTTTAGAAGAGTTATAAATATCATTAACAAAAATTGCTGCTTTCAAGTTGTTGAGAACGGTCTTTAGTGAGGAAAATAAACATTGTTTTACCCTGCATTTCCTCTTTTATCAGAAGACAAGGGATTTGAAGGGTCAGATCAGTCTCTGAAGCCCTTTTTCGGATACCCCTGAGCTAAATTAAACACAGAGTTTTGGTGTCTGTATAAACCAGACTATTACGAGACTAGCTGATTGGCTGGCTCGCCGTCTGCTCCCCTGACGATGCAGCGTGTGTAATTATTTCCTTCCGCGCGTCGGCATCAATTGCGAAGCTGCTGCTCCCTTCACGCCTATGCCCCCTAGCCGTCAGTGATTCACCCCTTTTGGAAAAGACATCAGGCAGCACCCGATGACTGTCGGAGGGGGCCAGTGACTTTCTGGCTCGTCGATGGACATAATACCACGACTAACGGGAGAACAGATATCTGGGGAGATGCTGCGATATGTGAATGGTTCCCAGCACGTGAGGACACTGAAGAATGGGAATGATTCTTTCGTCGTCTTTACTAGATCAACATACAAAATTGTACTGATACCGCACGTATTTGGAATTCTCTGCTTGATAAAATCTGCTATCAAGCAACTCACTCTCAGACCGAATCAGTTCTACCCTGAAAACTATATCTGTAGTAGTTGTTAACATCATTAGGCCGAATTTAATCAAATAACAAAGTCCGTTATTTATGATGTTGGTCGTGAATTACTTTATTACTTTTCACAATACTACCACCTCATAAGAAAAACTCATATAAGCTTCTCTAGGAATGGAAGTTCTCATATGCCACCTTCGACTATAATTCATTTTTTATAATGGACCATAAAGGACGTTGGCCGTTAAAATACTTAACAGACGCCGGCCATTTAGAGCAGATTTTTACCCCTGATTTTGTTACTATGTTGAGTATTGTAAATTGTATGTATTTGAAATAATTGTATGTACAGTATTACGAAAAATTTGCCGTACATTCCACATTAAACTTTGCCACATTATTCTGCAATATACGAATATTTCATCAACAATACGGCACCATTGACAATGCATCGCTGTTATAAATAAGCTCCTGGTGTTTCGTAGTCACATAAGAGGCTGCCTCTTATAAGGTTTGATTTTCAGATAGTAGTCTTTCAGTTCAGCACTGACGGCAAATGCTTGAAAGTCCCCGTCAGTGCTGATGCTGGGCGCTCAGTAAGCTTGGCAACTTGTTCATGTGTAACGAGTTACTTAAAATTCAAAATACATTGCCGCTTCATTTTTGCGTTCTTTTTTAATCTAACTGAAGTTGAAAGATTTTTCGCAAAAACTTTTCGTTCGAAAGTTGTTTACTATTTGTCATACTCGGGAAAGTGAACTAAAAAATTCTTCTGTATTACTATAATATCTGTGAAACCAGTTGTTTCGGTAGTTTCCAGTAGTCAAAATCGTAACCTTTTGAAATCGTTATTGCTATTATTAATATTATATGACATGCTTTATTCATTAATGGATTTTTTTATTTACGATCTTCTAAGAGTGCATCCCTTTGTTTTGCACCAGAAATCCTGTTTACAGACCAGATCATCTGTAGTTAGATTATGGTGGGAGAAAAGTACACCAACAAGAGCAAATTTAGAATGATGTTCTTTCAATTTCTTCCCCAGACAAAGCCAATTTGCTTCACAAGAGAAAATCGGAAAGAATGGAAGGAGTTCAAGTATAGAAGTTCTCCTATCCTCACATTGGCAACACATGGTTGTAGGCCCAAAGTTCGTTTCCCATTAATTATTTTTGACAATCACTCTGACATATTATTATTATTTTGCACATTTTCAAGTCTGATAATGCTTTTTATATCTGACTACTAAAATTAAAATTCTTCAAATTTGAAATAATTGTATGTATTTGTTGATGCATCTGTACTCTAGATATCATTGTTTCCACGTGCTGTTTCTCTAACGAAATATAACATCGGATAATAATTACAAAACTTAGTATCAATTAAAGACTAATATTTCCTTAATTAATTACAGAGAAATAAAAGTTATGAATCATGTGATTCCAACGAATATAACATAAAAGTGGATTGAAATAGTTTTTATGCACTATATATTAATAATTTGGTGCAAGAACCAGAAGCGGCTAACGTAGGAATGCATACACCTTGAACAGGAAATACCACAGAACCTGCTGAGCTTCCACTAGTTTGTGACATAAATGGAAGCATAAATATTGCCTCGATACTCACAAATTATACACACCTTCGGCCATAAATTATATGGTTATTTTCTCGCTGATTTATCTCCAAGTACCTCATCATAGGAATTCAACCAAAAAAAAGCGGCAGGGCATGTAGCATACATTACTGAAGAAAAAGTGTCATATATGTGTAAACCATCTCTCCTTTCGTGCGAAAAATAATTTACCAACCGAACGAATTGAAGTAAAGAAAATAGATGCGTTATTTTTATGAAGTTTTCTTTATTTGTATTTGGCGAGGAAAAGTTTTCGTAATTCGGTACATATCAAATCAGAGGATCTCGAATTCAGTTATCTTAAATTACCGAAGTATAGCTAGAAATTTGCTTACAAAGGCAATTATAAACTCACTTATCAAAATTAATAATCCGATAATGGATTGTAAACAAAAGATCAAAATGACGAAGGGGAAAGAAAAAGTATTTACTCACTGTGGTAAACAAGTATACTTTCTATATGATCGCATTGCACTCAACCATTTTGAAAACAAAATATATGTATGTATCGTGAGCAGTCGGATTACTACTCTTGACTGATTCATTACTATAGAAATCTTGCTCATGTCTGTCTCATTCTTCCCACAGATTGACATTTTCGTCTCTTTTGGCATTGCATATAGGCCAACAAACCGTACATATGTACCTTTTAGAAATATTTATTGCTTTTGCGTCTCTACGTACACTTCTTTTCGGATTGTTGAAGAATATTTGGGTGTTCATGCCTGCGAATAAAATGGCAGCTTGTTCGTGAATGTTTTGAAGGAACTATTTTTAACACAATACATTATTTTGTAATACGCTTTCTCGAAATTAGTATTGAAATCCATTTGACATTCCCTTTTTCTCTCTACAAATGCTTCCATCATAGTGAACGCAATTCTTTCGTGCCTTGTTTTCTCCTTTTTAATACTTAATCGCTATCGTACTTTGTTCTATTTCTTCGTCGTCTATGAACCACGTGAATATTCTCTCTCTGATCCCTACATTCCAAACAAATCAATTCATGCCCAACTAGCATTTTAATAAATCGAATGTACATGGACGAACGTAGACCGAACGGATACCCACTAAGAGTAGGCTCTCACACGTATCCCCCCGTAAGTAAACCTACACGGCTCCACTGCAGAGAGGCGCGGAGCGGGAAGGGATGGGACGGAGAGGAGAGGAGAGGCCTGCGGAAACAATCCTAGAAGAGCGCTTAATCCCGCGCGCTGCCAGGCAATCAGCTAATCGGGGCCGCGGACGCGCACAGGGAGGGAGGGTGGGAGGTGGAAGGGGCGGGAGGGTGAGGCGAACGAGGTCGAGGGGGTGAGGGTGAATAATTAACGCTGCGAGGCCCAGCGCCGTGTCGCCGTCTCCGGGGATTCCCCGACCGCAGATGTACTGCGCTTGCAGCGCTCCCAGCGGCGCGGTGCGGAAGCTCGCAGCTTCTCGTTGAGAATCCCCCCTGTCGGTCCAGTTTTTTTTGTGTCGTTTGTCGAGTATTGTGTGCTACGTTAAGAGGGGTTTGATTCAATCGTTTGATTGTTTTACATTTGTCTCCGTAAAGCAGGGTGTTTGCAACTGAGAAAATTTATTCCAATAAATAGGGAAAATATATACTTTATTTCATTTTACTTATAAAATAATGTTCAAGAATCTTATGACAACACAAATTAGTTTTATAGATCGCCTTTTTCATATCTTTTTCCAATTTAAAAATATATCTACAACCGCAGATACGCTACACTTGATGGTGGGCCTTTGTAGGTTTTATTATCAATGAAATAAATCCCACAACGGGCAAAGTACTTTACTTTACAACAAAATATGGGTTAGCTAACATATGTCATTTCTTGTCATTCGTAGTATTGACGATGTTGGCCAAGGCATTAGCTTTGGGGACGGCGCTGGCGATCATTATGTCATGTTTCAATGTCCAAATCTTCAGTTAGCCTTTGAAACTATTCAAATACTTTTTACTTATATTATTTGGGGGAAATGATTATATATTTTAGGGCAAATAACGATGAAAGTTCTTATAAAGGGTATTTTTTTATTTTAAGCCTGGTGCCTAAGTGTAAATGGCGAATCCCAGTTTTTTTTAAATATTGTCTTTCTTATTCATGTTTGAGCATTATCCCTAAGCAATAAATCTTATTTAGAAATAGATGAAATGTAATAAAGAAATCAGACAGTTTGCATGTTTTAAATAGGTGTACACTCGCGAAAATGACCATGATTAAAAGCTTAGATTTCTGTGATACGTCTTTTAGATTTACTAGGGCGGAACAGATGTTCAGATACTAATTATGTGTAAAAGCATTATTTTTGAATTGTCTTCATTTTCGAAATATCAAGGACTTGAAATTTTACAAATTGTGAGTTTTTTCTAAAACTTAGTGGTTGCGTCATGAAGGATCTTGTTTTATTGGGTTACTGATATTGTATTTTTTATGATTACAGTACTTACGTAATAGAACAATTTTATTCAATAGTATGACATTTCTCTATTTTAAATCTTTTATTTAATTAATTAATTTTATTTTATTTTGCCCTGCCATGCTCGTTAACTTTCTCAACATTCAACCATGACTATCGTGAATTTACTTTGATTTTTGTTCGTGGGTCTCGACATATGGAGGCTTTATTTTATTAGTGGTACAACTCTTCTTTTTTCTGAGAAATTAAGTTAACTCCATTTTCAGAACCGCGCAAGTGTTACACATTTATTCTGAAAGTTTAGAACTCCAAGTTCTTTCTGTGGACGACAAAGCTCATCACAAAAAAGTGAATCATAGGAGATTGCAATCTATTTATTTTGATAGTGGTACAACTGCAGTAGTTCAACTACGTGGTTTTCTACAAGTCTCGTGATGAGTGATTTTCGAGATATTTATAGCGTCTCCAGTGATATGATAAAAGCTTGATCCAGATTTGGTATTAGGAACATTTTTTATTAACAGAAATTGAACTTATGGCCTATGTGTTAAAATACTTTTAAAAGACTGTTACAAGAAGGAAGAAAAATTAACACAATGATGTCTGTCTCTGGAGAAAAATTAGATGGATTAGATTTGTCAAACAGAAGTATTTTATAATTATGCACAAGTAAACCTTGAATCAACACATTGGTTTCTACATACTAAACTTCACTACACACAAACCACCAGTGGATGAGGAATAACTAAGGTTTTCAAAACCTTAAATATCCCGCTTAATGACAGTAAACAAGGTTAATGAGAAGAAACAGGATTTGCTTGATTTGTTTCCATTCATTTCAAGCATTTATCAAGCTTATTTCACTTATCTGCAGATAGGAACCGAACGATTTCAAAAAGATGAAGAAAAGTGAATGTGTCTCAAAAGTAACATTAAATTAATTTTTAATCTCGTTTTAATAAATTGATATTGCCTTCAATTCCAACATTTCTTAACACGACATCTAACGATTTGGCTTACCAACCTCATTTTTATGATAGTATAACTCCTTTAAATCCCCAATATTCCGCGAAGTTTACAGTGTGATTATTCATATCATCTTCGGACGATCAAGTAAATTTCTTATAAGAGGAAAACACAATTTCTTTGTCTAACTCCGTCGCCGATTTTTTTATAATCATTTAATTTTAGAACTCAATATCTCGAGATTAGTGTCAATGTAGTTGTACCACTATTCAAACAACGCCTCCATATAATCTGTTACTTTTTTACTATATGTGGACGTGAAATTCTGTACAGAATTGCGATTTCTGGAAGTTCTGTTGGTTGAAACCTGTTATTAAGTTGATAACAACTACTACAAAATATCAGCCTTTTTTATTTTTTCAATAATTAGGATTTAACATGTATTATGATGCTATTACAATTTTCTATTGATCTCATCAACGATACAATTAAACTTTCCTTTGTACAATACTTACAGTCCCGTACGGTCTCGATTAAAGTTCATAGGCTTACTGTGATCTTCGCGCGCTGTGATGACGTCTCAGCTGACTTCCACATCTTCAGCTTGATGTCGTCCTTAGGATGTCCTCGTTGGTACCCCCCTATCGCGAACCCCCCTATCGTGATATTGTCTAATACCAGAAGTTTACAGATGTTCCCGGGGTATTCTAAATTATTCTGTACTTACATAGAATTCAATAAATTTAATTCGCGAGCACGACTTGTCCTGTCTGTGTTTCGGATGAAACATCTACGCAAGAATGTCTATCTTAAACCCAACTTGTTAAAAATCCTTCCCATCTACAGATCTATTCTACTGTAATTCCGTTCGAACACGGAGTCTACTTTAATTCAAATTACAACTTACAATTTATAGTGCTACCTTTGACTTTTTAATTTATTTTTAAACATCATATAAAAGGTCTACCTTTGACTTCTTAATTTATACGGTACAAAGCTGACAAAATTAATTATAAGTCTCCGCTTCCCTATCATTAAACCATTACCCAATCTGAACTAAAATAATATTGGTACCGATCCGTTTGCTGCATCCGTTCTATCAAGGTCCTCTAGAAGGGAGGGCCTGTCCTGCGCCGAATGACGTCACAAAGGGTGACTGGCAGGAAATGCATGCTGTCGAAGCGGCGTACTCTCCACAGTTTTAAACAGAGATCTAGTTCTTAAAATCGCATGGAAACACATACTTGTTTAAAATAACACGAGAAAACATTAAGCGTTCTTGACGCTATAGGAATTTATTTTAGTTATTTGTATTAAGACATTCCGATATTCTACAATTTTCGTCCACGTAAATGAACATAATATTGAGAAGACTTAAATTGTGTATATACTGTATTATTTCTAACATACTATTTTGTAGAATTCACGAAACAATTTTGCTACTATCATTGATACTCATAAGAAATTAAGTGCACTCATGATAACAATTCTATTTATATTTTTCTTGCTGTATTTCTTTCAAGTTATCTATATTAATTCAATGTGGAAGCTAGTAGGACAGCTTGTAGTAATGCATTTATCAGATATTTCTCTGATCGCTGTATTAGTAATTATTAAATATTTAAAATTATTTTAAGGAACAGTAAATTATTCACAGGTAAGTTAATAAAATTCAAACTGCTCAAAAATAAGAAGTGGAACGATGGGAAGCAATATATTTTCAGAAAGTACTTCAGCAAATTACGTAAGACTTTATGAGATCATTCAAAAGGCACAAATGACATTGTAAATACATAAAAAATGTTTTTGGACGCTTTAAAGTGACTTATACTGCGATTTTTGTAGGAAGAGCTCTCAAGGCCACTCAAATCTCATCTTCGCGATGGAATATGTCACGGCATTTCGCGTCTTTTCTCGGTTTTGCCGGTAGAAGTCGCATGATCGCAAGCACTGCTTCATACGGTCGCGATCGTGCGAAATCTAGCGGAACGACTGTGAATGATACGAAATGCCGTGACATATTCCATCGCGAAGATGGGATTTGAGTTATCTTGAGAGCTCTTCCTACAAAAATCTCAGTATAAATGTCTTCCTAATTTGCACTCGGTTTTGTGACCATGCGTTTTACATTCTTGAAACCATTAAATTTATCACTGAACATTCCTAATGTACAGTGTTTATTTAATAAAATGTTTGGCATACATAAAGTACTACGTTCTGTTAATGTGAGAAGCAATTGTCCACAACTCCCAAACTGTGTTCTCCATTAACAGGATCTCTGTTTCTCGCCCAAAGCCCTTCAATAAAGTTCTTTGATTTTCATGCTTCAGGAACTTAATTTCGAAATTTTCTGATATCTATATCTGAAACATTTGGTGAGTCTTCTTCAAGAAGTGAGGCTGTTCACTAAGAAAGAAGGGTATGCATCTTTAACTATAGTCGGATACATTCGTTTAGTAAATAATTCGACGTCTTCTCCTCTCACTGCCTTATTCTGGTCTGTTCTAGAGAATAAATTGAGTCAAAATGTTTTACAGACACACACGAGTACTTCGTGGGAAAAACATCTTTCCTATTTATGTATTTCACTCACTTCTCTCACAGACTAGGATTGTTTGGAAATTTAAAAGTTGAAACGCGTTCCATCGATCCATCATAATTCGATCAACAGCATGGCACACTTCACTTGCTTGAAATTTTGTCGTCTCCTGACTAATTTCCCAAATACCTTTCTTTATGGATAGTTTGTATTTACTTAAAAAATGCAGGGTATAATAGTATAACCAAACATCCAAATGTAAGAAACAAAACATATTACAACATATATTATAAAAACGTATCCTTGGATTTCAAACCATATTCACTTAATTTTACCATACATACAAAATATATCCCTATAAGACCATATAATTTAAATCACAACCATTTACATTATTTCTAAAAAGGGAGTTTGGATTATTGGATGCTGAAACATATTTGATAATTGCACCACATATTTAAATCACTCAATACTAGAAGTAGACACACCTCGCTTCCTTGAAGATAACACCATGCAACAAAATTTTGTTTAATTTTTTTGTTGTTTCTGATGCAGTATGTTTCAAAACACTATGTAAAAACCAATTTTTCAGAGGGGAAATTGTTTTTAGGGAAATGACATCGATATTCTTAATTTGAGGAAAATACATATATTTGAAACAATGAATACTCGTTTATATATACCCATGAAACAAAACACAAGAAATTCTTAAATACAACGTTTGTAAAAATGTAAATGCAGTAAATATATATGACATAAGTGTTAAAGTACATGAAAATGTTCACATATCACGTACAGTGTGCTTAAAAATGTGTTGTATTTCTACATTTCCTCTTGTACGTTGCATCACTCTCTCTGATCAATCCCCAGATATAATCACCAAGCATCCCCTCATTATACTGTTCCTGGTACCTTCTTTCAAACAATAGTAAGTCCTGATGGAACCTTTCACCCTGTTCCTCTACATATACACCCATATGAAACTTGAAAACATCCAGATGTGAGTGGAGTACATGCAACTTTAGAAACATTCTGTACCACATTGATTTGTAGTTATTCAAAAGACCTTCTACTACATCATTGTAATTGTCCATTCTCTGATTACCTAGGAAACCATTCACAACATCTCCAAAGCTCTTCCAGGTCTTTCTTTGAACTGGTAGAAGTTTAATGATGAAAGTGTCATCACGAAGTAATTTTTTTACTTGGGGTCCCACAAAAATTAATATTTATCTTAGCTTCTGATAGTTTGGGGAACACATTTTGGAGGTACTTCATTGCATCTGGTGCTGAATCTAATGCCTTTACAAATTGCTAGATGAGTCCAAGTTTAATATGGAGGGGAGGCATTATAATATTTTCCTGCTCAACGAGGAGTTCCCACTTCACGTTTTTCTGACCATCTTATCAAATTTAAGTCTCATTTCTAGGAGAAGTCTCCTAAATTTGATCAGGTCAGTATTTACTCCATCTGTATCTGGTGCTTTTCTATTTTTAATGTAATTCTTTAAGTGTTATATAAACTCCTCGGAACGGATCACCTCCTCCAAATTCATTTATGGAGTTGTTTATCGTTTCAGATCCTTGATTGCTTCGCAAGTTTATAAGCTGTTTCTTGTGTACAAAGTAACATTTCATTTAACTGGAATCAATTATCTTGTATTATAATTTTCATTAGTATTAATTTTCCACTTAAAATTAATATTTTTCGAGCAAATTATGGGCTGTACAAACAAGACTGTTTGTATCAGTTACTAGCCGTTGTTTTCATGTGCCCTACTTTTGTTCTGTATTTTAAACTCATTTGTCCTTCGTTACTCCCTTTCTCATCTGGAAACCGTAGTCTTCCCAGCGAAGCGACGTATTGACGCTCTGTTGAGAGCTACCATCCACGCGCGCTCCGCGACCTGCGCACCCCCTGGCGGCGAGCGCCTCGCCTCTCGCTGCGGCCCCATCAAACGCGGCGGCGGCGGCAGCGCTGAAGAGACAATCAGCCTTCTGCAGCGGCCGGCGCGGACAATCTCCGGGGGCAATCAGCTAATCGGCCGGCCGGGGCGCGGAATTAATTATCAAAGCCCTCGCCGCCCCGGCTCAGGCGACGCCTGCGCACGCGCAAGCACCACGGCCACCGCCGAAGCCAATGCCATCGACAGCGCCATCACCGCTGCCGAAGCCAAAACCCATTCTCAGTAACGTCATCGCCAACGCCATGACCATCGTCAGAGCTGCCTCCCATGTTAATGACACTGCCATCGCTGTTTCTAACGTCTCGTTAACGCCACTCCATCCTCAATTCGAACGCCAACACTACCACCATCACCATCAACATCGTCATTGCCACAACTACCTTGGCCATAACTATCGCAGTCGTTTCATTTAATGATTTATTGATGACTCCGGGCAGATCAACTGCTAAAGTCATTAGTCCCGTAAGTGTAGTAATTTTTTTGTCGAAGGTGGTGGCGGTGATATTTCTCAACTGTATGTCGAGATCCGGCGCCGACATAAGTCAGCTTGCGGGGATTTCCTCAACCAGATATCTCCCACCAGCGTAGCATCGCCCCAGCCAGGACAAGAATTAAGCTACTGACTGGTCTCCCGAAAAACGTGGTAGTGTAGTCCATGTAAGTGTGTGCATGTGTATGTGTGTGTGTGTGTGTGTGTGAGAGAGAGAGAGAGAAAGAAAGTAAGGGGTAAGGATAGGTCAAGAAAGAGGAAGGAAAGGTGGCGCACGTTCCAAGGCCCATTTGTTTGGGTGCTGCTCCAGCATTCTCCAGATGTCGATCGAAAAAACAGGGCAAACTACCGATCAGAACAGCCAGCTGCTAGAATTCTTCTTCAGACAGCGGCTGAATTCGATCTACCTGTTTAGCTAGTGATGAAAATCCTGCCACCGTCGGAACTCTATCCCTAGGACCTCCCAGTCAGATGTACTGCAGAGACATTAGTTCATATCGTGAGCCACTTTTGCCGGTCACCACAGTCGCCGAAACCATTACCATCACCACCACCACCACAACCACCATAAGAATCACAATAATCATCACTATTATCATTGACTTTGACAAGACTTCTGCAGAAGATAAAACCAATTCCATCACTCGGGAGAAGACAAGCAACGCCAAAGACATCACTATCATTAGCGCGACCACATAAAGCCCATTCCACCGCCATAACCATCGACAATACCAACTCCATCTCAATCCCAATCGTCATCGCCACCACCTTCGTCATTGCTAACGCCATCACGAATACTGGTGTTGGAGATTTCAAAACGTTACTATCACTAAATTGAATTGCCACCGTCCCTTTGTGCAGCACCGCCGTCAAAAAATATTCATCCTCGTCATCACTGGCGCTAAAAATAACATCATCGTCAGTACTATCACCAGCGTCAATACCATATTCTCCGCCATCGACGTAAATGAACGCTGGTATCAACAACCACTATCACTGGCGACCACCATGAAACGATGGAGAGGAAATTATCCGGCGCAGCCGATTGTTATGGAACGGAAGTGTAAATAAAAGGCGTGCGGTGTTTCTCCCTTTTACGCGGTTCATCTTCGTTGGCTTCCAACCCCGAAAACTGTAAATAGTTGAAAATAACTAAAGAAATAAAACATTATCAAGTCTTAAACGGATCTACATTTACTAAAATGCCCATTGCCGAAAGTTTTAGTTTTCTGAGAAACGGGTGTTAGACTTAGGAGAGCACTACAGCGTTCTCATAGCGGCATTCCGGATTGCCCCGCAATGAAGTGAATTGAAGTGATTGTGATCCAAAGACGTGCCCCAACAGGCGTGCTCGGCCTAAGAAAAGAGTGGAGGAAACTAAATTTCTGGGCTCCCTTTTCCAATATTTTTGTGGAAGTTCTCATCGATAAAATTATAATAAATATCGTAATAAATATTTTATATTAGATATTACTTTGAGTTTATCAAACTCATTTTAAGACTACATACTAGTAAATATGTACAATTCTAAAGCTTTCGCCATGGCATTGGTTCCTCTGATTCTCTTTTCCTGTCTCTGTAGCTGGATCTAATGAAGATAAAACGTACGTGTTCATACATAACAGAAGTGAATGGGGATATGTGCTTCAGAACTTACAAATTGATGAGCTTACCTCCATACGATTCCATACCATTGAAGTTTTTCGTTACATATATTCTAGTAAATGAATAAACATACCGCAAAGGGAATGAAATTATATCTTTAATGATACCATTACTTTAATTACCACCATTGAGTAATAAAACCAGTGATTTCATGTTAAACCATTTCCACGGTTGCCAAGTGGCTTTGAGGACTTCTGCCGGAAAGTACAACAATTTCCCAGATTGCTAGATTTAAAAAAGGAAAAATGAGGTATTTAACTTATTTAAGAAAATAGCGTACCTTCTTACGTAAGATTAAAGGTCCTTCAAACATTTTCGGGGATAACCGGCCCCTCTCGCCACCTTGACCCCTCTGCTCCCCAAGGTACTTTGATCTACTTACAGTGGTGTCAAGGTCTCCTACTGGTGGCAGTGGCACGTCTCGCGGCATCGTGGCATGTCACGAGCTTCTCTGCGCAACTAACGTCGGGAAAGGGAATTATTATTAGTAACCCCGCCGTTTTACAATAGTGATGGCGTTGTCTCTGGTGACGGTGTGATGAACTGCGTGGAGGGGCGATTTCGTCGTGGCACTGGTGCCACGGACTCCCGCTCGTAGCATCGACTTGACAACACTGACTTAGAGTTTAAAATCCAGTAGTAGATTTCTAAAAAGTATTACAGCGAATATTGTTACATTAAGATCCATTAACACAAGAATGAAAAAAAAAAGAAAAAAAACAATAACACCCAACGCGGGGAACACAGCCTGCGCCGCCTAGTGCGCGGACCTACTCCTGCCCCGATTTCCTTCTCACCCGCTCAACTCCGACCTGCCCCTCGAGTGCATCTCCGAGGGGTGCGCGCGGGGACCGTGTCGGACACGAGAGGGAAGGAGGGCGGCGGCGGCGCGGCGCTGACCGGCGCATCAGCATGCGGCTCACGTGCCGCGGGGCGCCGACGCCGTAACCGTAACGAGACGCCAGCGACCTTCCGCGGGGAAGTGCGGGGCGGGACGGGGCGGAGCGGGACGAGGTGGGGCGGGGCGGGGAGGGGCGGGATGGGAAGGGGAAGAGCAGGGGACAGAAGAGCAAAGAAGAGCAGAGCAGGGCAGGGCACAGCGTCGAATCTGGCCGAGACACGCTTATGAAATATAAACGAAAAGGAATTGAAATTCCAGTCTGTCTGATCGTTTGTCGATACAAATACGTTTTCTATTCCTCGGGAGCACAAATGTATAGTTTTTAAATGTTTGCCAGCCACTTTGTTGGTACATTTATTCAAAATTTAAGGAATTCTGAAGGTGAAGAAAACGTGCGTGTTTTATTTCTCCCCCATATATCACTTAGTTTTTATTCTTTCTTGTGGTAGATAAATCAGTAAACAAAAAATGTACGTACACACTTTTTATTTTTTAATATGACTCTTGCCAAAAGAAAGACTATTTATTAACCGCTTGAGCAAAGCGTGTCTATGATTAGGATTTTATCACATTTGAAAGTGTAATGGTTTTTGTATCAACACAGCATGATAAGAACACGCGTTTTCAACTTTTTACTTTCTCGGGCTTAAGAAGGATCTTCTTAAGAAGAGAAAGTTATGTAATGATGTGCGAAAAAACGGCGAATTTTTGGCAGAAAAACTATTTTTACAAGGCTCTGGAAAGGAGCAAAGCGAGTGTAAGGTGAAATAAGTGGCAAAGCGAATGTGTGGTAAGTCCGAAAAGCTAGCCGATACCAAAGGAAATAGAAAACTAATAAGGGATCTGAAGCCTTTCTGTTGCACAACTAGTTATCAGCGTGATGCACAGCTTAAAAATTAAAAAGTTGTGAAATTATTTAGACTGTCATTCCTACGATTAGTTGACTTATTCCTATTCACATTCTTAACTTTTTTACAATTTAAATTGAATATTTTAAAAAATACTTGTTATGTACATTTTGCTTCTGTCTTTCCCCACGCGTATGTAGTTGATGTTCTTTCGCCCCACTGTGCTTCTGGCCTCTGCGAGAAACTTTTCTTCCGGAGCGCGGGGCGGGGAGGGACGGGGCGCGGAGCGGAGTGGGGCGGACATGACATCGTGGGAGGTCGCCACGTCCAGCTGAGTGCTTACCTGGCGCCAGCCGTTGCGGCCGGAGACACGGCAGATACAGCGATGTCGTGACACTTGATTCGATTCGATGCTTGATATCGATACAAATAATAGATTAGGGCTTTTACGTCGATATCGAACCTCAAGTTAAGATACTGTATAACTAGCTGAATGTGGCGTCACTGACGCTGTAAACTATTTTAAAAGTATTTTCATGTGTAGAAAATTTCTTTCATACTTCATTTCGTCCATGCGTAACTTTTTTCAAATGTTCTTAGGGGTCATTCATAAATTACGTAACGCTAAAGGGGGGAGGGGGTCTGAGGCAGCGCTACGCTACGTTGCATAGAGAGAAATGCGTTACATGCAAACAAATTATCAGTTCCCCATCAGGAGACCGAGACGCGTCGAGTGACACCTCATATGTCTCGATTGGTGCACAGAAAGTGGTGTAGCCGTGAGAGACGGAATCACATATCCTAACGCACGCACGCTAGATGAGTTACTCAAATACTGTATAATTATCTAACATGCCAAAAAGCAATCCACACTGTTGGGTTTGTTGATTTTGGTATTCGATTTCAAACGTAGGAAATTGCATAAAAGCATTTACCTAATAATTAAGTATATTTTATTACATATGTGATAAATAAGAAATTATTATTCACCAAAGCATCTTATATTTTACTCACTGAAATATACTTATCACGTGACGTTATAAAATCATTATTAATGTCATGATAATGTCATGATTTTTATAAGATTTACTAAGTTAGAGTCCGAAGATTAAATTATTTTTATATCTTAAGCTTTGCGATAGAAATCAAAATAATTTTTCACAAAAAGTAATAATTTTTAAAATAGAATTTTAAAGCTATTTAGTTGCTTTCGCACTCTCTGAATATAACACTTGGTGAAACGGCATCATTACGTTGCAAGAACAATATTGAGATAAGTGTCAGGATCATCAGGGTTTATGCATTAATCGCGACCAAATCCTCAGTTTTGTTTTTGACAAGGCATTTTCCTTTTATCTGAAATAGTTTAAAGCTCTTGAATCTGTGCATTGCAAGTGTTGATGATATAGTCCGTAACACTCGAGCATAGAAGTCTACATGGAACAAAATCTCGATAAATTAAAAAAACGTACGGAAAAAATCCGATAGGGATTAACAATCAACGGTCAAAAAATAAAATATTTAATATGTGAGCTTGAAAACCTCAGCACAAAATACAAATTGATTATATTCAATTTTATAAAGTTAGATTCTATAAATATTTAGAACCGTAGTTCACGGAAATTACCTAATTGAAGTTAAAGAAATAACTTTATTTGAAATGAAAGTCTGTTCCAAGTCCATCACTAGTTTTTGAAGAAGTAATATCTTAAAAAGGAAAATTGATCTAATAAATCCATTGGATGATTTTTGGAACTACGGAATTATAAAGAGCGAAATGAAATTATAAATTTAAACATAAACCCTCTCAGAGCCCCCCTTTCAAACTGACGAGGTCAGATTCCATATTGAACGGATGGAGTGAAGAGAGAAATATAGGTTTTCATGTAGAATATTTCCAAAGGGAAAGGAGGACCTAAAAAACTGTGGAAGCGTGAATTTCAAAAGAATATAAAGGTATTAAGACAAAAATATGAACAAAGAAAGCAGAAAAAATTAACCAAAAGAAGCCTAAATTTTGCTTACGTTACTACGTAGTCTCTATTGAACTGACTTTGAAATCAATTCCCCGTAAGAAATGACTATACATGAGCAGTCTGATTACAGTAAGCTTACGAGTAACCCTCGGAAAGAAAACCAACTACTTCTAGAGACTCAAAACGTCATGTTTGAGATAAAAGTGAAAAGCTATTTTTGACAGAAGTCTAAGGGGAATGTTATTTTTGTGTCTTTCTTAAACCTAGCTACAACATTACTCGTAAGCCTAGCACATCACCAAATTGATGTATTATCTTCATAAAGTACAATTTTTCAGGAAGGGAAAATATTTAATTTGTCCCCTGAAGTTCAAAACAGGATTCAACGTTTAACAACTTTCAGTTACAGCTTACCAAAGGAGAAACACAATTTTTGTACACAATATTTGACATCATGCTGGGAAAGCGTCTTAATATGTTGTTGAGTAAACATAGAAAACAAACATAAATGTAGATGCGTCACATTGAAAAGAAGCTCTTCAATTGCACTTGGCCGCGGAACAGAAATCGTCGGACCGCCC
The DNA here is from genome assembly GCA_031308135.1 of Acheta domesticus. Lineage (NCBI taxonomy): Eukaryota > Metazoa > Arthropoda > Insecta > Orthoptera > Gryllidae > Acheta > Acheta domesticus. The sequence continues at coordinate 74,125,805 of JAHLJT010008756.1, forward strand.
TGCTTGCGACCCTCCCCTCGCACCCAGGTGGCAACACTGCGGCGTGGGCGCGGCAAGGCGTGTCCCCGGCGGGCACTCGGCCTTCTGGGGGCTGCGCTCTCGGAGTTTCAACAAATTCTGTTTGAGAAGCACTTTCTTCATTACCCAAGAACAAAGTGCGGTACTGTTCGAAGCAATTTAGGACTTCCTGTTCCATATTTATAACGTCTTCGCCTCACCGATACTCTACCACCGCCGCCGCGATTACCATAATACCTGCGTCCTCCATACATTTATTTATAATTTACTTAAAGTTTCTCTGCAGAAACGAAGGAGCTGGTGAGCCGGGTGGAGTAAGTTTCAATGAGAGCTTTCTCAGAAGAAGCAAGAGTGCCGGTATTCAAATTGCGGAAGCTTTCTGAGGGAACAAACGCGGTCTTCTTTCAGACGGCGCTTGCGGCCCGTGAGATCTTCGGAGAAATGAATGGACCACCTGCTTGCGGATCGGGTTTTGCTGCAGCGGTTCTGTTGTTACGGGAGGATGGTTCGTAAAGTGTGAGTCTGTACAAGTGAAGGAGTAGAGGTCGACCTCAAGAGTGTGATGTGTTCTTTGCATGTCGCATACACGAGAATAGATCTTGCACGAATGTACTCGTACTTTTCGGAATGGTCGACGGTGTCGAAGTTGTGATAAGACTTTTAAGAACGTTATATTTAATTTACTGAAGGTTCGTTACATCGGGTAGCGCGATGGAAAGCGTGTAGGGAAAGTGTTGGAAACGTATGGGAAACGCATGAAAACCCGCAAGGAATGTGTGGGAAACGTATGGGAAATGCATGGAAAACGCATGAAAACCCACAAGGAATGTGTGGAAAACGTGTTGGAAACGCACGGGAAATTTCTTGTGAGAAAACGTGTGGGATAGTGTGGAAAATATGTAAGAAGAGCTGTAAAATGTGCGGGAAAGTGTGGGAAACACGTGAGAAATATATGGGAAACGCGAAGGAAAGTGTGGAAAGTGTGTGGGAACGTGTGAGAAAAGTGTGGAAAACATGTGAGAAACGAGAAAGGAAAAAGCGAGAGAACATGTGAAGAACTTGCGGGGAACATACAACGAACCTGCGGAGGCAAGTGGAGGCCAATTTATTTTTCTTAAGTCGTATTCTGTAAAAAGAGACTTTTTCGAAACTTCTATTACATTTTTGGAAAACTAGCTCTTCTATGTAAACTCACAAGCATACATTGACGGCTAAAAACAAACAGAAATCGAAATCTACGAAAAATTAAGATGATTCGTCAATAAACCCGTCGTGATGGGTCTATATTTCTAAAACGTACAGTTCAGGGGAAGAAATTGGGATCAGTGCGCAGCTAATTTACACTTTTAAAACAATGATTTGTAAAGTGCGGAGTGTTCGCACGGGTTCAGTGAGTAGGATTCTAATTTGGAGGTGATGATTTTGAGAATGAGATAGTACTTACTGTAGCACTACAGTACTGACAAGATAATACTGATTGCACCAGTACTATTACAGCCCTAATATTTTCCATAAAATTATTAGTTTTCTATGAGTCACAGTAAATGCAATGCAGAAAAAATGATAAATAGACATGTACATTACTTCACAAACTATTGTACATTTTCTCATTGGCCATAGATGAAGTATTACCATATATTCGATTTGATTGTTCCTTTTAAAAAGGGATTTGCTCTATTTGTTTTTGTTCATATCGGTAGAGATATTGACCATATGAAAGTAGCAGTGGATATCTGAAGTAGAGTGAAACATATTCATTTCATATAGATGCAGCTTCTTATCAATTGATAACTAACTTTCTGTCATGTTCATACTCGTTCTTAAAGAAAAATGTCATTTCTGAAAATGCTTTCAAATATTCTATTCTTCTGTGTGGGAGGATTCGAATTTCGATCGTTATATTCGTCCAGATTTCAGCAACCTTTAGAGCAAACTTTAAGATTGACTTCTGCTTGTAGACACTTATTTTTTCTTAGGCAAAGAAAACTACTTTACATTCATTATTAAAAAAGTGTTTTGATAAATTGGTAATAATTTTCTTAGACTTCTTATATTCAGCACTCTCCACCAAGTAAATAATACTAAGTATTTTTGCCTTTTAGCAAAATGTGGAAAAATGTAACAAAATGTATGTAGAAGTTAGATTGCAACATTATTGAATAAATACAATAGAATTACATTTCTATATGTTTAGATTGTTAAAATTTCAAGAGCTGTAATATGTTTGAATATGAGTATTGTCTAAAACGGGATTAGAAAGAGAAGTTTGTAGACGTTAATGGGAAAACCTGCAGCCATGCCGAGTTATCCAAATGTTCTTTTGATGAAACAATTTGATCAAGTTATAAGTATAATTATGATGATCATCATATTCATCCATGACTTCGTCCTCTGTGTAGCAAAGGAATTTCCCGAAGCTAAATAATTTAAACTAGTAACTCCACTGTTGTGATAAAACTCTACAATTTCTTTTAATGAATTAAAAATTGCATATTGCTAAATGGTTATACCACATGTTGCAAAGTTATAATTCTTCTATAAAAATCGCTGAAAGTATAGTGTGATATTATTCTAATTTTCAACTACTAGGATAGAGCGTTTCAAGTCACGTAGGAAGAAAATTGCTTCCATAATCTAAGGAAAGGTTCTACAATTTTACCCTTGTTTTTTTCCTTCTTGCGAAATCTATTCACAAAAATATTCTCTCTACATAATCGCAACGCTTTAACTTCCCCCGGGAACACGTAAGACAGGGCTATCCAAACTTCTCTGAACACATTCTTCGAATCTTATTAAAAGACAATGACAATCACAACAATTTAACACAATAACACTGAACAGATTTAGAAACAAACTTTCGACTCTTTCAATTTCTTTTTTAGTACTATTTATTTTAAACAACATTCCTCCTCCTGAGGAAGTCGAACATTCTAGAAACTCTTTCATTACTTTCCATCTTACATCAGGGTTATTTCTCACCGCTTTGGAATTTCACTAATAAGTCATATTGATTAACATAATCGTTCTTTAATTTTCTGCCGTTATTCATAGTGAAGTGGTCACACTGCTCCTCTTTTATTTTTGGGGTCGGAGTTCGGTCCACGTCCCATACGCGTGAAATTTATGATACACAAATAGGTTTGCAGTATCGGCGATCTCCCGATTTCCCTATATCTGTCACCATCGTTTCCACCGCTTGCGCAATATTCATTGTCATAATCAGTTCATCTCAACACAAACGTCTCTCCGAGGGGACACATTGATCGCCTTGTTGAGATTTCTGACTTCGGAACTCCGGCTATTATGCCCTCTTTCCGAAAATTCGTGCCATACTATAAATACAATATAATAATATAAAGCATTTTGTGTAGTAATGGCCACTTTGCAGAGCTACATTTTACACTATCGTTACAAAGTTAAATTGGGACAATTATTTATTGAATTTACCTGCACGCTAATTGCAATTGTCGTTTGTCACGTTTGTGTAGTCAATGTTTTATCCCCGGAAGGTAGTAGTGATCACTTCCTCCAGTTGATAGTGAGATTCGGCGCCGACCTACACGTCCACGTGCATTGCAAATCCCTCTAGGTATCTCCCTTCAGCGGCGTCAGCCGGGACAAGCTCTTGGATCCCGATACGTGTGGTAGTGTAGTGCATGTTAGTGTTAGTGTGTGTGACGGGAGAGGATAGAACAAGGCGGTAGAAAGAAAAATCGTGCACGGTCCCTGGGCCATTCGTTAGGGTTCTACTCCGGCATTCGCTTGGAATTGAGCAGACAAACCACGGAAAATACTTGTCAGAGCAGCGGCTCAATTCGGCTACCTACACAGTTATTGCCGAAGATGTGTCTCTGTCGGGACTCCAACCCTGGAACCTCCCGGTAAGAATCAGAGACAGTGGCAATGCTAAACTCAGTCGGTTAGGAGAAAGACGTTCACACCATTTTAACAATAATATAATTATTAAGGAAACACGTTTATTGAACTGATATTTTTTCGCAGTTACCCATTAGTTGCGTGACTGGAGAGGCTGAATGGCGCAAGGGTTCGCGCCCTTCCACTGCGTAACACCAAGATTGCGTTCAAATTCCGTGCGAGGTCAGAATGTTGTCAGTTTTATTGTGCATGGTCTGAATTCCCAGTATACCATTACTACCCTTTAACACGAATCCTTTCTTAATTTCTTTCCCTTCTCCAGAAATTATTGTGTATGTATATGTGTGTTAGATTGATCGGTGTTTCCGGGCACGTCCACTGCTATGATGAATAATCCCATAAACGTTGTGTATGTTATACCTGACAGATGCTGGTGCTCCTCCCCGCTGAAACCGTTGATCCGACGCTGAGCTAAACGTCGCCTTGTAATGACTTCCGATCAGGTCTCCCCAATCGAGGCACCGCTCCAGCCAAGGCAAGCGCTAAGCATCCGACAGGTGTAGTGTTGGACATGTGTGTGTGTATGTCTAAGGGGAGAGGAGGGGACAAGGATGAGAAAGGAAAGGCGCGCGCGGTCCGTGGCTCGTTTGTTAGGGTACTGATCCGGTATGCACCTGATACTGATTGATCAAACCACGGAAAACTACCGTTCAGAGCAGCAGGACGCTGGAATTCACCTCCAGACCGGTGCTGAACTCGAACTAGCTAGTGTGGAAAAATCCGCCACCGTGGGGCGTCGAACCCTAGGACCCCTCAGTCGGAGTTGCTGCATTAGGAACAATTCTTGCCCTGATATATTTCTGCCTGTGTATACGAAGTATATCCGTACTACTTGAGAGCAACGCAACAGGCCTAGGGGTCACTACAGTCAGCATCATTTGATTTCAACATAGTCTTCATTGTTAGCCTGGTCTGAGCATCCTTTGGTTCAGAGGCCACAGTTGTTCCGATAAACTCGCTATTATGACCGATTCAGTCCAACGAGCCACTTCGGCGCAATGATTAAGGATATTTGGAAATTATCCCAGTGGTTACATTTGCAACTTACCTCAGCTGGGGACGGAGACGTCCAACTGACACCCGATGTTGTAGAAAGAACGTAAAATAGAAATGCACAATAATACTAATAATAATAACAACAATAATAATCATGTCTATCCAGATAGCCGAGATCGCTAAGTCAGTAGTGCAGTGGCGATCTCGGACGAAAGGATGGTAGGTTCGAGACCCCCCTCGGGCATGAGTGTGTTTGTGTATGTTTGTATGTTCATTCATCCCTCATTTTCACTATCATTCTATTTTCCATACCCCCAGTACTAGCAGCCCTGGGGGATAAAAATTGGATTCAGCTTAATGCTGATCCCCCCAAAAAGGAGTCACATACACTTGACACGGGATGTTACTGAGCTCGTTAAGTGCAGGTGTATGTCTGCGTGGTCCTAGACACCATTTCGAGAGCAAATAATAATAATAATAATAATAATAATAATAATAATAATAATAATAATAACTACAGGCCAATTACTTGCTTGCCAGTAATGTACAAACTTATAACTGCAGCCATTGCTGACAAAATGTATAGGCACCTAGAGAAGAACCATCTGTTGCCAGTTGAACAGAAAGGATGTCGTAAAGGTTCTTATGGCTGTAAGGAAATCTTGCTTCTGAATAAAATAATTTTGAATGATGCAAAGAAACGAAAACGTAATTTAAGCATGGCTTGGATTGACTACCAGAAGGCCTTTGACAGTGTACCACACGATTGGATTTTGAAGACCCTGGAGATCTATCGATTTCATCCTAGACTTGTTGAGTTTTGCAAGGCTAGTATGAGGTCGTGGAGTACCAGGTTACTAATCCACAGCGGAAAGGGAGTAGTAGAAACCAGAAGTATTCAGATTAACAGGGGAATTTTTCAAGGAGATTCACTATCCCCTCTGCTGTTTTGCATTAGTTTGATTCCTCTATCAAGACAGCTGTCGCACACTGACTTTGGTTACAAGCTCCATGGTGATGAAATGCCTGTATCACATTTATTTTACATGGATGATCTTAAAGTTTTTGCTAAGAATGATGCGATTCTCTCCCAAATGCTGTCTGTCATCAATGATTTTAGCAATGACATCTGCATGAAGTTTGGTCTTGACAAGTGTGCAAAAGCCAACTTAAAAAGAGGCAAAATGACCACGTCCGAGAACATTGAAGTTGATAGACACACTGTGATTCAAGATCTTGAGCCAGGTAAAACTTACAAATATCTGGGCATTGAAGAATGTGAGACCATCTCGAACGACACAATGAAAGAGAGAATTCGCAGAGAGTATTATAGACGAGTGAGACTTGTCCTGCAGTCCGCTCTGAACTCAAGGAATAAAATATCTGCAATAGGTAGTTTGGCGGTGCCTGTAGCCGAATACAGTTTCGGACTAGTAGACTGGACGGAACAGGAAATTCGCATCATGGATCGAAAAACCAGAAAATTGCTTACAATGCATCATGTTGCCCACCCCCGAGCTGATGTACATAGACTTTATGTGCCACGTAAGGAAGGAGGAAGAGGCCTGAGACAAATTGAAGCCTCCTGGCACAATGCAATAACCGGGATGGGAAAGTATGTAGTCAGCCATCAAGATGACCCACTAATGAGGCAGGTCATGAAATCTGACCGAAGAATGGGAAACAGAGGCATTGTAAGTGTAGCAAGAAGCATTGCGAACAAGACTATGCAAGACAACCAGAATGACAGAGACACTGAACTTCTGATGCTACTTAACATGAAATTTGAGACACAAAAAATGTTAAAGAAATCGTGGAGAGACAAACCACTCCACGGACAATATCTAAAAAGAATGGACAAGGTACAGATCAATAAAGATCAATCATTTATGTGGCTTAAAAGGGGAAGAATGAAGCCAGAATCGGAAGCACTTGTAATAGCTGCCCAAGATCAGGCCTTGAGAACACGACATTATGATAAAGCGGTTCTCAAAATTTCCCAAGATGATAAATGCCGCATTTGTCAGGAACACGTAGAAACCATCGATCATATTGTCTCAGCTTGTCCAATCCTAGCAAAGACCGAATACTTGAAAAGACACGACAGGGTGTGTAGCTACCTCCACTGGCAGATCTGTACCGCCCTCGAAGTTCCGAACACATGCCCCAAGTGGTACGAACACTCACCGAAACCGGTGACGTCTGTTGGATTGTGTACGATATTGTACGACCAACAAATTCAAACTGATCGCACGATAGCAGCAAACAAACCGGATATAGTCATCCGGGATTTGGAGAACAAATCGTGTTTGCTTGTGGATGTTGCTGTACCTTGCGATCAAAACGTCGTTACCAAGGAGGCAGAGAAAAGTCTTAAATACAAGAGTTTGGAAATCGAGATCAGCCGAATGTGGGGCGTAAAAGCACAGGTCGTACCGATAGTTATCGGAGCTCTGGGATTTGTTCCGCAAAATTTGTGTAAGAACTTGTCTAAACTCCCAGGTAATCCAAAAGACTGGGAAGTGCAAGAAATAGCTTTATTTGGAACAGCCCACATTTTGCGCAAAGTATTGTAGAGGCACCGACAGTCCCTAGATCTGCTCCTTAGGTAGCTGGTTGCAACCTGGAGTAGATTTTATATTCAGCCGACACATAACATCTTAAGTCGTGATTTAGAGGAAAAATAATAATAATAATAATAATAATAATGTCTTTATTTGTAGTATAGTAGAGGAAATTAGTAATGATGATGAAAATGGACAAATGGGGGCCAATGTGATTTTGATAGTATTGTGTTGTAAAATAGAATAACTATAATTTTGAACGTAACCTGTAAAATCAAAAATATCAGACAGGACGGCCACACCAGGCAGTTAAAAGAATTCTAGCGACCAGGCAAATGTCGGAGCACTATCCTAACAAACGAACACCCGAGATTTTTTTTGTCCTGTTCTCACCCCTTACATAGACTTACTTACATGCACTACACTACCAAACATGCCGAGAGACCAGTCGGCAGCTTCGAACTCGCCCCGGGTGGCGTGATGTCCTGCTAGTAGGAGATACCTACATGGAGAAAATCCCGTAAGTCGAGGTATAGGTCGACGCCATATCTCACCATTAAGCTGGAAAAGAACACCACTATCTCACGAGATAAAAAGACCAGAGAGATGACAGGATATCAACTGATACCACTGCAGTGCCTCTGACCGGGAGGTCCTAGATTCGAGTCTGGACGGTGGCAGGATTTTCAACACTAGCTAGATAGCTATGGCGAATTCAGCCAGTCTGGAGGAGAATTCTTAAAGCCGGCTGCTGTTTGATAGTTTTATGTGGTTTCTTCGATTAGTAACTGGCGAATGCTGGAGCGGTACCGTAACAAACGGGCCACGTACCGCGTGCGTTCTTTCGTTCCCCTTCCTTCTCCAATCCTCACCCATAACTCATACTCGCATACATTTATATGCACTACATTGCTACCACACATGCCGTGAGAACGGTAGAGAAACTTAGAGCTTGTCCCGGCTGGGTGGTGCTCAGCTAGTGGGAGATACCTGATTGGGGAAAACCCCCGTAGCCGACAGGTAAGTCGGGGCCGGGTGTCACCATCTAGTCAGGGAAGATCACACCAACCTCCCGAGGGGAAAATACACTACACTTACGGGACTAATGTCTTTATTAGTAGGCGCGCTTAGAATCACTAATCAACCAAACACGTATAAAATATGAACTACACTTATGTAACTATGGACCACAGCAGTTGAAGCTATCGGAAACAGGAAATACTAAATCACCCTGCCTGCGTCGCGGAGAAAGCGCGAATTTGGGCGTCCCTGGGGCTAAGAGGCGCTATCGTTCATTAAGAGGTCATCTAGCGGGAAGAGCACGTCCTCACGGGCGCGGACGGAGACGCGGGCGAGCGCCGCGCGGCGCCTCGCCGTTCTAATTCAGTTCCTTCGCCGGCGGCGCTACGTGCGAAGAACGCGAGAACGGGTCCGCGCCATTCCGCGCGCACGCGGCCGAAAGCAATCGCCGAGTTGCAGACCCGGTGGAGAATCGTTCGTTGTCGTTAGACTTCGGGGCGGCCCCGCGGGAAATATTCTCTGCGAAAGCGGTGTGGACCTGTGGCTACAAGCAGAGCCCTAGTTAAATCCAGCTGAATGCAGCTTTCCATCTCGATAAATTTAACAATTTATATAATAATTACAAAAACTATGAGTTTGTTTCTCAGAGTGATTCAAATAAGTACCAAAATCTGCACAATGTGATTATCTAAATGAACTTAACAAGTATCTTTTCCGAATATTTTTCCCTTTCATTAACAATACAATCTATTTTTAATTTGGTAACTGATAGTGACAACTCAATAGCCTTCACCTCCCTGTGCTGCTATCGAATCCCACTGGAGTAATTGATGAACTGCTGATTCCCATAGAAATATTTAGAATTTCCCCCACTTTGCTCCGGATTTTAATATTTCATTTCGTTCATAATGAACAATTTAACATAGAGCAGCTGTAAATAATTTCTTAACCTAAGACAGCAGATAATTCGTAATTTTCAATAATAAAAATACTCAGTGAGACTCAGAATAAATGTTACAAATTTCAAGGATATGTAGAATGATCGAAGATATAACTTTTCACCTAATAACATGGAGTGGAACATTTCATACAACGAATTTGCCTAGCTATCAGGAACATTTGCCCCTGATTGCTAGGCAACTTTTATGCACTCGGGTTCGGCAGATCACGTCAAGACGCAGTCAACGAGTATCTACGATTGATTAGATTTTCCGCACGCGTCAACTGCTAACGTAATTAGTCCCGTAAGTGTAGTGCAGTATTGTGAGAGATGGCAGTCATCTTCTTCCGCTGGATGGCGAGATTAGGACCCGTTGTACAAATCAGCTTCCGGGGTTTTCCTGAACCAACTATCTGCTATTTGCGGGACACCGACCCAGCCAGAACAAGATCTTAGCTCCAATCGTGTTAGTTTCTTGACATGTATAGTAGGGCAAGTGTAAGTCAGGAGTGAGGCCAGGATAAAGAAAAGGAAAGACCGAGCACGGTCGCACTGTCGAGACTCGATTATAAGACCTCTTTGTCAGAGGCACTGTAGAGATATCATTTGATACCCATAAACACAGCTTGTCTGTTATAGTCGAATCTACTGAAATGTCTATCTAATCTAATATATTTACTTGCAGAACAGCCGCTCCCTACCTAACATTTGTTTATTAAAGCCGTTTTTTTAACATTTAAATTTTGTCGTCGATCTTTTTGCCTTATAATGGTTGTTTTGTATGAATTGCCAGATACCAGTTAGCATTCTTTCATGCCTATATTAAACAACTAAATATGGTTAATGCCCTGCCTCTAAAAGAATAATGATATTCACTATTGGAAGCAAACAACACATTTGGTCACTGTTTGCTTACAATGCATGGCTCTATGTGAAGTGTGTTACAGCTTAAGCCAAACTCCCTCTCACATTCTATACCAGGCTGTTCCAACTCGGTCTCTCGCGGGCACGGCCGTCCATGGGCGCGCCCGCATGCAATCGTGGCTAGCCCAGGAGAAGATTGTGGAGAAGAAAGCGCGTTTGTCACTTTCGCTTTTCGTGGAAACAATGTGAGTGGTGCGATGGCTGGCATGAGGCACACCCCTTTTTCAGTCGCACCGGATACCACGCCATCACCGATGTAGTTGATGATAATAGCTTTGCAGTAGTCCTTACTTCTAAATAACAGATATTTTTATACACTTAATTGTCACGATGGTATTAGGATTTTCATGTGGAAGTCTTCTCCAAGCCTCATAAAATGCAGCGAAGAGTATATCAAAGTTTAGGTTGACATATTGTCGTAGGCAGCTTTTCTCTGCAATGAAAAGAATAAAAAAAAAGAACCCAACTTCAGAACAAGACATTGAAGAGCGTTCTATCGCAACATCCCAAGGACTGGCACCAGATATTGCTTCACTTGTTACGAAAAAGTCTAAAATTAATTTCATAAAATATTGTTGTTGAACTGAATCAAATTTTGCGTTTCCTATGAAACGTAAAGGTTTCTTTCCGAGTATGAGCTCCGGTGTACTCCCGCTCCCCAACCCAGCCCCCCTGCTTCGACTATTAGCGACGAACGAAGGCCATCTCGCGCCGCGAGGGCTTATATTTCGCCAGGCGCCGACAGCGAGTGTTGACAGCGGGGTCACTCCATGCAAAAAAGTAGGAAATCTGACACTACATCTCAGAATTTAAAAATATTTTGCCACCTTACTTATTATGATACCTGCATGAACCAGGTACAATATTTTGTCTCATCATCCATTGTTTAGCAGCAATGGGCACTTGAAATATTAGGTTAGCAGTCTGTAGACATTCCGTTATGATTTTTTTCCGATGATATGCAAACAAGCAAAAAATATGGAAGTGACACCATTTGTAGAAGAAATGTAAAGGATAATTTTACGCTAAATATATTTTTTACCGTGAGTCTTTAACAATTAGGAAGTAAACAAATTCTAAAAAATGCAATAAATGGAAATATAATATTTTTAAATTCTTGAATTTTGGAAGAAAAATTGCTGAAACTACTTTCAAGCTACTCCGTAAATTTCATCATGGAATCTTGAATGGTTTTAAAGTTATGAATAAACGTATCTTACTGGCGCTCCATTAACGAACTCGTCTCAGCTGCTAGAGCCGCCGCGCCACAGTGCTCCTCGTCAGCGCTCGGCGTTACAGTTTTCCTCCGCCGCGCGATGGTGGATTTCGCAAAACTACTTCTCTAGGTGTTAATTTTGCCGTAGGAACTACATGAAGAGATACGCCAAATTCGACCATTATTTTTTGTTCACTCCAACGTTTTGGTAAACACGTTAAAATCATGTATTCTCATTAGCTGTTTTCACGTTTGAAAATTTTTCTTTCAATTGTGTCAACATTTCTTCTCCATCATTGCTTTCTGTACTCATATGAAATAATTCAGAAACTGTTTTATTTACGGCACTCACCTTTCTCCTTGCGTACGATATCTCTCGGGTTTGTTTTCGCAATGACAATGGTGATTGACCCAGAGGATACAAAATGTTTATATTACTGATAGTGGCTTCCTCTGCAACTCCTGGGGCTACGTACTCCTCTTCACTTGACGTTTTCACTTCACTGTTTCAGTGGAGTCACTAAGATCTGCATTGGGCATTTTGGATATTTTGTGACGACACATCGCATATTGCTTCACCTACCACTTAATTCGATATTTTCTTCCGCATCGCCTCTGTAATCTTTCTCTTACCCACCCGACTTTTGTGCTTCTCGAGTCCGAATGGATTGCAGCACCAAAGCCTGTTAAACGTATTCACAATCTGTGGTATTTTCTATCACGATGTATCACTGAACAGTAACACGCGAAAACTAAGCCTGTAAACTGGTGTCAGGATCCCTTCGAAGGCATCGATGGATCTCCCTAGGGAATGAACTTGGCGGTGCCTGCCTACGACCTTGCGTCACCGCTCGCTGGGCAAAGGCACGCGACTTTCAACCTTAAGAGCAAAATGCGCGTATACTTTTTGTTTAATAACTTACGCATTTTTAAGATTCCATCGCGACAGTTTGCAGAATGGTTATTTATTGGTTCTTCCTTCAGTGTATAAAATATGAAAGAAAAGAAAATATTATTTTTGAAGAAAAATGTATTTGTTTAATTTATTAGCATATTTTATTATTAAAAAATGTCTCAATCCTTAATTATTATCAACTGCTTAAAATATGATCATTTATCTTCAAAATAGTGTGCCCGTTTTTAAAGTTTTATTCATTTTATGAACGTCATAATTATTATCATTATTGGGTACATTGTGTCATCGTCCATGTTTAACCCGTAATTGTTGCTAAACTGCTGAAGATATTAATTCCATAAATTGTCTTTTAACTGTTCATCATTTGTAGATTAATGTAATAAAATATGAAAAAAATCTGAGACTCACTGTCAGAAAACCTGAAATTTTGCATGGAATGACCCAGCGGTCTGTGCCCGCCGGTCTCCGCCAGAGCCCGCGGTGGCTTGCGGGCGCCCGCATGCCCGCCCGCGGGCAGCTGAGTTGGAACAGCCAAATGTTCTACACCAAATGTTATCACCTATGTTATGTGTCGTTTCTTCGAAGTTGAATTGTAATAATAAATCAGATTGGATTAAAATCATAATAAATTCGATTCTATAGGCATGCATATTTGACTCGGAATAAATTCCACAAACTTCTATGAAATGAAGAGGAATCGAAGATGATCACTTTTGCCACCGATTAAACATCAATATTTTTATAACAACCGGGATGTTTTGAAAGCATCGACATCATCGTTGCCTTCCTAATTTGGACCCGTGAACTCGGTTTTGAAAACTAGTTTCGACCTAAAGGAGGATATTACAAGCCCCAGTAATATGTGGGCTTCTGGCGTCAGCAATATCTTCCCTTAATTGCCTACGAAAATACGAGTTCTTGAAAAATGTTCGCCAAAGTGTGTACGCAGCAAACATCAAAATTCTTTAGATGGAGCCTATTGAGGGCGGCAGGGCGACAGGGCTAGATGCTGAATTCCGCGAGGCCGGAGAGCTGCAGGGCGTGAGGACCGATGGAGGCTGGAGGAGGCGGCATGAGGACGCGGGTGGCTGCGGGTCGGCGCGGAGGCCTTAATCGAGAGCGGCCCATCCGTCGCGGGATGAGGCTTCGTCGCGGTGGCAGCGGCTGCGGCTGCAGCGCGCGATAAGCGCATTTGGCGCAGCCTCTGATTCATCGGCCACGCCCCTCAGGGCGCCAGCGCACGACCTGGACCGCCCCGCCCCACCCCGCCTCGCTTCGCCCCTTCTCTCAACTCGCCCCACTCCGCCCCGCCCTGCCCCGCCCCACGCCACCTCGCCTCGCCCCCGTCTCGCCTTTCCCCGTCCCGCCTCAACTCTTCCCGCTCCCCCTCACCTCTTCCGCCCCGCCTCGCCTCACTCCGTCTCGCCCCTCCTCGCTCCGCCTCGCCCCGCCTCGTCTCTCTCTCCTCGCCCTGCCCCGCCTCACACCATCTCGCCCCGCCTCGCCACTCCCCGCCTCGACACTCCCCGCCTCGACACTCCCCGCCTCGACACTCCCCGCCTCGATACTCCCCGCCTCGATACTCCCCGCCTCGACACTCCCCTGCCTCGACACTCCTCGCCTCGCCTCTTCAAGCCTTGACCCTTCACATCTCGTTCCTTTACGTCTCGCCTTACCCCGCGACACGCCACGTCCTCTTAGCACGGCTCTCCTCACTCAGTTCCTCACCCTCATCATCCCATTCTTCCCCACCTATTCGTTTTCCCACCTCTCCTTGCAACCTAGATGCACCTCCTCTTCAAAGCCCTATCTCTCCGCCTTTACTTTTCGTACTCGCACCTCTGCTTTCCTCCGTTTTCCTCTTACCCCCTCCTCTCTTCCTGCATTTACGTTCACCTCCCTACCTCCTCACCTTTCCTCGATGTCGCATCCAAAACATCTGCGGTGACATAAGATCCCTCTGTTAGCTTTGGTGGTGCAGAGGCTGGGAGCAACGACTAAGGTTACCGGGGGGCCGAAGGTTAGAATCCGACATAAGTCAGGAGTTTTTTCAGCGTTTTTGGCTTCTCTTATCACCACGAATCCTATCTGAAGGCCATTCCACTTATATTCATTTTCAAATATCAGGAAACAATCTAAACGGACATAACTAAAAATTGCCTCGCTTTGCTTGGCTGGTTGTTTTTTGCTTGAGTTGTATTAATTTTTTAAACAAATAACCGGATAAAACTGGATTTAGAAAGGATTTAAATAATTTATGTAGTGGCTCTTTCTAAAAGTATGGTAAAATTGGGATTACTGTAAAACGTAGCAGAGACTATCTCACCGGGCCTTTTGTGTTTAGACTAGGAGGTAACCTATCAAAAATGACTGAACGAAATTAAACTCTTACAAGTGGTAGTGTAACAAGCGTTTTTGCAAAGAATTGATATTATTCGCCCAGCGAATGCACGTAGTTTTGACAACGCTGCGCTTGCAACAGCGCTTCTGTATAATTTGCTGCGAATACTGTATCAGTCAAACGTATTCCTGTTTGTTTCGTTTTATCAAAGTATGAAATGATTACTGCTTCTCCCTATCGAAATAATTGCAGATATGCATCACAGGCGCTTTGTTTGAATGGGACGTTTTCAAGTAATAGCTGAGGTGTTAGTAGCGTAGAAAATGCAATACTTCAATATTACGTAGCTGTTTCCAACAATGCTAGAAAGTATGTGGTGTTAACTTCGATGAAAACATTCTCATTTACAAACCCATTTTTAATCTGGAAAAGATTAAGTGAAGTTTAATCTGAACAAAGAAGGATTCTTTTAAAAACACACTTACTTGATAGATTGATCCCCGCCATACAAAATCAAGAGAGCCACCAATCAAAATAATTTTTGGTGAGCATATCTGGCGTTGCTGTTCTTAGCAAATCTACCAATCCCCTAGCTCATTCCATACACACATTCCCCTAAACCCTAAACTGATCCAACTCCCAAATTACCCGCCGCGAGAACTACCGGATTTTACGAACAGATGTTCCAATATCAGCAAATTTTGCCGTAATATTATAGCGACCCGCGCAGTTTTTAACTTTTTATTACTTATGATGACGTTTTTACAGAAAAATCTTTAGAACAGCATATTCTTAAACCGTAAGTAATAATATGTAAAAACACCAAGGCTGCCATTTTGCTCCTGTTGCTGAAACTTTACCACACAATCGTGTGGATACAGGAAATTATTTTAGATTTCTTTGTACTTTACTATTTAGTCATACATCTAGGCGTGTCGATCGAAATATATTGCTTACTATGTGTAAGTCCTTCTATAATTTTTTTGCCGTTACATGTCCCGTAATAGGCAATTGGCCTCCTAATACAGAGTAAATTCTACAGGGTTTTCCTTGTAGTTGAGTTACAATATAATTATGAATTATTAGTATGTAAAAATGAATTATATTTCTATTGTATAAACTAAATAATATTTGTTTACCAATTTTAAAAATTACAAAAAACGTATCATTTGAGCGGTTATAGCCACTGGGTTGAACATAACTTAAAGAGAAGAGGAAATGGAATAAGCTAAAATCAATTATATAATAATCGCCATCCCTAATTCATTCATCAATCACCTCTCACGGTCATCCTAGCACCTTTCATGTAGTGCCAAAGGCAATTCCACTACTGTGAGCATCTGTTCAGAAAAGCAGAGGACATTAGTCTCCTCTGTCGCCTACCCACAGCAAAGAGTACAGCACTCATCACATGGTCCCTTGACGCCTTTGTGGAGTCCCAGTGCCTTATTTTCCATGCTATTGTCTCGCAAAGCCTCACTGACCCACCGTCCTTTCCTCTTCCATTGTGCTGCTGTTCAACCGGCCCACCTCCCTCTCAGTATTCCTTCCGGACATTTGTGGTGTCTCTATTTTCTACAATGTTCACCACACGCAGCTTCAGAAACGATGCGGACATTTGAGGTGTCTCTATTTTCTATAATGTTCACCACATGCAGCTTCAGCGACGTAAAGACCAGTACTATCAGCACATGCACTAGCACCACGATTAGCCATGTCCAAGGGCAAACCCCAGGGCAAACACAAGCGCAAGCCTAAGTACAAGCCCCAAGCACTAAAATTCGTAAACGAGCTGTAAAAAGGGAGTCAAAAACGAATATCTCTCATTGCTCATTTCTTTTAAAATTGACTCGAATACTTCCTGGAGCTTCAAATAAATTTCTACTTCTGCCCATCAATAAGGTTTTGTTCTGACACTGCTTGAAATCATTCGGAAACCACTGCTATATTAGCCATAGTGTCGCAATGTAAAACATAAAAAGTAGCGCAATGTAAAACATTCACACTCTATCTCGACTGATCCGTTATAAATATCTTATCCCGTTCTCTTCAAGCACAAATCATCATTAATGGAGTCAATATGGAGTTTTATTCACCATTCAAAAATAGTTATCTAATAAATTTGAATTAAACTACAAAATCGCCCACTTCCCACAGTTATTCCAAAAGATAATGTTAGCAAAATTTAACAAATCAAGGTAAGATAATCTTCTAATGTATCGTTTTCGGATTCGGTTTTTATACTAATTCAGTGAGATTTCCTCGTCGGTCAGATTTACGGACTTGCGGCTATCAGATCCATCGGATTGATTGATTCGAGATACCCGGGTCGTCAACTGCGAAAGTCATTAGTCCCGTAAGTATAGTGCATGATTTAATCTGAAGGTAGCTGTGATCTTCCCCACTAGATGGTGAGATCCGTCACTGGCATGTGTGGTAATCTAGTACGTGTGTGTGTTTTTTTCTCATGGCGACAAGAGTGGTAGTGTACTGCATGCGAGTGTGTGTGTAAGTAAGGGGTGAGGATAGGGTAAGGAAAGATCCAGCGCAGTCGGTGGCCCGTTTGTTAGGGTACTGCTTCGGCATTCGTTTTGTATTGCTCGGAGAAACCACGGAATACTACCGATAAGAGCAGCCGGCCGCTAGAATTCTCCTCCACACAGCATAGGTACTACAGTGACATCAGTTGATGCCCTGAGCCACTTAAGACGCGCGGGGGCGGGGCGCGGGGGCGCGGGGGCGGGGCGCGGGGGCGAGGCGCGGGGGCGGGGCGCGGGGGCGGAGCGTGGGGGCGGGGCGCGGGGGCGGGGCGCGGGGGCGGGGCGCGGGGCGGGGCGCGGGGGCGGGGCGCGGGAGCGGGGCGCGGGAGCGGGGCGCGGGGGCGGGGCGCGGGGGCGAGGCGCGGGGGCGGGACGCGGGTGTAGGAGAGAGCGGGGTTCGGCAAACAGGGGCAGGACGCGGGGAAAGGAGTGAGGTTCGGCGGTGAAGCGGGGTTGCGGGGAGGGGGGTGCGCTGCAGCGCTCCACATACGGCGCGATGGCTATCTGGCGGACCGGTCACGAAGCGCTGGCCCGCGGGCACGCGCCGCCCGCGCCTTCCGGGTGTTGCACTCGCGGGCGCCTTGCGCCTCGCTCTGCGCCCGCGCTCTTGCCCCACCACCGCGCAGCACACCCTGGGCCATTTCACGCAGCAGAATTGCAGGGAAACGTTCCCCTTTCCAAATTCCTATTTCTGCCAGGCTTGTGTTGCAAAAAAATATTTTAATATAATTGAAATATTTATACTTTATATTCGGATGGTATGAAATCAGTGATCATAATTTCGAAAAAAATCTTGAATTTTAACAAAAGACGGAACTGTCACTCAACTAACTTTTTGAAGAAGACTGTTGAGAGTCAAGATCACAATAGAAAATATACTCTGGTTAATTCAAATTTTAGATATTTTGAAGTTTGTAGAATTCCCATTACTGTTTCAAATAAAGTAATGAGCTGTGAAATTGCTTTGACTTTAAGTCGGTGTCATCTGGTAAAGCGTTGTATAAAACCCGGCCAAATATGCACGTGTTACTGACTCTCTCTCTCTAAATATAATTATCTCTGCATGTGACGTGCTATGCGGGCGTTTCAAAAGTCATTCAAATTTCAAATTTCATTCAAAAGTCTAGTCTGTGCACGTAATTATACGAAATAATACATTGAATAAAAAAGCGCGTCTCTCCGTTTCAGTAGGTCGATTTTGACAAAAATGACTGATTCGAAGATTAGAAGAATGAAATGTATTCCAGATTTAAGACGAGACTTTTTTTAACTCAGTATGTGCACTGAAAATGAACCCTGGCAACACTAAAAATTTGTTTAATTAAAATCATTTTATAACTTTCGTTGCAAAGGCGTTTGTTTTTTAAGAAAGCGAAATCTTTTTTAAACCACGGATTCAACAATTTTTACTATCTGCTCCCTACTCTTGCGCGCATTTCGCTTGTTTTCCCCTCATTCACATTCGAACAAATGTTTTCTATCCACGAAATTTCATTGGAAAGCTGGATATTGGAAAAGCTCAACTTTATATTAAACAAACGTTCGCCGCCTTCTCGTTCAATATTAATTTTGAATCGGATTTTTGACCAATTTTCATCGTGAACAGCTATGCTCCCATTTGTGGTTATATTTGTTATTAATCCCTTTCATATCATTTCTTATACCTCTATGAGCTCAAGATCCTCCTCAGCACACTTCACTCTTTACTTCCCTTACTTCACCATAGCTCTGGAATCTTCCTTAGAGCTACTTATAACTTTAGCTTCTCTTTATTCCAACACACTCCCTTTCGTTTCGGATTTGCCCACATTTTCTTTCCTTCTACATTTCTCGAAGCATTGTTCATCTCTTGGAATTTTCCACTCTTCTACACTGCCAACTTACTGAACTCCGTACCTTCGCATCACACGCCATTAAACCTACTACATCCTCCACATATTATACCGCCCTTATTTGACTCTTCGTATACCATTAAAGTATTCTACTGACCCCTTGGTCATCACTATACACAAATCATCCTATTGTTAATTTCTACTCATCTACTTTCCTTTCACTTCCGAACATTTCACCTCCTTTCACATCACATTGCACCGATGCCCCTTCCATTGTTTCATTATCTTCATAATCTTCACGTACTACACGCGTAAAAGCATAAGGCTTCTGTCATTTTCATGTCTCACAACTCATGTAGTTCTAGGAAAACACTTTCTAACAACCGCGTGAGATGCCTCAGCGACAACAACGGATGACGGATAGTTAACCGGGAGATTCAAGTATTCGAGTTGCGACGGATTTTCGACACTAGTTATTCAGCCGGATAGAATACAAGCACTATCTGAAGAATTCTTGCAGCCGACTGTCCTCATCGGTGGTTATTCCAGTCAATACCGGGCGAATGCCGGAACAGTATTCTAAGAAAAGGGCCATAGTCACGCACTATCTTTCCTTTTGCGTCCGTGTCCTCTACTCTCCCCTTACACAATCACACACACGTTCACACATACACATTCACACATGCACACTCACACACACACACACTCACACACACACACTCTCACACACACACACTCGCTCACACACACTCACTCACACACTCTCACACACACTCACACACACACTCACACACACACTCATACAAACACTCACACACACTCACTCACACACACACACTCACACAAACTCTCTCACACACACACTCACACAAACACTCACCCACACACTCACTCACACACACACACTCTCACACACGCACACTCGCTCACACACACTCACTCACATACACACTCTCACATACACTCACACACACACTCATACACACACTCACTCACACACACACACACAAACTCTCTCACACACACACTCACACACACACACACACACATTCAAACACACACATTCAAACACACACATTCAAACACACACATTCAGACACACACTCTCTCCCACACACTCTCTCCCACACACACATACTGGCATGCATTACCTACACTACTGCACATTTCGAAAGACCAGTCCAGGACAGCTTATCCCGACTGGAGAGATGCTTGCTGGGGAAGTTTCCTGGAAGAGAAAAACCTCGGAAGCCAATGAGTGTAGGCCGAAGCAGGATCTTACATTCCAGAGCTGGAGGAACATCGCCACCTCCTGGCCGTATCATTCATGGAACTAATGACCAAACTAGTTGCGCGGTTCCGAAACACGAAATACTCACCCACCTTATAACTATGTTAATTAACACGCTATTTTACTCTTTTCCGCCTTGTTGCTCAGCGCCCCCACTGTCATATTGTCTCTCTCCACTACGTCCCCTCCACTGTTTCCTGACATGCTCCTCTCTGCGTTCAATGATGGAATGTCGATTACATTGATTATTACTCCTGTTAAATTACTCATTTCACTAGTTTTAATCAAAATGATTAATTAACATATGTTTGTTGATTCATTATTCCACATTTTAACGCAATATTATACGAGTATTATAAGTAAAAAGTTCATATTATAATTAAAATAAAGATTTGTAGGAAGAGATGTCCTAGGTTATGTGACTAATGTTTATTCGAAGCAAAAGAACCGTGACGAAAAATGCTACATCCTTTAGAAGAATTCGTGCAAGCTGGATTTCATGATCCTCGAAATTATTAGAATCTAGGTATGCAAAATTAGGATAAAGTAACAGGACTTCTACCTTATTAAACCGTTTCTATTCAGTCTTGTTCAGAATCTGAGTTTTCCGCGCAGACAATATAAAGTAAAAGCGGAAAAATAATGGGTTTTTAGTGTCAATATTCGAAACTTAAACAGATGAATTTTAAATGTAATTATTTCCAAAACAATTAGACTGAAATGAAAGTCACTTGAACTTTGTTTAAAAATTTAATTAATGAACGATTTGCTCGCTCGCTTCAATTTATTTCTTGAAATAGCAAAAGCTTGCTTTTCTTCCATGATTTCACATTTCTTCTTGGCTAGTGCCTTTTACAGTGATTTGCCTCATCCCCCAGCCTCATCCTCTGGGAATAATAAATGTTTTTCAAAATGAAGTTCTTTGAGCAGTTTATTTTCCAATTCGGCATTCAATTACCCTGTAACCGAAAGTCTTTGACAAGAGGAACGTGCCTCTTCTTCTTTAGAGCTTCAGAACCAACGATATCTTGGATCGTGTCTGACAATAGATTCCATTTCCTTGTCCCGATGTCATATGACCCTCCTTAGTCACGACAGCACAATTTTTCAAGCCATTTACCCCTCAGAATTTTTTAAAGCTGAGCACATCCTACGGTAAAATATTCAGGGGTTGCTTGGGGATTCTGGATTTTCCCCCGCCTAACCAAATGCCGTCTCAAAAGAAAGGAAGATAGAACTCAATCCTCCCACTTCTCTACGCAGAAGGGAGCCTAAAAACATGAGGGGAAAAGAGTTTCTCGTTTCCGTCGAGTCATAGAACGAAAGAGCAATACAAATAAGCTACAAATACAAAAGGATTTGGTTTTCAACTAGCACAGATGTCCTCTTCTGCGAGCACCGATGAGGTAAATCCAGAAGACTTTTTTCTCTTTAAATGTATTCATGCAATCAACAATATATTCAAAAACTACTCATCCTTGTGAAACTATTTTCTTAGAACATGGGAGGAAAAAATGTTCATTGATATTGACTGAATTATCGTTACGGCTTGTCATTTAATATATTCAATTAGCGTTTCAAAATCGCATTAGAATGTTCATGTTAATAATACGTGCTAGTTTTCATTAAACCAAAACGCTAAATATATCCAAACATTTAGGAGCGATAGATAAAATTTATTATGGTAGTCAGAGATAGTAGTAATTTTTACTTTTACAAATGAAACAAACGTGAATAAATTTAACTGTTACAGTATCTGCAGCACATTATACAGAAACGAAAGAATAATTTCACACCAGCTTGGGTTGATTACATCAAAGAAAGCTAACAATTTCTAAATATGGGTCAGCTCATTTTAAGTGGTCCAGAATTTAATAAATTGGTCGGTCGACCACATCGAAAAAAAAGCTGAGTAATGTAGAAAAGAGTAAATGTCTGCAAACGCGAAAAATGGCGTATGTCGTGAAACAAAAATGGCTGCCATTTGTAAACCAGGTACAATAAAAAAGTTAAAGATGTTTTTGAACAGCCGAAATGTAAGGAAATATATGTACAAAATATGAATTTTTTTCGATATGGTCGACCGACCAATTTATTAAATTCTTGACCACTTAAAATGGATTGACCTGTATTCAGAAATTGTTAGCTTTCTTCGATGTAATCAACCCAAGCTGGTGTGAAATTATTCTTTCGTTTCTGTGTAATGTGCTGCAGATACTGTAACAGTTAAATTTATTCACGTTTGTTTCATTTGTAAAAGTAAAAAATTACTACTATCTCTGACTACCGTAATAAACGCAGATAAGCACCATAGGCGCTTCCTTTGAGTTGGCTGAACCGGAATTTTTCAAGTAATAGCTGAGTTGTTAGTAGGGCAAAAATTACAATATTTCAGTATTGCGTAACTATCTTAGATAAAGTGAGAAACGTACTGTTGTAGCACCGCCAGTTTTGTATCGGGGTCCGAGAAAACTAGTTTTTCTACCAAAAAATCGCCGTTACTTTCCTGCGTACTGTTGGAAATCTAGTGAATGTTCAATGTTCCCGCAACAACAAACGCACACGTGAATTGCTATCATTTGAAACGCCAATAAATTCAGCTGCATCTGTATTGTCACTCATCAAACGTTGCTGTCCGCTGTCATCTCTCTTGAGATAATTTAAATATGAACACAAATTAAATATATTATTCGTGTATTCATGTAACCAAAATCAATCGGCAAATGTTACCTTCTCCACTTCCGCATATATCATGTTCCGTACTTGAGAACTACCGAATAATTTTCTGAAGTATCTTCCCCAAGGTTTTCCCAAACGTCCTATATTCTGAAGTCGCTACTATTTGAGTTTTAAAACCAGAATATCACGATAATATTCCCGACCTACATTCAGGCATCCATTCATTAGCGAACTCTTATAAAGTCTCTTCAACAAACTCCGGTTCATAGTAACCGGCGCTACATCCCTCAATTGTTCTTTCCTACGAGTTAATACAACTCGTATAATAATTTTCAAATTTTATATTTTCATTTCTTAACGTGTACTTTCCGTGTAGTACCAAAGCAGGAAGCGAGAAAATAATAATGACTGGATAATTAGCTGAAATAGATTAATGAGATGTAATTAAATGAATGTGATTTTCGTATGGAAGCCACCTGACCCAACCAAATATTCTACGATATGCCATTTTATAACTGCTTGAACCTCCCGCCCTGTGGCTTAGGCCCTGGGAACTCCCAGCGGCGCTGCGTCGTCACCCACTCTATAGTACGTAGATACAGAGAGTAGCGCATTCCATTGTTCCACCGATCCCGCATTTTATATCCAGTTGCCAGGAGAATTAGAACTGTGTGATATCCTGTGTGTTGAGAAACTTGCATCTATTCCAAATCAATATTAATAATCTTAAACATCTCCATAACGTTACCAATGGTTATAATTTTCCCTCAGTTTCTGAATGCTGTCTGGCGGGGATATCGGGTGAGAGGATATTAAATGGCGTTTGCCCTACTCTGCGTATCTAGGGACTCTATCCCACTTGTGGGAAGAGGACCAGTCTCACGCTGTACTGGCTGCCCAACGCCTTCACCTCCATTTCAATCTCCTCCGTCTCTGCCACCGCTTCCATCTTCGTCATCGCAATCACCACCGCCTCAACCTCCACCTTCGCCATCGCGTCCGCCTCTACCTTCGTCGTCGTCTTCGCATCCATCTCCGTCTTCGTCTCCGCCTCTACTTTCGTTGCCCTCACATCCGCCTCCATCTCCGCCTTCATCTTCACCTCTGTCCCTGCCTTCACCTTCGCCTCCGCCTAAAGCTCTATCTCCACCTCCGCATTCGCCCCCGATTCCCTCTTTCCTCTCCACCACCTTTGCCTCCGTTTCCACCTACGCCTGCACTTCACCTCCTCCATCTCGCATCCGCCTTCGCCTTCACAAGCACATCAATAAACTCAATCCGAACTAAGGGGGTCTGTTTCTCGAATGACAACTTACCTCTAAAGATCTTTTTCAACTACTGTAATATTCTCTCCCATATTTTTACTTTCTCGCTTTTCACAAAAAATTGCTCCATTGTTTTTTATTGCATTTTGTTTTGTACTGTTACATCGTTTTTCATTACATTTCGTTTTGTACAGTAATATTGTCTTCTATATTATTACTTTCTCGCTACGGAGAAGAGAGAAAGTTGTATAATGTTGTACAAAAACTGCGAATGTTTGGCAGAAAAACCCTTATTACAGGGCCCTGGTAACAAAAAATAGATAAATCCAGTTGCTAAATTTAGAAAAATATCCTCTATCGTGTGGTGTAGCCAGAATCCATGTTTTGTGGGTCCTTGATACCGAAAAATGGAGCAACGGCAAAACGTCTGTCCATCTATCCGTCCGTATGTGAACATCACCAGTGGCTAAAGCGTTCAGACGATTTTCTCTAAAACTGATATTCGCCACTCGATCTGTCTGGTGTCGCAGCCCTTTGAATTTGAAATCGTTATTTTAATTTTGGGGTGTACTTTGCACGAAGCCATGGGACATTTTCAAACTTTTCAAAAACATTGCTCCATCGTTTTTTATTACATTTTGCTGTTGGATAGTGTGAAGGACGTTTAAGAGAATGATGCAGGTCTCATGTTCGTTAAAAATCCTGATTTTTCCAAAATTGCAAAAGTTAAACATTTTTTCGGAGTCTTCCTACAACTAAAATATTAAAGACTGATATTTTTTCTTAATTATAACTCTTACTTAAAGTTGGATTTTCAAATAAGGTCATGTACAATTTTTCGAAATTTTGACTACTTTTCAAGTAATTTTGCTTGAAAATACGGGCGAGAAAGTTAGCGCTGTTTTAGCACCACTGGTTTCAGTAGCATAGACGAGTTTTGCGGCCCTCACATGCAACCAATCTTCATAAATAAGGTCTCTAAAGAAAGATAATTTTACGGAGACGTGAAGAATTGCACTTTAACTTTAAAATACGAAGGATTTTTTGATAAAGACCTCATCTAAACGTTCATGTCAGATGCAACCCGCAATAGTTCGTCAGCATTGTTGAAGTCTCTATAGTTATATACTAGCTCCTAAAAGAAGCTTACTAGGGCCTTAAAATCTGGAATTTTGAAGCTAAAGACCTCACAGAAACGTTCCTCATACCCTAATCTACAGGATGAGAATATTTTTATTTTTTTTCTGGATTGACGTTTTTCGAGCCTATCCTACCTATTAACAGACGTGCAGATTCTGCAACTGTGTGCAAAATTAAACCAATTATTTGATAATATGTGCGACTGAATGGCACGGTTATACGACTCTGGTCGGTAATAAATTTAAATAAGAATAGTTTGTATTGACAAGATGTACTGTCCTGTGTTAAAATACGTTCAGTTAGTACAACTACAAGGATACATATACGTAAGTGATGGAGGATAAGAGGGTGTTGAAGAAAAATATATAGTATGGGCTTAATATGGAAATGGAAGAATAGAGAATAGAGTGGGATTTAACATGCGAGAGATCTCGCAAGAATACACTAGTTATAAGAAGAAGAAGAATAGCAGTAATAATAATAATAATAATAATAATAATAACAATAATAGTAATAATAACAACAATAAGAACAATAATATTTATAATAATAATATCAATAACAAGTAAAATGTCGAAATTTTAATTAACAAGGATTTATTAAATTAACATCTCTGCCATTCGCGGTTATTGGCCCCTTTTAATCAATCTTCGACAGACTGTGGCCTCGTAAATCCTTCAGCACCGGTCCCCCCTCCCCCCGAGACCTTTTGTGCTGCCTTTGCCTGGCGTGATAGCTGGAGTGGCTTCTCCCATCAACCCTTGCAGGCGGCCACGGGGCCTGGCCCCTGCGGGCTCCCGTCGGGCGTGACGTCATTAGCGACCGGCGGCTTTGACGCTTCCGTGTTAAGCTCCTTCGATGACGCGGGAGACGGATGACTCCAGGGCTGACGGCTGACGGCTGGCGCGCCGGCTGACGCCAACAACTCTCTCGGGGAGGCGGCGCAACGAAATTTAGTGTCTTGAATATTGATGACCCGTCCCT
The DNA here is from genome assembly GCA_031308135.1 of Acheta domesticus. Taxonomy (NCBI): domain Eukaryota; kingdom Metazoa; phylum Arthropoda; class Insecta; order Orthoptera; family Gryllidae; genus Acheta; species Acheta domesticus. The sequence continues at coordinate 74,152,407 of JAHLJT010008756.1, forward strand.
CATGCGGCTCGTCGCGCAGTTCAGGGAGATTTATTTGAACCCATGTATCATAATGTTTGGTCGTGGAGATGGAATTTGCGAAAATTTGCCAGGAAATTTAGCCAATAAATCAATGTCCGTTGAGAAATGAAAATGTATGTGATATTATCAAGAAAGCTCGTTGCTATTCTCAGGTTTTGTGTCAAATTATTCACCATGTTGCTAATTTTCCCGTTTCCTTTCCAAATAAAAAAATCCTCTTCATCAAACGTTTTTAAACAATTTGGTTTACTACTTGATTGAATTAACTCGAAATTTTATTTTGAGGTTCGATGCCCGGGCGATGCTAATCCTTTAAATATTTTAAGGTCACGCGAGTTAGAGCTTTTAAAAAAATATTTATCCAAATATTTGTGAATACAAAGGTATTGTTAACTTCCTATTTCAATGAAATTACGAATGTCATTTTTGCAGAATAGTGGCGTTTTGTATAATTATCACTCGACTTAAAGATGTTCGGCATACAGAAGAAATGATATTTCGTTTACAAGCACTTAGTGTTTTTCATGATAATAATAATAATAATAATAATAATAATAATAATAATAATAATAATAATAATAATAAGACATAATAAATTCATTAAGAGAAAATTCATGAGTGGGAAACGAGCAGTACTTTCCTTTTCATTGTCAATTCATAATAGATACCCGAACATACATAGCATACAGTACTCATAATAGGTACAGAGCATACAGTACTAAAATACTAACGAAGCGTGTTCATACATTTCTGACATCTCTTAATAACTATCAGAACGCGCCCCAAATGTTTTTCGCAGTTAGAAGGTATGTTGAGGTGAAGGAGAAGGACTCAATTGCGAATGCTGTGTAGACAGTGCCATCGACCGCTATCTGAAGTACTTGTGATATTCACGAAACTCAAAAAAATCCAGGAAACTTTTAAAAGAAACGCTCCAATGCCTTCTGTCTCTAATCACTGTAATAAACATTGGGCGTATTGTGAGAATAACCTCGTATACAGACACACCTTAACCCAAGTCTTATAAATCCAAACGGTCGCATTAATATGTCATCCTAACCACCGGGTAAGATGACAAATACGTCGCGAAACGGTGATAAAAGCAAAACGCCATACATCACCCCGACAAACATTAAGAAATCGTGCGAACGTTCACACTGAAAAATTACAGCTGGCCATGCCGAGGACCGTCGTTTGGGAAAATACACCGGCGCGTGTGACAAGAGCCGCCCCGCCTCTTCGCAAGAGTCGTCACGCCCCACCCCGCCTCGCCCCGCGCGGCCCGTGAATGGGCCAATGATTAAGTTCTCATTCTTTGTAGTAACTCGAGAAACCAACGCCCACGTCACTCCCAATGATTATCGACCCCTCGAGGAATTTCCACTCGCCGCCACTTTCGGTCACGCCTCGCCACGCCCCCGCCACGCCCCTCGCGTCCTCTCTCCGCCTTCGAATCAGCTTGCGTTCACACAGATGGGTGCAAGTATTTTGACTATCAGATAACCTCTTTTATTCTATTTTTGTACATCGTTGATATTGTTATTAATTATTACAATTCTATTATTTTTAAACTAGTACGTATTTGTTAATTATTGTTATATTTATTATTATTTTTGGACTCTTGGCACACTCTAAGGAAGAACTTTCAAGTGACCTGAAACGGTGCGTCTCTCGGTTTCGTGGAAAATATTGCTCAAAAAGTAAAAGTATGTATAGACAATTAAAGAAGTACGCCGGAAGACAGGCGAATTAGAAACCTATTATCGTTCACCGTTCCATGGTCGAGATTAGTCCAATAATTTGTATTACAATAAGCTAATAAAGTAAGCAGAAACGTCCAATTGTGATTCTAAATGCATTATTTAAATATCAATTTTCAAATGTCTATGATTCGAGCTTTACCTCGTGAATCAAGTGGCTGGGTAGACTATTTGGCGAATTAACTCATTTCTAATTCAGGTTCATTAGTAAGGAAGTATTGTTACATAAGATTATTTAGCAGTTATCGCAGGATTGTCAATGAATAATAATAGGTTTTTTTAGACAGACACTAGAAAAAACTGTTCTTTACGAGCATGCATAGCGTGCTAAAAGTTCAATTTTTAGCTTTAGTGCTAAAGTGGCGAGGCCATTAGATCGAGTGGCCGAAGTCGATCCTATAAGCTAAATAAAATAACTTTTACCACGTCTGTTATACACAATTTCAGACAAGAGAGCGTCGGAATTAATTTTATTTTAGTTGTAGAATGCAAATCACTGTTACATTAAGGCTAATTCAATCAGAAGAAATTATTTTGTTTTCTTAGTTGTATTCAAAGTTTTATTTGAACATTTGAGCATCGCCTAATTTTTAGCACTGGAGCGAAAAATTGAACGTTAAACTCTTTTGTATTCCCTAAAAGTAACCGCTTTTACTAGTGGCTGTCTAAAAAATGTATTAAACCAATTATTTATACCCTAGTCTTTGAATTGAGCAAAAACCATAAGCATGTTTCGATCTTAAAAAATTTAATTTCTACAAAAATTACGTTAAGCATATATTATCAACAAGTTTTAAATTATACAAAAATATTTACAACGTAGTTAACTTACTTTTAAATTGTGAGTAACAATCATTATTTACAAATTACTATTTTACTTCATGTTCTGTACATTAATACAATTCCCAAGCGATCACAAATACAAAACTCTTTCAGTCGTATTCATATTTTACAATATCACACCGATTACAAAATTAACTAAAATGCTTATTCAGAAAGACTGAAAATAAATTAATTTGGCTTGAGGAGAGATCACAAATTAAAAAAAAATCTTATTCCCATTCAACTGCAACGGACATAATTACATATTTAATTCAGTTATGAATGAATTGAAAATGAATGAATGTGAGTTGCTTTTTCTCAACGAGTCCTACTTGGTATTCTCCACCACATCCAACGCATCGTTTGCCTCATACAAACAGTGGACTTTTCCTCCACGCCACGCGTCGCCCCGCCCCTTCCCCCGCCCCCACCCTTCCCCCGCCCCTTCCCCCGCCCCCACCCTTCCCCCGCCCCTCCCCGCGGGCGAGCCTTGGGAGTCGCCCTCGGGGTATGGGGCGCAGCTCTTTAACAGACCGCAACGAGCAGGAGGCGGCCGTGATGACTTTTTCAGCCCGCGAAGCACAGGACGCCAAGAGCGTCTATTACCCGTTTCGGAATGAAGGTCACTGGCGAGAGAGGTGTCTGTTGGGAACCTCTGGGAAAAGAACGAAAAAAGGTTTTGCTGGTAAAGTCTGAGGGAAAATGTAAATGCAGTACAGGTTTGAGAGTGGTAAAGAAGGTTATCTGCGACGGTGCGCTAACAGCTTAATATCGCACCTTTTCGGGTGTAGTTATGAATGGCACGTAATAAAACGCCTGCCCTTGAGGTTTCATAATACTATAATTTTTTTATTCAGGAATATGAGAAAATTAGTATAATCTTAAACATAACTACCAAAAACCAGATCATTCTTTCAAAAACAAGGCAAGTCCAAAATTCCTTATTTTTAAATATTTCACCAAGTCATTCCATACAACTGGCGCTATCTGTTGGAACTTTCTTTCGGCAAGTGCTAAAAAGATTGAAAGATAAAAAGGCGGGTAAAAATCGTAAATTCTTTACTATACACACCTATGCTATGAAGTTTTTGATGCCTCCTGAAAAATCTCAAATTTGAACCAATTTGGTTCTTTTAAGAAACCGTTCAAATATTTATTGTAACTATTAGCTCTTAACAGTTCTACAGTTTCTGATACAAGCGATTTTAATAACACTAAGGGCGTTATTAAAACATTAACTTAATATTTGGCAATGTTTTTTGTAAATGTTATAATTAATTTAAAATAAATTTTTCAATTTTTTTCATTTTAAAAAAGGTATTTTTTCAAAAAAAGTAAAATTTCTATATAAACTCGACGAGATAAAAATGTGAAAAAAATGTAGGCGTGTTCCTTGTTCAATTTTGTATGAAATACAATAAGAAAAAATGGGTACTCCTCACATAGAGTTCTGAAAAAATCAATTGTAAGTATGAGGGCGCCCTCTGCCTCTGCAGAGAGAGTTGTGTACACTGTGCAACATGAGTAGCGATCACCGTATGAGATATGACAGATTTTTCAATCCATTTAATCTTTCTGATCACGGTTTTCAGAAAAGAAAATCTCCATGACGCGTAAACCACAATTTGCTGGTGAATGTACAGGATTCATTAGATTGGCAAATTTATGATTCATTTTGGAAGGGAATCGGCTTCCAAAACAGCCTTTTGTTAGTGATGAGAGCGTCGAGATCAGTGGCTCTTGTGACATTAACAAAAGTAGTCCAGTGAATATAGTGAAAAGACTGGAAACCAAGGAAATAACAATTTAAGCTCTTCAGATAGTTCAAGTGTCTGCGAAATTGATAAAGAGAAGATAAACAAGAGTTTAATTTCAATAGGAGAAACCACCGCCAACAAAAGAATATTGGAACAAAAACGGCAACCCCATGAGAAATTTCAGATATTACAAAGTGCCAACACAGATAAATTTTTTCACATGTGAAAAGTGTATTGAAGATTCTTCGACGTCCATCGAAAAATCAGACTAAGATACTATATAGAAACTTAGCGATTCCTTTCACTCAACAGATGACATGACGTTCAATATTACAATTTTGGCAATTTTTGTAAGTTGGACATACAATAAAATTAAAACGACATTTTTCTGCAACCGAACGCATGATAACAGTGTCTAAAAAGTTGGCTGAAGAAAATGAAATTTTGTCCAGACCTGAAGTAAATTCGGTAAGGCATTAAAACTGTGCTTTGTGATTAAAGTTCAGGAATTCTGTGGTAAGTGAGTACTTGTATTTAAAGTTAGTTGTGAGGGACCAAAAAATTTCAAAAATGTGAATCAAAACATGAGTCAAGAATCCATCATTTAATTATTTATAAATTTATAAATATATTAATATTATTTATATTATTAATATACATAAATATTATTATTTATAAATTCAATCGTGAAGTTTTACCACCTCAAGAGAATTAAATTACTGCTTCATCCAAAGAAACCGACGGCCAGTATCGCAAGAAACTATTGCAGCAATCTATTATACGCTCTTTCGTAAAATATTAATATCTTTTAAAGTTACTGAGATCCCACTTTTATTTTATCTGGAGATTTCATTTTATAATATTTTTTTTTTAATTTTTAGCTCATCGAGTTTACAAAAATATTTCATTTTTAAAATTTCAATTAAAAAAATGAAAATTCAGGAAATTAAATATTTTGCAAAATCTTAAAAATTAAACATATTTTAAAGTTTCGAATGAAATTTGAACGGAATTTCTATAATTAGTGTATTCAAGTACATGATATTTTTAAGTTAGTGATGCGCGTCATTTTTAGCAAATTTCATTATACAATACTTCCGAAAATAATAAATTTAGAAAAAAATAAAAATACACGTGTTAACTTAATTTATCCATATAACAAATAGAAAAAATTAGAAAATAATTAAAAATATGAAGGTCAAATTTTGATCTTTTTTGTTCGATTTTACGTGGAATGGCTCTATAATGAAACTTGTATCGCTTCAGTATGATGCCCTTATCCATATCCATGTCCATCATTGTTTCTTTGATAACTATTTTAAACTGATGAAATATTAGGACTTGGAGAGAGGAGAGGAGTTGTTACAGTGCAACGCCATTTCGTAGATATATTTATACCTAGATATCTAGGTAGTGTTGGACAGCCAAGCGCCAGTTACAGCAGCAGCAATATTTAATGTATGGTCTATTTTCGGTATACAATATCCTATGCAATAAACCTACCAGTCTTCGATCAGTGGTTGGTTCCAAAGTCCAAATGCAACTAGACTCACTAAAAGTGTTCTAAATGGTGTACTGACAGACAAACAGACTCGTTCTTTTCATTGATTAAATGTTACTTCCGTCATACTTTCAGTTAATGACTCATAATTACTGTACAGTTATGATACTGTTCATATTGCCAAGTACGAAAGCTAACAATGCAAAATGTTTCTTACAAATTTCACTTTTCAAAAATCATTTAACAAAAATATTGTGTTCGCAATGTCACTCGTTAGCAACTTGCTGACACATTCATTCTCCTCACTGTAAAAGAAAATTTTCGTGGAGCAGAAGTTATTTCACAGTTATTTATTATCAATGTCTTCACAATTGAATCCGTGTTTGAATGCAGCAGATCTGACCTCCCTTCACGAAAGAACACTGCGAATATGACTTCCTATTAACGAGATGTCAAAAATTGGAAAATATTTCATAAAGAACGTCTCACTTATCTAAGAAAACTGACTTGAATGGAAGAGAAGAAGATTTTATGTCTAAAATGTCAGGGCAGTGTTACAGAAAATGTGATACGAGCTGATATGATGTTCTGGAATAGGAAAGAAGAGCCATTCCAAAAAGTTTCTCAGCATGCTACCCATCAATATTTCATAACAGCCTAGGTAATGAAACTGGTGTTGCTTTGTCAGGAGGTGCTCTGTTGATATCGACAGAGAAAGGATCGTTTTCGCGATCGTGGAGCAAAATACCTGACCACTGCTGTTTGAAAAGTAATTATGCGGTATGCGTTTTCATGGCGTGTTTATTTTTGTGATGGCGTGGTTCTGCTCTAGACAATTGAATAATCATTATGTTGAAATTCATATATCTTAAGAGTGTTTTATTTTGTGTGGGAAGTGTAATTGTAATAACTGAAGAAAAAGAAAAAAGAACTTATTTTGAAATAACTTTCTTAATTTTCAGGTAAATATAATTCCTGATCTTTAAAGGAAATGTAATCCAAACTTCCGAAATCGTGAGAAATCATTGATGTCATTCCAGTATTGACAGGACTTTTCTCCTTTGGCAGGCGCATTACACCAAACTGCATCATTATTAATCTAAGGAAGAATTGGCCATGGAGAACACGAAAAAAATATCATTTCTACTACAATACTACTGTTGTATTGAGACACCATGGAGTGGGGATCTTAAATAAAACTAGTGGTGCTACAACAGCACATACTTTCGCACAACGCTACTAACATCTTCGGTATCATTTGAAGACGTCCAATTCAACCAAGAAGCGAACAACTCACTGTTTCCATCGCAGTGTTGTCAAAACTATTTGAATTCTATAACTGCATCAAAATAGATTACTAAAGTTTGTAAACCTGTATTGGAAAAAGATGACTAATACCCTGGACAATATAGAAATGCATTTCATAGGGCCATGATTAGAGAAGAGTATTCTAAAACTATGCAACAAATACTCTACTCACTACAAATGGTACAGTATTTGGTGCGAAAATTAAATATTTTCATGCAAATATCAACATAAATTTGACAATTATAACTCCTTTTCATGCAGCTCCATCAGGTCACAACAATGACACGTAATTAACAGAAATTCGCGAGCGCGAAACGGAATTCCATTGTTGCATTCCCTATATTGTCGCTATTCTGAGAGTTATTAATTTTTGTTTCAAATATTTCAAAATAAATAATTTATTGAAAATGAATAACAAAAGATCGAATGTAAGATACGAACAAGGAAATAATATACAAAATTGCAAATTCCAATTTACGACGCATCCAGCTGTCTGAAGCGCAGTAAAATTGCAGCGGGCTATTATGTTTGTCAGGAAATTATAGAAAATCTACTCATATTTTCAAAAAATTCAACATGACCTTATTTGAAAATCTGTTTTTGATGAGCATATTTCATTTAGAAAAACAATTGTAACTGCACAATTGCAGTTACAATTGTTACAATTACAGTGCAATTGCAGTTGTAGAAAGACGCCGAAAAGGTTTTAATTTTTTAAAAAATTTCCAAAATCAGGCATTTTAACGATCATGAAACCCGCACCATTCTCTTAAGCTTCCTTTATACTATCTCAGGTCCCAATTTAGTCAAAAAATATTTAAAGAAAAGAAAAAAATGTTTGTTGGACACAAATTTTCTCAAAAAGTACTCATGTTTTTGAAAAATTAAACATGACCTTATTTGAAGACTTGTTTATTATGGACACATTTCATTAAGGAAAAAAAATGAATCTTCATAATTGTAGTTGTAGGAAGACGCCGAAAAAATGTTGAATTTTTTCAATTTTCGAAAAATCAGAGTTTTCAACCACCATGAGACCTAAGCCATTCTTTTAAATGACCTTCAGACTATCCATCAACAAAATTTAGACAAATTGTTGGCGCCATTTTTTTGAAAATTTTAAAAATGTCCCAGGGGCTTCATGTAATGTACCTCCCAAAATTGAAATATCAGTTTCAAAATCAAGGGACCGCGAGTATCAACTTTGGAGAAAATCGGCTGAACGGTTTAGTCACTAGCGTTGTTCACAGACAGACGGGCGGACAGACGGACGAGACAGACGTTTTGCTTTCAATTGGTTTTTCGGTATCAAGGACCCACAAAACAGGGATTCTGGCTGCACCACGTGTTAGGAGATTTTTTTCCTTAAATTTGCAACTGGATTTATACACTTTTTCGTTACCAGGGCAGAGTTTTTCTTCCGAAAATCCGCCGTTTTTTCGCGCAGCATTACGTAACTTTCCCTATACTATACGCATGTATTACGGAAAGTAAAAATGATAATAACATACAAAATGATGATAAAAGAGGCCAGGATTTTTTTTTATTTCAACTAGCTTCAATTTCCATTCTGTATTCTTTGCGAATATCTGAATATCTCCCAGAATACGTTCCATATCGGTACTCTAGAAACTAAAAGACAAATTCCAGCACCTTTTACACTTTTTAAAATACTATTCACGTAATTAAAACTATAATATTATGTCTAGAATTCAAAGATTCTAATACAACCATTATTTCAAATTTTGTAATTTCGAAATGAACTAAATGACTTCATCCATGCGTTCCAGCTGTACCAAGAACAGTCAAATGCTCATCATAGGTGTGTGCCAGAGGGGCCGAGAGCCCCCCCCCCCTGGAAATTTTGAAACAGGCCCTGTTGTCTTATGTAATAAAACATTTTATTTCCTGTAAATATATATTTTATCCCGGATAAAAATGACGTACAGAACGAATAGATACTTTTTAAAATTTACAGTGAGGACAAACGGATGGACACATTAGTCTATCCGTTTATTGTTATCGTTCCTACGTATATATTTTAGTAAGTATTATTGTCATGTGGTTGAGAGATATAGTTTTAATATTTCCGGCGTTTTACTTAATTGTAAAAGTCTATATTTGTGTAGTATTCCCCTTTTTTAATGTACTTTATATTTTCAAGTATTTAAATTTTACTGTTAAAACGCCGTTACTTGAAGCCATATTTAAACATTTTTAATTTACGAAAATAGTCACGGAGTTAATTTCACTTTAAATAAAATAAGACATAATACTGAGCGAGCAAATTCTGGCTAAAAAAACATGAACTTTTCATATCTACCCTCTAAGGGTGGCCTATTTTGTGCATCAAAAGTAATATATCTCCCATATGGATGCGGCAAAAATCCCAGATGGGCAGAAAACTTGGAAATATCGAAAAAGTGCGAAACCATGCTGAAAATGCTCTTAAATCGGAGACGAACGCTACTACAGAAGCCGAAAAATAAGTTTTAAGAATTCAAAAATAGACTGAAAATTGTTGTAGAAGTAGAATGTCATTTGTAAATTTAAAAGCTTAATGGATAAGGGAGTTCATAAATGTTGAGGGTCCCTTCTCTGGCTTGAGGCTGCGCACGCTTGTATTCATCATCACACTATGAATTAAGAGCACGAAATGTTGAAATCGAAAGGTGCACATTCTCGTGCTTGTTTAATGCACAGCATGATGAATAATCTCTGCCCTTAATACGCACATAAATAGCGATATAAAATGAGGAACGGCGAATACGTACTCTGACTCAGCGGTTGCCGAATAAATGATTGAAATACTCGCGGTTTAGAAAACATTCATTTAATATCGAACAATATCTGTTTTTGCATCACGATTTTTTTTCTCATTTACTAGCATTTATATTATCCTCGATAATCGCAGTACTTTGCATTAGGGTGGTTGTAACCTCCAGGTTTTGTGTACCTGTCGTACTGTTTCTCAACACTTATCTGCGAAGTAATATATTTCGCAAATTTGAATTTATTTGATTTTTTGATAGAGTAATGTATGATATTAAATTGTGATAATATTTTTTCTAATATTATAATTGCATAAATATAAAAATGGGTGCAATGAACTCATAAGAGAAGATCGTTCGACATTCTTCACGACAGCGAACGGATCGCCTTCGCATTCACACAGCTGCTATCTGTTGACAAATGTGAGAACTACGCCGACCGCGCACTGCCTTATTTTCATTCAAATGCTGGAAATTGGGATTACTGGACGACAGAACCATCTTACGATGTAAAACCTTTCCAGGGAAAGTGTAATTGTGGTATAATATTTTCTCGAATATTATCAATAAATATGAAATTATAACAATTGAAAATTAAGTTATACAGTCAATTAGCAAATTACGATTTTTTTGAAGTCTCCAAACGAGGAGTGGCGACTGGTTCGTGTAAGTTAATGCATAGAATGTAAAGTGAACAATTGAATTTGAAATTAATTCAAATATATATTTATATAATCCGGGAAGTTGTTTTCTATTATTGGAATCATTAATGTATTCTCTTGAAATTTTGATAATGAAAATTATTCCTGTAATGCAATGTATTGCCGACTCAATTTGTGCACAGTCACCATTGCTATATTACCATGTTAGGCTGGGTAATGACTAATGACGAATAGCTACGAAAATGGCGAATGAAGAATTTATTTTAAAATTCGATGTACAGTTAATGGCAGAAAACATTTTTAGGGTTTGCTTTCCTCGATCCTTGCTTAGCTTTCCTTTAACTTTGAATATGTTTGTGTCATAGAAAACGCCTTCTTGGGATTTTAGAAATGCCGGAGGATAAACTTAATATAAAAATGTGTAAGATATCACTGATAATGAGAAAAAACTTGATCATCTTTTTATCTTAAATTTGAAGATAATGGTTTTTTAATTAAAATTTGAATTTTATAGGTCGCGATTATTAGTTTCTGAGAGAGTTACATTCTAAATTTGTAACAGCGTTAAAAATCAATTAGAAGAGTGGAAAATTTCGTTTAATTATTAGGAAATTTATAATATACACACTGAATGAAAAAAAGAAATGATTTTGCGTTTTCAATCAATATCTCCCGAAACTGTCAGCATGTGGTAATTTCAACCCAGCTTAGAAAAAATAAATCCTAAAAACATCTCCCTCGCGATATTCACGAGTGAGCATTTCGAAAAGTGAAATAGACGTAAAATATGACTCGTATTCATGAACGATAGATGAAATTTCATCGCTGAAGGTACAGGTTTCGATTTACGTGCCCTGATTGAAATGCATATTCATGTAATTCCGGGGCTCTATTGATGAAAAGTGCGATGGCGGAGGGCAGACGGCGGGCCGTGAGGGATGACGGGCAGATGTGAGGCGACGCACCCATCCAATAACGCACGCACTGGCGCGCGTGGGCGCGTGGGAGGCATGCGTGGGAGGCGGCGGATGAGGCCGTTCGTCTTGCGAGCGGATGAGTTTCCCGTCTCCCCGCAGTCGCTGTACTTCATTTCTCCGGCCGTCACTTTCCAATAGGCGCTCAATGGCGCGTGAGATACACGCCAAGATATGCATCGCGCCGGGGAAAGTGGGTGGGGGAACGAGGGGAGGGGAGGAGATTGTGGCGGCTGCGGAGCAGGGCTGAAGACGGAGGCGGCGGTGGCAGATGGAAAACAACAGGTCCAACTCAGCTCGGATTTAAGGGATGTGAGGAGGGAGGTATACGAAAGGAGAGAGTATGTGAGATGGTGAATCTGAGATAAAGAGAATGCGTAAAGATAACGGGAGAGGGAGAAAATGAGGTGAGACAGATGAAAGGGATAGTCGTGGCGAAGATAACGAGAGAGAAAACATGAGAAGAGAGGAAAAGAAGAAGATATGTATAAATAGGGAACAGAAATTAAGGGAAAGGAGAGAGAGAAAAGACGACTTCAAAAATGGAGCGGAGAAGGGATTGAAACAAAACGAACGAGAAAGGAGAAAAGAGAGGAAAAATCGAGTCGGCTGAGATTGTGTAGACTGCGGGAAGGGTCATTTAGGAAGTGGATTGCGGTATTAGCAGAAGGGTTTGCAGGCGCGGGCGAAGGCAGCGATTATGCACCCGTGTGGAGACGTAAGAAGCAACTCCGAAATAACCATGGAAACGGAACTCAATGCGTAGGTGAATTTAATGGACTGGCGTTAATGCAGAGGCGGGAGGGCAGTCATCAGAACAAAAATGTAGACCATCATCGCAATGGGGAAAAGGAGGAGAGAGAAGAAGAGAATAAAAGGCGAAGGCAGTGGAGAAAAATGAGGACAAGGGCAAGAAGGTAGGGAAAAATGATTGATTGGTTTCCCGGCCATGTCAACTGCTACGGGCATTAGTTATGTTGGATGTTTATTGCGGGAAGGACGGTGTTCCTTTCCCGCTGAATGGTGAGACCGGCACCAACATACCTGACGGCTTGTGGGCGATTTCCATCTCCAGGTATTTTCCTTCAGCAAGGAACCGCCCCAACCAGATCAAGCGCTTAAGCTCCTAACATCTGTGGTAGTGTAGTGCACGTAAGTTTAAGTGTTAAGATTAGTGAAAGGACGGGACAGGAGGAGGACGAGGAAGGAAAGATTGCGCGCAGTCCGTGAGCCATTTGTTAGGGTTCTGTTCCGGTATTCGTCTGGTACTGCAGATGCCATAAGAATTACCTACTAGAAGAGCCGGCCAGTAGAATTCACCTCCAGACAGCGACTGAATTCGACCTAGCTATTAAGCTGGTGTCGAAAATCCGGTACCGTGGGTACTCGAACCCTAGGACTTCCTACTCAGAGTCGCTGTTCAGACAGCGGCAAAGCTGACTCTAAGCTAAACCCAGCTGGTTGGGGACGGAATGAAGAGGACGAGGAGGAGGGGTGGGAAAGGAAGGAGAGGAGAATGAAAAGGAGAAAACCACGGCTGAAGTGACATCGAGGCAAAAGGATAGTAGGAGGAAACATAAGGAGCGTTGTCTGCGGGGACAAAATGTGACTCATTCTCTGTCTGACGGGCAAGTCTGAGCATGCGTTGCGCCGGTTCTGAAACTGTGGCGGCTGCTACCTTCTTTATTATTCACACAATGAAATGCGATACTTCTTCAGTTCTTATTGTCAAGCCTAGCTTGCCTGAAAATTGGCCGCTCATGGGCATAAAGAAGGAAGCATGGCTTGACGAGTCTTTTCGCGCCGGTGATAAATCTACCATGTGAACGTAAATCTACCGATTGTAAATATACCTCTGCTACCTGCTTCATTGCTCGCACATCAGTGAATAATGCTGCAACAACAAATGTACAACTGGCAATCTGATCAGCAATCTGATCAATCGAGATGTGTCCAGGGTTGCCTTGCTCACGTGTCTAAGGGCGAAATATAGGGTAAATACTGTATTTTAGAGATACTGTATTATAGTTATGCAGTTGTTCATAGAGAAAATATCTTTCTAAAAGCTGTATCTTTCCTCCATGGCAGCAGCAATGAAAACAGTGGCGAATATGGGGATTTAAGGAGGAAGCGATGGGAGTGGCGAAATTCAGGGCGGACTCTGGGCCTGCCACGAGGTGAGGCAGAGGCGGATACACAAGTTTCGGTGGAGGCGAAGTCGAGGCGAAGGCGAAGTCACCCCCTCCATCCATCTCCGGCTCCCACGTGGCTCTGAGCCGCCGCCTGAACCCGTCCGAGATCTCGCCGGATCAGGGAGCGGTCTCTTTGCTTCATCCTGGGGCCAGAGGTAACGGCTGGGGGACCCTCCGCTGCGTTGCTTTCAACCCGGGAGGCCAATCACAATCAATATCCTCCGAGATTTGCTTCATTTCATCGCACAGAGCTCTTATTCCTGGCTTTTTACAATTGAAGAGTTAGTTACTATTCTTTTTGTACTCGCTTGTCTCTCATTCTCTCACTGTTTTCCGCAAATGGCACATCATTTTTCACTTTCTAATGTGAATTGATCATCATCATCATATAGGTACATTGAACTGTTATTGTGAATTAGCATAGCTTATATTTCGAAGAATGAAATAAAATTATCTCTGCACAAGCATGTGAGTTTGTATTGCATTTTAAACTGTTCCCATAAAACAGATGAAGTTTCATAACAAAAATTTAATTTGGTGTTCATGTTTAATTTTGTTGATTTCAGTAAAATTTACCTAATGCTAATAAATCAAATTACTAGTTATCATCATTTTGCAAATGTGTTCGTATTCTGCAATTGAGGGTAAAAGGGTTTTCTAGCCATGAGTTTGATTGTATGTGGAAACTCTGTCGTTTCGTTTTCGAGACAGCTAGTAGCAAGTTAACAGAATTTGATTGAAGCAGTTACCATTTGAACCTACAAATTCCAAAGAGCGAATCTTTAGCGTAAACTAATTTTGGGACATTCAACCAAGATTTGTTTCTGTCCTGTATGACCTCCCTACATACATAAAAGTATGATGTTACGTGAGTATATACTTTTCAATTGGTTTAGATTGGTCAACATAACTAATTTTACGTAATTCTTTAAGTTTATCTAAATGTCAACTCAATCTCGCCAAATATTCTACAGTCGTTCTGTAACGACGTAACTGGGTGAACGTCAATGCTCTACTTAAAATTCAAGTTCCTTGCTTATTTTTCTTTAGGTCATAATTCTTAAGTTCAGTGAATTGTTCAAATCAGGTTTTCAGATATATTGCGTTTCTTTCCTTGAACTAGTAATTACGAATGCCCCTACTCAAGGGGGAGGAGAGATGCCTCCTAATATTTGCTGTCTTGTGGTTCAAAGTTGACGCCCATTGTACAGTTGTTGGGCAACGATTGTTTTAGATCGGAAAGCGAGAAACGGTAAGTGATGATCATCGGTAGGGCCGGCACGCAATGCTCGGGTGGGCGGTTCCTCCAAAGAAAAATTGGAAGAAGTGGATAAGATGTCGTCCAGTAAAATCCGTTTAAAACATGATCGCCAGCAGTGCAACAAGAAAATGTTTATCTTTACTTTATTTTGATTCAGTAAATATATATGATCGTACATTCCACCAACGAAGAATTCGCACAAATAATGTGATACATTCGATTTCCCTTTTTTCATCCTTCTATTAAAAAGAAGCAATATCCAATTATAAATTAAATATTTTGTTTCTAAAAATCCTACACTATTTTGCCATTTTTGAAAATAAAATTACGTAACTCTCTAGGACAAATAATGTGTAAAAGACAAGTACTATCTTATAGTCTTGATTTTATAAATCATGAAATGCGGTAAGAGTTCACGGAAACGCCGATCACAGGAACTTAATTAAACTCAATTAATTCATCAAACAAATTAAATGAAGATATATGAAACGAGTAAATGATACAAAAATAAGTAACCAATACCATCATCGCAGTGTAAGTCATCTTTCTGATTTGTTTGTCTCTGTTTTTCTTTGACATGTAGAAATGGTGATATTGAGCTCGTACCTTAGTTTATATTAAAAGATAGTTTTCTTTAAGGTAAAGACTAATCAGACCATTAAATCACTCGTTTATTTCAATGGAATAGTATTTTGTCTTGTTTTGCAGTTACAAATTGTATTTTTTACAAAACTTTTCGGAATTGTGTTATAGTCTTTCGTCACCAAATAGACGAACAATTTTACTATCTATTGGAGCACAAATCTCAAAATCAATTTTTCTAGTTACGTTAGTCTCCCACTCTCGTAATATCCGTATGCAAAACAGAAAAGACAGTTTTAGGAAGAGCATACGATGACGGTGCGCGATTTTTCTCCCATCCTCTTCCGTACGTCACTGTTACATTGATAAACGTAATTTTTCGAAGCAACTATATACTTTATTCCTTTGACAGCATACAAATTGATGAGGAATGTCCAGCGGCGAAGATCAAAATTCCTAGAATGCCGTTACGTAAATCCGTAAATGCCCCCAGCATCCTAAAACGGCCGTTAGCGACGGTCATCCTCCCCGTTCCCCCTTCCGGGCCTCGACCGATTTCATGCGTGAGCGGGCACGTGTCCTCCCCCGCCGCGGCGCGGAGAAAAATGAAGGCCGCGGCCCCTACGAGCAGAACAGCTTCAGCGCGGAAAGGCCGTCACACCAGCACCAGCCATCTCCATTTTCTCTACACCTCCACCCCTCCGCCAGCTGCACTCTCATCTCCACAACCTCCATCACCACCACCTCAACTACTACTACTACCCCACCACTTCTACAATCGCACTACTACCACCATCACCACTACCACCAACACCACTACCACAACCACCGCCACCATCACTACCACCACTACTATCACTACCACCACCACTACCACTACTACTATCACTACCACCACCACCACCACTACTACCACCACCACTACTACTACCACCACTACTACCACCACCACTACTACTACCACCACCTCGCAGTACTACTACTACCACCACCACCACTACTACTACTACTACTACTATTACTACTATCAACCTACCACTATTACCACCACTACTACTACCACCACCACTACTACCACCACCACGACTATTACCACAACTACTACCACCACCATCACTACTACTACTACCACCGCGACTATTACCACTTATACAACTATTATTTGTACTATTACTATTTATACTACTATTACTTATACTACTTCTATTACTTGTACTACTATTCCTTATTCTACTGTTACTTGTACTACTATTACTTGCCCTGCTATTACTTGCACTACTTGTAATATTTGTACTACTACTATTACTTGCACTACTGCTATTACTTTTTTTTTTTAGTTTTTACGAGAGAAACTGTGAGAATCCATCATGGACACTTGGGAGGCACCGCTCTTCCGAAGTAGTGTGAGACTCCTACTCACTAAACTCACTAACCCTTTCTAATCGACGTGATTACTGCCCCGGAACCGCGTTAGCATTACTTCAGGGCAGTGTCGATTCTAATTGCCCTTCCGGGCTTCTCTTTCAATTTAGTTTCGCCTTGAGTTTATTAACTCGTCACTGTCACTATTTTTGCGTCTCAGAATGCACTCCGCAAAGGCTGCTACTGCACACCAAGATTGGGAGTTGCGCAGCATCAAAGTGATGATGTTTCCTGGTGTTATTTGCTCTGCGCCTAATTCGTTGCCGAGACGAATTCTTTCTTCCTCCCATCTTTCGCACATGAAGAAAGTGTGTTGTGCGTCATCATCATTATTGCAGTAGAGACATTTAGGGCTGCTGACTTTCTGCATTCTGTGTAGGTACTTTCTGAAACATCCATGGCCGCTCAGAAGCTGAGTAAGGTAATAGGTAACCTCCCCATGCTCGCGGTTTAGCCATGTGTCCAGTCGGGGGATCAGTCTTTTCGTCCATTTTCCATAATTCCCATCTTCCCATCTTTGCTGCCATTTCTCGAGAAGTACTTGGCGAGCTACCTTCTTTGCTTCGCCCCTGCCGTTAACTATTTGGTTGCGCCAGATGTCTTGGCGTTCTTGAGCGAGAAGATCTATTAGGGGAGTGCCCGCTATCACCAATACCGCTGCTTCAGACACTGTGCGGTATGCACACGAGACCCTCAGTGCTCCACGTCTTTGCACAGCCGCCATTCGTTTGCGGTACTTCTCTATTTCTAGAGCTGTGGGGGAATGAGATTGTGAGAGAGAGAGAGCAGCGGACCCCTTTTTTTGTATATCCGGGAATATCCTGTTCTCCTTCCCCCAACACCTTCAATAGTTCAACTTATTTAGAGGGGTTCGAAGGACCAGCTTTGGACAGGTTGCATCTGTTGTGTAAGATTGCTGCTATTATAGCTTAAGGAAAGTAAGTTCACAATTGACATAAAAAACATATATTAAATTAAAGCATAATAGAGGTACAGTGTTTGATCAACAGTTAGACATGCAGGCACTTTCTTCAGACTCATTACACATGGTTAGATGGCAATTCAAACCAGCGTTGCTGGATCATCACACAACACGTGGCACAGGCAGCATTTCAGGCAGCGTTGTATTCCCCTCGCGTTGGGCGATATAAGGGAGAAATGCTCAGGATGAAGAACTGTTGCAGTCTGGCGCTCGCCAGAAACGCACCATCACATCACACGTGGTACAGGCAGTATTTCAGGCAGCGTTGTATTCCCCTCGCGTTGGGCGATATAAGGGAGAAATGCTCGTAGTGCAGATTGTTGCAGCTTACGGATGCTAAACGCTGCACCTTGAATTGAACATGTAGCGTACTTCGAAAACAACACTCGGCGAGCGTTGCACAAAATAGGCCTCAAAGTAAACCTGTAGCACATGTGGGAAAACAGCGTTCCGCGAGCATTGCATTCAGCGTGCATACTGCCAGGAGGCTCACACAAGACTGAACTCCGGATGCGTCGGGTGACGCACGGAGAAAAACTCGCAGCCAATGAGCGAGTGACATTGGAAATTGAACTCTAATGATTAAAATGAAAACGTTTGCGTTTTATAAATTTTATAAATAAGTTTTATAAATGTTTTAATTGAGATTTTGAATTTGGTGAATTTTGTTTTAAACGCATTATTGATTTGATTTGTAATTTTGTAATTTTATGTGACAGCGATTACGATTTCTCGGAAGCGCTCGCTGTTTGATTGTTGTTTTCGCTTTGTGCCGGAATGAAGCTGATAAATGTTACTGCTCAATTATTTTACAGGCGTGCTTTCTTAGAATTTTAAGGAGCCGTATTCGCTCCGCTGTCCCCCCAGAAATATTATGATTAATATTATTTGTTATATTATTATGTAGTGTGCTCCGACAAGAGCTTTGGCCCATATTTCTGCTCCGTAAAGTAAAATTGATGTCATTACTGACATAAGGAGGCGCCGCTTACTACATTTTGGCCCGTTAGTATTTGCTATCAATCGGCTTAGTGCTTTTGTGGCTTCCGCGGCCTTGTCTGCTGCTCGCTGTATATGAGGCCAGTAGCTCAACTTCGTGTCAAGTATGACCCCCAGATACTTCACACTTGATGCAGTTTGAATATCTGTTTCTCCGACCCTGAGTGTGACACTCGTCTGTATACGTTTCCTTGTAAAAACAACGATTTGGGTCTTTGCTTCTGCAAGTGACAGGGAGTGCTCGTTCATCCATCTTTTTACGCGTCGCATTGCTTCATTTAGGTGACGTTGTGCTTCCTCTACGGTATGCGCTGTAATGAGCACACCCACATCATCAGCGTATGCAACGAGCTCCGTATCTCTGGGCATTTCCACTCTCAGAAGGTCGTCGTACGTGACATTCCATAGATACGGTCCTAGGATCGAACCTTGTGCAGCGCCTCCTGACAGTGCTTTGGTTCTTTGGCCTTGGTCTGTGTCGTATAGGAGTGTGCGATCCTTTAAATAATTTTTCATGACACTCATCAGGTATACTGGTAGCTTAAATCTTCTCTCGAGAGCATTGAGCATGTCACTCCATCTGGCAGAGTTGAATGCGTTCTTGACATCTAAAATAGCAAGTAGCGTGAGCTTCCGGGAGTGGTGATTTACGGACTGGGCCCTCTCTATTGTGTCGACTACCGATGCAATTGCGTGGATAGTGGAGTGCCCTTTCGGAATCCGTGTTGTCGTTGGGACAGCCCCCCTGCTTCTTCTATTGCTTTCAGTAGTCGAGGTTGTAGCAGCTTCTCGAATAACTTTCCAGCCGTATCTAACATGCACAATGGTCTATATGATGACGGCGAGTTTCTTTCTCCTTTTGCCTTGTTGATGAGGGTCAACCTAGCAATCTTCCATCGTGTGCTGAAGACGCCGTGTTTCAGGCAGTCGTTGTACATATCTAGCATCAAGCCAGGACAAGCTTTGTGCGCTGCTTTCAGCGCTTCTGCTGGTATGCTGTCAGGACCTGGTGCTTTTCTGTTTTTAAGCGATTCAACCGCCTGTGAAAGCTCGCTTTCGGTAAAGAGCGGGATATCGCTGGGTGGTACTGTTATCTTGTTGTCAAATATTTTTGGGTGAGTGGGGAACAGTGCATTCACCACATCCTCCATTGTCGTCGTGTCCATAGCGATGTTAGTCAGGCATCCGAATTTTTTCATAACGATTTTATAGCCGAGGCCCCAAGGATCGTTGTCTATTTCCTTTATTGTACACTGCCATTTACAAATCTTGCTTTTTTTAATCGCTTTCTGAAGTGTTTTCTTAGCAATGCGGTGGTCAGCGGAGAGCCTTTCAGCATCCTCCCTTCCCCTTGCTCTTTGGGCCCTACGCCTTAACTGTAGGCATTGTTTTCTTAAGCCTGCAATCTCATCGTTCCACCAGTTGGCAGGTGCCCTGTTATTCCGTGGTTTCTTCCGGGGCATCGCCGCCTTACATGCGCGCTCAATGAGCTTCATGGTGGAATTAACTCTGTTCTCAGCGTTTTGCGTTCCTTCCCGCCCGTGGTATTTATTGGCTACCACTTCGGCTCCACTAGTCATAATCTCGGTGAACCTATCTTCATCTAGTTTCGCCACATTCCATTTTGGTTGAATTCGTGTTCTAAGAAGTTTGTGATGTGAAACAGGACGTACGTTGTAGGTTATGTATTGATGATCACTGGCGGTATAGTCTTCAGTCACTTTCCAGTCATACACGTGCCCTATCATTCCTTCAGAGGCAAATGATACATCTGGTATCGTCTCCGTATACCATGGGCGTCTGAAAGTGGATGTGTCCCCCACATTCATTACCAACAGTCCTGTTCTGGAGGCCATTTCCATAATCCGCCGACCTCTCGAGTCCGGTTGCGGCATGCCCCATTCGATAGCCCTAGCGTTGAAATCACCAGCGACGATGAGTTTGTTGCCCAACTACTGCTATTACTAGCACTACTATTACTTGCACTACTATTATTACTTATACTACTACTTATCTAATGCCACTACTATTTATACTAATGCTACTACTACTTCTACTTATACTACTACTACTACTACTACTACTACTACTGCTGCTGCTACTACAACCTCCAGTTCCAAATCCGCATCTACCTCCACCTTCAGCTCTGCCTTCATCTCAACCTCCAACTCCATCTCAGCCTCCTGCTTGATCTCAGCCTTGTGCCCCATCTGAGCCTCCTACTCCATTTCAGCATCCTAGTCTATCTCAGTCATCACTCCATGTACACCTGCTCCGCCTCATCCTCCTACTCCATCTCAGCCTCTACACTCCATCTTAACCTTCTACTCGATTTCTCAAGCACTTACTCCTTCTACACCTCCTGCTCCGTCTCAGCTTCCCGCTCCATCTTAGCCTCTTACTCCATTTACCCCACCTGCTCAGCATCAGTCCCCTACCCCATCTCAGCCTCCTACTCCATCTACCCCAACTGTTTAGCATCAGTCTCCTGCTCCATCTCAACCTTCTACTCCATGTCAGCTTTCTGTTTCACCTCGGTCTCCAGCTTTACTTCCTATTCCATCCATCAAATAGGTCCTAATTACAGTTTCATTTCCACTTCCAACACCATCACACTACTACCACGACCATCACCACCACCTTCGTCATCACCTCTATCACCAGCATCGCAACCGTCGTGGCTCTTGGCACAGTGGCGTCCTGAACGTCCTGTCTCTTGTTGGACTCGCACGTCGGCCCTGGACGAAGAGCAATCGCTCAGTGGAGACGGAGTTCCATTGGCTTCTGAAGTATGAGCGTGTGGCGGGCGAGAATGTGCATTTCATGTTCCACGGAAAACGTACACTTAGCCAAAAAGTACAGAGGTAATCATAAATCAGAAACAAAATTGAGGAAATTGCATTTTTTTTCGAAGGTGTTTTCCCTTATTGTTCCTAAACTTATTTTCGGTTCTTATTTTTGGGAATAGATACGTAGTGTAGTCTACGAAAATTCTCAAGTTTTTATATTACAATATTGAGTATTTCTTGAATGCTCTTCACATCATTCGGTATAGACTTTTCTTATTGAATCATGTGCGCGAGGTCTAAACTATAATAGGAGGTGTCACATTATTTTGCAATAATAGAATGTAAAAAAATATTTTTTTTTCATAAAATAACACTGGCAGTCCTACTACTCATGTTATCTCCTTGGATGGTTACTGGATAAGGGCCTACAACTGTGCAATCGAATATGTTGTAACAACATACTAAAATATACTAAAACAGTGCATTGAAAAATGTGCAATATTTTGTTGGCATTAACGCAGCGTTTTAGTGTACTTCGCCGCATTCAGCCTTTTTTTTAATTTCCCCTCCACAGTACTCACTGAGGAGGCGGGAATTTATTTTCAAAACTGGTATACAAGTAAACAGTTGCCTTGCGGCTTAAACAGCTGAGAGGAGGGATTTTCTTAATAATTAAGTAACACTACTAAAATTAATTTTTGCTTAAATTTTAATTTAAAAATTAATTTACTTAATTTTTGCTTAAATTTAATTTATTAGTTATTCTGTAGCCCTTTGACGTACCGAACTTAAACAAAATTATTATTATTTTTTCATGATCCTACTAATGTTTTATTTTTGCTCCTTGGTACCTTTTTTCTTTTTATATATTTATTGTTTCATTCAAGCATCATTCATTCTTGTTTCATTATATACATAACCATTCATTTCCACTCATTCACACCCACTGCATTACACTAGACGTCTTCTGTTCGCCACAGCACTGACTTGACTCAAAGTGTCCGTGGCGCTCAGGCCCATTGGGAGGCGTGGCAGGTGGGGCCCGGCGTCGCGTTCCCTGCGCGTTCCTCGACCGATGGCGAGTCTTCCTCTCCGCGTTCGGCTGCCTCCGCTTGCTCGCACAAGGTAGCAAGCGTGTCGTGGGGCAGCGCGCGGAAGGTGAAGGCGACGTGCTTCGGTCCTTTCCTTAGATAGGACCGATGTGCGTCGCTGTTCGCCTCTCGGCCGGTGTCGCGCACAATGCGCGGCGACGCCTTCGGACCCAGCGCCCTTGCAAGCGCCGTTGCTGAGCGCCTTTGAAGCTTCGGCAAGAATTATATTTTTACAATCAGAACTCGCATTTTTTACACCCACCACACATTCGGTTTTATACACCCAGAACGGCGCATTCAGCCCCATTCACAGATATTTACACCAATAACGCCTTGGATATTCACACCCATGTCCGACCAGACCCTTTCCAGAATATAGTGATATTGCAAGAGCTCTGTGGAACCGGAACGTGACCTTGTAAAGAGCTGCTGGGCTGAGCTGCTTGCGAGCTTTGCTCTCTGGCAATCACCCTCAACGCTGGTTTTAGCACAATGGGCGCTTGTGGGAAACACGTGTACTGCGGAGATCCTTTGAAAAAAGAAACAGGTTTTCTCGCTTTCAAGAACTTAATGGTTTCCCTTTCATGTTCTCGTACTTTCCTCTTTCTTTGAGTCTCTTCCTACGTTCTAGTGTTGCAAGAATTGCTTACGTTTGCGTGTTTCTAAAGTTTCTTTTTGTTTTTTTTGTTTTTGCCTAGCCCCGTAGAGAATTGTAATTGCTATAAAGCAAGAGAAAAAGAAAAAGAGGTACGAAAAATGTTTTATTATAGTCTCGGGCACACGTACCTACTATTTTGATTCCAAAAATGTTCAATTAAGTAAATGTTCGTCTAGAAAATTTTGACAAGAACGAAAACTGTTTAGTTAAAGAAGAACTGTAGGAGTAAAAATACGAGGATCGTTCTGAAAGTAATGCCTCCCATTTTTTACGTAGGCGTATGATCTCAAAAACGAATGTGAGTGGTGCCATAGTGAAATATGAACTCTCTCGTTAAAGTTCGTTTAATTTCATTGCTATTTGTCAGTTAGAAGCATAGTTACAGAGTGCTAAAATGGAGTCTAGCCGGAACGCGCGTCAAAAGTAAAAAGACGAGGAAATTGCACGCATCGACATCACCAGTCTCCTGCTGAACTTTTACGGGAAGGATACAGGTGATGTTACTACAGTATGGCGACGATGGGTGGTGCGTTTCAGCGGTAGTGACAGCGACGTGAATGACAAACCACGTTGTTGTCATCCACGCACAGCTGCCACACCACGGAATGATGGAGCGCCTCGTTCAGTTCTTCCGCGTGAATAGGTTCATGGGGGGGTGGTATGGTGCTGGGTAACTGCGTATGGCGCTGGACATTGTCTGCAATGCGTAAGAGGTAACGCGGAGTAAATTGAGTTACCGAAAATTGTGCGCAAGTTGTGTCCCGCGATCACTCACACAGGAACACCAACACCACCGAAAGGAACGTTTTGAGAAGGTTTCGACCCAATACGAAGCTGAACGTGGCGGTTTTCTGGATCGAATAATCACTGATTACGAGACATGTCACCATTATGAGCCAGAAATGAAACGACAACCCATCGAATGACACCATAAGAATTCCCCGTACAGGTCAACTCGGCTGGTACAGACTTTTACCAGCGTGGCATGCAGGCTCTTGTTCATCGGTTAATAAAATGTGTAGAAAAAAAAGGGGGACTATATTGAAAAATAGTTTCGTGTTCAGAAAACTCTGTTCTAACACATTGTATTAAGTTTGTTTTTTTTATTTACTGTAGTTGTCATACAAATAAATAGGATGCATTACTTTCGGAACGACCTACGTAGTACCTCTTCACACAATAGCAATAGTAATTTCAAAAGTTTTTTATGATTCTCTGAAAATTTGGTTCATAGATTTTGGAATCTCCAAACACAATAAATAAAGTTTCGGTAACTAAATATTCTAAATATTTTCAAACAATAATTGTCAACCACTTTCTTTCTTACTCTCTCTCATTATCCATTGGCGTTGCAAGCGAAATTTTATAAATCGTCAACTTAACATTTCCCATGTCTCGTCGCACGTCACAGCTACAGAGGTCTCTTATCTCTTTGTCAAACATACATTCATCTCCTTCTGAGTGTGTGCACAATTCAAGACAGGAAACGGCAAATAATAGCGTCCAAGATAAATGGGTACATGAGAAAAGTTTAGGCTTCTGCGGCCGGAGTGAGTCTACTTTGCTTTCTGGAAGACGCCGCGTCCTAGGCACGGATGCCGACAATTCGGCCCTCATGTTGCAGCCTTCCTCAGGGCGAAAAGTCCCGGCCACGGAAGCGCGGTGACTCCCAGACAACCAAATAAATAACAGAAACACAGCTTTTACTCAAAATATACCAAAAAACGTACCTTTTTCGTCAAACCACTGATAATGACCTTAACTATCTTACGTAAACAGCATCATAAATCTTCAACAATTCATCATCTCCATTGCCATGTTTCGTGTTAAATCATTTTAAAATATTTTCGTCTTTCATCTAAAAATTAGTGTATCTATACTAACAATAAGAAGTTGGTGAATACGGTGAGTATAATAAGGGAGCAAGGTATCACTTTCTCCGAAGGGGAAGGCACTCAAAATTTCGGGGGTGATCGAGGAATTAACCTGTGAAACGAAGACAATCTTCGCTTATGCAGTCTGACGAAATTCTAAAAATGATCTTGGAAAAATCTTCGTTTCCAATTTTCTTGATTTTGATTCCGTGATTTCAATATTTCAGCGATGTGTATATTTTGATTTTTTTCTGAGTTTGTTGACAGTGTCAATTAACTTTAGTGTTGGATTACGTAAGTTATCACAGAAATTCTGTATATAATCGACTGACAGTAAAATTCGTGTGGTAAAGTTAGCATTTCAATTATTTCTTACGACACGATTGCAACACGTGATTTTATTGAGCATTGTTGTAAACAGTGATGAAGAGTGTTTGCAGTAATTGCATAATGATTATGCCATTCCAAAATGCAATGGTTTCTGTTAAAGTTAGACTTTCGTCTTATCCTATGCTTCGAATCATCTTGCAATGAACGTGAAAACTGAAAGTCAGAGAACTTTTGTTTTCTGTTTATGTTTATGTCTACGTTTACATTTGTATTTACGCCTACGTTCACCGATTTGAATAATTAATTAAATAGTACGCAGCAAACGTTTGCGATTACGGAGTGTTGAAAATGAGGGGTTTTACAACTAAATTATGGGCCATTCTTTGCGTTGAGAGAGGGGAGAATTTTTTGTTCTTTGAGAAACTGTAATGTACCTAACTGTTGACAAAACATTTAATATTTATCACTGCAATAAAAAACAATTATCAACTTAATATGTATATGTCTTAGGGCAGAGATCCCAGAACTCAAGAAACCGTCCTCTCATCTCACGTACGTCACACAGTTTTTAACTGTTTTTAGCGTTATATAAATTAACTAGTGGTGCTACAGAATGGCACAGACTTTCCCGTATTAGTTTTCTATTTTCTTGGGTCTTCGCTAGCTATTCGGAATTGCCACATACTCTTTCTTGCCAGCTACCATCTATCACCGCCAGAAGTACATTTTTTTTTGTAATTTCTTAATTTTTCGGTTTCCTATTGTTAGAACGAAAATATTAATTTTAGAATATTAAAGAACACAAAAAATACGTCATATATGGCAATTTTCCATTAAAAATGATGAGCCGAAAATGGCGTTTTAGCACTACTAAAAATACGAAATTTGAAGCTCATTTTCACAGAAAAGTTTTGAGTTTTCAAAATACTTTATTTGAAGTTATTTGAAGCACTTACACTTACAAATATAATAATCTTTACAAATTGCGGATAATGTGCAAATTAAAGATGTGAGAGATCTTTCAAAAAATTTACATTTATATAATTTTTGGAAAACCAAAAAAAAAAACTCAAAATAAATTTTACGTCATATTAAAGAGTGTAATTATCACTATCTGTTACAAAAGTTTCAAGAAAAAATTTGCAGCCATATATGAGAAAATGGCGTTTGAGCATTTCTGAAAATGCCGAAATTTGAGCTACTTTTCACAGAAAACGGTAGTGTTTTCGAGAAACTTTACTTGACATTATTTAAAGCACATGTACTCGTAAATATAATAATGTGAACAAATTGCCGATAATGTAAATATTAACGACGTGAGAGACAAGTAAAATAATTTACATTTTTGTAATTTTTGAAAAAAACCAACCGATAGACCAATGTCATCTGATAGAGTACATTTACCACTATCCCTACCAATGGTTTAAAGAAAAATTTTGGAGTTGTTTTTGAGAAAATCTTGGTCAATTTTTTAATGTTGCACATATTGCACGCAATATTGCATGAAAACTACTAAAAGTTTGAGAAACATTTACATGACCTTTATTAAAGAACTCAATATGCAGAACAAATTTTATATGAAGAAAAATCTCTATCTTCAATTTTGTAGCTGGAGAAAGACGCTTCAAACTTCCACAATTTTCAAAAATTCAGAGTTATCGGACCTATGCCATGTTAATAAGTGTATTTTACTCTATTCATACAAGAAATTTAAAGAAGTACCCCCAGATTTTTGAAGAATCTTTCTCAAAATCTCAAAGCTTTGACTAGAATCAGATCGACCGGAGAATATCCATTTTGGAAGAAATCGTACGTATGGTTTAGGCGCTAGCAGTGTTCACAGACGGACAGACAGACGGACAGACAGACGGACAGACAGACACAGACAGACCGACAGACAGACAGACAGACACAGACAGACCGACAGACAGACAGACAGACAGACACAGACAGACAGACCGACAGACAGACAGACGGACGTTTTCCTTTCAATTGGGTTTTCGGTATTAAGGACCTAGAAAACAGGGTTTCTGGCTACACCACGTGTGGGGGGATTTTTTTTCTTAATTTAGCAACTGGTTTTACGCACATATTCGTTTTCACGGCCCGGCAATTAATTTTTTTCCGCCGAAAATTGGCCATTTTTTCGCGCAGCATTACATAACTTTCCCTATACTACGTATATCACTCCGTGTATACGTACGTATACGGGAAAGTAAAAATTAATGAAACAATTTCTACTGTACATTACTGAGGGCAAGCAGCGAAAAAGGCGGAATGATTGTAAAAATCAAATCTATCAACAAACCACCCTTGACTCATGTAAACTAGGTACAGTCATACAGTAATAAATGAAAAACTTTTTTTTAAATACAAAATGACAAATAGTGTTAAGTAATTATATATGTTTTAATTATAAAATGGGATTCTGTAAGCATTTTAAGAGACTAATGTGAGTTTAATTATTGTTTTCTTCAAACTTTTTTTTCTAATTTGAGATTGCAGAGCTTTAAAGTTTATTGTATTTTAATAGCATTTAACGACATAATATAAATATTATGTTTAGTGTTGTATAATACTAAATGATAAGACGAAGTAAACTCTGCTTTGTGATCATACATACATTTATTGAATATATTATTCATTATATATTGTTTATTATATTATAATTATTAAATTTTTAAAATAAATTATTTGTTTTATTATTTATTATTATTTATTCGTTTTCAGTACTTTTCGTAGCTCGATTCGGGAGAACTCCTACGTTTATTTTAATTGAATTGAGCCCCAACCCTCCCATCACCAGATACTGGAGTACCAAAACAAAATTCATCAGGCTGTGTGGTCTTTTAAGGTTTGAACGGTAAATATTCATGTCAGGTTAATTATAATCAGATTCACACAAAACACATACTTTATTTCATCTATATTGAGAAATGACCAGTGGTTTGAGGGTTATCACACCTTTGGAAATACGCAGTAAATCGGAGGGCAAAATGGGATTGATACTTTCATAAGCCGGCCGCTCTGAAAAGCGATGTAGCACATATTGTGTGCCCTTGTATTCATATCACGATCAAGGCAGCGGGAGCGACGGTGACCGCTGCGGTTCCTTACCACATCACATCACCCTCGTTATCCTCAGCCCCACCGCAGCCCCCTCCCAAGAAACCGCTTTTACCCCCGCCGCGGACACGCCCCCGTCCCTGCCCCCGTCCCCGCCTCCGCTCCCACCCCCGCCCAGGCCCTCGCCCATGTCCTCGCCCTCGCCCTCGCCTTCGCCCTCGCCCTCGCCCTCGCCCTCGCCCTCGCCCTCGCCCTCGCCCTCGCCCTCGCCCTCGCCTTCGCTCTCGCCCTCGCCCTCGCTCTCGCTCTCACTCCCACCCCACCTTTTATCACGCCTTTCCCTCGCACTTGCCTTCGCCCTCACCCTCATCTTCGCCTTCGCCGTCGCCCTTGCCTTCGCCTTGTCCTCTCTCTGGCCGCCGACCCGAGCCCCGCTCCTAGCCCCGCCCCCGCCTCCGCACCAGCCCTCGCCCACCTTCGCCCTTGTCCCCGCCTCTGCCCCCGCCCAGCCGTCGCCCTCTGCGGACGCGAGCGCGTCGCTTTCAATTGCGGCGCCTCATAAATCACGCCGTAATCCGGGACCTTCTTGCGTGGGCCACGGGCAGCGCGCCCCCCAGCCCCCTTCCACTCTCTCCCCCTGCCCCGGGTCCTCCGCTCCTGCCCGTCGCAGAACCCATCACAAGCCCCGACCCCCGCGTCACTTCTTTTCTCAATTTCACTCGGCTGGCAACCCTCGCGAAGCGGGAGTTTATATATTTTAGAGGCATTATGATTACGCCATAGGTCTCATTTGGATTTGCGGAGGATTATGGGGAGTTACCCATAGCCTAACCTTAAAACTTACCATAGCTAATACGACATAATCATTACCTGTCCCTAACCCAATCCTTAACGTTTGCTACATTTTGAACGTAATTTTCTGTAATGAAAATAAATGAACGTAACATATTTTAATGTGAATATTTAGGTTATTCCTCTCTCTCTCTCTCTCTCTCTCTCTCACACACACACACACACACACACACACATACACACACGCGCGCGCGCGTACATACACATTACATACATAAACAATCATTCATATCCACTTCCTCCTTCGCTTTCAAACTTATTTACACATTACACATACCATTCTTACCTTTGTTTGCGATGTGCCACGTCCTTTAACATTCCTCGACGTTTTGAAACGAATTTATATTGCGATCAAGTAAGTAGTATGCGATAGGCACAGTGAGACATCGCGCCATTTCCTCGGAAACCGCTAAGACAGAAGGAAACAGTCACACCAGTGCACGTGATTCCTTGCTAGCGATTCCTTGTTTTCCTTGGTCATATGCTTATTTCGTAGTACATTGGAACGGTCCACGTTGTTTACTTCTAGATGTGGCTTGAACACAATGTTGCGTGATGGGGTGGTTAGAAATAAGGAACGGAGGAGATGGAATTTATGGTACAACGGAAAATTTTAATTCTGATGTAATTATGATACGTTTCGCTGGTGTTAACGTTTTTAAATGATTTCACACAATAATAAAACGATAACGCATGCTTCTAATTATGTAAGCAGTAGTGCTACAGAATGACACAGACTTTCCCGTATTAGTTTTCTATTTCCTTGGGTCTGCGCTAGCTATTCGAAATTGCCACATACTCGTGCCAGCTGCCATCTATCGCCGCCTAAATTACATTTTTTCAACATTTTCTGGTGTTTGGTTTCCTAATGGTAGAACGGAAATATTAATTTTAGAATATTAAAGAACACAAAAACCACGTCCTATATGGCAATTTTCCTTTAAAAATTTTTAGCCGTTTTTAAGAAAATGACGTTTTAAGCGCTACTAAAAATGCGAAATTTGAAGCTCATTTTCACAGAAAACTTCATTTAAAGTCATTTGAAGCACATTAACTCACAAATACAATAGTGTTTACAAATTGCTGGTAACGTGCATATTAAATATGTGAAATCTTTCAAAAAAATTACATTTGTGTAATTTTTGAAAAAATAAAAAATACCCCAAAATGAACTTTACATCATATTAAAGAGTGCAATTAGCACGTTATTCCATTCCAAAACTTTGATGAAAACATTTGGTGCCATTTATGAGAAAATGGCCTTTGGGCGTTTCTGAAAATGCGGAATTTTGAGCTAGTCTTCTCAGAAAACTGTTGAGTTTCAGAGAAACTTTACTTGACACTATTTAAAGAACTTGAACTCGTAAATATAATAATGTAAACAAATCGCCACTAATGTAAATATTACCGCTGTGAGAGGCAAGTCAAAAAAATTACAATTTTGCAATTTTTGAAAAAAAACAACAAAAGAATAGACCAAATTGGAGTTTTTGTCATCTCATATGGTACATTTAGCACTATCCATACCAAAAGTGTAAAGAAACAATTTGGAGCCGTTTTTGAGAAAATCTTGTTTTTGTATTTTTTTTAATTGCATAAATTACACGCAATATTGCGCGAAAAGTACTAAAATTTTCAAAACAATGTACATGACCTTAAAGAAAAAACTCACTATGAAGAACAAATTTTATTGAAGGAAAAATCTCTATCTTCAATTTTGTAGTTGGAGGAAGACGCCGAATAAAATTCAATTTTTAGCAATTTTCGAAAATTCAGAGTTATCCGTGAAAATCGGACCTATGCCACCTTAATAAGTGTATTTAACTCTGTTTTTACAAGAAATTTAAAGAAAAAAATTGGAGCCGTTTTTGAGAAAATTTTGAAAATATCCGGGGAGCTTCATGTAAAGTACCCCCAAATTTTACAGAATCTTTTTCAAAATCTCAAAGCTTCGACTAGAACCAGATAGACCGGGGATATCCATTTTGAAAGAAATCGTACGTATGGTTTAGGCGCTAGCAACTGTTCACAGACGGACGGACGGACGGACAGACGGACGTTTTCCTTTCAATTGATTTTTCGGCATCAAGGACACACAAAAAAGGGATTCTGGCTACACCACGTGTTATGGGATTTTTTCTCTTAATTTAGCAACTGGCTTTATCAACTTTTTCGTTATCACGGCCTGGCAACGAATTTTTTGTGGCGAATTTTTTTTTCGCCAACATTACATAACTTTCCCTATACTACGTATATATTACTCCGTATATACGTAGGTATACGGGAAAGTAAAAAACCCTGGTCTCGGTATTGTGATCACATCGTCTCCTGTATTATTTCAGTAGTATACCTTTCCGTTCCGGCTCTCACACACAACCAATCTTTATTAATGAGGTCTCTAAATGAAGAGAATTTCACGGAGACTTGACGAATTGCACTTTGACTTTGAAAATATGAAGGATTTGTTTAAAAAAACGCATCCAATTATTCAAGTCAAATGCAACCCGCAGCATTTGCCAAAGTGTGTTGTCAAATAACTCCTAAACAAAGCGTTCTAGGGCCTTACTATCTAAAATTTTGAGGCCAAAGGCCTCAAAGAATTGTTTTTCACACCATAATCTACAAGATGAGATTTTTTGGAATTCTTCAATTAAATTTTCGGTTCGGCGTTTCAATACCAATGCCACCTACATATTTCAGCCCTTCTTGCTGATAGCCATTTCTGTGGCGAAACGCTTAGAAGGCTTAGATTCGTCAATCTTATATTTACGCTTTCTGTATACACCGTGGTTTGTGTAGTCTGACGAGATTTATTAGCGTAATCATTAGTTCAAGATTTACTCTCCAGCAACAACTGGAAGTACTATTATAGTTGATACCTATGAAGATTGTCTATGCGTGTAGTGAAACCATTCAATTAACGTTTTACTGGAGTCTGTAAGTGCTGTGTACCTAATTGAGGAAGGATGTGGATATACAGAGAAGAGTGAAGACTGTGTTTTACCTGTACCAGTATTTTCGTTATCATTCTATGAAATTTTCAAGTCAGCCGGTTCAGACACTTAGCTTTCTCAAAAGTTAAAAGCTTTTCTTTTTGTGACTATCACGAAAAGCTAAAAGTCAAAGAATATTGAATAATTACTTCAAATTTTGTCTTTAAGGAAGTGTTGTGAATTGTTCCAAGAAAACTCTCCATGATACTGAAGAAATATTTATTGAAAATTTCTTTTAAACATCAACTGCATTGTTTTCTATTTTATTTGATATTGTGTTAGTACAATGCAAATTACCTTTATATTTTTAAACAAATAAACACGTTTCGTTAACATTCCCATGTACCGAAGTGAATTCTAAGCTTACTAAAGTGTTTCTAATGGCAACAAAATTTTTTATGTAGTACTCAAAAGTAAAAATATTAGTTAGATTATATTTCGGCTCGGAATTGCTTTTTTTGAGGTACGTAAGAACGCAGAAAATATTTCAACGCTTTAGTATACAAATAATTTTTCAATTGTCGCAACCCAGCAAGCTGGCACCGTGACTCTCCAAAACCCCCTCTGTTCCTCATAACAAATCAAGGAAAGTTAAATAATATTGCAGAGTTAGGGTTGTACTTGGTCAATCCGGTATTTTCGCACTACTTTACTTTGCTTTCTTAAGAGTAACTAGTGGTGCTACAGAATGGCACAGACTTTCCCGTATTAGTTTTCTATTTTCCTGGGTCTTCGCTAGCTATTCGGAATTGCCACATACTCTTTCTTGCCAGCTACCATCTATCATCGCCAAAAGTACATTTTTTTGTCATTTTCTTAATTTTTCGGTTTCCTATTGGTAGAACGGAAACATTAATTTTAGAATATTAAATAACACACAAACCTAGCCGTAAATGGCAATTTTCTTTTAAAAAATTATGTGCCGTTTAAGAGAAAATGGCGTTTTAGCACAACTAAAAACGCGAAATTTGAAGCTCATTTTCACAGAAAAGTTTTGAGTTTTTAAAATACTTTATTTGAAGTTATTTGAAGCACTTACACTCACAAATATAATAATCTTTACAAATTGCGGATAATGTGCATATTAAAGACGTGAGAGATCTTTCAAAAAGTTTATTTATATAATTTTTGAAAAAAACAAAAAAATAACTCAAAATAAATTTTACGTCATATTAAAGAGTGTAATTAGCACTATCCGTTACAAAAGTTTCAAAAAAATTGCAGCCATAAACGAGAAAATGGCGTTTGAGCGTTTCTGAAAATGCCGAAATTTGAGCTACTTTTCGCAGATAACGGTAGTGTTTTCGAGAAACTTTACTTGAAATTATTTAAAGCATATATACTCGTAAATATAATAATGTGAAAATATCGCCGATAATGTAAATATTAACGACGTGAGAGACAAGTAAAAAAAATTACATTTTTGTAATTTTTGAAAAAACCAACCGATAGACCAAAATGGCTTTTATGTCATTGATAGAGTACATTTACCACTATCCCTACCAAAAGTTTAAAGAAAAAATTTGGAGCCGTTTTTGAGAAAATTTTTTTTTGTAATTTTTTTAAATTGCACATATTGCACGCAATATTTCACGAAAACTACTAAAATTTTGAAAAACATTTACATGACATTTATTAAAGAACTCAATATGCAGAACAAATTTTATTTGAAGAAAAAATCTCTATCTTCAATTTTATAGTTGGAGAAAGACGCCGAAAAAAATTGAAACTTTCACAATTTTCGAAAATTCAGAGTTGTACATGAAAATCGGACCTATTCCATGTTAAAAAGTGTATTTTACTCTAATCATACAAGAAATTTAAAGAAAAAATTTGTAGCCGTTTTTGAGAAAATTTTGAAAATCCCCGGGGGGCTTCATATAAAGTACCCCCACATTTTAAAGAATCTTTTTCAAAATCTCAAAGCTTTGACTAGAATCAGATCGACCGGGGAATATCCATTTTGAGAGAAATCGTAGGTATGGTTTAGGCACTAGCAGTGTTCACAGACGGACAGACGGACGGACGGACCGACGGACAGACGGACGTTTTCCTTTCAATTGGGTTTTCGGTACCAAGAACCTAGAAAACAGGGTTTCTGGCTACACCACGTGTTAGGGGATTTTTTTTCTTAATTTAGCAACTGGTTTTATCCACTTATTCGTTTTCACGGCCCGGCAATTAATTTTTTTCCGCCGAAAATTGGCCATTTTTTCGCGCAGCATTACATACCTTTCCCTATACTACGTATATCACTCCGTGTATACGTACGTATACAGGAAAGTAAAAACCTTTCTATTATTTTTGTGACTATCAAGGAAAGCGGAAAGCTAACTCTCAAGGAAGACTGAATAATTTCTTCAAATGTTTTTAAAGAAGTATGAATACCATCTCTCTATAATTCTGAATAAATCTGTATTGAAAATTTGTTTCCAACATCAATTACATTGTTATTTTAGTTTCATATTCAGTAAGTATATTAGAAGTTACATTTATACATTAAAAAATCGTTTCATTAACAACTTCCCTTCTTAATGGAAAGGATAGACAAATGGATAGGGAAAGGGTGGTTTTAACATGCGAGAGTTCTCGCACGGGTACGCTAGTATCGCTTATTGCGTTAAGAGGAAGCAAAAGCTAAAGTCTAATCTTCATATTTAATTTAAAAACAGAAGTATCTTACTAATAAATAATGTTTTGAAGTAATTTTTTAAAATGTGATGCACTTATGGTATTATGGTACAGTTATGTCTAGAGAAATAATGATAGTTTTCCCAATGCCATCTAAATCATCAGGCCTATTGGCAGACGGGCATCTTGTTTCTGACGTCACTACGAGTAGTCATAACATTACAGCGTGTTTTTGCGTGTGAATAAGTGTGAACTTTGAATTTTGTGTACAGAAATACTTGAGAACAGCGCTTTTATCCACTTTATTTTGTAATAATATCTATACTTTTAATTTGTGCGAACAGAAGATATGTGTAGAAGAGCAACTTTGCATCAGAGAAGGTAAATTCTCTCAACAACTTGTAAGAACATTTAGAAGTTCGCGTTATGTGATTTCCGCACACTCCCACAATGAAACTGCTTTCCATACAATTCAACCCCAAAGTTTAAAACAACAACAACAGAGCATGCGTTCTGGTACACAGAAATGACATTTAGTTTGTTAAATGATAAGGACAAGACTGTGGTAGTTCTCTTAATTGTTGAAACATTCTTGAAGTCAAGTGTTGACTATAAAGGAGGAAGTATGGACGGAAAAGCCATTAATGAAGAAAATTCATCAACAGCTTGTGTGTTCATGGTAACTAGTATGCTTTCATCACATAAAGTTGTAGTTGATATATTTCCGGTCAGAAAATTGACTGGTGAATTGCTTAACCATTTTATCAAAACCATAATTATATGGCTTGAAAAGATTGGTTTTGAAGTGATTGCAGTGATCTCTGACAATCCAGTGAACCAAAAAGCCTCTCATTGTTTTCCGATTCTCCAAAACTAGAAATAGTTTATGAACATCTATGCAAATCCTACAGAAAATTACTTTTTCCTTACGACAATATGCACCTCTTGGAGTCCATTACAAAGTACTGGGAAAATCAAGATAACCAAAATTAATTTTCTTCATATGGAAAATGATGTTACGCATGCAGCATCAATGAGTTGCCTCAAAAATATGTGCTAGTCTAACAAGCACAATATTTTAAAATATGGCAATACTTTAAATTTAAAATCGTTAAATCGTTCATCTCTTTTTAGTTAAAATTAACTGTTAATTGAATGAAATGCAATAAATGTTGCGAACATTCTTTTCTTCAAAAAAATCATTATTAAGGTACCGAAGAAAGTAAGTAAACGTTATTGACTGTCAGCAGCCGGCGAAAGATTCGTTTGCTGTGATGACTACCCATGTGACGTCACAGCATCAGTCGACAGGCCTTATACTAGTGTCTAGGTGGCGTTGGTTTTCCATAGTTATGGTACGATCTGTCAACACTGCTTGAACATAAGCGACATCAATTGTCTACTAATGAGCAGCTAATTGTTCCTTAAAGGGATAAAACATTCGAATTTAGGAATTGGTATGCGTTTCAGACAGAGGTGTGGGATCGTTTCACGATCAGTGAATACAATTAAGAATTTTACTATGATACAGTATTTGTATTTTGAAACTTAACATATAAATACATATTGATAAAAACGTCAAACAAACAAAATAGCCCAAAATAAAGAAGTCATTCAAACACCTCTAATAAATTTCCCCCTCACTGCTTCCATTTCCAGTCTTCAGTCATTCTAGAGAAAGGGAATGATTTGCTTTATTTTATTTTAATTCTAGATTAATTATAAAAACGTGGAATGGTTCAGTGGTAAGCAGATCACAAAACGACAATTTTCGACAGAAAAACTCTTATTACAGGACCCTGGTAAAGAGAAAGTAAATAAATCCAGTTTCTAAATTTAGAAAAAATATCCTCTAATACGTGGTGTAGCCAGAATCCATTTTGTGGGTCCTTGATTCAGAAAAATCGAATGACGGCGAACCGTCCGTCTGTCTGCCTGTCTGTCCGCCGTAAACAACACTGGCGGCTAAACCGTTCAGCCGATTTTCTCCAAAATTGATATTCCCCAAATTATCTGGCTGATGTCGCGGTCCCTTGAATTTGAAACCTATATTTTAAATTTGTTGGTGCTCTACATACATGAAGCCCCTGGGACATTTTCCAAATTTAAAAAAATGGCTCCATCGTATTTGATTAAATTTTATTGTTGGATAGTGTGAAGGACGTTGAAAAGAATGTCGCAGGTCTCAGTTTCGTTGAAAACCCGAGATTTTTCAAAGATTGCAAAAATTTAAAATTTGTTCGGCCCTCTCCCTACAACTACAATTATAAAGATAGAGATTTTTTCCCTTAATGAAATCTGTTCCCAGTACGAGTAGCACGAGCTAGTCTCGACAGAATCTCGCAATATCCTGTCAACCTGCGAGCGATTCGCAGAAATTTATGCCTCTCGAGAGTGAGTGTGTACTCGCCGCGCCCTCTCGACATGCCTGTCCACTGGAGAGCAGTAGGCTCGCGATGGAAATGCGAGAGTTAAGATGGAGGCGAAGAAGAGAGCGGCGACGACTTTTGTTACTAAATACGCTTCTTTGCAAAAGAAGAAAAGTATATGGATGAGAAAGTGGATTGATCGGCGACCACAGATGGGTGCTTGTTTGACACTTGTCAAGAAGTTCGAAATAGAGGATGCGCAACATTTTAGACAATTTGTAAGCAACGCATATTTTTTAACCTAACCTCAAACTTTCAAGAACACGCACAATAGTTTCAATTGGTTAGCTACTTTTTTTTAAATGTTTTATTTGAATATCAAATATAAATAATCACATAGCAGGGGCCTGAGAGTAATTTTTGGCTTCCGTATATTATGAGTTTTCTTCATACGTTCTCGTATAGGCACGTATAAACGGAGCAATATACGTGGAACAGAGAAAGTTATGTAAAGCTGCGAAAAATCAGTTTCGAGATTTCAACGTAAATTCATGTTTTGGGGTCCCCTGATACAGAAAAAAGGTGTTTTTTTTCTCTTCAAAACGTCCGTCCGCACACCCGTCTGAACAACATTAGCACCTAAACTTTTCGTAAGATGTTCCCAAATGAATATTCCCTGGTCGACCTGACCCGACTCGAAGCTCTGCAATTCTGAAAAACATTCTTTAAATTTTTAGGGTACTTTACATGGAGCTCATGGGACATTTTCAAAATTTTCTTAAAAATAAATCCATTTTTACTTTCTCGCCTTACGAATACTTCGTAAGAAGAGAAAGTTATCTAATAATGCGCCGGAAAACGGCGAATTTTCGCCAGAAAAGGTCTTGTACCTGGGGCCTGGTAACGAAAAAGTGGATAAAACCTGTTGCTGAATTTATTAAAAAAATTATCTATCTCATAGTGTAGTCAAAATCCATGTTTTGTTGCTTCTTGATATTGAAAAAATCGACTGACGGCAAAACAACCGTCCGTCCGTTCGTCTGTCCGTCAGACTGTGGTCAACGCTAGCGCCTAAACCATTCTGCCGATTTTCTTCCAAATTGATATTCCCTAATCGTTTTCACTGATGTCAACGCTCCTGGTTTTCTTTTAATTTCGTGAAATACGTACGAGAAAAATAAATTGGGTGAAATATGTACGAGAGTCTGCCATTTCGTAGCACTACTTTATTTCAATGATATATTTCATTTCATGCAATTTTAACTAGTGCATCGTCTATTTTCCTACCAAGACGGAACTGCTGGTGTACCACCGAGCAAAAGAGCCCTCATGAAGATCAGATGCATGGTATTCTCATTATTATTTATTATTTGAAATACACGGGATTTTATTCCATTTAATATATTATCTCTTTCTCATGTGTCCACTGCTTGGTAGAGGCCACGGCGAGGCAACAAACATCGAAAAATCGCAGACGCTCGCAGGCACTTCCAGCACGTTTCGAATGCTCAGAGCAAGTGGGTGCGAGTCTTCGCACACACTGTCCACTAACGAGTCGTTCAGGTGGCAACCGCTCTCCGCGAGCAATCTTTGCCTTCTCTCAGAACTGAGTCTATTGGCGAGAAACGCTCTCGAGGCAAACTCGCGAGAGCGTAGCTCTCAAGTGAAGATGCACCTTTAAAGATATATTTTGAAATAAGGTCATGTACTTTTTGGGGGGGGGAAATTTGATAATTGATGTAATTTTGCGTAGGAGCGAGAAAGTACGTGCTGTTTTAGCACCACTAGTTTCATTAGATTGTTGAAAGTGATTTGACGTGTTTGAAAAGATTCCGTGGTCGTTCGATGTGAGGGAAACAAATTATATTTATTGATTAGTTTGTTGCGATTTCGCTGAAGTGGATGGTGGCCAGGTTTGCAAAAGATACTGAAATTACTGAAACTTGTGAAAAGTTTTCAAGATGTAAATTTGGTAATTTGGATGCCAAGAGTGAGAATCAGTAATTTACGCTAAGAAATTGTGAACGCAGATAACTAATTAATAAATTGGAGAGTGAACTCCATTTAAATGTATGGAAGACACACCTCTAGAGGGAGCCAAGTATAAATAAAACTGTTTGAAAGAACTATATTTATTAATTTCTAAAGAAAAAAAATCTTCATGCTACCTATTGTCTGAGGTACGTCGCCTGAACATATAAGACCATTTGGTGAACACAGAACTTTATCGTCTAAAACGTGCCTTATAGTGCTAATTTCCACTAATGTTGAGAGACATCTTTGTTCCAACATTTCTCCTTCTGTCACAATCTTCAATTTTCCTTACCTTACCTTGGTTTGTGTTTCATGATCTCTACGTATCTCAAATTTCTTACTATATTCCAGAAGCGAAGAACAAGTTGCTACTTACGGCGAACAACTTAAAAGTAGCATCATTTGTAGTAGCCTCAGCTTCATTTAATCGTTAACCTAGAAGCCCTTATGGCATCTATAAAGTAGCTAGAATTTCAGCCACGACCTCTCAATGCAACAGATTGGCGTATGGTGATATTCATTCTCCTCATAAAAAGAAGGCTTCTTTTATGAATCGCAGTCAAATGGCAAAGGCAAGACCTCCGAATTCCCCTCCTATAACAAGTGAATGAAGACCTCGAGTGGCAGGCTCAAAATTAGCTTTATATTTGGGAGGCCGTGGATCTCAATTCAAGAAGTCACAGATTTTTGCTACCGCTGATGTTCGGGTTACGAGCTTAACCTTTATTACGCGCAAACTTCTCTTACGTAACTCTGATATCAGACATCTATCTCCTGATTGTGGAAGTTCAAACTACTCTCAACCAAAAAAGTCCGATGTTAATATTTTTTCCAATAATAACTATAAATTTTACTTTCTCGCTACAGAATAGTAAGAAGTTTTATAAAACTGGGCGAAAAAGCGAATTTTCGACAGAAAAACTCTTATTATTGTGTCCTCGTAACGAAAAAGCGGATAAATTTAGTTGCTAAATTTAGAAAAAAAATCCTCTATCACGTGGTGTAGCGAGAATTCATGTTTTGTGGGTCCTTAATAATGAAAAATCAAATGACGCCAAAACGTCTGTTCCGTCGCTGAACAACACTAGCGGCTGAACCGTTAAGCCGATTTTCTCCAAAATTGATATTTCCCAATCGATCTGAATGATGTCGCGGCCCCTTTGAATTTGAAATAGATATTTTAATTTTGGGTGTACTCTACATGAAAACCCTGGGACATTTTCCAAATCCCATTTTCAAAAAAATTACAATTCTTACAATTCCACCAAAAAATACAATAAGTTGGACATTTATGACTTAACAGCTGATCTGACGCAACATCGAACACATGTCTGCCGCCCGAGTAAGTAGCAACATCGCTCTCCCCCACTTCCGGCTGTCAAGTCGGAAGAAGTTTTGTTCGCAGTATAGAATGAATTAGTCTTGTGCTTCTCACATACAGCGTGAGCAACGAAGTAATGATGAGGATATACAACCGGAATCGAAATTGTGCAGTGAAAATAATCTTCTAACGCAATCATAGTAACAATGACAACTCCATTTGTTCACAAAATACAATATTATAACAAAATTTACAAAATTATTTCCCGCATTCACTTGCTCTCCTCTTCAGAGGTTGCTAGTCAACTGAAAGGTAAAACATCCCATATTGGTTTGGATACAGTAATATTTCAAGTTCTTACCACACAGCGTCATCGCAGGTGCTGCACTTTTGTTTCTTACTTCATAGCATCAAGAGCATATCAACTCCGATCATCATAAGCAGCTCACTTTGCTTTCCCCTAGCGGCTAATATAAGAACGAAGCCGAGAGCGGAGCTTCAATCCTCCGCCACTAGAGGTTGTACAACTGCTCCGTCCGCAACAGGTAGTTATTCAATTGTTCACAAGAGCGCATAGCTCCCAGAACGGATTACATGATTATATTTAAACTAATTAAAACCTATTATTATTCTCATTTTCTCGATTGTTATTTGATGTAGATTATTAAATTTTACGTAAGGATGACAATTTTCTTTCAGATAATAATTTCAATAAATTGTTCAAAGGTGATGCATTGTGAGACCCCTTAGACGCTGCAAATGTTATGTTCTGTAACATTGGAATTTGAGGCATGCAGTGTTACTCTTAGCTCCCGTCAGATCGTATAAATCTTTCGCCTTTTACTAAAGATTTCCGTGGCGGGGGTTATATAATGAGTCTATAACTAATTTTTGTATGTGGGAATCCATTGGATTCCCCAATTATCTAATTCAAACACAGTGGTACTCTTCGCCTCAAAGGTAGATTTTAAAACTCTGTTCTATTCACTTCCTCTGTTTTATCTCTCCGATTATGCTCTTCTTAAGTATAGATCTGATCATTTGTATTTGTATCTCATTAACCGCCTTTCATCATCTTTACTCTCCTACCGGACGAAAATCTGCCCAAATTTTGATACAAGATTTTCGCAAAATCTCCGATGTTGATATCCTTTCCACTTCAGAATGACACGGTGATAATTCACCGTGTCATAATGCTTCTTACCATAATATGTTCAGAACAAAATTCAGACTAACATTTACCCGTTAGAAAAACGGATTGAGCTGGATAAAAACGTTTGGGAAATTCCATTGATCAAATTACATTCCATTTTTATTACATCTCTTAACTAAATTTTTGTAATTCTAATTCTAAAAACACGAAATGAAAGTACTGTAACTTCATATCAGAGGTCACTCATGTCCAAGTTGTTAAAAGGTGAATAAAAATAAATAATGTTTAGGAAAAGATACTCACAAATTGTCATTTGTCCTTTCGTTTCCTTAAACAAGCAACTAGATTATTGTCATACATCATCCAGAGATCAATGCAACCAGGAGAAACCTTATCTCTCCATGTTCTCTATTGATGTAATAAGTAAGTTGTTCTCAAGAGATAAGTTAGCTATTATTGAAACACAACATCACTCAACCACTATTGTCTCATCGTTTTACTTTCTTGTTGCATATTTTTAAACTCATTTTTGCTATAAACAATATTCCTTTTATATATTTATTTATTCTGAGTGACAATATTGCTTTCTTTCATGACTTTAATAGATAAGATCACTTTCTAAGCTTCTAAACTTCTGTTCCTATTACATTATAAAGATGCATGCCCTTACAAACATAATGAATTGCTCTAATGTACAATCATACATTGTTTATCTGTGTACATCGAGATTACTATGCGAAGGGACCGCTTTGACACCCACTGCTTGGCAACATAACTGCAGGTTATGTCCTTGCACTCATTTTACCAGTGAGTTTATTTAGAGTTAGCTCATTTGTGAATGAGTTAATCACTATCTCTTACATTGTCATCGCCATGCATGACATGCATTTGTTTCCGGATCTGTCAAGCTGGTCCCTTCTTAGAGGAACTCCTTGATATCATTGCATGAGTAATGAGAAAGCACAGGTTCTGGAGAAACATCTCCAAAAATAATGAATAACAAACTGTGCACAGTAAACAGTAATGAACATTTAAGGCCAAATGAATAAACTGAAATTTCAAATTTGGTGTTTGTGCATATTTAATGAAACTCTGTAATAACAAAATTAATCATCGAGAAGAAAGTAGTTGATTTTCACATAATTAGATATAGTGGACCTCTGACAAGAGTAAACCAAAAATGTTTGTCCTAATTTCTCTAAAACTGGAGTAGTCGGTAAAAGAGCTTTTTTTTCTTAGTTGTGTGCTTTTGTGCTTGTCAGGGGTTCCCAAAAGGTTCATTGTAGTTTTGAAAGGCCAATGACAATCAATGGGTTAATTGGAGATCAATCGCCAAACCAATAGCCAAAACGGCACCTTATTGGTTTAATCAAGATCTTATTGATTACAAAAGAATATTAATTAACAGTTTTTAACAGTTTTTTGATATAAAGCAACAAATATATAATAATACATTACAAATTTGCTCCTCTTCTTTTGTATCCATCTTTCATCCTTAGGAATTAAGAAATTAGGAAATTAGAATGTTTAGAACGCTCAAGAATTTAAAACTGTGCATTGACAACAATACTCTGTCACACAAGAAAGTACTTCTGCAATACGCACTAGAGGAATGTTACTGTCCATTCTTAAAAAACATTCAGTATTTTGCAATCATTGCATTTCTGTGAAGATTAGAAACCCAGCTACACAAATATGGAAATGACTGATAATTGAAAAATCCAGATATTAATGAGAATATTGGGGTACTGACGAAATTGTTATCTTTAAGGCATTTTGTGTAATTTTTTGTGTCATGGTTATGGATGCTGTTTAGTATAGAGAAACGTGAGGGGGGGCAATGAAGCAGGCATTCTCTTAAAAGGGATCAATGTGAGAAAAAGGTTAGGAATCCCTGTACTTGATTCTTGAATTTGAAATATAATGAAATAATTGGGAAATTGATGGCACAGTTACCAGAAATAATTAATGTAGTGGGACACAAAAATTCTTCTGAAATTTATAGGCTTATCACCATTATACTACATTCCATATTTCTTCCACAATGGTGCAATGTTGCATGTACACTTATGCAGCAATATTTCTGGTTGAATTTTCATTACAAAAGGTGTTCATCAAGGTTACAAGCTTTCTCCAACTTGATTGAAGCACAAAAATACCTGGAGAAGGGAACATGGTAACAAGGGTGTTTCCACCAGAAAATTTATTATATTGTGATGGAAAGGTTTTAGTACGACTGAAAGTTGTGTATTACATGCTCAGGAAATTATTAGAAGAATATGAGAATTGAGAATTAAAAATTATTATGGAAAACAAAATTCTTTGGAATGAGAACCACTGAAATGAAAAAAAAATTTGAGAGCTCTTTTGAACTATTTAGCATATTAATATAAATAAGAATGACAGTAGAGATGAGAATAGATTCAAGA
This sequence comes from Acheta domesticus, assembly GCA_031308135.1. Classification (NCBI taxonomy): domain Eukaryota; kingdom Metazoa; phylum Arthropoda; class Insecta; order Orthoptera; family Gryllidae; genus Acheta; species Acheta domesticus. The sequence continues at coordinate 74,197,011 of JAHLJT010008756.1, forward strand.
TAAGCTGCGTTATTGCTTAATAGAATATAATGGGGCAAGAATGTAACTAAAGAAACTGAATTAACTAGGAAATGCATTTTCCTGTAAATACATATTTTTACAATTGTTAAATGACAATGATCTGTTTGTGATATGAAGCATACCTAGAATCAATTAGCATTTATTTCCCTCCTCATGTTATTAATGATGTAATCATCCAATGATATTCATACCAAGAAACTATTTAACAAATTTCATTAATTTTTATTTCTATATAAAATTTTATTCCCTTTGGAAATTGCATTTTAAAGATTGTTAAACCATTATGGACTATCAATCATTGATTAGCTGTGTAGCATTGCATGAATACCCAATACATACTCTGTTATTATTAGTTAATGCATTAAATAATGCAAAATGATCAATTTAATGTTTACAGATATCTGTTACAATTTCAACGTCTATCTATAATGTAACTATTATTTATGAGCTTGAGTCACTCAGTAAAAAAGTGGTACAAGTTACAGGAAAAAAAAAATTATTGCAGTAAATAAATCTTATATAGGTCAAAGAGCTTAGGGGAAAAGTATTGTCATCCATGTATGTATTTTTGAACCTCTGAGTCAAAAATGCTCTTTCGTTAATCTGGTCCCAAGCCTGGATAAAGGAGGAGGCATGGTCGTTGTGCCAGCTCCCCATCACTCATAATAAAATGTAAACTGCCAAACGCTCAATTAAGCCTTGAAACAATAATGTCTCTATACAATGACCTTTGCAAAAGAAAAGGAAAAAAATTTTTGGAACATGGAAAGAGGACAGCCTAAGTATAGATGGATACAGATTCTGAGTGCTCCATCGGAGGTATAAGGTGCTTATATATTGAACTGTGATTGCGTTTTTGTACCCCCCCACCCCCACCCTTTTTTTCCCCTTACAAGATTGCTATTGAGTCAAGTAATTGTACAAAGTAGTAATTTTGTTTGATGTAATGCAGACCTTTTTAATATAGGGAAGGGAATATGCTCTAGTGCTGTCTCTTTGTAAATAGCATTTCACATAGCACGAACATACTATATTTCAAACAAAACTAGTTACTTCTGTTGAGATAGAACTTTCTTTCAGCCTCTCTGAATCTGGGTTAAAATCTGATCAACAATGTTCTGTGCTTGGAAAACACTTGTAGAGAGCAATTTAAAAAATATTATAATGAATTTTTATTTTACATAGTTTCTATTTTTCTTACATATTTTGGAAAAAATAAATACACATCTATGTACATGTTTTGCTTTTTTTATTGCAATAAATTCCCTATTAATAACTTTTAAATCTGTAGCAGAGAGCATTGTTTTATATGAATTAAAAACTAGGGAAGTGAAGAAAATTTAAAATAAAACTTGCATTAATAATAAGCATAGATGTGCGCAGCCTAAAACAAGAGAAGGGAGGCCAAAATTTTCTGGGCCTCCATATCCATTTTAATTTTTATTAACATACATCCTTTTTCTTGTAGAAACATTTTCGGTTAATTTTTGAACATTTTAAATGTATTTTTAGGCAGATGAGAAAAGAATCATCTAAAACTTGAAAATTTATGAATGGTTATAAATTATTGCACTTATCTTATATTATTTAAATATAAAGTTACATTTTAATTAGTAAACAAACCAATCAATAAAATATATCAAATAATATTTGATAATAATCCCAGACTATTAAAGTGATTCTTGAAACAAAGTTATAGATTTTTGATTTTTCAATTAAGAATACATTTAAACATTTATAAATTGATTTAAAAAATACAAAATATAAATATAATGATATAAAAACCTATTTTCAAAGCACATAAAATGATGACATGTTGTTCGTCTGCAAGTGGGTTTTTTAAAAAAATTAATTTTATTACCATATATTTATTACCATATATTTATTACCATATATTTATTACCATCTAGGCATATTCCCTTCCCTATATTAAAAAGGTCTGCATTACATCAAACAAAATTACTACTTTGTACAATTACTTGACTCAATAGCAATCTTGTAAGGGGAAAAAAAGGGTGGGGGTGGGGGGGTACAAAAACGCAATCACAGTTCAATATATAAGCACCTTATACCTCCGATGGAGCACTCAGAATCTGTATCCATCTATACTTAGGCTGTCCTCTTTCCATGTTCCAAAAATTTTTTTCCTTTTCTTTTGCAAAGGTCATTGTATAGAGACATTATTGTTTCAAGGCTTAATTGAGCGTTTGGCAGTTTACATTTTATTATGAGTGATGGGGAGCTGGCACAACGACCATGCCTCCTCCTTTATCCAGGCTTGGGACCAGATTAACGAAAGAGCATTTTTGACTCAGAGGTTCAAAAATACATACATGGATGACAATACTTTTCCCCTAAGCTCTTTGACCTATATAAGATTTATTTACTGCAATAATTTTTTTTTTCCTGTAACTTGTACCACTTTTTTACTGAGTGACTCAAGCTCATAAATAATAGTTACATTATAGATAGACGTTGAAATTGTAACAGATATCTGTAAACATTAAATTGATCATTTTGCATTATTTAATGCATTAACTAATAATAACAGAGTATGTATTGGGTATTCATGCAATGCTACACAGCTAATCAATGATTGATAGTCCATAATGGTTTAACAATCTTTAAAATGCAATTTCCAAAGGGAATAAAATTTTATATAGAAATAAAAATTAATGAAATTTGTTAAATAGTTTCTTGGTATGAATATCATTGGATGATTACATCATTAATAACATGAGGAGGGAAATAAATGCTAATTGATTCTAGGTATGCTTCATATCACAAACAGATCATTGTCATTTAACAATTGTAAAAATATGTATTTACAGGAAAATGCATTTCCTAGTTAATTCAGTTTCTTTAGTTACATTCTTGCCCCATTATATTCTATTAAGCAATAACGCAGCTTATCTTGAATCTATTCTCATCTCTACTGTCATTCTTATTTATATTAATATGCTAAATAGTTCAAAAGAGCTCTCAAATTTTTTTTCATTTCAGTGGTTCTCATTCCAAAGAATTTTGTTTTCCATAATAATTTTTAATTCTCAATTCTCATATTCTTCTAATAATTTCCTGAGCATGTAATACACAACTTTCAGTCGTACTAAAACCTTTCCATCACAATATAATAAATTTTCTGGTGGAAACACCCTTGTTACCATGTTCCCTTCTCCAGGTATTTTTGTGCTTCAATCAAGTTGGAGAAAGCTTGTAACCTTGATGAACACCTTTTGTAATGAAAATTCAACCAGAAATATTGCTGCATAAGTGTACATGCAACATTGCACCATTGTGGAAGAAATATGGAATGTAGTATAATGGTGATAAGCCTATAAATTTCAGAAGAATTTTTGTGTCCCACTACATTAATTATTTCTGGTAACTGTGCCATCAATTTCCCAATTATTTCATTATATTTCAAATTCAAGAATCAAGTACAGGGATTCCTAACCTTTTTCTCACATTGATCCCTTTTAAGAGAATGCCTGCTTCATTGCCCCCCCTCACGTTTCTCTGTACTAAACAGCATCCATAACCATGACACAAAAAATTACACAAAATGCCTTAAAGATAACAATTTCGTCAGTACCCCAATATTCTCATTAATATCTGGATTTTTCAATTATCAGTCATTTCCATATTTGTGTAGCTGGGTTTCTAATCTTCACAGAAATGCAATGATTGCAAAATACTGAATGTTTTTTAAGAATGGACAGTAACATTCCTCTAGTGCGTATTGCAGAAGTACTTTCTTGTGTGACAGAGTATTGTTGTCAATGCACAGTTTTAAATTCTTGAGCGTTCTAAACATTCTAATTTCCTAATTTCTTAATTCCTAAGGATGAAAGATGGATACAAAAGAAGAGGAGCAAATTTGTAATGTATTATTATATATTTGTTGCTTTATATCAAAAAACTGTTAAAAACTGTTAATTAATATTCTTTTGTAATCAATAAGATCTTGATTAAACCAATAAGGTGCCGTTTTGGCTATTGGTTTGGCGATTGATCTCCAATTAACCCATTGATTGTCATTGGCCTTTCAAAACTACAATGAACCTTTTGGGAACCCCTGACAAGCACAAAAGCACACAACTAAGAAAAAAAAGCTCTTTTACCGACTACTCCAGTTTTAGAGAAATTAGGACAAACATTTTTGGTTTACTCTTGTCAGAGGTCCACTATATCTAATTATGTGAAAATCAACTACTTTCTTCTCGATGATTAATTTTGTTATTACAGAGTTTCATTAAATATGCACAAACACCAAATTTGAAATTTCAGTTTATTCATTTGGCCTTAAATGTTCATTACTGTTTACTGTGCACAGTTTGTTATTCATTATTTTTGGAGATGTTTCTCCAGAACCTGTGCTTTCTCATTACTCATGCAATGATATCAAGGAGTTCCTCTAAGAAGGGACCAGCTTGACAGATCCGGAAACAAATGCATGTCATGCATGGCGATGACAATGTAAGAGATAGTGATTAACTCATTCACAAATGAGCTAACTCTAAATAAACTCACTGGTAAAATGAGTGCAAGGACATAACCTGCAGTTATGTTGCCAAGCAGTGGGTGTCAAAGCGGTCCCTTCGCATAGTAATCTCGATGTACACAGATAAACAATGTATGATTGTACATTAGAGCAATTCATTATGTTTGTAAGGGCATGCATCTTTATAATGTAATAGGAACAGAAGTTTAGAAGCTTAGAAAGTGATCTTATCTATTAAAGTCATGAAAGAAAGCAATATTGTCACTCAGAATAAATAAATATATAAAAGGAATATTGTTTATAGCAAAAATGAGTTTAAAAATATGCAACAAGAAAGTAAAACGATGAGACAATAGTGGTTGAGTGATGTTGTGTTTCAATAATAGCTAACTTATCTCTTGAGAACAACTTACTTATTACATCAATAGAGAACATGGAGAGATAAGGTTTCTCCTGGTTGCATTGATCTCTGGATGATGTATGACAATAATCTAGTTGCTTGTTTAAGGAAACGAAAGGACAAATGACAATTTGTGAGTATCTTTTCCTAAACATTATTTATTTTTATTCACCTTTTAACAACTTGGACATGAGTGACCTCTGATATGAAGTTACAGTACTTTCATTTCGTGTTTTTAGAATTAGAATTACAAAAATTTAGTTAAGAGATGTAATAAAAATGGAATGTAATTTGATCAATGGAATTTCCCAAACGTTTTTATCCAGCTCAATCCGTTTTTCTAACGGGTAAATGTTAGTCTGAATTTTGTTCTGAACATATTATGGTAAGAAGCATTATGACACGGTGAATTATCACCGTGTCATTCTGAAGTGGAAAGGATATCAACATCGGAGATTTTGCGAAAATCTTGTATCAAAATTTGGGCAGATTTTCGTCCGGTAGGAGAGTAAAGATGATGAAAGGCGGTTAATGAGATACAAATACAAATGATCAGATCTATACTTAAGAAGAGCATAATCGGAGAGATAAAACAGAGGAAGTGAATAGAACAGAGTTTTAAAATCTACCTTTGAGGCGAAGAGTACCACTGTGTTTGAATTAGATAATTGGGGAATCCAATGGATTCCCACATACAAAAATTAGTTATAGACTCATTATATAACCCCCGCCACGGAAATCTTTAGTAAAAGGCGAAAGATTTATACGATCTGACGGGAGCTAAGAGTAACACTGCATGCCTCAAATTCCAATGTTACAGAACATAACATTTGCAGCGTCTAAGGGGTCTCACAATGCATCACCTTTGAACAATTTATTGAAATTATTATCTGAAAGAAAATTGTCATCCTTACGTAAAATTTAATAATCTACATCAAATAACATTCTAGAGAAAGAGAATAATAATAGGCTTTTATTAATTTATAATATAAACCTCAGATTCGTGCGAAACCCCTGCCTAACGGAGTAAGGGTTGGTAAGGGTGGGGTAGCTGTCTGGTCCACTCAGGTCTGGTCTGAGATGGCAGCTGGGTGGCAATTTTACTCAGAGCCTATTAGGTTTTACGGTACTCACAATAATTCTGGAAGTTATACACACGTCTCTTGTCATTGCCAATGTCGACACGATAATATTTCTTTAAATTAAATAACCTTCCGGATGTGAACAATAAATCTTTGTGAAAGTTCCGTATAGTACAGGAGAGGCCTATTTTTGTCATTTTCACAGAGATACTTCTTAAATGCCAAAGGATATACATTCGCTATACGGGGCCAAATTAAATAATTATTTTATAATCATAACGTTACGTTGTGCAAAATCCTCTTAGCGCCTTCGATAAGGAGCTCAATGTGCGTTACGTGCCTGGGCCTCGATGCACTTCCGAGAGAATCATTGTTACGTTATGAGCATACCTAACTCGAAAAAATATGCTTCATGATAATATTACAAGGGAAATACGAGAACCATTGAATGGATCGCTTTTGGGGATAATTATGAAAGGAAATTATGGGAGGGAAATATGAAAAGGGTCGTCCATAAATACGCTAAAGAGAGGGTGAGCGGATGTTGAGGCAGTGTTACGCTGCGTTACTTAAGGGTAGTGGGTATTCGTTTATTGTTACGTTATAGTGATATTTATTGTTTTAATTTTTCCAACAGTTGCTGAAATAATTCCTTTTTTTGTGTCTAAAACACTAAAATATTAAATTATTTTAAAAATATAAATAAATTAAAGTTTTCAGTTGTAAATTCTTACATTAAATAAAAATATTTTTTTCTCAAATTTTTATTGAACCTGTAAGATTATGAAGAAAATGTTCAAAATTGATATGAAGTATATTCTACAATCCAATTAAATTGGAGCAATAGACTGTCGCCCATACGTCATCCACAACAGCGTGTGCACGAATTGTGATCAAAAGTTTCCGCTCCTGTGCATCCTTCCTTCACTCACAACTTGCCTCCAAACTTACTGTCAAGTGCAGTCAGCATCGCTCAATAATTCTGACTTTAATTATCGTAAACTTTAATATATAACTCCAATAAAATGAATACAAATTGCTTTTACTGTGCTAGCATTTATTTTCACTTCTTGCATTTACAGGAGGGTGTTGTTGCAAGCAATGCGTAATTATTCGGGGGTGGGGGTCAGCGCGCGTTACGGGTGCGTTACAGGGGGGAGAAGGAATATTCAAAATACTGTCAATTTGCGATAGTACGTATTTTAAGGACGGCCCCAAGGACATAACAATTGAGATATTATGAACCCAGCCAAGTAAAGATATATTTAATTAGTAAATCTTAATTGTATTAAAACTAGGCTAAACCTAAAATATCTTTTTTATACCATGGGCCATTTTATCAGCATTGGAGGCCCTTGGGCCTAGGTTAATTTGGGGGCCCCCTATTCTTTCTTACACCGATCTCTACCCCCCCCCCCCAATTCAGTACTGAAATGTAAAGAAAATCTTATCAATTCACATTGTATTTTGATTCTTTCAATAAGTATTTTGAAAGCATTTCTTAGTTTTTCATTTTAACATTATTCAAACACAAATGTTAACATATATTTATAATTACATTGCAAAAGACTACATTTTTATTGAATTGTACAATTTAAAATTGAAATGCATCAATCAGCAACAATCTCTATAATAAATATTATCCAATAATGCATAACACATCACTCTGTTTTGCCAATTTTTATACATAGTTTAATCATACATCACGATTTTATACATTTATTTTATTTTTTGAAAAAAAGAAGTATTAAATACTTTTTTTTTAAACTCAGGGGAGGGGGGAGCCTTGAACGTTAGGGGTCCTGAGCCCCTGCGTTTACTGGTTCTAATGATCTTGGGAGACAAAATGCCCTTGAGCCAAAGCCTTAAACTTTTTGAGCCACTCAATTATTAGAACTCTTTTGATACCATTGGTGAATAAATAACTATTATGAGAGAAAAGTCATATCAAAGGGAAAGGTTAATAAATGGAGCATAGATATATGGAGGATCGCAAGTGATATTTTTTATGAATATCAATACTACAGGATTTGGAAAGGGAAAAAAAATCTCTGAGAGAATTTAAATACGTAAACTGAAAGGCAAGTTGAAACATTCTTACTTGCAGTCTGTAAGCTAAGACACAGCAAAGGACTCCACATAAAAATGAAAAATATTGTAATTTTTTGACAGAGATTAAATAAAACTAATGTTGATAAATAACTGCCATGGTTTGAAGCTGAATGCAATTAACTATTATCTATAACAATATTCATTCTTCTAGTTATTTTATGAAATTAGAGGAAGAAAACTCGACATCAATTTTATTTTATAAAAACATACTATACAAAAATATTGATATCTGGACAGATGCATTTAGACATATCAGAAGAATAAGATGTAGGTTTTTGGGAGAAAGCTGGGATAAAATATCTTGTCTAAACAGTCTTATATAAACAGGTTTATTCATATATTTTAAAGATGAACACCTTCTCAGATGATAGCAAATCTAGGTATTATTATGCACAATATTTACATATTTTACAAAGTCAATAGGAATTTTAAGATACAATCAGGGTCAGCCTAACCCATCTTGTCATCCAGTGCACTTAGTGCAGCAACGTTTAACATGATACAAATGAAAAAGAAAAGCTTTTTACAAAAAATACTAATTAAAATATACAGAAAGCTCCTATCTATTTTATAACATATTTAAGAAATACCTTCATTCATAATGTAGCAATATGTAACATAAACCATTTGTAATGGAAATTGTTAGATCTCCCTGTGGATTCAAAACCTGGCTACCAAATTTGTCCTGGGGTCCAAATTAATGTATTTCAAAAAGTCACAGAAATAATTAACTGCAACGTCTATCAATTTAACTGTGAGACTGCAACGTCTATCAATTACAATTTTAAAGAAAAAGAAAAACATGGCAAAGAAATGCACGAATAACTAACAGATGCAGCACATACAGTAACAGTTGCTATCATACCATGTAGCAGTGGCGTAGCGTGACTCACACTTTTGGGGATGCTCAACAATAACACACAAAATGTCACTACCAACTACTTCATCTAACAGGCGAACGCAACACAAGGCAGATACTGGGACTACTTCCACGATCTCGATTGCTTACGACGGTGTAAGCGCTTCCCACAAAATCCTCACAGCAGTCAGGGCTGCCGATGTCTTGAAAGCAAATTATACAATGGCTCAGCTTTAATTCTTATACGCGAATGGCAATAAGACCATTTGTTAATTTATACATTGCAGACTTAAATAATATGTAATCTATTTAAGAGATAATACAATTTCTTGGATATTAATTAAGAAATAGTAGTCAGGCACTATTTCTACAGTTTGTACCCATGACCCAGCGGGGACTCCCGAGTGAGAGAGAGAAAGATAATTTACTGACCGCCTGAAGTGTGCTGCGCTCTCGTGCACAAACGAGCTTCTTTCCGCAGTAGACGCTAGCGTAAAGCAGTCGGGTTTCTCTGGGCCAGAGGTGAAGAGGGGAGAGGGGAACCTCGTCATCTGCGCATGCGTCATTGCTCGTCGCAATCTGGCGGCGGACGCTAGAAGTATTTTAGCTTCCAAGCTATCAGAGGCCAGCTTCAACAGCCCGCCGAATTCAGTCATAGGAAATCAATTTAAAATTAATACAAAACGTGTTTCGCTCAACAGACCACTTGTAAGATTATCAACACAGTATTTAAGGTTCTTATATACGGGGATGCTCAGCATCTCAGCGTCCCCTGACGCTACGCCACTGCCATGTAGTAAGAATTTATACATATAATAATTTGATGTGTATGTTGTTTTGCATGAGCACTCCTTACCACCATACTTGATTTAATTGCAACAAAAGAGAGTAGAGCCACAGAGAAAAGATCTACAAAAGACAAATCTTTCTTCTATGGTGGAACCAACAAAAGAGCATCTTTCAAACTTGTAAAAAGGTTTAATACTAGGTGTATAAAATATGTATATAGTAAGGTTTATAAAGTATATAAATAGTAATTTAGAAAGAGAACCAGTTGAAGTCCACACACTCATACAGGTTTCTCAAGACCATTGTACTACAATTATATAAAATTAGACCCCTCCTCCCATACATACAAATTTTTTTTAGAACTTGTTTTGAGTGCCTTTAGACTCAGGACATAAAAATTAACATATCTGTTCAGTCAATAACACTTCAAAGTAATTATAACAATTAAACATACACCACAAATTTAACTATTGCACCAAATATTATATTTTTACCAGTTGCATGTTCACTTTTCCATTTTAACATTCTTTGATTTCCGATTTAGTGTACTCATACTTGCTCACAAATTCTTCATTGTGACATTCTTTGATATTAAATGTTTTTTATCTTCCTGTTTTACAAATGTTGCTATAGGTAATAAAATGAACCTCCCCTCTCTGAGTAGCTTCAACATTTCTTACTTCTTCCATTCAATGTAATGCAATGCATTCAATGGTCAGAAAGGATGGAGATTCATGCTAGTAATTTTTCAAAATTGTCGACATAGCAATTTTGCAATATTTAACGAATTCTCCAGACTTTATACCAAAAATAAAAGTATGCTGAGAGAAAAAGAAAGAGGATGTTACCATTTGTAGACAACTATTTTAGTGTACTGGTGTATTCATATGTCTCTCAATCCTCAAAATAACAAATTTTTTCTTAAAGAATAATGATAACTGTATTGTTATTACTGTTAATAATAATAATAACGATAACAATATCCTATCACAACAATGTCACACAAGCATCTAATTGTGTCTTAACAGAAATTTCTGATTACCTCTTATAATTTTGAAAAAAAAGATATATGACTTTTCTGACATACACTGATTTCCTTAAATTTCCCCCTCATTCAATGTCTTAAACTATACTTAAAGAAGCTGTGCAGTAATGTTTCCAAAACTTGAAGCATTTATACTTCAGTTGAAAAATTTTCTCAATTTAATATTACTAAAAACAGATGGCACATCTTAACACATCTTTGATGTGCAAGTATGATTCCAGCAAAAATTATTTTATTTCACATTTATTATTTCTTTTCCAAATAAATTAGTAGAGTAATAAAGTATAATTTTTTAAAACACAAATTTGCCTTTAAAAATATTGGAGAATTGATAGAGTCAGGATTAGCCTGACAAACCGATTTTCAGAAACTTTGATTAAGGAAAAAATTGTTTTTAAAACTGTTTATCACCATGAACACTTAATGTTTGTCTTTTGAGATATTCCTCCTATTTTAGCATTTTCTCTATCATGTGGCTCCCAATTCTTCCATATTTTCTTCGCAAAGCTTCTCCCTTTTTCCTGCCCATTTGTAGCTCATTATCTGCCTTGGAATATTGTTCTAATTTAATTTCTCTTTATATGTTTTCAAGTAATTTTCATTAGGTGATGACTTGGCGCTATCCAAATAATGGTTTATATGTCGGAGACCTTGACAAATATGTAAAATTCCATGAAGTGAAATGGATTTGTGAAATGTTGCAACACAGTTATATTCACACTTATAAGTGAATATTATCATCATATAATAATGTACTTGTATGTTGATCAGAGTAGTGAAAATAACATGCTTTTGAAATAAAATTATTTGAATAATTTTATATATATAACCTCACATTCTGAAATGTAAGTAAACATTCTTGGCATTTCATAAAAAATATACAGAAATATATATATTTACAAAACACAATCATCCAATGAAATTATTAAGTGTACATATTTCAGAAACATGAGATACATATAATTTTCAATTGATCTGAAAGCACTGTTCATTCATCAAAATTCACATTTTGAATTATTTTTTAGTTGCTTTAAACACACACATACATACATATAAAACAAGTGAAAAAGCAAAGGTAACTGCATTTAAAAGATGACTATTTGAATTAAAAAAAAAGTAGTATTTCTCTTACATGATTGTAAATTTGGAAGATGCAGATATGACCAGAAAAAATACTTGTAAAAATATTACAATGAGGTCTTTCATGTGACTCGAGTCTCACACAAAAATGCTTTCTATTCCTAATTTTCTCCTCCACAGAACTCTTACATCATCCCATGCCAATATAAACAAAATTCCATAGAAGCACTATAAATCATTAAAAACATTAGAAGGCAAGATCATGAACCATTATAAAAGTAGATGTAAAAAAAGGCTCTGAATATAGGTTGATGAAATTTTCTCTTCAGTATTACACCACAGCAACCACTATAATTGAAATAAACAGCAAAATAATGATGACCCAATACACTGAAAATAAAAGGAGAGACACTTATTAAGACTGGGTAATACGATGTCTAGAATAACCATTCTCTGAATAACAATGAATCAACTAAAAATTCGGCTCATTATAAGATACAGTTTCAATGCAAGAAAATTATTAAGATATTTAAGAAAAACATCTACACAACTTGTCAATTTCTTGATTATGATATGCAGGTTATATTTTGTATGCTTACCACATGTCCTGTCCTTCTGGCTGACAGTGCGTATTTGTGCAGTCCGACTGTTGATTTGAGCATCTGTATTGTCAACATGTTGGGCAATATCATCTATCAAATCTGAGGATAAAGACAATATTTATCTTATGATAGGTTTAATATTAAACATGTAAGACCATAAATCTTGTAAATTGTTTGATTTCTCGACCCTAAATAACATGAAAGTTAGACACTAAAACTATACACACCATTCTGAAAGTCCACTTCAGAATTAATTGTGGTAGCAATGGCTTTCTGACGAGATATCACTTTTGACAATTCCTCTAATCCAGCTTCCTGATCTGAAATCCATAAAATATTCAATCAAAATTTCCATAAACTATCCAATGACAAAAATAATAAACTTTCAAGTGGCTTCTCAACAAAAAAATTATTAATCATCCTCTCCCATCAATGAATTTGTAATTAGCTGAAGTGAAAAAAAAAAACAACAAAAATCAAAGAACAAAGAGAGACTGTTAGATAAGGTACAGTTTGACCAATATTGATAACATCAAACTTCAACTTAATTTACACGTGTTTTGAATACTGATTCTGTCTGATATACAAATTTTAATATAAATATGCCTCACCCCTGAGAATTTCCTGCTGCTGTTGCCGCAAATCTGTTACAGTAACATCTGGTGCAGGCACACTCTGTATTTCCTCCTCATCTGTTCCCCAGCCTGTAGTTCCAGCTTCAGCAAAGACAGAGGGTTTTATTAGAGCACTTCTATCCCTCGCAGCAGCCTCGTCTCTAGAAATGCAATAAAGAAATAAAAGTGATTGACAAGATATTTTCATCATTAGTCAGTTGCTGATCTTACAAACAAATTATTCTGAACTCTATTCTTAGATATTGTTTCATAATAATGTTGCTAAAATAGTGTGTGTATTACTCTCCATCACAGCTGGTTTTATGCATTAACTCAGTGAACAGACACAAGATTCACTACATAATAAATTCATTAATATAATACACTGACAGAAACTCTGTCAGAGTTTTACTTCAACTTCAATGTATGTACCTAGAAACCAACTTTGAAGTTCCAGAGTAAACAATCGAACTTGTAGTTGTCAAAGTTTGTTTCTAGGACTTCTTTTCACAAAGAACAGAAAAAAATATCAACTTCAAATATTGATGAAAATTATAGGAGCCCACTTGTAAGGTAAGCATTTTTATAGAAATGATGCCTTTCAAATTACTATAATTAAATTTCAAATCCCTAAAAGAGTTCCATAATAATAATAGTAGTAGTGTAATATTTAGATAATACCAAATAGTAAATCTAAAATGTTAGTTTTATTATTGAGGACATTAATTATTTTGAGTATTACAATTTTCTTTACATACTTGTTCTGAAATGCTTGCTGCAACTGGATCTCACGACTCTGTAATTGTTCCACCAGTCTAGTTCGTCTTTCAGCTTCTTCAAAAGTACTGAAATACTTGAAAGGAAAAAAAAAAAACAAAAAACAAATAACTGTACAAATACATATTAACTTAACTTTTATGAAATATCTTCTTCAACCAACCCAAAAAACCTAAATTCATTGACATGTCGATGGTGTTTCCATCTTTGTTCAGTAATTTACATGAATTCCCTCTAACTGAAACTTTCATCTCTCTCAAAATTAATAATGCTCTTAGAATAGTCTATAATGGAGTAATAATTAGTCATAACTTAACTGCAAAGCCTAAATTAATTGACATGAATGCTGTTCCCATCTTTGTTCAGTAATTTACATGAATTCCCTCTACCTGAAACTTTCATCTCCCACAAAATTAATAATGCTCTTAGATTAGTGCATAACAGTTTGACATTTGTCCATAACAGTTTGAGGCCTGATCTATAAAATGCAATTTATGAAGGGAATAAGATTTTATATAGACATGAAAATTAATGAAATCTGTTAAATAGTTTATTGGTATGAATATCACTGGATGACTACATCACTGATAACATGAAGAGGGAAAGAAATGCAAATAGATTCTAGATATGTTTCATATCACAAACAAATCATTTAACATTTGGATACTGGTAACAAAATTAACAGTCTAGGCAACTAAGCAAAGAACTAAGACACAATGTCTATCACTTCCTATTTCCTTTCACTGTGTGTCCAACACTCAGTGAAAGGAAATAAAAAAAAAAATTACCAAGTTTTATTACAAAATAAAAGGATACATAGAACCTAAAGATGAAGAGACTGACAGTTTTTCTTTGAGTTGATAAACTTCAGAAGAGTATTGTTTCATCCGTAATCGAATTTTAGAGGAAAGGCGTGCATATTCATTAGATGTTCTTCGTTCTCTACTTCTCGTTGTGAGTAACTCCATGATTTCTCTATAATTCCGTTCACAGGCATCATGCTCACCCAACCTGAAATGGTATTGAATAACAGTCACAATTAATCGACAAGTGTGGAGCAAAATGCAAGAAACGTTGATTACAACTTGTCATGACGTATTATAGGTTATGTTTACTGCAAATTTTATTGACTAAAAAATAATCCACTTTTGTTGTTTAAATAAATATGTAAAATATACTACACAGTTTTAAAATAACTAGAGTAATTACAAATAGTGTACCCACCACGGATCCTTATCAACATAAACAAGAGCCATGATAGTGACAAAAGATAGTTACGCCCACTACTAGTATGTTTTCCTGGAAAGTTAAAATAGTTCACATGACATCCAAATGTTACAAATATCTAGATAACGTATTAAAAATCAGAATAATCAGAAGCTCTCTTCTGACATCCGAAATCTAAAACTATTGGTACAAATTCAGAACTTAAGTTATGGAACGTATCACACGGTAAGAAATTTTCATTTATTCCTAGTTCTTTCACATTTTAAGTTTCTTTCTATGCACAATGGTTATTATTTAACAGTTTTTTTGATGGCCAATTGGTACGTATCTCATGCAAAAAAAAATCCTTATTATGATTAAAAAATCATCAAAAAAGTTGAAAAGTACGAAAATACAGATATTCAGTTTTTGAATGTTGGTTCTACTGGGTAATACTACTGTAGAGTTCACATTGGTGAAGTTAGAAATTGTAATTTGTTGATTTGAGTCATACATTTTATATTAAAAATAATAATTATGCATTTTAATTGGGTCCAGTTTTAATAAAAAATTAAATATAAAATAATAAGTTGTATGTCATTTCAAGTAACTGATATTTTGGATATTGCTTTGACTTTGAAGCATGCGCAATCCATGCTGAAAAATGGTTGACACTTGACATTCTGTTTGTGGATGTTGGAGTGTTCAGTACATTGATAAGTGTGGTGAACGTAGTTGTGTGAGAGTGTGTCAAAATGTTCGGAAATCATTTTTCTGTGCAGTGATTAATCGGAATATTTACATTCGTGTGAAGTGTGTTAGGTGTTGTGCTTTGTGTTTGAATCTACTTAGTTTGACAGTAGGGAAGAAGTTTGTAGGTGAGATTTTTTTTGCATGTTTCCTTTTGTTTACATTTTGTCGATTACTATTTAGTGATCAGATGGTCACGAATAAAACTTACACATTGTTTCTGCCCTTTTAAAATTATAATTGTAAGCAAAAATGCGACTTTACGTGTGCATATGTTTTAAATTAGTGAACATCAGGAGGCTTGTTTTCTCCTGTATTAAAAATATTTGACGTCAATAATTGGAAATATATGAATGAAGTTCGATCTATTACTGAAATTTATTATTTTACAATAGTCATTTTATTTTCATTGCATTAATATGATTCTGATAATTCACAAAATATGTGTGAATTAATTATCAAAATATTAAATGTACATTAAATTTAATAATTACATGTTTGATGTTTTCCTTTATTTTTATTTCTATTTCATTTTAAACACTGGATCTTGTAAATAAACATGATTTCTTCAATGTTCACTCTCATGTTTATACTACATTTTACAGAAGAGAATACTAGATTACATGAATTGATTTGTCAGCAATTTTTCTTGTGGGTATAATTTCATCTGAAGGGTTTCCATTCATATTTTTAATATTTTCATATATTTTTAGTAGTTTCCAAGCATTTTGTGCAAAAAATTAAGGATTATTTGTTTTGCAATTTGTATTTGTGTAGCGGATTTGTAATTTGGATGATAGTATTTTTGTTCTATAAAAAATCCATTTTTGAAGGTAAAGGAAAACTTATTCTTGCTTGGAACTTTTTTTTACAGTTGAAGATGAGTGCGTCAGTGAGCAGCAGTGGCATAATTTCGACCACCTTAGCAGGGGTCACAACCAACTCTAACATGACCACAACTGTGGCTTCACTTCTCTCCCCCACTACCACCGCTACTGTAGCCCCTAGAGCTGGTATACCTGATCATGGGGAAGTTTCACCTATTTTCTTGCAAACAAAGGCTGCACAGGGCATTGCTGGAGCATTTGTATGGGTTGCACTGTTCCTGACATGCCAACAGGTAAGAAGGATTTTACCAATTTAATTTTAAATTCAACAGTAGCATTATTGAAATTTAGGATTAACATATTCTGTTTATTAATATTTCTCATGCTTGAAAATAAAAAATTTGCTGTCATTATTCTGATATGATCTTACATGAGTTATTTTGAAAGAAGAAAACTGGTGTGTTAATGACACCAACACACTTCAATTCCACAATAACCTCTGCCACAATGTTAGGAGTGTGTAGCTTGAGTAAATGATTGAAGAAATAAGGAAAGAAAGAGGAAAAAATATCAAATTTTAGGATTAGAAATACACTGTACATTCTGAAAAAAGGTTAATTATCAAGAAGAATATTAAATGAAGCCATCCAAATATTGAAAGTAAGGCAGAAGGGAAAAAAATCTGATTAATTTTTGTGGTGATTCGCCAGGACTTGACAACTGAATTCTTGAAATTCTTGTTGAAATGTTCACAGTCAATTACAATTAGTACTCCTACCCCACGCCCTTAAATTCTCATTGGCGGAAATTGGAGTTAAACTCCTTAAAGAAACGTCAAACCAGTTATTTCTGTCGGAGAATTGCTCTCTCCGAATGGTGAAAGAAAAGGAATTGCTTACTCCAGTCGTTCGTCCAGAGGCGTCCTCCGTTTAATTCCCAATGATCGCACCACTGCGGACGAACACAGGGAACACGTTTGCTTAGGGTTGGCATTTTCTCCCTTTTCTAGTTGCTTGATTTTCCAGAACTGTACTGTCAGGAACTTGATTTTTGAGGAAATGGTATAGGAAGGCGCCGATCTGTAAAGTATTTCAGGTGGCGACCAATTTTAGTTCGAAGCTCTCGTCTCGAATTAGTTTCAAAAAGGTTAGTTTTTTGGAATGTGAATCACTACCTACTTGGTATGCCGCCAGCTCTGACTCAATGAATATATAACTTTGTAATTGGGTACTACGAGTATGCGAATGTTTTGAATAAAGTGACATTACAACAACAAAAAGTTGGGTTTTGGTCCTCAACTACCCTGGATTTGCCTCTTGCAAAGTGTGTAGAGGAACGGGATAACTCCAGCGGACACCTACATAAAAGGAAAACAAAGAGCGAAATGAATGACAAGTCTTTTTATGATTATATTCGTGTGGAAGGGTCGAGTATGAAATGAGCAAAATAGTTATGTGATTTGTACTTAGTTTTGTATTATTAGTTAAAAAAAACAACTCTATGGCATAAGTATGCAAGTATTTTACTCTAGTAATCGAAACTCTTGCCATTTGTTTTCAATCATAGGGGGCATTCACTGCTGTTTCAGATGTTTTCAAAAGTTTAATGCAGTGGTGTCAAGGTCTTCTGCTGGAGGCATTGGCTCGCTTCGTGGCACTGTAGCATGTCACGAGCTTCTCTGCGCCACTAGCGTTGGGAAAGGAAACTTCCGCCCGCCGTTTTACAATAGTAATGGCGTTCTCTTGTGGCGGGGTTATGAACTGCGTGGAGAGGCGATTTCGTCGTGGCACTCGTGCCACGGACTCACGCTCGTGGTATCGACCTTGACAATATTGGTTTAACGTTTTAACATTACAAAACAAAATCTGTTTTGTGACTATCACCGTCTTCCACGTTTGTAGATAAAGAGCTAGATTTACGCGAAGCCAGCAGCTTCGACAAAAGTGTGTAAGGCCTTATCCTTTTTGGTTTGCAAGCGATTTAAGTATTTTAATTTCAATGGCATGAAATAGTAACGCTATGAAATGTACTTTATCTTATTCCTTATCATTCAACATTGAATCGATCATGGTCAATCAGGTTTCGTTGCCGATAGTAGTGTATTTTCGTAATTTTAAGTATCATTCTCTCATTGCTTTATGTTGGATTGATTATCTCTAAAACAGGAACGTCAGTCATCATTAATACACCATTTAGTACATTGCGTAACAGTAGATTTGCCCGGATTCTTAGTGTCGAGCTTATTCATTGGGAGGCTGCAACGAATCATTAAAGGTCAAAAACCTGATATTCAATCACCATTACAACGGAATAGCTTCATTATTCCTTCTGTGTGGCAGTTAATGCTCAGTGAAATGTTAGAATGATACACGAGTAAAAATGTCGTCTACTTCTAGGGGATGAGACTTATAGTCGATGCACAAGAGGAGCATCATATCTAAAAAAATCATTATTTTCCAGTTAAGTGAAGATGTTTCCAAACAAGTTTATTTTTCTTACTCAAAACTTCATATATCTTGTGAAGACTTTAAATATTCCCGGACTTATCCGATCTCGTTTTCCGAAAGATTTATTTAGACCGGCGTATTTTGAAACAAACTAAATAATAAAATAAATTTAATACATTTTAAATATCTTATTTAGTTCTGTACATACTTCACATAATAGTAATACAAAATTAAAGAAAATCTCAAGAATCATAAGGATGTCCAATTCTGAAAGTTAATTGTTATCAATTAAGAGCGTTGTAGGACAAAATTGTCGATCAGATAGAAAATAAAAAAAACAACACCTTGATAGTTCACACGTCAGCCGGAATTAGTGAAAAACACTTTGTCTGGCAGCGAAATGAACAGCCTGGTCTAAACTGCGATTTTCCAGAAGGACGTATTTTAAGACGTCACTTTTCTTCTACCGACGTTTTGTGGATCGACATTGCTCAGTTTTAGATTGGTAGGCGCGATAGATCCCTTTAAATTCGAGTTCCGTTTTGTTGTAATGCAAGTTGCTTGTAACTGGATACTTTACAGCACATTGATAAACTCCACCCATCATTCGTATTAAAAGATCCGTTCCGCCCTCCCTTCTGACGTAGTAAATCTTTGACAAGCTTCATCCGAACGAAATGGTCTATTAAATTGAAGTGAAAATAGGTCTGCTGAAAGATAGGAATCACTTCTTCAAAAATGAATGACGAAATGAATGCTGTTGCAATGGTTGTTGTATCGTACATTAAGTCACATGTTATTTTGTTGTCATTTTGTTTTTGATATAAGTCTGGATACTTTTGACGCAATTTGTACCTCGTGCTTCTCAAAATTTGGTGCACTGAAATTCGGGATCAGAATATAAATTCAGACCGGTTAACTGACTTGTCGAACTTTGCAGTGTGACGAGTGACGACCTACTAGACCTCGTAGGTCAACCGTGTCGCAGTTATTTCAACACGCAGGAGAGATGTCGTATTTCCATCTCGAGCCAGTCGTCTGAAGACGACGCGTCTTCCTTCCTGGGAGAACGCGTCATCGGCGCTATCGGTGCTGGCGAAGCCCTTATCTCGCGCTTATCGATGCGGCGGGCGGGCGATGGTCGAATGGCGCTCGCGTGCGCGCCGAGGTCGTGCAGGTGGTCAAGGTCCTTTGTGCCCGAGCCCTTTCTCTCTTCCCGGCCGGCCCCTCAGCGCGCCGCGCCGCGCACTCAAGGTCGACTCGACCGGACTGGACTCGGCTGGCCGGCCCTCGCGGATGTAGATGCCGCGCAGAATATGCCTGGCGGCGTGAGTTCCAGGGGCGACCGGAGAAAAACAAGACGTGGGGAATACATCGATGGAGATCCCGTAAAGTTCCGCCACCCCCTGAATACGTAAACAGAATTCGTTTCTTATGCAACAGAAATAACTCGTAGAGATTAATTTGAAATTATGAGTAAATACATTTGTTTTCTACTTTGTATTTTTAAAAATCTGGACTCCAATTGAGTCAGGGCATGTGGCAAGGTGTTCCGTTCTGAGCGCCCAGTCTGAATTTCCTTGCGTGTGCCCCCTCCCCGCCGCTAATTAAATTAAAAAATGATTGGCCAATTAGATAAGTGGACATTGGCAATGTTTACAGATACCCCTAGTATATGTGGAAGATACGGAAAGGTGTGGAAAGATATCGTCAGTGCACCAGAAAAATGGCCCTTCTTAAAAATATCATTTTGCAGTAAAACTGTTTTAAGCTAATCAGAGTCGTTTACTTCCTAGAGAAAAAGTGTGTTAATTTACACTCCAGCTGTTGTGTGAACTATCTTAATGAACTTTTTGCTTATAAAATAGACTAATAAAATAGACTTTTTTTAAATGTTTTTTTACTAACTCCAAAATAACGATTTTTGAGGTGTCTTTTCTCGATGCTCTGTCATACGTCGACTGTTTATTATTGTAAGCACCATTGGCAAATGTTTGAAAAGGTTTTACTTTTATTGCTCTTTGATATTTATAAACATAATTCTTTCACATCTTGGACCCACTTGCTAGTACTGTTAAGAATGTTGGGATCGGGCGGAATGTCGTGTACCGGAACCCCCAATAATTGCGGACAGGAAACTTCTGTGATTATGATCGCGGTTTAAATCTTATTTCCTCCATGAGCTGTGATAGTCCACGAAATACTATGTCCTGTCAGCACAGTGTGTACGGGGAAAGCACAGCATCCCCGGGGAGGCCAGAAAGTGCAGATCCCGTGCTGTGCCGCTGCATTGCAGAAGGAAATCGTCCATTCTGTGGCAGAGAGGCTAATGACTCCCCTACCGTTGTTGGCGCCGTGCCCAGTGGTTTTTTAGAGGGACTACGACAGGTTGTAGGGGCCGCACGGACGTCCTCCAGGACAGTATCCGGAGGTGAAGCTACGTAACGTTCAGGAACAACCGAGATAGTTTGACAGAATCATCAACAATCGAATTTTGTTTGTCATTAAATGTTAGTGCGTCGTCGATGCGAAATGTATTACCATCGATCTTGTGGTTCTTGCTCGGCGTAACTGGGTTGAAAAAGCGTTGCAAAAGTGAGGCAAAATATATAGAACATAATTTGTTTACCAGGTTATGCAAATATTTACCTTGTATATTGAGAAACATGTGAAATTGTTACATTAATGAGGAATTCAACGAGACCGTTTTCATGGAATTTAGATTCAAATATTAGCCTATCATTTTAATAATTTCCTAATTTCGCAGAGAAAAAAAAAAAAGAAATCCACATGCTACTTACTTCTCTTTTTCTTAATTCTTTTTACTTTTTCTTAATTCTTTTTACTTTTTCTTAATTCTTTTTACTTTTTCTTAATTCTTTTTACTTTTTCTTAATTCTTTTTACTTTTTCTTAATTCTTTTTACTTTTTCTTAATTCTTTTTACTTTTTCTTAATTCTTTTTACTTTTTCATAATTCTTTTTACTTTTTCTTAATTCTTTTTACTTTGCGTTGCTTTATTGAAAATTACCCCGAGATTGCTTTTAACGATGAACAGTGTATCAAATGATTGGGAACTCGGACTGCAACACGGACACGGGCTGAAATCAGGTGAATCATTATTGCAGCAGCCGTCGTCTGTGTCAAGGAGGCCGCAGGTTCGAGTTCTGCGAAGGCATGGTCGTATTTGTGATTGTCCCTTCACCCCTCGTCATCATTCTATCACCTTATAATGCACAATTCAAGGCGTAACAACCTTGTCTTACCTAGGGATTCAGCTGAAAAGCTGATCCTAAAAGTTACGTTAATCGTGTAGCGTGGTCAGAAACATACATTTTTATAATAAATGAAAATATTTTTTCAACAATTCATATATTCTAGTATGCAATTAAATTAGCGAAATGGATTCGGGCGCCATGCGTCATCCACGACGGCGTGCGCATGGCTTATTGTCAGAAATTTTCTCGTCTACACTCCCCCCTACGTTCAAAAATTGTCCCCATTGATTTCTCTTTCTGGTAAAGAATCTCGCTAAAGCAGCCATTCTGTGAAGTGAAACATCACATGCAATTAAAGAATAGCTGAAATAACTCGGCGTTACCAAGGTACTTACACATATCACAATCACCTATTAGCGAGAAAAGGTAATGAATAATGTCCCCCATGCCCCGCCCCGCTCGACCTGACCGTTCAGGTTTTGTCATCCCAGCTAACGCTCCACCCTTCCTGCTCCGAGCGCCCGCTATCCTCTTCCACCCTACTCTTTCCATCCCCGTCCCTCACCCCTTCCATGGCCTCGCCGGCGTCCGCCTTGACTGTGCCACCGCCCCAACCGACAGCACTGCGCTGCATTCCGTCGTACGACCATACATTGCGGGTTGCCAGACAAAACCCTATTTCTCCCCTGTAACGGAAAAAAACCCTCAGGGGAACTCTCCTGCCCCCGACATGTAGTTGGTTGCCACCCAATTTGAAGATCGACCCGCCCCCACGTGCGTTCAAATGAGCCTTGTAACACTTGCTTGGCAGCTTCTCAATCAGAACCAAGCAAAAGGTGCTAACACTAATCTCCTAACACTTTATTATTCGTAGCTATGATTTTCATCTTATACACATAATCTATTGAACAGGAACTAATTTTTAAGAATTAATTTTAAAATTATTTATTTTTGCAGAAGACAGTTGATTACTTTCATTGCATATTTTCTTGCTAATAATGAAAATTTCAAACATTAAAAAATACATCATTAATATGAAACGAAAACTACATACGTACTATGTGGCGTAAACTGCATAAACAAATGCGAATAATGAAGTATTGTATGTTATTTTCCATTGGATCATTCCCCAACTGATACGAGTACTAATTGAGAAGCACAGGTCTACTGCACGATTGATAATACATCCAGGTGAGCGCTGGAGGGTAACACCTTCGGCTGAAGAAGCTAAAAGAAGGGGGGAAAAGTCGCATACCTGGAACCTGGAAGAAAGAAAAAGTCGCATACAAAATTTCAATAACCTTATTACTACTTTCAATTCTGTGTTGGATAAGCTCGTTAACGGTCGTGTTCGAGTATCGTGCTTCTTCGCCAGGGAGCCTCTGCGAACGGCACAAAACGCACTACACGCTAAAGGGGGTTAATTTCTCCGAGGCCATTCGCTGTTACCAGTCCGACACCGCTAGCGGGCTGTAAATCAGCTTAACTGCCCAAGCCATCTGCAGGCAACGCACTGCGTTCTTTGGCGACGGATCTTGCCTCTGTCAGTTGCGAAATAGAGACGAGAATAACCAGTCACGTTATTTCTGAATGTACTCCCGATATTAGCCACGCAGTTAGTCTGTTAATTGTCAGTTAAAAGTAGATTGCTTTGTCGTACCTAAAATATTACTATAACTTCTGTAATACTTTCAAATGTATTGGAGTTTTAAGTTAATTTTACGGGTATCATTGTATTCGTCCCAAACTTTCATCACTTTTTGAATGGAATATTTAGGGTGATGTAGAAATTCAAAGATAAAATAGTCAAATGTCTCAGTAAACTACGCTCATTTAACGTTCGGGTAGGCTTCTTAGCTTGAATAGGCAACGTACATATTCGAAAGCGGATATTAGCTGTTTTTTTTCCTCTAACAAAATCTTTTCAAAATTCTCATTTCTTCTGATTCACCTCAAGCCTTCAGGCGCTCTCCATGTGACATTAATATACAAAGATAATTCTATAATTCTACAACGGGAAATACTTCAAGTTTTAGAACTCCTAAGATGTATTTTCTTCTTTAGTTGTAGTGAAACCGATCCCAGACAAACGATTTTTCAGGAGTAATCTGTTTTTACCGTGTTTTGTCCACGTGCAGTGTGGTATGTATTTATTATTACACGAAGGATCAGAAAGAATTGAGTTAGGAGAATGGTTCAGAAATCGGGTTCTTTCTTCATATTTTCTTGAGCTCTCATTTTCGTGTTTCTGAAAGGGGTGGGGTGGGAGGCAGGGGTTAGTTATTGCGTAGCCGAAGTTCCAAATCAGGATAGATAGGTGGTCGTTGCAAATTGTATTAAACGAAAGCGAACATTTCTTATCTAAAGTTGCCAACATCATTGTTTACCTGTCTTCTTAATACAAATACAGGTATTTTCAAACAGTTTTTTTTACGATAAATGTATTTATATGAAATTTAGAATTCGTTTCATCACCACTTGCAATGCATTGACATCTACACATGATCGTGCGGACATCGTCTTGTTGCGAGAAAGATAGAACCGTGTTTGGAGGGTGGCTACGCGATTGCGGCGTTGTTGCACGCAGCTAACGAGCCGGTTTCCCTGCAGCGCAGCGCCCTCCCTCCCGCTCTTTATCGCGACCAACGGCGCTGCGCGGCGTGGCGAGGGGAAAGATGCAGGCCTCGGAGGCGGAAGGAACATCCCGAAGATCTTTCCGCGCGCAGGCGCACGGCAGGGACGCCGCTTCGCCCCGCTTTCTGCCGCGACGCCCAGTGTGCGTAGAAACGCGTGAATAAGATCTCATTTCAATTTTCCGCCGGCTTAGGTGGCTCAGGGCATCAACTGGTGCGGCTGCAGTGCATCCGACCGGGAGGTCTTTGGTTCGAGTCCCGACGGCGGCAGTTTTTTCGACGTTAGATGGCTACGTCGAAATCAGACGCTGCCTGGAGGTTAGCTGGGAATTCCAGCGGCCTGCTGCCCTAATCGGTAGTTTTTCGTGGGTTTTCTGATCAGTGCCATACGAATGTAGTAGTACCCTAACAAACGGGCTCGC
The DNA here is from genome assembly GCA_031308135.1 of Acheta domesticus. Classification (NCBI taxonomy): domain Eukaryota; kingdom Metazoa; phylum Arthropoda; class Insecta; order Orthoptera; family Gryllidae; genus Acheta; species Acheta domesticus. The sequence goes on from JAHLJT010008756.1 coordinate 74,222,399, forward strand.
GCTCTTTCCTTCCTCTTACTCCCTATCGTCACCCCTTACTTACAAATACACTGACAAGCACTATTCTACCATACGTCGGGAGACCATTCCGGAGGTTTATAAATTATTATATATAGACCATTCTGGCTGGGACGATGTCCCGCTGGTGGGAAAGCTGGTTGTGGAAAACCCATGCACGATGACGAATTGGTCAGCGCCAGATTTCACCATCCAGCGGGGGAAAATCACCGCCACCTCCCATGATGAAAACATACCCTCCTCTTACGGGACGAATGACCATAGCAGTTTACGCGCCCGAAAGCACGAATCAATTTTCCCTAATGTGCATGGGTGCGCAGGACGCGAAGAGATGGCTGAGAGGACGGGGGTCGCCTTCCCTGAAGAGTTTGAGGGCCCCTGCTGAACAATTATTAATCTGGCTCTGGCAGACCGACAATTAATCCATTCAATAATGATTTCATTGTAAAATGTTCAAATCGAGGAGTACAATTCGAGAAAATAGGGAAAGAAATCTTTCCCATGAGCATCCTTAGATTTTACAGTCTCTGCTATGTGAGCGATGATGATTTTCCTTTCACTCAAGAGTTTGTTGACCCTCTTTTCTCTGGATAAAATTGCCAATGTGCACGCTTTGGGTGTGGCATATGGGAGACGCAGTGGAGGTATCCTCCAGTGTGTGTGTCTAATTTATATGACGGCTTGAAATTTATTGTGGGTTTTAATTTTGGTTTTGGTAATATTTCGCTCATGAATGAAGAAGAACATGACATAACTACGTCCGGACCCACGGTTGTTAATGTCCCTTTGACATTTTTTCGTTATTTAATTTACGCGAAAGAGACACAAACTGTACGCGACATATGGGGGAGAAGTGTAACACACGCTCCTTTTCTTGAACTCTATAATTTCTACGTACTATAATTAAATACGGAGTCTTCGACTTTTGCCAGAGTGACAAAAAGGCTAGATGGCATGGCCTTGATGTAAGGTAGTGTTCGAGCGTTCCTCGAAAGGACACTCACAGCGAATGTTGTGTAACTCATGTGGACCTTTTATGAAAAGCGTTGTCAATGTTGGTGAGCTCTTTTGGTATTTTCAGCCGTCGATCATCTTGTTGAAAGCACTGAGCTCCGTCACGGCTCACGGAGTCTGCGCGGCGCAGAGCGGCGCGGCGCGTCGTTCATCTGGATAATTAATCACGATTCCGCGAAGCACGACTCTACCTCACGGATCTCTCTCGTTTGCGCCGAGAACGAAGGCGTTACCGAAGACTGCAGTTCTCTAATGGAATCCCGAGGAGATTATACTTGTTTTGACGGAATCGGTTTTAAATTGTACGCGGATCTTCACAGGAAGTGTTATATTAAGCGAGTCTACTAGCACAAAAGGCCTGGAGTTGGAAATTCTTCATTGTTAAATTCATCGTCGTTGGTCGGAGTTGTATATGAAATATGTTCTGCCCGTTCTTGCTGCTATTCTTTTCGAGATATGAAAGAGTGAATTACTCGAATCTCAGCCCAGTCACCCATCTTTCCAGAAATATATTTTTGTTGTAAAAAAAGGAAAATGTGTGATATATTCTTACAATCGGGAGCCCTTTACAAATTGCTCTCCATCCCTGGTGTTGGTTGCTTTGTGTCATGCGAAGTTTCTCCCTATTGTATATTGCATTTGGGATCTGCACTGTGATCACCATCAGCTTCATGGATTAAACTCCAAGCACAATCCGGAGAGATCTCACTAACTCCCTAACCTCACTAACTGAATGTTAGGGGACAACATTGTCGCTAAAATGCAAAGTGATCAAGAACTTATTACTTGGAGAGGAAAGTAGGAAAGTACTATTTGAATATAACCGAGATGTGTGTTATAATCCAAAAAGCCCGACGTAGATTCGACTACTGTACAGCTCTTCTGAAGGAAGGCGTGTGGAATGAGATTTTCTACTCCAAAAAATTCTACGACGAACGTCGGATTTGAACTCGCGCACATCAGTGTGATAGTCCAATACGTTGGCATCTGCACTGCGTTTCGTCGTGAATTTTTTTTCAAACGGCCCGTGTGGAAGCTTTCTGACGGAGCACTTTTGGCGTTTCCTTGGCGGCGGCGGCGGCGTGCTCGTTCTGCCACGATGAACGCGCCGCCCTCGCGTGCAGGCGAAGCGTGGAGGCAGATGCTGGCAATGGCGTCGAAGCGGCGCGCACCGCGCTGCCTGGAGATGAGGTTGTGGTCATCTTTCCGACGACCTCCGTCCATCGCCTGGACGGCTGCGATAGCGCCAACTGCGCATTCACTGCAACAGCGTCGTTGATTGGGAGGTCGTGGGATTCCAGCCCCGGCAGTGACGGGATTTCGACACTAGCTACAAGCTAGACTGCTTCACTACTGCCTGGAGTGGTCGACTCCTATGATCAGTAGTTTCCACGGTTCTTCCGGTCTGCCATTACCGGGGCAATACCCCAACAAACGTGCCACGGACCACGCGCAATCTGTTCTTACATAAACACGCTAACATGCACTACACTACATATTGAGAGCGTAGAGCTTGACCGGGCTGTAACGGTGACACGCTGGAGGAGATACACGGAGGGGAGCTGTGTATTTCAGGTTGATAGTATTAATAAAAAAAATAGTATGCATCAGAATAGTAATTATTGATCAGTGACGTGGGATATTGTGAGTGATGTGTATGGTGAACTTCATTGTTGGTGAAGAGAGGAAGGTACAAAGAAAAACCTGTGCATTAACTAATAAATTTTCAGCCTTGATGAAGGCCAAATGAAGCACCAAAACATAGGCATCTAACAAGTAAATTGTTTTTCATTTAACGAGTGGCTTAACCTTAAGACATACCCGAATTCATCTTCAAAAGAGGTCAAGAAGGAATAATATTCGAAAAAAATCCCTTGTTTTAACAAGCTATAAGAGTTGACATTTCCTACATTCTTCGTAGATTTCGTTCGCAAAGTTCTCAGTCATTTGGCAGCTCCTATGACCTCGGTGGCGCTGTGGCGGTGGCTTGGGCGTGGGCGGGCGGTCGCTGGCTCTGGAGGCCGGCGAAGCGAAAGCGGTCGCCCGCTGCCCCGCGTGACGCGCCCAGAAACTCGATCTCCGTGGACCTACGAACCGCCCGCCCGCTCGCCCGAAAACTGTGCCCCCGGCCCACGGAGCAGAAGGTCGTTGAACCCCGCCCAGCGTATTTCATTTTAGGAAGGTGCGTAACAGAACACAGGAAAAATTGGTGAGATATTAAGATCGGAATGCCTCAAAGAAAGAAAGAAAGAAAGAAAGAAAGGCTAGAAACTTAACACTCTGTTACTAGGGGAATGGATGATGTGTACGTAAAGAGAATCTCCATTGGCACTTCCGTAAATCTAACGCTGGTAATACAGACGTACGGGCAGTAAAATTGAGTGAGCTCGATATGAGTGGAACGGCGGCTGCACAGGTGTGTGCGTTACGTCTTCGAGGGCCTTCACGGACGAGTAATCTATCATTTTTGCGAAAACACGATTCGTATTTTTTGTTTAATGGAGTTAGAGAATTGTTTATAAGTAAAAATTTGATGTTCATAAAAGTCTACTTATTTGTGATGAAGTTATGTAATATTATACTTCTTTTCATCCATAAATGATAATATTGTTTCGCTTTGTTTCATTCAATGGCAAGCGAATAACACCACAAGAGAACCGTTATACTTGAATTAATGTAAAACTTAAAATGTTGTGCACCCTCTATTCTGTATTTTTTTAAAAAGAAATTTGCAAATCTCTTTACAAATTGGAGTTACGTATTGGTTCACTACGTATCCGAACTGGTGTAATCGATTAATGGGAAATGAACTTCAAGGGATAATAAAATCATTGGCATTGGATAGGTAATTGAATTTTTCGTTGAGATCAACCCGTCAAACATTTCTGAAATTTCCAGAACTATTTTCGTCTCTATTGCAACCACCGCACTGAAACAGAAATAAGTTTCCATCACGTTTTAGTTTTACCTTTCAGTACTGTCGTCACTGCGTCATTGGCTGATCATAATCTTTAGTGGTAATGTGGTAGTTGCAATTTTCTCCACCTGTAGCATTTTCTTCTCTTTATGGTTGTCTGTACACTGTTCGTTGGAGATGTTTCTCTGTATTTTATCTATTCATATTTTGTTCAATTTTTATGGTTCCGTGAATCTGCATCTCCATTTGTTTGGGGTGAATATTAAATTTAGTGCCGCTGTGCCTCTTTTCCATTTTTTGGCTCGTCGCCTCGCCTTCTGCTCCATAAATCTTTCTTCGCTGGCTTCGAGATTCATTGAAGCAAAGACTTTCGAAGGGAAAATCGTGATCAGTAATTGCACAGGAATATTATCAATATGGAGAAGCAATTACTAAATTCTTTAAAATCAATTAAAAGTAATGTCTTTCAAAATCAGTGTGTAGTATAGAAAATGCATGTGCAAGAAAGACTCTTAGCTGTAATGCAAAAGACATTTTTTAAAAACAAATTCATATCGCTAACTACTTTTTTCGTTCAGTGCGACAGCTTTGAGAATTAATGATTAGTGGTAGCTCTTGGTGTTGGTTTCTATTGCGAAAATTTGGTAACAAGTACGAGATATTGTTACTGTTATTAATGAGGCAGTGAAATATACTGACATTCGGTGTAGTGAGACAATCCTGTGAAGAGAATCGGTGAACCAGACTTGCATCAAATTCACCATTTTCTAGAGTGAACAGAAGAAACTGCTGATTCGAGCGGGTTTTTTTTTCTCTCTCTCTCTTAAATGTATATTGAAATGCCAATTTCTTTGTACTTTGTAGAAAACGAATTTAGTCGATATTGATTAGATAAATCTTTTTTGGGTGTCAGAAAATATTTCGGAAATTGGTTTGAAGACAATTGAATATGCCAGTTTGAGTTGACATACATTTTAATAATCATGTTGGCAGATAGAATTGTGTAAGACTATAACAACTTCTTCGCGGCAAGACGAATTAGAAGATAATACTCATAATTGCTCTGTGTCTGATGAAATGCAAGAGCGATGAAATCTCAAAAGTCGGTAACGAGGACGATACTCATAATGTAAATTTAATCACCAACACTTAGCGATTGTTCACAGCGACTTGTGAAAATGTTATATGAAACATAAATTAGAGGTTTTCAGATTAACAGCATTGAAATTCATGTAAATAAATCAATCTGGAATTTGTTTCAATATCATTTGCTATGAGACAAATTAAGCTATTAATCATAATTAGTATTGACGCTTTCGTACAACTTGAGAAACCACGTATTGTGCTCTCTTGATCGCTCTTTTCGAGGAACATGAAAATGCAATGCATGGTTTTAGGAGTGCGTTATATTGCTGACTTGCTGAAGGCACAAAAGTACTCTGAACTAGAGCAGGCTGTAGGGCATAGTGCAGCATGAGTAAGAAAACGTCTTGGGCGCAATTTTGTTTCCTGATTCCTAATTTTGCATTGTTTTTATGGTATGTAAAAACGCAGGTTAATGGAAATATTTCTTGCGTTATTTAAAACAATTCATAGATGGTCGGTTGAGTTACTGGAAAGATAAGCGGATGGTCAATCCTTTGCCACCATTATGTCTGTACACTGTGGTCACTTCTTTTGATTTGGTTTTAAATGGAAGATTAGAAAAAGTATTCAATAATAAATGTCCTGGCACTTATATGACATCTCCCACAATTTTTTGAGGTAATGGGCACACTGTTAATTAGTGTAAAATAAAAGGGGTAATCTTAAAACATTTTTTTACATTTTTTCCAGCTTTTCAATTTATTAGATGTATTTCTTGTGTAAACATACAATTATAGTTGAGTTTTAAACAATTATTTCTTTTTTGTTTTTTCTTTGATTTATGCTACCTTGCTACGTTTATGCGGGAAACTTTGAAAAATGTATTTTCCAAGGAAGATTTAGGCGTTCCATTTTGGAGGCAAGGCAGGAAATGGAGTGATTTTTTATTCCTAAGTGAAACGTTGAAAAAAAGGGTCAGAAGGAGAAGTAGGTGGGCGAATGGAATGGAGGTAGGATTGAGAGAGAGAGAAGTGGAGAGAGGGGAGTGGGGGAAGGCAGAGGAAGGAGGAGAGGGTGATGGTAAGGAGGGAGGAGGGGGAGAGAGGAGGAGAGAAGAGTATGAAAGAGTGAGGGAGGAGATGACGAGGGGTGGATAGGAGGAGGAGACGACGAGGAGAGAAATGGAGGAAGAAAACACGTCACAAGATACTTATTTTCAAATGAAAATGAAACACAAGAAGAATGCCTAATCATATTCTCCCATTTTATCACAAACGGGACCCAACGTATTTACCAGTAAAAATTCCTAATTCATAATTCACCTGTAATTTTGTCCCAGTCCCTTATTAGAAGTCTTTTTATTCAGTGCTCGTGAAAAACGCACAACACACCGTCAACCGCCCACAAAACTAATTTCGATGTCGGCTAACATCTCTTACTCAAATTGAAAATTTTCTCGTATTGCCTTAATGTTGAAGTAAAAAATACTAATTAAAAATATATTTAAATAGTCTGGTGATACCACACAAATAATATATAATTACAAATTTCGAATATGTACAAAAATATTTCGTTTTCATTTTGCGTCCGATTTTGGGTCATGCTGGGTAACGGATTAATACTCGTGCGCCAGCCTTTCTGTATTCGTATGTACTACGAATTTTCCAAAGCACCAGTAGTACGTTGATCTTGCTTCTCCGTCGGAAGGCACCGCGCCGAGTAGAGGCTTACGGGAGGTTTCGTCACTTGGTTCCCGGGCCCCGCGGCCGCCACCTGCTTCTCTACCCCCACCCCACCCCCGCCGGCCCCGGTCGTGTCCCTCCTTTTCCTCTTCGCGGGCCACTCGCGTTCCGTTCCGCTTCGCGGGCCGCGAAGAAGACGCGCCAGCGGCGGCCCACACTGGGCCAAAAAGCGCCCCGAACAAAAAGAACCTCTGCGATGGCCCTATTCGTGTACTTGTGCTCAAGGACGACGAGCCGCTCAAGTACAGTTTAGTTTCATACTGGTGATATTTTACTCATCCCGGAGCATGAAGACCGCTTTTTTCAGCTCAATCCTGGGCCCCCTCACGTAGGCCGGGGCTCTGTCTGGTGGCATACAACGTTCCCAAGAGTGTCTCCCCAATTAAGCCTGGGCGGGGCCACCCGTCAGCTTGGGGCTACCAGCTTTCCAGGCTGGTACCGGAATCAAGTTTGAACGCCACTCAAAATCCGCTGGGACAAATCCCTTCTCAATTTCCCATGAGTATCGGGTACTGTCACGATGAAGCCAGAACCCTTCTGTGGCCACCAGGACTAAGGCCGCAATCCATCTGTGCGCCCGGCGGATTAGAGGTAAAACTAGGGGCCGCCTTGGCGTGGACCTGAACCATATGGAGCTTAACACAACGTGCTCACTGCGCCCACCTTCTCATTAACGAAGCGAGTGCCGCCGAGAAACTCCGGATATGAGTCCGGGTGGTCGTTTCCTATCTCCACCAGAGCCTAGGCCAGTACAGCCGTCTCTCCCCTCTCTTGAATGAGATGGTCGTATTAAAATAAATGTGTAGATTTGTTGGCTGAATTGTGTTTGTGTAGGACCACGTCGTACAAAGAAAGTACCTTGATTCGAAGGTCCGCGGATTCCAATCTCGCCCGGACGTGGATGTTCAATTTGTGAGCGCGCGCACGTGTGTTTGGGGGAGGGGGGAGTCGCGGAGGACGTCGCGTTCTGCTGACCCCAGATCCAAGGATTCGGAAAGTGTGGGTGTGTAGAGTATTGTTGAATATTCACAAAGGACGGATTTAATAGGGCAACCGGCTTTGCGTGAAAAAAAGCCCTTACAAAAACTTACTTGGGTCATGACACATTGTTTTCTAAACCTTATACATGTGGTCTATGTGGTCTACTGTTGTGATAGGTTGTTTGGTACAACAGTCAATAACATTCATTTTAATCGAAGAGAAGCTCCTTCCCTCTGTTACTTTTGACTCTGCCGCGTCCTCTCCTCTTGCGCAATTTTCCAACCTCTCGTCATCCCGTCTTGTGTCTCCTTTTCATTATTCATCTACAGCATATGACTTTACTTTTCACGTACTACATGGTACTTGTGGAGGGGTAGCGACTGTGTGTCGAGATTTGAATTCGTTTTTTCTTTTTTCTATCTCATGTGCTGGAATGACCACGTCTTCTGCCATTACCAGTTTTGTTAACGCAGGTAAACCTTGTCTATTTTTCATGCCTCAACGCTTGGTGTACCTCTAGAAATCGCAGAGTTCTTTCGTCCTGGAGTTTTCGGCCACCTTGTTCAGCGTGTGATTCCATTATTTATCATCAAAAAGTCTTATTTTCTGTGCAGATTTCAGTGTTGTGCAGTAGCCACTTGTCAGGGCATTCTTTGTAATTACTGCTGGCATTGATTAAGTTAACGACTATTCTTCGTATTATTATTATTATTATTATTATTATTATTATTATTATTATTATTATTATTCTCGAAGTTCATGTTCAATGGTGTTTAGTGTTCATTAAACGTAAAATCTACACCAGGCTGCAGCCAGCTTTCTACAATTCTTGGCGCAAAATTTGAGCTGTTCCCAGTAAGGGGATGTCTTGCACTTCCCAGACTTTTGAATCACCTGAGACGATGGTTACGTAAATATTGCGTAACTATCGCTACAGTCTATGCTTTTCGCCTTTTATCCTACTAATCTCGATTTCCAAACTTTCATATTTAACGTTTCTCTGCCTCTTTGGATACGAGGTTAGTTTGGGTGTTCTCAATGCCTGACAAGTGCTTCCGATTGGCTTCATTCTTTTCCTTTTAAGCCCTACAAATAGTTGATATTATTATTATTATTATTATTATTATTATTATTATTATTGTTGTTGTTGTTGTTGTCGTTGTTGTTGAATCTGTTATGTGCAATCGTTTACTGGGAGAAATCCGCTGCTCGTCCTCGCTCTTTAGTTTCTCCGGCCCACTGCGCGCTTGCGAGCGTGGCATGGAGGGCAGGGAGCGGCGCTGTTGTTTACGGCAGAAGAGAAGAGCAGAGCGGAGCAGAGTGGAGCGGCGCGGGGGCGGTGCAGGACGGATCAGGGCGGGGGGGGCGGAGCGGGGCGGGGAGAGGCGTTGTGGCGGCGGCCGTATCGACTGCCCCTCTGCGAGCGAAGCGCCGCGCCGTCCTGCGTCCCAGCCCCGCCTCCGCTCCCGCCCCCGCTCCCGCCCCTGCTTCCGCCCCCTCCCGCCCCCGCCCCCGCCTCCGCCCCGCGGGATTCGCCAGGCCATCGCTCAGCTCGCGAACGACGCTGAGGCCGCCGGGGGCGGAGCCCCGAGTCATTTGCGCGTCGCCGGGGACCTCCGGTTTTTAAAACAAAGTTTTTAATTAAAAAAATGGCAGGATACTGAGGGAAATTGTGTGGAGAAAAGGTATGAAAAGGATTCTTCTTCTGCAAGGGACGAGTATCAGAAAACTGATGTACATGGTTTTACCTGGGAGTTGTGAAATGATTGGAGATGAAACTATGAGGTACACGCTAGTTGGTGTTTGTCGTCTCCGTCAATAACCAGTATATGAAAATAGTTTTGCCTTACGAGGAATTCGAGCCAGTAAATCCTGTTAATATCAGATGCGGAGTGTGTTTTCAAGTAGAGGTATTTTCATGCCTAAATAATTTTTTTTTCTCCGTCGATTGCAGTACTGGGATACTATCAAAAATCGACTGTTTATTTCCAGGTTAAATAAATCATCCTATTTTGTGATTCTGCTCACAAGGGGGTAACTGTGTTTATTCAATTACTTTTTTTTTCGTTTTCTGAAAAAAAAATTGCTGCGATAGAAAAACAGTAGAATATCGGTAAGCTGGATTAATTGGGACTGGGCTTTAATATCAAATTGAATCAATTTTCGAAACTAACCAATAGAAGGGCAGAAAACCTGTTTAAACATAGAAACTTTCTAAAATCAAAATGCTCTCTTGATGTTTACAGAAGTAAACGAATTATGATCTTCTCGTGTAATAATTTTACGATTTTATATGCATAACGTTTCGTAATAAAGTCATGAAGTTTTGTTGCTTTTAAACAAATGTATTATTGTACCTATTTTTTCTCGACAGAAGTGAATCCGGATTATCGTCGGCCGTAATTTTTACTTTCGAATTATTCACACTCTATTAAAGTTTCATTTGAAGAGACGCCGCACAAATGTAATAAAGGCTGAAAGAGAACGAGTATGTTGGATATTTCACGTTACATTAGCAAAGCGTGTCTGATATCTCAGGTCGGAATGGGGGCATGGAACGGGGTGTTTCCGGCGCGCCACGATTCATCGATTTCTGAGCAATAATGAATCTCGCAGAACTCAATTTCGTTTCTGGAGCGGACAGCGGGCGGCAATCGTTAGCGAATTTTTTAGGAAATGTAGTATAAATACTTTTTATTTAAAGCATGGCTCTAATACGAATGATAATTTGGATCATATTTGTAATTAATCAGTGAAAACGCAATGTGTCATTGTTGTTGGTTTTTATTTGCATCTGGTACATAAATTACCTTTTAATTTTTGTTTTTTCACATTACACCATTGTAATTTTGTTTTTGGTGTTTACTTCAAATTGTTTAAACAAAAAAAATTGAAAGCAAACTGGATAACATTAGATGAAAGGATCTAGTCGCAGTTCATGGGCTGATCCATTGTCATCGGGTCTCGTTACACGCATGTCCGTTGAGTGAGTGTATTCAGAGGTGGTGTGTCTCATTAGATCACGAGACTAAGGTGTGACATTTAGGAATGTTGTTGAATTGAATTGAATTGCATTATTTTACTTGGCGAGACTCAGGCCATGAGGCCTGCTCTTCCTTCTGACCACGCAAATTTCGCGACGCTCCTTTCACCAACTAGCGAAGAAAGAAGGTATTCTTTGGGCGACGAAACAGGCGACTTTTAATTTAGCTCAGAGGCGTCATTTAGGATTGAGGAGTTGTCCGAGGTAAACTCTTTAACTTGTCCATCATTCATCTCGTACAACGGTTCAAATCTGGGTCAGTCCTTACGCGGTGCTTGCGGGCATCACGTTCGCGTAATTTCTTTCTTTTTTTGTCTTTTTTTTCAGTATCCTGTACGTTCCGCCTCGCATATCTCAATCAATACATCATTTACAAACCGCTGTAAAAATTGCAGCGAATTATGTTAGAAAGGAAATGGAAAAATACCTCAAATTTACTGCAGAAAGTACGAGTTGTGTTGTGGGGTTCTGCTGTTTTACATTTCCAGTAACACTGTCGTAACATTCTTAACGGTGATTCCTATTCATATTCATGTTATGTAATTTCCGGAAATAGATGTATCAATTTTGTTCGGTTGCAGGCAGGGTTCGGTGACGTAGATCATACGCAAAGTTTGTAGAGCTGACGGCTGCGCGTTTGACATTTCACCATGTTAAATGTCAGTTCGCAACCACGCGGTTAGTTGGCATTTCACCATGTGGCTCAGATGTGGTTGGCTTGTCGCCTCCGCACCATGCGGTCCCATCAACCATTGTTAATTGAACCATGAGCCATCAACCATTGTTAATTGTTCATCATCATTCACTCTTCAGGATCACTACTCCCATCATGCATTCATTCATACATACATACATAGTGGAGGGCAAAGGCAAACACCAGCGCAGACAAAGGGACGACAAAAAGCCGTAAACCTCCCTCGCCTACATTCAGGAACTGCCACTAATGAAAGTCGGGTGGCAGCCTTCAAAATCGCGGCGTAATTGCTCCGCCGATTGACAGTTGCGATCGAGGGGGAAGGGGGCGGGGCGCACCTCTGGTCCGTCTGCGCGTTCGCTGGCGAAGCGCGCCGCGCCGCTTTCTCCCGCGCGGCCTCACGCAGCGCAGCGGGGGCGGAGAGGAGCGGGTGGGGAGGGGAGGGGAAGGAGCCGCGAAGGCTGTGCTGGCCGCCGCAGCCACGCGGCGTGGGTGGGGCAAGCCCCTCGCGGCGGGAGGGGGTGGAGAAGGGCCCTTGCCGCGGGTGGAAACAGCAGAGATGCACCTGGTCCGAGAAGAAAGGCCCGGGGCGGCTCCGGGTACACACCGCCAAATACCTGCGGCTTTCGCCACTGCTTGTTGGCGAGGGTTCTAGGAGAAGAATGGAAATACGCGTGTCGTGCCTTTTGGCCTGGAAATATTGATATTGTGTAGTGCGTGATAGCGTCGTTTCTGGAAAGATCCCGTCGAGGTGGGTTGGTCCACGTCCTGACGGGGGGATGCAGAGAAGGCTCTCAAGTGTTCCTTTCTCCATTTTTTCATCTTCTTGCTTCTCATTTCATGTCATGTACGTTCTTTTCACTCCTTTTTCTTCCTCACTGGCCTTCTCTGTATGCTGAACGCCCACCCATGTGTTTGCCGTGCATGGCGACCCGTGTCGGAGGGAATGTGTGTCCTGGCAGTTGAGGGACCTGTTTGTTTCCCTATCTAGTCCTAGTGCTACTGTTCGCCTTGCACTAAGGGGTACGTTGGTTACGTATTTTGGGAAACATTCCCTGTAGGTTCCAACACACTCGCTTTGGCCCCGGACTCTTCTAGACGGGCGGTCGGGAGCTAACCCACTCCCGATCAATCGGCTCGGACTAGGTCTTGTACTGAACTCCAGGGTGAGCGGGGGAATCCACGGCGGTGCAGCGCCGTGTTATTCCCCCACTATATCCTCGTGGCAACCCTGGCACTCCGATGGAGTGTCCCCTTGTTGGGCTCCGTGGTGGGTGGGGACCACGAGGATGAACCTATTCCATCTATATGGATATTTCACCTTTCCCCCCGCCCTCTTCCGCAAGGAAGAGGAGATGTGCCGAAAGAACCATTGACTTAAATAGTTTCTTTTCTAGAGAAGAAGATCGACCCAAGATGCCTCGTTTCCTCCTCATGTCATGCGCTGAGGAAGGTAAAACTTTTAAAACTGTAAGTGCTGTCCGTCTGGCGCGAGCCATAGAAGAGGCTTACGGGAAGCTCCAAGCGGTCGTGCGTCAGAGGAACGGAACGATTCTTTTTGAAGCACGTACCGACGAGCAAATAGGAAAAATTAAAAATACAAAGCAGATTGCCGGCCTCCAGGTAGTAGTCACGGTCCATCCCACCTTGAACCTGTGCAAGGGCGTGGTAAATCACGAGGACTTTGCTTCAGAAACGGAGGAAGATCTTCTAAACTTTTTTAAGACCTATGGCGTGACTCAGGTGTACAGGATCGGAAGGAAGGAGCAGGGGAAAGTGATCCCAACTTCTACCCTGATCCTTACTTTTGACCGACCATCTCTCCCGGAAAGGATCGTTACCGCTTTCTACAACCTCCGTGTGCGGCAGTATGTGCCGAACCCTTTGCGCTGCTTCAAGTGCCAAAGGTTTGGGCATACTCAGCAGCGATGTATGTCAGTAAACGCGGTTTGCGGGAAGTGCGGATCGTCAGTTCACGACCAACAACCCTGCGACAAACCACCGCACTGTGTGAACTGTGAAGGCGATCACCCAGCCAACGACAACAAGTGCCCCACGTTTCTCCGGGAAAGGGAAATCCAAAAAATAAGAGTAACCGAAAAGGTTTCCTTCCCTGAGGCGAAGCGTAGGTTCCAAACCAGGAATCCAGTGGACCTATCACGATCCTTTTCCAGTGCTGTGAAACCTAAGTCCCCGGGGGTAACAGCGAGTTGTCAAACTCACTGTACCCCAGCGGTAGTCTCACATTTCAGTTGTCAGGTGTCGCCGGTCGACTTCCCCGAAGATTCGGCGTGCATCCAAGGTGGGAAAATTATAATTCCCACAAAGTACAAAAAACCTGTCCAGAAACTCCACCAGACATCGACCACCTCAACTGAAACTTCTACTGAAATCGATCTTAAGCAGACACCGCCTCCCAGGAAAAATACGTCATCCAAATCCCGTCCTCCTCTTTCTGTTTCCGAGAATCACATCGGACGATCCTCCAGCTCTTGTAGATCTCGGTCACCCGTGGCCAAAAGTCGGGAAATCCCCCGACACAGACGACCTTATCCAGCAGCAGTCAGGATGACTCTGCTGGTGATGAGGAACCCCACGAGAATTCCTCTAAAACCTTTCAGAAGGTGAGAAAGAAAAAAAAGCAACCAAAGAAATAATTTCTCATAATGGCTCTCTCATGGAACTTAAATGGTCTTCGTGCTCACTCAGAAGAATTAAGATTAATAATTTCTCGCCACAAACCATTTATAGTCTGTCTTCAGGAAACTCATCTTCTCCCTCTTCATCCCCTGTCTCTTCGCGGATTTAACATCTATCGGTTTGATCAAGACGACGGACTTCGTGCTCACGGCGGCGTTGCGGTACTCATCCGCGACTCCCTGTTCTCGGAGGAACACAACGTTCGAACCGACCTCCAAACAGTGTGCGTACGGGTACACCTACCATCCTTCTCTTTTACGGTGTGTAGTATATACATTCCCCCTGGCCAAGTCGTGTCACAAGAGGAACTCGAAGATGTTTTTTCTCAGTTGCCCGCCCCTTTTTTTATTGCGGGGGATTTTAATGCCCACAATCCCCTCTGGGGTGGCACGAGGACCTGCCCGAGAGGTTCTATCCTCGAAAATATTATTGACCAGCAAAACTTAATTCTTCTGAACTCCGGGAATCACACTCATTACTCCATGGCGTCAAACACCTTCTCGTCAATCGATCTGGCACTCTGCAGTCCATCCTTATCTACCATGGTAGAGTGGACCGTACTCGATGATCTACATGGGAGTGACCATTTTCCCATTTTGGTCCACTTTAATGTCCCTGATTTAGATGTCATCTACCCTCCTCGCTGGCTATTCCATCGAGCCGACTGGGATACATTCAGCGAGAAAATTATAATGCCAGACCACTTCTCAAATAATATCGATACCTTGGTGGCCCAATTCACAGACGCCGTTCTTCGCGCAGCCACCATTGCAATCCCTAAGTCTACGTGTCGGCCACGACGCGTCCCGGTGCCTTGGTGGAATGCTGACTGTGCCACCGCGGTGCGTGACCGAAAGCAAGCACTCGCGAGGCTCAATAGGTTCCCCACCGCATCAAACCTGATAGATTTCAAAAGAAAGCGGGCCAGAGCCAGATTAGTAATACGGGAAAGTAAGACCGCTTCCTGGAGAGCCTTTATTTCTTCTCTTTCTTGCCATACCCCGCCTAAAGTAGTATGGCGAAAGATCCGACAGATCGGAGGAAGATTTTCCCCATCATCTGTCCCAGGACTTCTTATTAATGGAAATCTTATTACTTCTCCAGAAAAAGTAGTTGAGGAATTGGCCTGTCATTATGAAAATTCCTCCAGTTCCTTACACTACTCCCCTAGCTTCTTGAAAACGAAGAGTAGAATGGAGAAATGCAGATTGGACTTCTCTACCTGCCTGGAGGAAGATTATAACGCCCCTTTCTCCATGGATGAATTTTCCTGTGCGCTCACCCGTGGGAAAGATTCTGCTCCAGGACCAGACCAAATACACAACCAAATGTTAAAACACCTGCCGGAAGAGGCACGTATCTTTCTCCTCCGTATCTTCAACAAGATTTGGATGGAACATACCTTCCCTAGAACCTGGCGCGAAGCGATATTATTCCTATTCCTAAAGATGGAAAGGACAGGACAAAGCCGTCAACCTACCGTCCAATCTCGCTCACAAGCTGTATATGCAAACTTCTGGAGCGAATGGTGAATACGCGTTTGGTCTGGCACCTGGAGCAGAGAAACCTACTTACACCCATCCAATGTGGTTTCAGGAAGAACAGGTCAACCATGGACCACCTTGTCACCCTCACCACACAGATCTCCACTGCTTTCGTGCTACGTCAACACCTGGTAGCAATTTTCTTTGATATAGAGAAAGCTTATGATACTACCTGGAGGTACGGCATTCTTCGCACCATCCATTCTTGGGGTCTTAGGGGCCGGCTCCCCCTTTTTTTAGTAGCCTTTCTTTCCTCAAGATACTTCCGCGTTCGCCTTGGTGACAGGTTATCCGCCAGCCACCATTTAGAAAACGGAGTCCCTCAGGGCTCAATTCTGAGTGTCACTCTGTTTGCCATCGCTATCAATAGTATAGCGTCGATAATCCGAGAGCCGGTGAAAGCATCGCTCTTCGTTGACGACTTTGCCATTTTCTGCTCTTCCAAGAGTATTCAAGTGATAGAGAGACAATTACAACTTGTCCTCAACAAATTGCAGCAATGGAGTGATGCGACAGGTTTTAAATTCTCCGCATCAAAAACTAGCTGTATGCACTTCTGCAGGATTTATCATCTTCATAACCACCCCGATCTTTTTCTTGGAAGCCATCTTCTACCTTTTGTGGACTCTGCAACTTTCCTTGGGCTTACTTTCGATAAGAGCCTAACTTGGCGAAATCATATACGTAAACTGAAGAGCCGATGTGTCTCACCTCTGAACCTCCTCCGCACCCTTACAGGCAGCTCTTGGGGAGCTGACCGTGTGTGTCTCTTGCGTTTGTATAGAACCCTCATCCGCTCTATTTTGGATTATGGATGTATTGTATATGGGTCAGCGTCACCATCAACCCTCCGGCCATTAAATACCATTCACAACGCCGGTATAAGAATTAGTACAGGCGCCTACCGCACGAGTCGCATCGAATGCCTCTTGGCCGAAGCTGGAGAACCATCTCTGAGCCGAAGGCGAGATATTTTATTAGCCTCTTATGGGGCTAAAGTGTCGGGACTGGTTGACCACCCTTGTCGTCGTATAATCATCCACCCAAAGTATGAGTCCTCGTACAATCTTCGAACTTCGTTACCCCATCCCCCAGGTATTAGATTACGAAATCTTCTCCGGGAATTAAATGTAGAACTTCCCACCCCTGTGAGACCCACAAGTGACCGGATCCCCCCTTGGAAACTCCTCCTTCCCAGTATTGACTTCAGACTCTCCCATTTACCCAAACAAACTACTAGTCCTCTGGTTTACCAGAAGCAGTTTCTGGATATGAGAGAATCGTATCCGGATCATTTATTCTTATACACGGATGGTTCATCGTGCAGCGACGCGGTGGCATGTGCTTTTTACTGTATCAGGGCCACCAAATCATTTCGGCTTCACTCCAAATGCAGTATTTTCACTGCCGAAATGTGTGCAATCTTTGAGGCCCTAAAATACATTGAATCAGCGACGTTGCGGCGAGTAGTTATCTGTTCCGATTCTCTCAGCTCTCTTCAAGCTGTCTCCCGTCCTTCGTCAGACTACCTGACTTTATCCGTTCAAAGCCTGATTCATCGTCTTCTGTCCCGCCGCTATGACCTGGTACTTACTTGGGTCCCAGGCCACGTGAGTATCAGAGGGAACGAACTGGCCGACCAGGCGGCGAAATCAGCGACTCGTAAAACTCGTATCGACATCCCTTCTGTGCCATTATCCGATGTTCAGGCTTTCTTGAAACGATCCGTGCTTAGAGCGTGGCAAACAGAGTGGCACAATAGCACTTTCAAACTAAGTGCGATAAAGAATTCTGTGTATCCCTGGCGCTCCTCATCACGGTCTTGTAGACGCGAGGAAGTTATTTTAACCCGTCTTCGTATCGGACACTGCCATTTCTCTCACGGTTTCATTCTTCGAAATGAAACTCCCCCCATCTGTGACTCGTGCCAGACTGTTCTTTCCGTGGAACACGTCCTGCTGTACTGTAGGAAATTTGTTGGCAGTCGACGAAGACATGACCTGGGCAACTCGCTACAAGTGGTGCTCGGGGATGACGATTCTGCGCTCTCAAAACTTTTTTGTTTTTTGAGAGAAAGCAGAATATATAATTTTATTTGAAAGAACAATGTTTTATGTTGTTTTTTGGCCCCTTTACAGCCAATTTTACGTTTTAAGATAAATTTTACGCGCCCTTTTTCTATTTTCCTTCTGCCATTTCTACATGTATACTTGATGCAGAATTCGAGCCTCCTTTTTAGCTGCTTACATGCTTTAGCTTTAGCTTTTTACATGCTTTTAAACAGTGAGTAAGTTACATATGCAACACTGAATATTCTTTTCTCCAAATACTCTGCCATGGGCGCCAATGACCACAGCAGTCGAAGCGCCCTTTAAACCCTATTCAATCAATCAATCAATCAATCAATCTGGAAAGATTTTCAAATTCTTTAGATTCTTAATATAGCTGAAACGAATTGAGAATTTGGACTCTGAACTATCATCCTTAGGGCTGAAGACTTTAAGGCTAACTAAAACCCCTAGGCGTGTTTAAATACGGAAATTATTGGGCACATAAATTGGGTATGCTCTACGCTTATACATATAAACAGATTTCGTGTCCTTTAAAATTATGTTCTACTTTGAAGTGTGCAGGAAAATAGAATTTACTTTGACCTAGTGGATATTAAAGTATCTCTCGCCGAGAACAAACTTTGCCGATATGCATTTGTATTATATTCTTTCCATTAAAACTCTTTTAATACATCCTCATCGTATTTTTAATTTTAAATAAAAACAGCGAAACAACGTAATTGGGCACTAGGGAACATAAATAGTAGAGGATATACTTCGGGATTTTCGGTACCTGATTTTCCGCTGGTGTCGGGAAAATGTGGAACGAATAGGAGTGCAGTGTTCACTCTAGTGAATGTGAAGAAATCGTGCAAACAAGAGTATTGAGGTCGTGCGCTGCGTTTAGTTCTCCACCTTCGAGTTTGTTGAATTTCCTAGTTGTCAACGTTCTTCTAAACGCCATTATCTTTCTCCTCATTGGGTGGATTTACCGCACGAACCAAAACCACGCCCCCTCTTCATGTGAACTACTTCTTCGCATCTCTGTTGAACAAATATATTAATTCTATCTTCCTTGCGGTCTAATGAAATAAATATTCAGTAATTTCAATAATTATTTTTTGTTGTGTTTATGATTATAATATCCGTATATTTTTATTATTAGTAGTGTTGTTTCTATGCTCGTGACTGCGAGGAAGAAATAATATATTCCGAAAAGGTAAATTAATATGGTTTTCATTCACCTTGACCAACATCCCATTGTCCGCGTAGGGAAATTGTCAATCCATGGTCGTGACTTTCAGCTAGTCAAACTTATGATTGGAAGTAATTGTACGAAGTAAAGTAGTGTGCGACGGGTGAGTAGATGCAGACTTAACTGGAGATACGAATGTAGCTTTACGCGATTTTGAAGCTAAAAGTACAGTACTTTCAAGCTTCAATACTTTTGCACCGAATTTTGAACTGTCGGCTTTTGGTCTTAAAAGTTCGAGGTTTCGTGAAAATGAATTCATGTCCTCCAACACCTGAGTAAATACGCGACAAACGTGCCAGAAAGGCGAAGTGTGGATTCCAGGAAAGATTGACAGTTCTCGACGATGCTCGCAACCATATCGCGGATTAGTGATAACTGAGATATCATATGATGTTCGCGAGATAACGCTCAATCTTTATTTTCTGATTGCAGCATATCATCTTTGTATCTGGAATGGCCCTGCATCACACATTTATAGAGAATGCAGCTATTAGTATTGACGCGCTATTGTTCTAGAAAAATTATGAAGTTCGGTCTTATGTACACATTTTTGCGATCTAGAATGTTAGGATTTTTTTTCCTTTTGTTATTTTAGGTCGCATCAACTACTCGGTCATTAGCGACCACTACTGGAAGTAACGTTATGACATGATGATGTCACGATATGGTGATGATAGGGTGTGAAAGGGCGAACACATACAACCATGCCCGAGGCGGGACTGGAACCCGCGACCCCACGGTCCAAGACCACTACGGCACTACTGCCTTAGCGATCTCGGCCACGAGGCCATCGTTACGAGTTTTTACGAACATTTATTTTAATATATTTTTTATTATATTTTTATACAGAGATAAATCTGTGTCAATCTACTATCCCGTAGTGGTGACCGGTGAGGTTTTCCTTTTTCTAATAATATTTCGATACTTTATAATGAATGGCATGATTTGTAGAATATGAAAGTATCAGACGAAACTAATTACACTGTGAATAGTCGAAAAAAAGGCGCAATACACGGACATAAATCTATCTAATTCGATACGAAACTAGCGGTGCTTCTACAACACATTCTTTCTCGTATTTTTTGTAACGGTTACGTGTCATATTATAATACTAGTGAGATCCGCGCGAACCTTTCGCACATTGGAACTCGATTACCTAAGTTATTTGTGACAACGACGGGTTACATCTGTCAGGTATCATCTCATTGACCCAACACATGCTTCTTCGAGTGTTTCCTACCGTCAAACATATATGTCCGGGCTGGGATTTGCGCTCGACTACTTGGATTTCAACATTCAACTCTACATCAGCTCCTTTCCATTACACCAACGCGGTACCGAGACATTTCACAGTTCCCAAAGCATTAACAGAAGTTGAATTTTTGTAGCCTGCGAGATTTCACTGTTGAATAAAAGTCGGACATATATAAAAAAGTTTATGCACTTTATTCTGTTCGAGCTGATAAATTGGAAAAGTTTGGAGTTCATTTTGAGAAAATCTTGTGTAGGTATTTTTGGAAAATCGTTACGATTTAATTTAAATTTCTCACATTTCTAACAAAATTTTACAAAATACTATAATTTAATGATCTACATTTGAAGAATATATTACCTTTACAAAAAATATCTAACTGCCATAATGTGGTTGTACAAAAGGGGGAAAATAGAACTTTTGCAATGTTCGAAAATTAGAAGGTATTAAGGAAAATCTGTTCATATTTTTAAACGTATTCTAGCAAAACTTGGATGGGAAAAAAATGGAAGCGGAACACTGCTCAAGTATGAATATAAAATGAAGTTTCCAGAAGTAATACTCTTTGAGGTTCGGAAAGAGATATTTAACATAATATTATATTTAGAATGAAGCTTCACGTTTTAGCATTTGAGGATAGCCCAGTTCTGAATGCAGCCATCATCCCCAAAAGTTTGGTTTGAGATTAAAGAATAATTTTTTCTTCTTTTTGATGTTATTCTTATTTGATATAAAATATATCTGTAATTATGGAACCCCTTTGTCATCAAAAGTGCTGTTCAACATTTTCTGTGGCAAAATGTGTATTCAGTTTCTTGAGTCTGCTGATTAATCCTATCATGCGCTTCGACTATTTTGTCGCTTCAAGTCTGAGTAAAAATCTGCATGAGTTAATTAAAGGTAATTGATGAAGGTTTTGAGAAAGGGACTCTATTGTACATGCTGAAAAGTGCTTTATTCAAGCTGCACTTTTTCAGAATATTACTAATGAGATTTATACCTACAGTACCATTGAAATTGCCAAAAAGAGGATTGAAACCTCACAAATTGGTGAGCATGTATTAAGGCAAAATTTAATTACGAAAAAGGACCATTTATTATAATTAAATTAAACGGAAGTTAAAACTGAACACTGTGTGTTTAAGAATATTTATTCAATTATTATTTTCTTGTGTAATTGAAACGTCCAGTGAATGTTTCACTTGTAAAACGTTAATCATGGGTAATGGGAATAGAACACAATGACTTTTGGTGGAAAGGACTTAGGAAATAAAATAGCGAGTTGCACTGTACTTCCGTTTAATTGTATTAATTGGAGTTATGACATCAATAAAGATGAATGTCCCTGCCCCGTGCCCGAGATCGCTAAGCCAGTAGTGCCGCAGTGATCTCGGACCGAGGAGTCGCGGGTTCGAGTCCCGTCTCGGGCATGGTTGTATGAGTTCGTCCTTTCACCCCCTATCATCACCAATCGTTTCATCCTCATATCATAACGTTAAATCCAGTAGTGGTCGCTAATGACATAGTAGTTGATGCGACCTTAAATAACAAAAAAACAGCAAAAAACAAAAACAAAACAAAAAAAAGATGAATGCCTCATTATTTTGTTAATTTCATTACGTTTTACGCTTGCTTGATGTTATAATGGGTAGCTTTGACAGAACTTCTCAACGACTTGTCTCAAATTTAGAAAAAAAAATCTTTCTGCGATATCCTATTTCTGTTCATAGATTCAGAAATATTCATCTACATGTAATGTGATATAGTTACCTGGGAACATAGTGCAATACAGCGAAATGAGAAACGTTTATTTCCCATAGAAGCAGTGGGGGCTACCCCTTAAGGACTGTAGGTTGGTGCCTTTCCCAGAAAAATCAATCACGGAAAAAATCGCTAAACATATTAATCTTGCACTAAATGAACTCGTTTATTTTGTGTATACTACTTCTGGCGCATGTTTCGAAGAATTTGCCTGTGCCCCCGTAAGCGAATGATCGATGTTTTTAGAATTGGCCGCATTAGCGGACTCTCGTATGGCCGTCCGTAGCTGGTGCATGTTAGGCAATGAGTGCATATTGAAGACTGGGGAGGGGGGTCGGGGAGTTGGGTAGAGGCAGTGTGTTCTTGTACGATTTCATATGGCACAGTGCGCGCGTGTTAACCTAATTAACCGTTTCAAAAAATTGCCCTTTTGTTTGCTACAAATAGTTTTTAAGAACGTCTAATTTCGTGAGCACAATTGTATAATTAGTTATCGGCGTGAATGTTGACATAGATAAGGATTAAAAACCCATTACTTGGAAATCGCTCGTTCACTACTGAATTAACCTGCCCTCGTCCGAGGAATATTCTGAAGATGCAAAATTTCTGCCATTGGTCGAGTACGCACGCCATTCCTCCTGATTCGCAACTCGGGACCAGTCGTCACTGAATTCAAGCTGTATTCCAAAATTTGGACGGCTTGGGAGATAAAAGCCAATGATACCACCGAAAATATCTGCTGACCTTGTAACCCGGAACTTCATGGATAAGCCAGTTGCGTCAAAGTACGTCTGTGACATTAGTCATAGCTAATCACTTGCAGTTATTGACGTTGACCTTTGAATTTTGATTTAGCGTTTGCATGTTAAATATTGTTTCTATGTAGCTGTAGGCAGATAGCATTGAGTACGGAATTGCTACTACTTGATCTACTTCTAATTGCTACTACTTGATCTACAAGTGTTACATGTTCACATTATATTACGTATTATTATTATTATTATTATTATTATTATTATTACTACTATTATTATTATTACTACTATTATTATTATCATCATTATTTCATTTATTGTTTTCTAGACAATTTGTATTATAACAATACAAGGGCGTACAAAATACGGCTTACTTAACACTTCTTGTGTGAGTTGTTCTTTGTAGGTCGCGTAAGGAATGGTGCTTACGTTGCCATTTCTTGTTGACCTTGTTAGTGGGGGAGAATGTGGCAAAGAATGAAAGGGAGATACGATTTCCATCAACAGAACGTTGGATATTCATATGCATGTTTAAGATGGCGCATGAGTATACCTATTCAAAGCAAAGGTATATCTTGTTTATGTGATATTTGTTTTAAGAAAGGTAAAATTCTAATAAGTATTCATATGCACTACAACACTGTGATGACACAAATATCCGAATCGGTGTTATTAATAGGGGGCAGATTTTAATGAAATGTCATTTTTTTCTTTTTAGTTTAGAAGAATGCCATTTCGTATAGAAATTAATTTTATGTTATGAAAAAACGAAATTCGTATTTCTATATGTTATTTTTTCGCATTTTTCGTCGATTTCGACTAATAAATATTTTTTTACCTTTTTACAAAATTTTTAACGCATTTTTCGCTGATTTCATGGATTTTTATATTTTAACGGTACTTGCTTCCAACAATAATTACGAGATGCAACAAATGTTCACCAAAGAATTCCTGAGTAGCCTAATCGTTTCTTTGCTCATATATTGTAATATCAGCCGTTGAGTACTATGTAATCTAAGGTTTCTGTGACGCCTGTCGGCACCATTGTCAGTTCGTCCGATTTCACGATAAATAAAGGTAGGCATTTTCTTTTAAAGAACAATCCAAACCATAACTTTGCAAGCTGAGTTCACTTGAGCAAAAGGAAGAAGCCTCGATTACATCAGTAACATATCCAACAGTATGATGGTGAGGGTGACTACTTGCCATAAGAAAATTGTGGCTAGTTTTAATTTTCTATTAAAAAAATATTTTTCCAATGATGTTAGGAAATCATCATCCTAGAAGAAATGTTGCCTTATCTACATGCAAAATATACCTCGCGAGTTGCTCAGAACACATCAACCAACTTTCCGAATTGGCATCCGTTCGAGTCGCTACCGAGTTGTCGTACCCTTGGCCAGGCGGACCGTGTCCCCTAAGTTTCGATGTAGGAGTTTACGCCCAATGAGATTCTGGAAGAAGCGACGACCTCTCTGAGAAGAGTGCGGATGCGCCAACGATTGCGAGGATGAGTCCGTGAGGGCTCAGAGGCACAGGGTGGCCAAGGGAGGCAAGGGCGGACCTAGCCGATCATTGGGGGGGATCGCAGATTTTTGTTAAATAATAAAATTTTGTTATTATATTCGACATTATTTATGCACGGTGTAATGATACTATTCAATATTATTGTTTAAATAATTACACAATTCGAACATAAATATTTAAATCAATTTTGCCAAATGAAGGTAAACGAAAACTCGAGGGCTTTTTTGGGGAGGGCTCATGGCCCCCATGCCCCCCCCCCTTCCTGGATCCGTTGGTGGGCAGCGGGCGCGGCGGTGGGTAAGCCGCCCGTTACGGGGTCACGGCGATTATTGTTCTGCGCCCGCCCGATCACCGACAACCTTCTCTTCGACGGTTGCTCTTTTCCCGTAGTAATTTTTGCGTCATCTTCGTATTTAATGTATTGTTTTCTTTACTTACCTTTTCTCAACTTTTCCTCTTCCCTCTCTTAAGTAAACGAAGAAAAGTATGTTTTTTTTTATTTCTTCGTCAGTTACCTGAGTAAAATAAACGTTACTTTTAATTTATATTAAATCTGCTTGACGGATATGTTACTTTAAATCTGCTTGGCGGATTCCATTCCAAGGAATTTAATAGATCTGAAAAGAAATAAAATCGTTGAGCACCTAACCCTATGTGTGCTTTCCTGAATTATACGTGTAAAGTAACTTGATTAATGAATATTTCCAGTATTGTTTTGTTAGTGGCAAGTTTTCAGCTTGACTTGCAATTTTAGACGTTTTATCCTGCTTTTTTTGAAGTTTATGAAAGAATGTGATCATAAAATGGTATTCTGACCTCCCCAAATTTGAAGGCCTGTTATCCTTGAGTTCCGACTTGGGCGAACCAGTTTTCAGTCTTATAATAGTCTCATAATGGAAGCTTGAAGTTGTTTGTGCCATTAAAATCCCTAGAAAATTGAAATGGAATGTTGCTGTTAATAAAAAAAAAAAAAAAAAAAAAAAAAAAAGACCAAAGAAAAAGTAGACACATTATTTGAAGATGCCTTAGTATGGAATAGGACCATGGAATGGAAATTCAGTAATTTTCTTTCAATATTGTAAAACTGAAGAGAGAATTTTCGTCTAAGTTTTACCTTCAACCGAAATTAAATCTCGAAAATGTGTTTATACAAGTATTTAGTTGCATTTTGGAATGCTTTTATTGAGCGTTATCAATCCGAAAAGGAATCCTGAGATTAGGGAGAATATTATATGCCTGTGTAATATCAAAGGAGGTTAGTGAATTGCATTGTTTTGCATTGAAAACGCTGATGACTGGAGAAAATGATTCACATACTATTGTGACAGTTTGTAAACGTGAGCTGAGGGCTGTGCTTATGTCATTACCCCCCCTCCCCCAAATGTTGCCATGAAAACTATTTGTTTTTGGAATTCAAGAAAAACGCCTATCAAACATTAAAAAAAATTATTTGTATGGATAATTCTTTTAATGAAACTTTCTGTTGCAAGTTCAATTGAAAACGCAGACTAAGGAAAAGCGCGGGCTCTTGTACATAAGGCGCTGCTTTTGTTTCCTTCTACAAGCGTGACCTCGCTTTTGATTTTGTTGCACAAGAGATTTTCACGTTGAAGTTATCATTTGCTTTTCGATATGAATTATATAAATTCTTAGAATATTTTTAATAACGATATCGGAACAAATTAAACCAAATGAGCAAAATACAAATGGAAAAAAGTGCACATGGTAATCTGACATTGTTGAATCATCATCTGCTGGTGCTTCAGATCATCTGGGTGATGATGACATGATGGTAGACCGCATAACGATAAGGTTTTGGGCGTTGCTCTTTTTAAAAATTTATCAATTATCGGTTCTGGAATTAAGTGACTCGAGAAGGCTTGGTTTTAGAAAGTGTTAGCACATACTTTATAGAGAGGTGTTGCATGTCTAAGTATTTCATGACAAAGATGCACTCTGGCTTGGTATATTTTACGATCTTTCTCCGTTCTGCGAAACGAGAATCATTGCTCGTTTGATAGTTCTACGATTCCGCTAAAAAGTAGTCCTTAGCAAGCCGGCGAGGTCATTGCCAGTTCTTCTCCGTAGCAAACAGAACAGGTCCCGCAACTCGAGAGGAGAAGGATGTCCGTCCTCATTGCTCGCGTCTCCTGTCCCCATGTCTCATGCCGCGTTTCCGCCCCTCCACTCTGCGTCTGCCTTCCGAACGATATACGAATAACCACCGCTTTTTCACCCTTGGTCGATAACTTTCTAATCTTTAATAACGCAGAAAATATTGAACATGTGTGTTTACTTAACTTATTTTTAGTTACAAAAATTCGCAGGGAAACCATCCCTTTTTGTACCCCCTATATTATCATTTTTTGATACGTTTATTCTGTGTCTAGATTTTCTTTCACACTAAATATTTGTTGGCACTTAGAGACTTCCAGAATGTGTTCTTTGTTTAAATTTCAAATTTTCTTGAAGAAATAAAACCTTCAAAAACTTTTGAGTCTTTTGAATTGGAATGCATACAAGATCGACAGATTTGGCGCGTTTCGTTCATCTCATCGCTTGGAGATTTCAACGCTGGACGATTTGGACTCCCACGAATGCGCAACATTTCCCGAAGTTCGAGGAGGTCTGTCGCCGACGCTTTCCCTACCGCCTTCGCCGTCGCGGCACGTCGTCACACGACCACGAGACGTCAGGGTCGGTCTGCGTTCCGAGGCTCTCCCCCTCTCTCTCTCTGACTGACGTCACATCTTGGAGTGGAGAGCCCCTCTGATTCATCCGCGCCGCGCCTCGCCACGTCGCGCGCTGGGCCGAATCGGGCCAAACCGTGCCGGGTCGAAACAATAGCGTAGGTATAAATAGGAAATCAAACATTTAATGAGTATGGTCAGGCTTGCCAGCTGGCTTATCTTACTGATACTGAACGTACTTCAGGCTTCGTCGGGATTTTGTCGGGAGCATGACGAATGTGCTGCCTAATAGTTTGTTGTGCAATGTTAGGAATTGTCTCTTCGCCGTTGGTTGTAAATTTTTATCCCCCCGTATTCACATGTTATCCGCGGAAGATTTTCAGTTTCAGTAATACTTTATGGGAGCTCTTTGCAGGCAAAATGAACCCAATGTTGTTATTGTATTATTAATTTGAATATTAGTAAGAACTTCGTATTATTTGTTTGCTTTCTTTTCTTGATGTATTCCGCAACGCAAGAAGGTCTGAGTTGAAATGCGTGCGTTGAAAACAGCTCGTGGGCATTTCGGTTGTCGTGTCGGCGCACTGCGTCGTCGGCGGCCGTGGCTCAAGCGTCCTCTGGTGCTTCGGTCGCTGCGGGGCGGGGGCGCTGGCGCTTTCGGAACCGGAGCCCGACGAGGAACTCCGCGCCCGTCGAGTGGAGCAGGAGAGCTCTTCAGCGTTTCGGCGAAGACTCGCCCGCGGTCGCGATTGAGATCCCCCTCCGGCAGCTGTATCGGAGGCGAGCCAAAGAAAGAAGGGATCGTTCGGAGCCCACCCATCGAGACGCTCGTATACGTTGAATTCCTTGGATTTTTTTTCAGTATCTGTATGGTTTCTGTATTTGTGCTGACTGTTGCGGTGTCCATACTATTCGACACGTATTACATCCAGCGTTCTGAAATATATGGCGCTGGTGAAGCTAATAAAATGAACATTTTGCATGAAAATTTAATCCCATCGCCCTTTGCCTGGACATTTCATTTTATGAATAGTTAGACAATCAATAATTACAATTGATGTAAGCCAGATTTTTACAATACTTTGAAGAAATCAAAGAGTTATATATTTGCCTTCAATAACAAGTATTGCGTAGCTTTGAAACTGTAAAATGACTTAATAGTCTGCAGATGGTTCCATTGTGGAACTGCAGAATGTCCCGCCCGTGTCCGTATAGTGGGAATTCACATACTTACAGCCAAACATTTCATCACCCTTTCCCGAATTTTAAGTTCCCAGTGATAATAGAATGTCTAAGGACCTTTGTCGCTGGTCATATATGAGGGTAGTGCTTTAAAGCAGTGAGGATAATCGTTGTTTTCGCTTGTGTCGGTGACCTGTCGATTTTGTATGAAATGGGTGATGCTTTTCACCGTCCGTCCTAATAGTAGTAATAGGCTCTTCCTTTTATTGTCAGGCCCCAAACACAAAACTTTGTCTGTTCCATTTTTTAAAAATTTTTTTACAATCTGTTCGTCATTCTGGCAGTTATGACAATTAAAAATAACACGTTATTGAAATTAGTTTTCTGTTTTTGTAAAAAAACCGCTTGTAGTTAAAAATTATTTGAGCAAAATACTGTGTTTTTACATACTAAAATAATATAAAACAAACTTACTGTTATACATGTTTATGGAGTTATACATTTCGAATAATAATTGAATGTAGATACCATAGAACTTCAATGTGAAATGCAAGAACTACCAACTTAACCACATTAACAAAGCATCGTATTGAATAGTAATTCTCTTAATTTATCTTTTTTGAAAACCCTGTTTTGCGTATTTCTTGGATTAAAAAAAACAACGAAAAAACGGATGCACAAAAAAACTGCTTTCGGTTATAACGTATAGGAAATTCCCCTCCCTACGTAGAGCGTCTTACGAGGTCGGCGTGGATCGTTTGGGAGGACGGCGTGTTGCGGCACCGCCGGCGCGAGCTGCAGTGCGGCGGCGCATGGGGCGACGCGGCGCCGTCGGCGGACGTCCGCTCCCGTTCGCGGAACCTGTTGGCCCCCTCCCCTTCCCACCCTTCCCCTTGCCCACCCACACATGCTGCCCGCGCGACAGGCTCCTTGCCACGGCCCCCGCCACGAGACTTGCCGCTACCCCTTCCGCGTCGCCACGCTCTGTGGATGTAGCCTTACAGCATTTTAAGTCCCACTGGCGTAGCTTCAGTTGGTGTCATCCGGGGCAAAACTAATGGTATCAGCTCCCTAAATTAAATATAAAAATATCCATTGCTGAATAGTGTATGCATTATTTAATAAAAATACAAGTGTATTTGCACATAACATTTATTTATAATATGTTAAAAACTGTATGTTATTCACAATAATTTAAATATAAGTAGTAAATAAATAATCTAAAACGAAGCGTAATGAACTAACAAATGCATTTTTTATAAAAACACGTTTCATACTAAAATTATATAATTCCAACTATAAAATTTTCTAATTGGTGTCACCCGGGGCGGACTGCCCCTCCCCCCGCACAACTACGCTACTGTTAAATTCTCGAATAATTTACACCTGACAGCTAATTGCTGAGAAACAAATCATTTTTAGACAGCCACTGTAAAAGCGGTTCTTTCATATCATGCATCGCGTGCTAGAAGTTCAATTTTTAGCACTGGGGCTCAAAGTGAGACGACGATCTAGTGTACAGATAAATCTGTGAATGCAAAAAATACTAACGTCTGACTCCGTCAGCCACTGACCTTGATGTATCATTAAGTGATTCATTACAGTTTAATTAAAGTATATAAAAGTCAGTAAGGCTGTCTGAATGAAGTAAAGTTGTATGACACACGTAGTAAAAGTGATTTTATTGTCCTCGTAGCACTGCGCTTCTCGGCAAGACGGCCTCGTGACGCCGATCCTCGTCAAACAAGAGCTAATGTAAACACAGTACTCGAAGGCATTTAGACTTCTTGTGCTATTGACAGAATTACATGATAGTTGATAAATTAATCTTCCATGGCTCTGTTTTCTGAATGTAATGGACAAAAAACTGACGCGGCGAAAATATTGTATTAGTTTTCTGCACGAAACAATGTGTAACTATCACATTTGGATAGAGATTGGTTTCCGATATTTTCCAATAAAGCGAAAAATGCAAACATTACAGGCAATGGGAGTGAGATGCAGAAAAGCACATTATTGATTCTACTTGTTTACACAACAAAATTGAGCGTGATCCGCTGTTTTCTGTTTTGAGAAATATTGAAATAACGGTGATTCCTTTTTTATCAGAAAAAAGCCATTCGTTTATTGTGTTTGTTTCGATTTTAATTCGAAGGATTGCGGTTTACCACTTTAATGCATGCCGTCGGATCCGACTTGCAATTTTAAGAGAATTGTCATTGTAATATGAGTTCTTGATCGGTGAAAGGTAACTTTGTACGTTAACATAATTTTATCGAAGCAAAATGCAGCTAGGAATATTCACTTCAAATATTAAATCGCGAAATCTATACATAAACTCGTACTGATCATTTCAGCCAGTTCAAGGTACTCGCGGCGATTCCATTTCCAATCATTGATTTTTCTGATAAATGTCTTAAAGACGATGTATTTTTCAGAGGTAAAATATTGCTGACGGCGATCCTTTGTCCTAGACCTTAGAGCGAAAATTGTCCGCAAAATGTCGATTTTATTATTAACTTTTTCTTTTTCTTCTTTTTTCTTTTTTTCTTTTCTTCTTTTTTTCTTTTTTCTTTTTTTTCTTTTTTTTTCTTTTCTTCTTTTTTTCTTTTCTTGGAGTACTCGCTGTGTCCCACTTCCCTCCGTTCGTCGGCAGTTGGAAGACTTTCCTCATCTCGTATTTCCTAGGATCCATTAGCGTAGTGCGATTTCATATCGGGCGCAATTCATGACGCAGTTGCAAGGTTGCCCCTTCCGCGTTTGTATCACAACCTCGTGATCTTTCTGTGGCAAAGCTAAAAAACCTTTATTCCTAAGCTGTTTTACATTGATACACTTATTCAGAAATAGTCCAAAACGTTATGAATTGATTGATATCACTGTTAAATATGAAACTAGAATTATATTGAAATGAGGACAAAAAAGTTGTCAATAGAAATTTTGCTTGCGACGTAGAAAATAAATTCTGAAGTGAATCATAACGATGGGCGTGCAGTATTCCATGCAACCACATTTCTTATTTTTTATGCCATATGTGACATGAACTAAATATAGGAATGAGAAAACTCGTAATATAGTGAACATATTTTCTCTTTGTATCCTGGAACAAGAAATACTGTGCGCTCTTGTGTGAAGTTATTGCATCACCCTGTGCAGTATTTTTTGAAGTTTCTTAGCATTTGGTTTCATTTAATTTTGTTATAAATGGCATTTATAAAAAAAAGTTTATATAGGAATGGATTTTCATCGCCAGTGTTTGAACATAAGAATATTCAAGTTTGAAATGAAATTCCGTGTGCAATGTTACTTGCATTAATTATACTATTAATCACATCTTAAAAATCAGAAGCGAATTATTTTTATGTTCATGATTCAATTAATTTAAGTTCGTGTTCAATTAATTTCAAGATAAATGAAGCATCCCTGGTAGAGACATTTACTTTGCATTAATTATTTCGAAGTACTTTAAGTTATAAAATGGCTCACTCATGAAGGGATGCTGATATTTTTTGTGTTTCGGAAAAATAGAATGCGATCACATTCATTATATTTTACATCTGGATTGTTTATCAGATGCATAAATTACCCTGTTCGGGCGGTTGCTTGTTGATTGCGGAGTCATCCTCTTGCTGTAACGGGTTGGTGAGAAGGTAGAGGGGTCTGACGGAATGTGCCGTAAGTTGTTCTGCACTGTAATTGCCTTCATTTAACGTGGCATTGCTCTTCAGTGGGACACGCGAGAGTTTTAGTGTTTCGACGGATGCTGGTTTTTCTTGACCACGCGAGATTGCTTTACTCAGCTTATAAAAAAATGAGATTGGTTTGCGACAGAAAGTCGTGAAGAAAGTCAACTCGAGGATATAAATAACAAAATAACCGAATGTTGGGTTGCAAGTGATGCCTCTTCGAAGGACGGTACGACGTAATCTTTGTAGCTCGATGACTCGAATTCCGTGTTATCTCAAATAATTGTCGTTCCTCTTTTCCTTACGTTTCACACCAATCATTTCTCTTGCAAGCAAAATATTGTGAAATGATGTCGATAGCATGAATGTAATTTTGTGAACCTCGTGATGCTTTCCTTTCTCTTTGTCGATGTGTAATGTCTAGTCCCTGTGAAGTTTAGTATTATGTCAATAAGCGAGATTAAACTTTATTGAGAACTTTTAAAGTGCTACTAGCTACATCAATATGAAATAGTTTTCTCAGGTCACATCTCTGACGATTTGTTTGTCGTCAGATGCTTTCGGTGCAAAAACAAAAGTTTGCTGATGGTAACAGGTTACAGCACGAAATCTGTTTTTCAATTAATTCCAAGCAATGCAGAGAGGCTTGCCAGAGATCTGGGAATTAATTTTGTTTTAACAACTCTCGAATTTCTAAATTGTTTCTCCCACTAATACACTTTTCGTTATGTCTAAAGTTTCTCTTTTAGATTTGAGTTAACGGATTTTGATTGAACTCCGGGGTTTTGTTTGTCATCGTCCATGAAGCAAACCTTAGGCAGCCGCATATTTGACTTTTTTATGAGAGCTGGGTTTCTTCGAGCAACTGCAACGTGTTTGACACTCCAGCACTGCGTGACCTCCGCCCCTAACTGCAGAACGGGGAGAACTGCCGCTCCTCTGACCCTCATTTTGAGACGGGCAGTGTTGGGCGTCCCGCGTGACAGGAGACAACAAAAACGCCTCCGGTGCGCCACTTGGCAGCGACCGGCCGCCGCGCAGGACCCTGCGAGACTCCCGAGTCGCGCCTCCGCCGCTCAGCGCACTACCGGAAGCGCCAACAGAAACTGATCCAGAGCGGATTAAAATCCAACTGTTATAGGGGAGTTACTCCAAGAAGGGACCATTTCGATAGGTCAGGAAACAAATGCCCGTCATGCAGGGCGGTGACAATGCAAGGGATAATGATGAACCTATTTGCAAATGAGCTAACGGTATGTGAACGCACTGACAAAATGAGTGCATGTATGTAACCTTATGTTGCCAACAGTGGCCTAACAATAGCTGTCAAAGTGGTCCCGTCTTATAGTAATCTCTCTATACGTCTTTTCGGAACTTTATTCCAAGTCAGCACTATCCAATAGGTTTCTGTGGGTAGAATTCTGTGATCACCAAGAACACTTAAACTTCTTACCTCGGCGGGGAGGTAGCGTGAAGATGTTTCTTCAGTAAATTAATTGACGTAATTCATTCAAGCAACTTACACATTTTTTTGTATTCAGTTCTGACTAGTCTTCAATACATTCAAATGAGTTCAGTATTCATGTTATTTTTATTCATGCTCACAAATTTTGAGCATGAAATACTGATGCTCGCTCTGGCATCCAAAATTCAACTCAAAATCATACTTCTGATATATTTTCACAAGTCATAAAATTCAAAAATTGCTGAAATTCCGTCAAACATACTTGGCATTCAGCTCAGCAAAATCGAAACAAAAAATCAATAACCTTCAATTATTGCTTTCGTCTCTTTTAGCAACTACGAAACTTACAAAATAAACACTTTCTACAACCTAATGAGTACAAAATGAATAATTTACTATTAACAACACAATTTTTCTGTTTTAAACACTTATTATTCTATCATAAAAATGGCATGACTAGGCGGTCTTGCACCATTTTTTAAAATAATTTCACCCAATTTATTTTAAATGAAAATTTTTCTTGTTTCCAGGTGCCAGTAACTATTTTTGTTTGTTTTAAAAAATGTATGCACGTACAGGAGGTGCCCGAACCGAAATCTCTCCTCCGACCTTCTTACCCTGACTTCCCGGTAGTGTGTAATGTTTCTATTGAATCCGCTCCCCCCTCTCCCGATAATTTGTTGATGGTGACCGCTATGTGAGAAACTATGTTTGCGGGCTACATTCAGTGCGGTAGTTGACAGAACGCAGCATGCTTTGGGGACGAGACGACAGCGGAGGGTTAGATCACTCCGGGACACGAATAGTGTAAGGGCGGATTGCTAACGTGAATGTGTGGTTACGACAGAATTGGTCCCAAGGCTCGTTTTCCTTCTGGCCTTCGGTGCTGTGTCTAAAACTAGCCTTTGTGAGGCATTTCCTTCTTACACCACTACCTCGGGCTTGTTTGAATACACCTGAGCTTGATGGATGCTCATTGTTACTGCCAGAGATGATATGTTAAACGGTTTGAGACCGCAGGAAGGGCTTGTAGGATAGACTTGCTATTCAGCCTATCCTGTTTTGCGTGAGGCGACCGCCCCCGTTCGTGCAGCCCCGCCTCTGCCAAGAGCGCATCCGGCGCGACCTCTCCCCGCCGCGACCACTCTCCACCTCGCCCCGCAGCGGCAGCGCACGTAGAGAGGAGGGGGTCGAGGCGTGGGGGCGGGGTGCCTCAGATTCGGGCGGGGGCAGGGGCTGGGGGCGTTGGGACGGGGGCGAACCGGTGTGCTTACATAAAGCCACTTATGCGGCGGTCGGTCGGAAAGTGGGGTACGCCGCAACCGCGGACGCGGGCGCGCGCGCGCCGAGGGTTTGCTGACGTCATCGACCGCAGGCCGGACGATCGATCATTCCGTCACGCCGCCGCCGCCGCCGCTTCTAGGAGCTAGCTCTACGCCAAAGCCTCTCGCCGGCTGCTCGCCCACTCTCCGCCCAGCTCGTTTGCCCTTCCCGTGTAAAAGTGTTACATACACAATGCCCCTACCCCGCTGGGGACCCGACGTGTCCACAAACTTAACGGGCATTGCCGGCAAGTGCAACAAGCTGCTTTTGCATTAACCGAGTCTTCCGTTTTGTTTTCTTATGTTGCGTGCTGCTTGCAACTAATAGGTCATAAGATTTTGTTTTGTTGAAAACTCGGTAGAACTACACGTTTTATTGCGTTGAAAATATTGGGACAGAACCTCATGTAACAGATGGCTCTGATTGGATTACAAGCTGAATACCACACATCTCGCACAAGTGCAGACCATGTCGTAGCTGTCCTCGGAAGGATTTTAAACTGAGCATGTTACGAAATACTTTCTTACCAGATTTTCATATACCAAAAAACATTGTTTTACAATTACACTGCGACTTCAACTCTACAAGTGAAGGTATTGTACCTTGAAGATAAATAAATTGAGTTTATTAAATGTAAACAATTGTTTTGTGTTATGAAATAAATTCATCAAAACACAATATTATAAACAAGTGCTTGATTCAATGAAATATTTAAATTAGTTAAATAAAACATTTGTTTTTATCCGTTCTCTTATTTGACTTTTCTTCTTTTAGAGTTAAAGGTATATTTTTGTTTGTTTATTGTGTGGTTTGAAGAAAAATAGCGCGTCCAAACGCCGTCACTTGCTCCCCTTTCTCTCTCTCTCTCTCTCTCTCTCTCTCTCTCCTTTCCTCCCTACACCTACCTGTACGCCTAATTCTTCCCATCCACTTGCCTACCAATTTTTCTCACGTCTGCTTCCGTCTGACTACTGTGCCTTCGTACTGCATGCTGTCCACTACTCGCCTGCCTCTGGTAAAACTTGCATCTACTGTTGATGCTGACGTCGCCACGGCTCCAAACACACATTCAACAACGTGCCGGTCATTGTCATTTGCCGTTCCGTTTTTACCTCGTCACTATTACGTTCGCGATTCATCAAGAAGGGTCCTTGACTCTCAACTTCAACGTAGCTGGTGTCATTGCTCCC
The DNA here is from genome assembly GCA_031308135.1 of Acheta domesticus. Lineage (NCBI taxonomy): Eukaryota > Metazoa > Arthropoda > Insecta > Orthoptera > Gryllidae > Acheta > Acheta domesticus. Next base: position 74,258,275 of record JAHLJT010008756.1, read on the forward strand.
TTTACACATGTCTGGGAATGTTTTGATCTGTCTGTCCATCTTATTTTACAACGCTGATAAAACTGCACGTTAGTTTCTTCAACCTTGGATTATCAATTCTTCCCTTTCTATTTTTTGTTTTCTTTTAAATAGTTCAATTATACTTTTGTGTAGGATTAAAAAATATATTTTTCATTCTTCACATTTTTAAATGACAAATTCTTTAACATTGGGATCCTAATTCTTTTCGTTATTGAACTTTCAATATTTTTCCTTTCATAATTTCGATTTTGTGGGAATTTCACTTGATATGTCATATTTTATCGATGTTCAACATTTTATTCTTGATTTACTTGAATTGGGAATGAGTTACATCGAGTTACATCATGACAGATTGTAATTTCTTTTAGTTTCATTCATGAGTGTCTCGCGTAAAGGAACTCGGAACTTTGCGAACCCCCAACGCCAGAGTCAGCTCAAACTCCTGCAGCTAACATAGCTCCACCGGCGAGCAGTGAGCTGTGCAGTTAGTGCAGCTATTGCAGCTATTCCCAGGGTCGTGAGTTCCACTGCGTGCTAGTCGCTCCTGTAATTTTGATTAATTTGCGACTACGCGCGCGTTGAAGCTGCTCAACAGATGTCGCTGCGCTCGTAACGCAAAGTGGACAATTCCATTAATGTGTTGTATGGAGTGCACAATGCAATGGAACTGTTTTATTCGAGATTACGGCAAAATTAGGTTTTTTACGTTAATAGGCGTTGAGATTGGTGCACGTAAATATAGAGATTTTTCTGTTTGATCATATTGCCTCAGTTTGTTCTGCGAGGAAATTATGTTACGCGAACCTATCACCGAAATTCGCTGTATTTTTGTAATTTTGTGAGCTGCTAATAAAAGTCTTGTCATTGCGATAATTTTGGACTATTTTGCTGGTCTCTACTCGAATATACAGGTGTCCCACCAACTATGGACCACCCCCATAACTTCTAAACGGTTTAGGGTATCGAAATGCAGTTTTCGATTAACAATGCGGAATCATGGGGCAAGTAACATGCCGTAGAGAAATTGTCTATAATATGTTTATTTTTCGAGAAATTCAATCCTCTTGATTTTTTAAATGGAACTATAAATTTTTTCACCAGCAATGGATAGATCATGAAAAGAGGAATGAAATGATGTATCATATGTTAGTATTTTGATAGTAATTTGAGTGTAAAATTAGATTTTCTGATATGTGATTTTGAATTAAACGGACAATATTTAGTGAAGCAGCCCTTGCAACTCTCCCCTTCCGGAAAAGTGGCCTTCGCGGCGTCAAGGCTTGCGTGGAGAGAGAGGAGACTGAGAGGGGTGGCAATGAGGGATAAGAGGCCTAACTAAAGCAATCCAGGGTCGTATCACAAAGGTCACATTAAGAAGCACTAATTTCAACGATCAGAATAAGAGATTTTTTTTCCATTGATTTATCTGCATTTATCTTGTCTTCTTTAACAATAAATATCATTTCCAAATTTGGCAAGAATCCAACCACCGTCTCTTCGTTGGTAAATTCAATTTTTAATTAAGATGATTATTCGTCCACTGCGCAACCTTACCTCTACTGCTGTTCATAAATGGAAAAGAAAACAGTACACTTACGTCTTCCGCCGTGGATTTTCACGTTTGTGGCAGCACATGGCATTATGAAGTGTGAAACTCTCCAATGAGTATTAATAGTTGTCACTGCAAATATGCATTTGTGTGACGTCAAGCGTATTTCAAACTTTTTATTGCTTCTTTTTGTACGCGTTTAAATACGTTTATTAACAATAAATAATAATAGAAAATGTCTACTTATCTATTATTTAATGAATTAATCGAGATATTACAATAACAATCTTTAATCACTCATTCCCTTTCCATGTTTTAAAACGAAAGCTTGTTTCTGCCAAAATACACTGAGCTCAATTCTTCTAAGTTTGAAAAGGGCCTTTGTTATTATCGTTTTTCCACTACAAATTATTTTTATTTTGTTCTTTTTGATTACCGTTGCTTTGGTATTTCAGTAGAAGAAAAGTTCAATTCAGATGAACAAATGGCAAAACTCTCTCATTCTGATCATTCATATTGATGTTTGTTCATATGATCTTCATGTCAAGACCATGAATTGCTGTAGTTGCGCCTCTCCCTCACGGCCGCCCCTCTCACACACCTTGTTTCTACGAAACAGTCTCGACGCCGCGAAGGCCATCTTTACCAACGGCGACAGTTGCAAGGGCTGCTACAAGAAAAGACCGTTTACTTAAAAATCACATGTCAGAAAGACTAATTTTATACTCAAATTACCATCAAAATACTAACATATGATACATCATTTTATTCCTCTTTTCATGATCTATCCATTGCTGGTGAAAAAAAATATAGTTCCATTTAAAAAATCAAAGGTGATTGAATTTCTCGTAAACTAAAAATATTATAAACAATTTCTCTGCGGCATGTTACCTGCCCCATGATTCCGCATTGTTAATCGAAAACTACATTTCGATATTCTGAACCGTTTAGAAGTTATGGGGGTGGTCCATAGTTGGTGGGACACCTGTATAACTGGGATAATTTTTCTATGATTTTCGCTGTCTTTTACCATACTAATGACATCTTTATTTTGTTTCTGATTTTGTCATGGCTGAAACGTATTTCTGATTGAAAGTCTGAATTCTTAGGGTCGCTAACTCAGGATGGTATAATGTTCCTTGAAATTTTGTGAAATACGTGTTGGGAGAAATGGTGAAACTAGAACCTTAGGAATTATCGTCTTAACATGGTTACTTAATGAAATTATGCACTATCTGGGCAATCTTCCGTCTTCCGTCTCCATCTGAACATGACGTTTCCTTGTATCTTGGGAGTACGCGATTTATGTGTTAGGATTAATTCAGCACATTCGGTGGGGTCATTGGAAAGTACTTCGTACAACGGTTTTACAAGAGAGATGTCTGTAAAATCTGACCTGCAGGTAATATAAAATTTTATATCATCAGAGATTTATGATCAAATGATTTTCTATTTTGTACATTTATATATTTATGCATTTATGCCGTCACCTTCCAAAGGTGGTTTCCTTTTTACTTTCCCGTATACGTACGTATACACGGAGTGATATACGTAGTATAGGGAAAGTTATGTAATGCTGCGCGAAAAATGGCCAATTTTCGGCGGAAAAAAATTAATTGCCGGGCCGTGAAAACGAATAAGTGGATAAAACCAGTTGCTAAATTTAAAAAAAAATCCCCTAACACGTGGTGTGGTCAAAATCCATGATTTGTTGCTTCTTTATACTTAAAAATCGATTGACGGCATTCCGTCCGTCTGTCCGTCTGTGGTCAACGCTAGCGCCTAAACCGTTCGGTCGATTTTCTTCAAAATTGATATTCCCCAGTCGATCTGATTCTAGTCGAAACTTTGTGATTTTGAAAAAGATTCTTTAAAATTTGGGGGTACTTTATATGGAACCCCCCGGGGATTTTCAACATTTTCTCAAAAACGGCTCCAAATTTTTTCTTTAAATTTCTTGTATGCATAGAGGAAAATACACTTTTTAACATGGCATAAGTCCGATTTTCACGTACAGCTCTGAATTTTCGAAAATTGTGAAAGTTCGAATTTTTTTCGGCGTCTTTCTCCAACTACAAAATTGAAGATAGAGATTTTTTCTTCAAATAAAATTTGTTCTGCATATTGAGTTCTTTAATAAAGGTCATGTAAATGTTTTTCACAATTTTGGTAGTTTTCGTGCAATATTGCGTGCAATATGTGCAATTTTAAAAAATTACAAAAACAAAATTTTCTCAAAATCGGCTCCAAATTTTTTCTTTAAACTTTTGGTAGGGATAGTGGTAAATGTACTCTATCAATGACATAAAAGCCATTTTGGTCTATCGGTTGGTTTTTTCAAAAATTACCAAAATGTAAATTTTTTTACTTGTCTCTCACGTCGTTAATATTTACTTTATCGGCGATTTTTTTACATTATTATATTTACGAGTATATATGCTTTAAATAATGTCAAGTAAAGTTTCTCGAAAACACTACCGTTTTCTGTGAAAAGTAGCTCAAATATCGGCTTTTTCAGAAATGCTCAAACGTCATTTTCTCGTATATGGCTGCAATTTTTTTCTTGAAACTTTTGTAACGGATAGTGCTAATTACACTCATTAGTATAGAGTGAAGTTTATTTTGAGTTTTTTTTGTTTTTTTCAAAAATTATATAAATGTAAATTTTTTGAAAGATCTCTCACATCTTTAATATGCACATTATCCGCAATTTGTAAAGTTGATTATATTTGTGAGTGTAAGTGCTTCAAATAACTTCAAATAAAGTATTTTGAAAACTCAAAAATTTTCTGTGAAAATGAGCTTCAAATTTTGCATTTTTAGTAGTGCTAAAACGCCATTTTCTCTTAAACGGCACATAATTTTTAAAAGAAAATTGCCATTTACGGCTAGGTTTTTGTGTTCTTTAATATTCTAAAATTAATGTTTCTGTTCTACCAATAGGAAACCGAAAAATTAAGAAAATGACAAAAAAAATGTACTTTTGGCGATGATAGATGGTAGCTGGCAAGAAAGAGTATGTGGCAATTCCGAATATTGACAAATAAATAAATAAAATAAATACGGTCATGCTTAATTTTTTCAAAATCCGAGTAGTTTTTCTTTAATTTTGTGACAAACGTAATAGGACGCTGTAAATTTACTGCGCTTTGGACAGCTGGATGCGTCGTAAATTAGAATGTGCAATTTTGTATATTATTTCTTTCTTCGTTTCTTACATTCGAACTTTGTTATAGACTTACACATTAATATTTTAGAAATTGTTTATTTTGAAATATTTGAAATAAGTAAAAAGAATTAATAGCTCTCAGAATAGCGACAATGCAGGGTCTGCAACAATGGAATTCACTTTGCGCTCGCGAATATCTGTGAATTAGAGTCATTGTTGTGCCCTAATGGAGCTGTATGAAAAGGAGTTATAATTGTCTAATTTATGTTGATATTTGCAGGCAAATATTTAGTTTTGCACCAAATGCTGTACTATTTGTAGTGAGTAGAGAATTTGTTGCATGGTTTTAAAATACTCTTCCCTAATCATGGCCCAATGGAAGGCATTTCTATATTTCCAGGGTATCAGGCTTCTTTTTCCAATACAGGGTTACAAAACTTTTGCATTCTATTTTTGTGAAGTTGTAGAATTCACATAGTTCTGACAACACTGCAATGGAAATAGTAAGTTGCAAGCGAAGATGATAGTAGCGCATAAAGTGCAATATTACAGTACTACTTAGCTGTTTCCTCTAATACGGGAAAGTAAGTGCTGTTGTAGCACCACTAGTTTGTTTAGTATCTCGATTCATTCGTACGTGAAGGGTAAGCAATGCGTGACACGTTGGTTTGGAGACAGTTCAAATTGTGTTTAAAAGTTCATCACCGTTACAAACTTTCAAGATTGTTTTGACGGTACGTATTACTGGAAACCATTGTGATTTCCCGGATCAAAATCTTGCATAATACACATTCCGAAAATCGATATTAGCTGAACTCGACGTAAATACAAACATGTGTTACAAAGTGGAAAATAAAATTGATATAAATAATTAGAAATGAATGTGTAACAACAAATGCTGTCAAGGAAAAATCTGCAAAATAAGGAGGAGTTTGCAGAATTATAAAGCTTATTAAGATAAAAGGCAATAATATGTATAGTTGTGCCATAAATTCACGTGATTTCAATGTTGTTCGTTAATTCATGGAAATTAGGTGTTTTTTACAATACCAAATGAGCATACTTTCTGCTGGGAAAGAATATGAATTTGCATTGAAATACAGTTCCTGATCATCAAATAATTACATTGAGTGTAAAATTGAAGTGACTGCAAAGATGACAGTTTACATATTCTTGCGTGCCTCTCTCGGCCAATAATACTCAATACGATTATCACAATGTTTACTGAAATAACAACTTAGCCAAAAAATTGCCGTTAACCTCATGTGCTCTCAAGTTAACTTTTCCATTTTCTTGTCATCTCTGTTTCACTGCCGAATGTTATAAGCGTATTAAATAACGTTTGCGTAGCAATATTAACGTTTGTTAAAATGTTCGTCCTCTCCTCCTCCGCCTGGCCCTCACGATCTATTCCCCGGAATCCCCTCTCCGGCGCCTGCGTCACCCGAAACGCAATTTCGCCTAAGCCTCCGGATTAGACTGAGATGACCCGAAGCTTCCTCTTCGGACCTAACGCCCGCCGCTCGCGCTGCTCCACCGGAGAGAGAGAAGCACGTCGTTTCACGAGCCCGTCTCCTGAGAATGGAAGTTCTCTACGCACAGACTCGGGACAAAACACGAATGTGTGAGGGTGTGTGTGTGGGCTATTTACGTATGAGGCTAGCGTATAAGGAAATCTGTGATAGTGTGTGTGTAAGTGCATATATTTGAATGCATATTAATTCCGGGCGCGACATTTACTAAGGTTATTGGTCACGTATTCGTAGCTCATGTTATTTCTGGGAGGTGGCAGAGTTCCTCTATCGCCTGAGCGTTAGATCATTCGCCCGTCTACAACTGGTCTCCGACATGCGCGGTAGTGCAGTTCTATAAAGTGTGTGTAGGGGGAAAAGAGAGAACAAGGATGAGTAACGATAGGTCGTACGTGGTCCATGGCCTGTTTGTTGAGGTACTGCTCCGGTATTCGCCAGGTTTTGATAAAAGAAACTATCGATGAGAGCAGTTGACTGCTAGAATTCTCCTCCCAAATAGCAGAGTTCAACCTAGCTTATATGTAAGCGGGTATCTCCTGCGGCGCGGCTCGATGAGAACAATGATTCAGTGACAGATGACGAGTGTGATCAACATAAGTATGGAATAGAGAGAATAAAAGGCAGAGGAGCAAGAGCACCTCCCGTCTGCCCCAATCGGGAAAACATTATTAGCTCCACATGTTCCATAAGAATCTGCTTCACTTTTATCCTCGTCGCTAAAAATCAGAATAGGACATTGGGGCAACGTATTGGTTATTTTTGAACGCTGCCTATTGAAGAGAAAGAATAAACAAGTTTTATACACTTAATAAATTGAATGCTAATTGTTGTTATTCCACAGCACGGAGATAAATCTGTTTGGATGTAGGCTTTTAATTTCATATTATGCACAGGATTTCCGGAGTGTTCTAACATAAGCGTCAGGGGTAGTCAGTCTACGTCTACCTAGAGATCTTGTATTTTTCAAACCTGATACTTCTGTAGGAGAGTTCAGGGCGCCAATCTGAGTCTGTGGCCGTGGAGCTCACTGTTGTTGGCAACCACGGGTTTATACCAACCATCCAAATTCTTTGTGCTTGGCAGCTATGCCTCGGGGAAGTAGAGTTTTTGCGCTGTGTTATCGTTTCAGGTCAGTTGTCGATTATTTTTACAGATTGTAGGAAAGTTGAACATCACCGAAAACCGTATCACTGTGCAAGATACATTCTTGCGCCGTGTTGTCTCAGAAGGGTCAGATCTGGGAGTGCTGCCGACCTTTCAAATAATCAAAATGTGATTTAATGGAAAGATGTACTTATGATTTGTGTTCCATGAGAACTGATACAAAGGACTTGATCAGTACGAAGTTTCAGTGCAATCAGTTACAATTGTATTTCGTCATATCTCCTTCACTTGTTATCTTCGAGTTTGTAAGAACCAGAATAGATCACGTCTTCGGAGAATTAGATCCTACTGCGAAAGGCTAGGTAAGCTTTGCTAACTTAAATAAATAAATAAATAAATAAATAAATAAATGTCTTTATTTGTGGCGAGGCTCAGGCCCTTTAGCCTGCTCTTTCGCCTTACCACTTTTAAAATTTTATTCCATTATTACATAATAGGAGGCCACTCAATGAGAAATACGTACGCAATTTGGGTGAAGGTTTTCTCACAGAAGACAGGAATGAAAGCGCGGGAGGAAGGAGTTGATAGAGGAGGAATGCTGTCACAGTATTGTATGTTTAAATTTATTAATTTCAAGGTCGGTAATTAAAATTAATACCAAAAATATCAAGTTAAACACTATGTGATTTTACTAAAAATTTAGAGAAATTATCTTTCTGTGACGAGCAGAGGCGTATCTACGGTATGGCAGACATGGCACGTGCCATGGGCGCCACTCACAAGGGGCGCTATTTAGAGTATACCGTGTAAAATAAATAACAAGAAACGTAATTTGAAGAATCCTGACAGGGGCGCAAATTCGATACTTGCCATGGGCGCCTGAATACCTAGAATGCCTCTGGTGACGAGGCAAGTTACGTATTGAAGAGGATTTGAAAGAAATTGTATAAATAGATGAAGTATTAATAGATAATTTCTCCATTGCTGAAAACGGAGGAGTACCGGCGTCGGGTGGGTCTGTCGGGCGCACGTGAAGCGGGGCGTGCGCGCGGGGGGTTCGTTCCGAACGCGTCGCGCGCCATCGCTCAATACGCCGCCTCCCCGCTGCGCTGCTCGCCGCTCTTCAGCAGGGGAGGGGAACTGGCGGACGTGGGCCCCATCGGGCGTTCCAACTTGAACTTCGAACCCCCTGCCTTCGTACCCACTTTCATCGACTTTGAGGAATCAACATTGATGCATTGTGAACGTGGCAATTTCAGAGTTCTAGGGGAGCAATTTGTCAGGTTTCAAAACAAATCAAAGCAATTGTTTTGTCTTAGTGAAAGCATAATTTTCTATATGTTATAAAAATAGCTGTACATTTATTAGCTTTCAATTTTATAACTATTCTTCAAGTTTTCTTGTGATTACGTAGCTGTTCAGTATTCAGCGTTGAAGCACTGAGTTCAGAGATTGAAACAATGTTTTCTCTGCATAAAAATGTAACGGAAAAACCGAGTTTTAAGGATGATAATGGTTTTGAGAATAATTTTTTCAAAAACTGAAATTCAAAAAGAGGTTTAACTGTTTGAATTGCTGTTCATTTGAATTTTATTTTTGTGGGTGCACTGTCAGGTGTTGAAATTGCGTGGGCACCCCTCGTCTTGAGTAAAGTAACCAAGGTCGAGGATTCGATCTCGACCGAGGTTTGTTCCCGGCATTGCAAGACGCATTGCGGAATCCTGTATGCCATAGAAAGATGGCATTTATTGATTAATTGACATTGTAGACTAGGTGCATCGTTGTTTGAAGTTATAATAGGACCAGGAATGAAAGAAGAGGAGTTATGAGCTCGGAATAATCCTTGTTCGGCTAGCTCCTTAACAACGTGGCGAAGGGCTGAATTGTAGGGAGTCGCGATTTGTATGTATACATGTGCCTCCTCTAGTTAAATCATAGTATTCGCTCACGCTAGAAATGAATCATCATGCCATCAAACAGCTTTAAAATTCTGATATTGATCATGTTGAGGTGACGCAGAACTTCGTCTTCTACTCTAGAAACCAAATTTAATTAAGCGTACGTAACCTATAATATTCATTTGTCGACAAAATGTCGTTGCTATTTCCGTAAAATTTGCAAATTGCTTACAATATTTATTGAGCAATGAGACCGAGTGATGTCTCTCCGAATTGAAATGCCAACTTGAGATGAGTTCAGTTCAGCATTTGTAGAAAGCACCTCCATGGAAAATTGTCAGTACATTCATTCGTCAGTAACGTCCTAATTACATAAAACTATCAATTTCAAAGTAATACATACCATGTAGGCTAATAGGCATACCATATTACACTATGTAATAGTGAAGCATGTGTGTTCAGTCTTGATAACTTCCACAAAGAGGTATATTCCTGCCTATTCGTGTATGTAAACATTGATTGTTCAGTTCAGAGGTGCAGTTGGCAAGGAGCTTTGTACTTGTGTGTGATTTATACACGTGTTAGCGCGTGGAGGTTGTCGCACGATGTGAACGACGTGGCTTCCGACGGCCGGGCCAAGCGCACTCCGCTCGTTTTGAATGTCCACTCGGCCGCTCGGACGCGTCAACGCGTCTGTCCGGGCGCCGGCCAGACTGCCGCATTAGCGTCCGCCTACCTACCTACCTGCCTGCCTGCCCGCCGCGCCGTTGCAGCTGTCCGCCCACCGCCCTACGGCCGCAGCTGCTGCTGCTGCGGGAAATAAGAAAAAGCGCAGGGAAGGGGCTACGGAGGCCCCACGCCGAGGTGGGAAGCTGGGCCGCCATTCAGTCACATGGGGAGAGTGAGGCGCAGCAAAGATGCGTAAACTTAATAAAATTGTATTATGCCGTACAGGTAAAATACGATTTGGAACGCAGTGGCGGCACGGTAGATATGCGAAGAGAAATATTTTAATACTGTACATGTTACAGTATAGGAATGTACGATTCAGTGTAGAACTGTACTGTACTATACGACACTGAACTACGATACGATGTTGTACAGTAGGTTGCGGTAGAAGACATTACACATGACATGATTCTGTGTGTTATGGTGGTACATGGTGAGGTAAAAGAGAGACAAACTAAATGCGATTTTGAGAAACTGGGAGACAAATCTTACTTGCACCTTCACTAATTCGCTAAATCAAAGAAAGTCATGCGCAGTAAGTGATGTAAGTATCAACACCGGTAGCGACAAGTGTAAAGATTAGCACCTCACCCCTCTAGAAGTTGGGCGGTCCCCGTTTCAATCACGGAAAGGTGTCAGGAATTCATTTGATGTATTCAACATTTGTGAGTTTGAGATTCCTTCTGGAATAGAATTAGTAGCGGACTGCTCTTATCAGTGGTGTCGTTGGTCACTTCAGGCGGCAAAACGTGCAACGGACAGCGCGCGATCTCTCCTTGATCCCTTTCCCATCATTACCATCCCGTAATGTTCTCAATTTGGACAGGGAGAGTACGTTGGGTCCTTACCCACAACATCATAAAAGGCATAAGTCGGCTGCGACCTGACGGACTGCGGGACTAGTGCTAGGAAAAAGAAAGGATGACTTAACTGGCTATGTAATATGCCAATCAAATGAAAACATCTGTAATCAGGGGACATTAATCATAATGTTTAAAATAATAATACGCATCGTTTATGAAGTGTAGCTGCAAATCCCGCCCCCCCTAAGAAAAAAGAAGGTGATTATAATAGTCAAACAGTTTCGCTTCAGAGAATCGAGGAAGTAGGTTCACGGTGCCCGAAAAGCGGGGAAAGAACAGATTGCTTTTGGGCATCCGTTACGGAGCGTGTCGGAGGAAGGTGGTAAGAGGCTGCGGTACATCTGAGAATAGTGTGACGAATCCACGTAGAGCGAGGTTGGAGATGAAGCGGAAAGAAACGGAGAGGACAAGGACGAAGAGAAGCGTAGAGAGGACAGGGGCGGAGAGAAACGTGGAGAGGAGAGGGGCGGAGAGAAACGTGGAGAGGAGAGGGGCGGAGAGAAACGCGTAGAGGAGAGGGGCGGAGAGAAACGCGTAGAGGAGAGGGGCGGAGAGAAACGCGTAGAGGAGAGGGGCGGAGAGAAACGCGTAGAGGAGAGGGGCGGAGAGAAACGCGTAGAGGAGAGGGGCGGAGAGAAACGCGTAGAGGAGAGGGGCGGAGAGAAACGCGTAGAGGAGAGGGGCGGAGAGAAACGCGGAGAGGAGAGGGGCGGAGAGAAACGCGGAGAGGAGAGGGGCGGAGAGAAACGCGGAGAGGAGAGGGGCGGAGAGAAACGCGGAGAGGAGAGGGGCGGAGAGAAACGCGGAGAGGAGAGGGGCGGAGAGAAACGCGGAGAGGAGAGGGGCGGAGAGAAACGCGGAGAGGAGAGGGGCGGAGAGAAACGCGGAGAGGAGAGGGGCGGAGAGAAACGCGGAGAGGAGAGGGGCGGAGAGAAACGCGGAGAGGAGAGGGGCGGAGAGAAACGCGGAGAGGAGAGGGGCGGAGAGAAACGCGGAGAGGAGAGGGGCGGAGAGGAGAGGGGCGGAGAGAAACGCGGAGAGGAGAGGGGCGGAGAGAAACGCGGAGAGGAGAGGGGCGGAGAGAAACGCGGAGAGGAGAGGGGCGGAGAGAAACGCGGAGAGGAGAGGGGCGGAGAGAAACGCGGAGAGGAGAGGGGCGGAGAGAAACCCGGAGAGGAGAGGGGCGGAGAGAAACGCCGAGAGGACGGTAAATGCTTGGAGGAGAGTGTACGCGACGGAGCGTGTTGGACGGCGTTGGGAATGCCTTATGGGTCGACGCAGCGCGGAGCCAAGCCCGTCCATAGGTGAAGGGGCAGAGGGGAACGGGGAGGCGTGGAGCGGGGCGGGGCGGGACGTTGAGCCACGGAGGAGCGTTGGTCGTGCGGGCTGTGCGGCGCGGCGCGGCGCGGCGCAGCGCGGTGCAGCGGGTGAACGGCCGCGGGCGATGACGTGGGGCGGGCGACTCGGGCGAGGCGTTCTCTGTGCGGCACGGCGGCGGGCGCGTCCTCGCCTGTGGCGCTGCGCTCCTCTCCGCCCGGCTGGAGCTGCCCGCGGTCAGAGGATTTTGTCGCCGGACGACATGAAACGAACCAAAAGGAGCAATAAAAAGAGGCCAGTATCGGTGTTACGGAGGTTTGCACACGGTCTGCAAATATCCAAGTACGCGGAGTTTAACCTCTTTGGGGGCTGTGTATTTTCAAAGGGTGAAAAATTCCCAGTGTCATGTCACGCTTCTGGCATGTGACAAAATTATCTTGCTAATTGTCCAGCAAAATTAAGTCCTTTGATAATTCGTCGGCCTTGACAGAACTCGTATTCGCCCAGGAAGAACGCAAGTAATGGGTAAATATGTCTTGGACTGTTATTGTGTCTGTCCCGGTCGGCGATCGTGGGCGACAGATAGTCATAACGCGGGGAGCTCACGTGGTGCTAAACTGAATAGTGCCCGACAATGCAGCCAATATTGGAAGTGGATATAGTAGAGGCACGATTCCAGGAAAGACACAATAATGGATTTTGACGTTAAGTTTTCAAACTTTGAAGGTATTTAAAAAATGGACGTATGAAGCGCGAAATCCCAACCCTTCGGAACGTGTCAAACGCATTTAAACCTAGAAAAGTACTTGTGTAAAGGCGTGCGTTCTTGGAAGGCGCCTAGCGATCTATATTGTGATCTTAATTGCAATAATAGTCTTACTATAGAGATATCTCAGAATAAATCTTAGAATTTATAGGACATATTGAAGAGCCGAAATCACTACTTTTTGTCAAAAAGCATGTAGTGGGAAATTTCATGAAAACGCAAGTACACTTGTGGCATTTGCGCGGGTTGTTAGGCAAACCCGTATGGGCACATGTTCGTCAGAACGATACCTGCCGAACACTTGTACTTAAGGAGTTTCTAGACAATCAGGGACATACGTCATGTACGTAAATCCGTTGTATAAAGTTTTCTGCTACATGGTCTTTGGCAAAAAGGGATCATTTTAGATCCTTTGTGGGACCTACAAATTTTTAACATTTGTTCTGAAGCATGTGTAGTTAATGGTATCCTTGTACTCCACAATAAGTCGTTGCTGCGGACCTTTTTATAACACCGCTGTGGAATTTAAAGCGTACGTGATACCGCGAATGAATGTTTCCTGTTTGTGTCACGTAGCGTCTCTTGACGTGCCGTGTACATTGCGCAGCCTTTGGAGAAGGTGATATAGCATACGACCGTAGAAGCATATGAATCACATCTGATAAACATTGTGGACAAGAAATGCAAAATGATGTAATATGTTGGAAAATAGGAAGAAATGCTGTTTTCACGAACATTTTTTGAATGGGAACCACTTGCAACAGAAGACAGTGTAACCTTTTTTTTTATACTGAAAGACTTTTCGTAAATAGGAAAGGCATTTTTAAAAGAATAAATAAAACAGTCATAAAGTTGTTTGCTGGCAGGCAAAAATATAGAAGAAGAAGAAGACCGAGAGCGAAATCATATCTTTCGAAATTCTAACATCGCTAATATATGTTTCTAAAGTAGATTCAAAAGAACATTTTCTTACAGACGTGACATATTGAAGTCGAATATTATTTCTGGCTTGAGATTCACAAAAGTCTGTTCTTGAAGTCGACTTTCGGCGCATCGATTATTGGATTGTGGATTTTGTGGATGAACAATCTTCATTCTATGCCTTTGAAGCGGAGAACCTTTTAAGACTGTAGATAATTAGATTTCATTTCAATTCTTCACGTCACTCCGATATTCCGCTGAAGGTTCAAGCGTCACATTAATGCCGGAAAGTGGAACAATCCTTTCACTCCCCGATCAGTGCCGTTGCTTCACTGGTGTGGTAGAAAGCGAGGGTACACCTACCAGCACTGTGCTTGAAACTGAAGAAAGTTATTTAATATCCTGAACATTTGATTGACCAATCATTTATGAGAATGCTCACAAACGTATTTGGCGATAGATTTTTTGTCGTACTAACGGTAAAGTTGTTCAAAAAAATATCAGATTTAGAATGTTGAATGGAAATTTGAGAAATATCTACCAACATTCTAGCCAGATCTGTCCAGAGGCGAGGAAGTTATAAATCGAATAATTTATTTTTGGTTTATGTATTTTCTATATATAAAACTTGTATACTATTTATTTTTCTTTACTTATATGTAGTCACACTTAGGTATATTCCCATGTATTATTTATTTAATTTTCATTTTAAATTCTATGTTTTGTGTTACAGGTGAGTGCTTTGTGGTTAAATGCGATGTGGTGTGTGGTGCAGAGGGACTCCACGGTAAGTGTTGGACCCAAGTAGTCTCTGCATTTTTATTCACACAACACCGTTAAGTAATCTAATGAACTTCTTTTGATTCATGAGAAACAGAGACTTGTGATCACTTTATAAAGCTGTGTATATGCACTTTTTTGTTGAAATAAATGTACAAATGTTCGAATTTTACTGGTACTCATCAAATCTGCCATTATTTTGCTCGCAGAAATGTACCAAAATTACGCCTAAAGATATTATTTTCGCCTTCTGCAAAAACGTAGCTGACATGTCGTCGATTCCCTTTTAGATAGGTAATTTTTTGAAGTTGTTGCGTCGAAGATATGAAAAGCTTCTTTCCCGTATCCTTTTATTTTCAACCTTGGAGCACGGTGGAGAAACTGGGTACAAAATACACCGCAAGTTATAGGGTTTCGTTCAAATGGGAAAACAGAAGAATCGCGCGCATCCGTTTGGTATATTTTCCAATTTATTTTTTATGCATTGCGCATACAACTCGCGTACGATCTTTTTCGTCCCAAGACGCGGCTCCAATGGTAAGCGAATTTTCTTGCGGACAGTAGCATCTTTCATTCGTTTTGTTTCTTGAAGTTCGTAAAGTTGAATATCATTGGGTATCTCCTCGGGCTATTTTGTAAGGCGTTTCTATTCTCCGACGTGACTTTCTTCGGCGCTGTGTCATTTGTTGCGAACGAGGAAGACAGAGCGTGGAGGAAAGAAAAACCCGCGCCCGCGTGCCAGGCAGCGGAAACCGCCGGAAATCCGCTTGACGCGTGGCGTCTCGTCTCGTCGCGTTGCGGCCGTTTCTGAAGGCGCCGCGTCGCTTTTGTTGGTTTTTACCACTCCGCGTCATTTGGCCCCCGCGAGCCAGGCTGGCCACTTTCTGGAAAACCGCGAAAAGTTAGGGAACTTCATTGACCGGGAAAAAAGGGAATCAGGAAAAAAGTCAGGGAATTATAAAAATAATGTTTAATTCTTTTCCCAAGATGATAAATGCCGCATTTGCTAGGAACAAGTAGAAACCATTGAGCATATCATCTCAACTTGTCCAATTCTAACAAAGACCGACAGGGTGTGTAGTTACCTCCACTGGCAGATCTGTACTGCCCTCGACGTTCCAAACACATGCCCCAAGTGGTACGAACACTCACCAGAACCAGTGACATCTGTGTGTACAATATTGTTCTACCAACAAATTCTAACAGATCGCACGACAGCAGCAAACAAACCGGATATTATTATCCGGGATTTGGAGAAAAAATGTGCCTTCTTGTAGATGTTGCTGTGCCCTGTGATCAAAATGTAACCAAGGAGGCAGAGAACGTCTTCAATACAAGAGTTTGGAAATCGAGATCAGCCGAATGTGGAGCGTAAAAGCACAGGTCGTCCCGATAGTTATCGGAGCTCTGGGATTTGTTCCGCAAAATTTGTGTAAGAACTTGGCTAAACTTCCAGGTTATTCAAAAGACTGGGAAGTGCAAGAAATAGCTTTATTTGGAACAGTTCACATTTTACGCAAAGTATTGTAGAGGCACCGACAGTCCCTAGAACTGCTCCTTAGGCAGCTGGTTGCAACCTGTAGTAGATTTTACATTCAGCTGACTCTTAACATCTTTAGGCGTGATATAGAGGAATAATAATAATAATTATAATAATAATAATAATAATAATAATCCCAGGGACCCAGAGCCGGCAGTAGCTCGAAGCCATCGTCAGAGATGGACCCGGGATGAATTAAAGGAGGTGATGTGGTGCTTTTACTATGCAAAAGCGAAAAATGGGGGCTCAGAAATAGAAGTTTTCAAGGTATGGAGAGAGCGGAACCCAGATATCAGACCTACCCTAGACTCAAAGAAGCTTGCCAGTCAACGACGATACATACTCAGCAGTGGAAAATTCACAGCAGCACAACTTGCTGACATTGAGAGAAATGCGGAGTATGTACTTCGCTCGAACAACCCACATGACGAACATGTAGAACTTGAAAATGATGATCCCGTGGAAGGTTCATCTCTTTCCAGTGAAACACACGTCAGTGGTGAAAATTCATCTGGCAATGAATTACACGATAAGGACATAATGCGAAATCTCCTTCGGCGCGAGATAGAAAGAATTAGTCAACTTCCGTTTGAATCTCGCGAACCGTTGAGGAGAATATACGAAACTGCCAAAGCTAAAAGATTGATAGAAACAGTGAATTCTGTCTTAAATGAGGTGGTGGAGACCCCAGGCAGAGATCTAGATATTACTGAAATCAATCACATCATATATGCAACTGGATATCTAGTATCTCAGATAATTTTGGGGCCAGCCAAGAACACCGACGGCCGACAGCGAAACAGAGTAAACAGCTCTGTACCCCCATGGTTGAACAGAATTAGGAAACGGATAGCCGACACCCGGCGCGAAATATCACTCTTAGCTGAGGCATCTTCTAAATCAATGCACACCTCTAAAGTTCAACGAAAAATATTCAATGTTGAACAAAAATACCAAATTGAAAATGACACCAGCAGGCTAATGGTAGTTGAAAAGCTAAAAGAGAAAATTCAAGCATGGGCTCAAAGAATTAGACGTTACAAACGTAGAATAGATTTCCGTGTACAGAACCGGTTGTTTGAAACAGACGCGAAGAGATTCTATCGCAATCTGACTCAAAAACCGAATGGCAAAGCTGTCACTCCTTCAAAAGAAGACGTCGAAGCGTTTTGGGCAGGAACCTGGGAGGAGAGCAGATCCTACAACAAAGACGCATCATGGCTTCAATCTGAAGTTGATGCTGCCGATGAACTTGTAGAAACAGTGGAAGATGTTCACCAATTCTCGGAAGAGGACCTCTTCCAAGCAATTAAGAACATGGGAAACTGGAAGTCACCCGGGATTGATAAAATCCAGATTTATTGGATTAAGAAATTAACAGCAATACATTCTCATCTAGCAAAGGCTGTTAATAAAATTTTTGAAAACCCAAAGGAAATCCCGGAATGGCTCACACGCGGCATCACGTATTTGCTACCCAAAGCGGGAGACAGCTCTTTGGCGAAGAACTACAGGCCAATTACTTGTCTGCCAGTACTGTACAAAGTTATAACTTCAGCCATAGCTGACAAAATGTACAGACATCTAGATAAGAATCATCTAATGCCAGCTGAACAAAAAGGATGTCGTAAAGGCTCTTATGGCTGTAAGGAAATCTTGCTCCTGAATAAAGTCATCTTGAATGATGTAAAGAAACGCAAACGTAATTTGAGCATGGCATGGATTGACTACCAAAAGGCCTTTGATAGTGTACCACACGATTGGATTTTGAAGACCCTGGAGATCTATCGATTTCATCCTAGACTTATTGAATTTTGCAAGGCTAGTATGAAGTCGTGGAGTACCAGGTTACTAATCCACAGCGGAAAGGAAGCAGTAGAAACCAGAAGTATTCAGATTAACAGAGGTATTTTTCAAGGAGATTCACTATCCCCTCTGCTGTTTTGCATTAGTTTGATCCCACTATCGAGACAGTTGTCGCAAGCTGACTTTGGTTTTAAGCTCCATGGTGATGAAAGGCCAGTATCACATTTGTTTTACATGGATGATCTGAAAGTGTTTGCTAAGAATGAAGCGATTCTCTCCCAAATGCTGTCTGTCGTGAATGACTTTAGCAATGACATCTGCATGAAGTTTGGTCTTGACAAGTGTGCAAAAATCAATTTAAAAAGAGGGAAACTCACAACGTCTGAGAATATTGAAATTGATACGCACACTGTGATTCAAGATCTTGAGCCAGGGAAAACTTACAAATATCTGGGCATTGAAGAATGTGAAACCATCTCGAATGACAGAATGAAAGAGAGAATTCGTAGGGAGTATTATAGGAGAGTGAGACTGGTCCTGCAGTCCGCTCTGAATTCCAGGAATAAAATTTCTGCAATAGGTAGTTTGGCGGTACCTGTAGCCGAATACAGTTTTGGACTAGTGGACTGGACTGAGCAAGAAATTCGCACCATGGATCGAAAAACCAGAAAACTGCTAACAATGCATCATGTTGCCCACCCTCGAGCTGATATACATAGACTTTATGTGTCACGTAAGGAAGGAGGAAGAGGCCTCAGACAAATTGAGGCCTCCTGGCACAACGCAATTGTCGGGATGGGAAAGTATGTAGTCAGCCATCAAGATGACCCTCTAATGATGCAGGTCATGAAATCTGACCGAAGAATGGGAAACAGAGGCATTGTTAGTGTAGCTAGAAGCATTGCGAAGAAAACTAGGCAAGACACGTCGAATAACACAGACACTGAACTTCTGATGCTGCTAAACATGAAGTGTGAAACACAAAAAATGTTAAAGAAATCGTGGAGAGACAAACCACTCCACGGACAATACCTAAAAAGAATGGACAAGGTGCAGATCAATAAAGATCAATCATTTATGTGGCTTAAAAGGGGAAGAATGAAGCCAGAATCGGAAGCACTTGTAATAGCTGCCCAAGATCAGGCGTTGAGAACACGACATTATGATAAAGCGGTTCTCAAAATCTCCCAAGATGATAAATGCCGCATTTGCCTGGAGCAAGTAGAAACCATTGATCATATTGTCTCAGCTTGTCCAATCCTAGCAAAGACGGAATACCTGAAAAGACATGACAGGGTGTGTAGCTACCTCCACTGGCAGATCTGTACCGCCCTCGAAGTTCCAAACACATGCCCCAAGTGGTACGAACACTCACCAAAACCGGTGACGTCTGTTGGATTGTGTACGATATTGTACGACCAACAAATTCAAACTGATCGCACGATAGCGGCAAACAAACCGGATATAGTTATCCGGGATTTGTCGAAAAAATCGTGTTTACTTGTCGATGTTGCGGTACCTTGCGATCAAAACGTCGTTACCAAGGAGGCAGAGAAACGTCTTAAATACAAGAGTTTGGAAATCGAGATCAGCCGAATGTGGGGCGTAAAAGCACAGGTCGTCCCGACAGTTATCGGAGCTCTGGGATTTGTTCCGCAAAATTTGAGTAAGAACTTGTCTAAACTCCCAGGTAATTCAAAAGACTGGGAAGTGCAAGAAATTGCTTTATTTGGAACAGCCCACATTTTGCGTAAAGTATTGTAGAGGCACTGATAGTCACCGAATCTGCTCCTTAGGTAGCTGGTTGCAACCTGGAGTAGATTTTCTATTCAGCCGACTCGTAACATCTTAAGTCGTGATGTAATGGAATAATAATAATAATAGTCTTTGTCATGGCTCATAATTCCTGCTTTTCCACCTAACCACGTCATTGAATTTATATTTAGACTAGAAATTGAGTAATACAGGCTATAAATTACAATTGAGGCCTTCGGTGGAAAATAGTATTACCTGACATTACAGAGAAAAATGCAATCTGGTTGTACTTTTTCCGCAAAATAAGCTACTCAAGTCATAACTTACAAGTGCAATTTGTTATCTATTATTGCAATCGCTTGCAATGAAGAGAGTCGTGATTAGAGAAAATTCTTGCATCGTGAAGGGAGTTATTTTTATTATAAAAATCAGTAGTCCTAATGTCGCCCCAAATATCAGTTGCCATAATTTACCCCAGAAATACCTAAATTGTGAGCGATTATAAAAAAATGGGGTATAATTTGCTTTTTAATTGAATAATGCCTGTCAGAGTTCTACACATGTAATTTAAACTTGCATTTGGTGGGTTTATATTGTTCTTGACAGGATAAAAATTCTCAAATAGGCTTCATTTCGCCGTCGTAAAAACAAAATGACAATTCATTATTTTTTTAATTAAAATTAATCAGTCCGTCAAAAACAATATAAACGCCAAACAAGTCGGAGTTTAGATTACAGTGTCTAATTTACATTCATGTTTGCGATGCATGTCAAGGACCATCACGGCGTACACCTTACGTGATGACAATCACAATGGTGACTTAAAGTCGAACATAAATAGCAAGATATCAGAGTAGAGAGTAGAATTAAAAGGGATGGGAAAAACTATTGGAAATGGGGAAGAGGAGAAAGGAGAAGATGGTAATAAAAATGAATATGAGGAAGTAAGAAAAGAGGAAACACACATGACAAAAATTGTTTTCTACAGTTGGTTTTCTTTGGAGCTGAAAAAATAATTTGGAGACAATTATAAAATTAGAGAATACTGTGATTCAGCGTTATTTTCGGCACATTCTTTTATTTTGCAAACTATATTTTTTGCAGTCTTCATCTTATTTTGTATTTTCTTAAAGTAAAGTACGCGACAAATTTTCAGGGGGAAAAAAGAAAAAGGAATGACCAGGAAAACAAGGGGAATAGAGGGAGATATTTTTCTGGGGGAGAAGACTCGTAGGGTTGCTTCTCATTTCACGGCAGGAGGCGTGAGGCGGGGGTGGTTGCTTGTTTGGAGGGTTAGGTCGGTGGGGGAAGGCGGAAGCAATACGTTTACCTCCTCCTTGCACTTCGTTCGGCTTCTAATAATATGTGCGAGCACGCTCCGGCCAACGTGACGGAGCAACGAGCTCGGCGAGAGCCCCAACCGGAAGTAGTCGGATAGCCGGAGCCCTCTTTGTGGTCAGGTATGGCTGTTGTGTTGATCTCCGCCCCACCCGCCTGCACAGTTAATGCGAGAGCAGTACCTTTCATTGGTTTCTCTATCACAATTATAGATATATCCTAGGCTTGCAATTTCGGTTGCGAGTGAATGTGTATTTTTCGGAATCAGGAGTAATTCGGTTAACAGAGTTCTGAAGAGAGGTGTTTCCTGAATTCACTGTTTCTTAATTACAGAGTCAAATAAAAAACAAACCCGTTGGGCTCCTATTCCTTTTATTAACATTCAAATGATAGTTCATTTTATCTTAATTTCTCTTTGAACTTTTCGATAATTGACTATTTATTTCTTTATAAAGTTTTAAACGGTAAAATATTTCTGAAAAATATCGGTGTTATATTTATTAAAATTAAAATGAAATTCTGATATTCTCAGTTCTATTACGTAAAATACCACAAACAAGTGAACGTGTAGAATGCTACATTTGGCATGTTGTAGCACAGCTCCAATCTTGCATTTCGAAAGACATTTACAACATGAGTCTAATTCTCATTAACCTTCTGAGTTTACTGTGTATAACACGTAAGTGCCAATACGTGTTTGTAAAGAAAGAGGAAAGGACAAGAATGAAAGAGATTCCGCGGTCCGTCGCATATTTTTATTGACATTTATAGCGAGTCTAAAAAAATCTATCACCGACTCGAATCCTAGGACCTCCCGGTCAGGGAGTTGATTCCCTGAGCCATCTCGCCCGATCGAATGTTCCGATGTTGCAGATAAGTGCACAGGTTGCCGTTATTGCTTTTCTCGCGGTACATCTTTGTCCTTGGCTTCGATGTTTCCGAAAACTTACCGTCATTCGCACTGAAATCTGGCATTGCCTGTGTACTAAGCTTCAGAGACGGAATTGCTATACATTAACGTTTGCTTCAACAGCACAGCTGACTATTTAGTGGGCCCTTTTTGTTGTGTTTGACTTCGTGGGATGGCTATCAGATTTTCTTATGGGGTGACGCAAATATCTTTCCGAGGGAATCCTTTCGCGATTGACTCTAAACGATTATTTTATTTGCGAAAATTTGCTTGTCTTTTAATATAATGATAAGGCTTTTATGTTACTAATTCGTTCACGAGTATGCAGAACCTGTGATTCAGAGAAATATTGTTTGAGACTATTTAAGAAACTATTTTCCATGGTGTGTGGCTTGTTATCATGGTCTGCATGTACTGTTTGTTTCGCTTGCTCAAGATAACAGTTGAAGTAAAACAATATTAATGATGGGACGTGCCGTTAGTAGTTCGCAAAAGTGCTCATTGAGTCACGTGCTTATCACGTTTGGACTTAAGATGCCAATGACAGAAACATTTCTGAACGATATATTTCCGGAGCACGTCCTTTAAGACGAAGAATACTGTAGATCCACCAAAAACTATTATAAATGGCAAGATTACAAATTACTAAGGACAGTGTTTCCAGGGCTTATTTATTGACAGCGTACTTCAAAAATATTTTGTTGAATGCGTTTATTTAATATCCGTCTGGTCAAAAAAGAGCAGTATTAATGTTCTTTGCTGCATTCAACGATTTTACTTTCTCTTTACTATGTATTCGCCTAGTAAAGAGAAAATATTGTAATCTTTTTTTGCAAAATCTGCGTTTTAACATAAGAAAAACTCGTTTTGAGGGGTCCTTGTATCGAAGTGTTTAAACTTGTTCCTATATGTAGTAAATTACTTCCTCTAACCTCTTCCTCTCGTTATAATTCACAATGCATTAATGAGTTCTTGTTGCCAAAGAATTGAAAGCAAAACGTCTGTGTCTGTCTGTCTGTCTGTCTGTCTGTCTGTCCGCCCGCCCGCCCGCAGTATTTGGTAAAGTACGGGACTTGATGTCAGAGATGCAATGTCGTATTGGTGGTGAATTGACTGAGGACAATCAAATGAACTAAAATATTTGGGAAAGTGGATACAATGAGTTTTATGTACGGAACTGGAGTTATGTTATTTGAAAGATGAAGAAAACATACATAGGTATCGTTATTGAAAAGTGTGAATTTAAATATTTCGTTATTATTTCAGTTAAGGTTTTTTTTATTATTGTGAATAAATGTTCTCGTATATTTTGAGGTTGAAAGTGTTTTAATTTAATAGTTTCAGTAAGTTACCGTATTCAAATCTAATGTGTATACCGTAGATATTAAATGAATATTTTAATTTTCCCCCATTGAGTATTTTTATTCAACAGATATTTACAATCCATTTGAAATGTGAATGAGTAACTGCTACAAATGGTGAATAACAATATGAAATGAAATAAGTCGCCCATTGGTACTTTTCTTGGGATCTTTCTCAAATCTATAAAAGATCATTAAAACATTATTACATTGTTGATAAGGGTAACGGCTATTAAGAATTGATTACATTTATTATATTTTCTTTATTAATGGAAAAAGTAAAAACCATCTCAGTAGAGAGCAAGTGTGTAAACTCTCTTATCATAAAAGTTGGTAAGTATTGTGGTTGGAAAGAACTGTTGTTGACAAAAGTAACCAGAATTGCTTCCGTTGATTGCTTGCCTTTTCCGTGTTTGTAGAGAGTTATCAGTCATTTCGTTGCTGAATCATGCTTGATTAACGAGTTACCGGAGCTCTGACAGCGCTTTCAAATTTAAGTCATTTTATTATAGATTTATTTATTTTAATTTTATGTTAACTTCTTATTTTATAAACTATGAAAATTATGATGGGAGACATTAATTTGGTATATTACAATGACACACATTTTCCATTGTATATTAACAAATAAGCTGATTACATTCATTTGCTCGATTTCACATGTTTAACAAATTCATTGGAACGAGTTAGGATTCCTATCTTGAGGTCAAGGAATTAGAATCGCAAAGGATTCGCTGAACAGCAACAGCGCCAACGGGTAGATAAAAATGTCGTGCATAAGAGCTGGAAATCGTTAAGAGATTGCGGCCGAGTCGAAAAGCAGAGATGTGAAGTCGTTCGGAAGAATGTTCTTTTATCCATTCCATATTAAAAGAAGCACATAGATTTGAAGTTTGGTCACTAGAAAACTCTAAACTTACTACCATAGATGCTGAATCTTCGTTAAATGGCGAAGTTTTCACAGCGTGGAGAAAGACACTGTCTTGGATAAACAACTTCAGATCATGGGCTGATTAGTAAACCGTAACGTTACGTTAGAGATATTTTGCATTACAATAGTGCATCTGATTTTCCGATTTCTGCACTTTTATAAATGTTATGATAATCGGCGAATTGACTATTGCAGGGTGCAGGTGGTATCGTTAAAATAATCAGTAAGCAAACATATGGGAAAGGGAGTACAAACCAATAGTCCGTATACGTAGGAATTGAAAGGTAGCACTACACTTCATCTTCACTTTTGGGAACAACGTAACGTCACCGATGGGACTATGTGCACAACGCACTCGACAAATGAATATTTCATTGGTGTCGGTGTTGCCTGTTGACATGTCATCTACGGGCTTACAAGCTGTATAAAAACTCACTTCCACCTGTCGGCTTCCTACAACGTTTTGCGTTACCTACCTTCACCATTCACGTTCGCCGATTGTAAAAAGTCTGTAATGTCTTCTGTGCCAAGGTCGGAAGAACAGGTTTATTTCATTACCGTATCCTCATGTGTACGCTCGAAGCAGAGGACATTCGATGTGGTTGGTCGATTCGTCACTTTTCGGGAAGAGCCAACGCGCAACCAGGCAGCGACGCCGACGAGCGTCCCGTAATGTTCCCGAGCGGCAGCCCCGTGTTCCCTGGGGGGCTGAGAAAGGACGGGCCCCGTCTACCTGAAACGAATTGGAAGGCCCGGGTTCGTCCGGCGGCTGTGTACCTCGGGGACCTCGCGTGGCCCTCTGGCCGCCGTCTCTTGCAACTTGCAGGAGGTGAGCGATCGCGAATTGCGGGCGCTGTATTATGCAGGATTGACGCCCCCCTGCCGCGTTTATTGCTGTGGCGGCGCGGCCGCCTATCGCTTCCCGGAAACGAGACGACTCTTGGTGGGCGCGCTTTTTCTTCAACCGCTGGCCACGGTCCGCGTTGGAGCGCCGGATTGTTGTTGAAACTAAGACTATTTAGATACTACGCTGCCTGTTTGATTGTAATTTCCTTAAGCCTTTGTCACATGGGCGTTGAATTGACGCGCGATAAGTAACGCGATTAACACTGTATCTTTGGCGAAACGACCAATGCGCTCGTGTGCCGTTTCACATAAGATATGCGAAACGACCAAAGCGCTCGTGTACAGTTTCGCATAAGATAAGAGTGCAGTGTTCTTCTATGACGCGCATTACTTATCGTGTGTCAATGCAACGCTCGTGTGCAGGGGCCCTTACTGCGCGTTTAACTGCAGATAACGACCGTTTAACAGACAGTTGAGAAAGATCTAATGCTTAACTGTTTATTACATGTCTAATAAGATTCAACACTTACAAGATAGTGGTGGTTTAACAGTATATACTTTCTCGGATTATTGGCAACTTTTGCAATTTTTAAAAGTTGAGAGTATTTAACGACAATCGGACCTGCGCCATTTTTATAAGTTTTCTTTTTATAAGTTTTCTAAGTAATAAATAGTATTGAATCCAAAAATTTGGAGTTGTTTTTGAGAAAAAATGAGAATCTTCTTTAGGCTTCATGTAAAGTAGACCGATCAGGGAATATCAATTTTGGTGAAAATGCTGTTTCAATTTAGTCGCTAGCGTTACTCACAACTGGACGAACGTTTTGCCGTAAACCATTTTTACTTTCTAAATTAATTGCCGGGCCGTGAAAACGAATAAGTGGATAAAACCAGTTGCTAAATTAAGAAAAAAAAATCCTCTATCTCGTGGTGTGGTCAAAATCCATGATTTGTTGCTTCTTTATACTTAAAAATCGATTGACGGCATTCCGTCCGTCTGTCCGTCTGTGGTCAACGCTAGCGCCTAAACCGTTCGATCGATTTTCTTCAAAATTGATATTCCCCACTCGATCTGATTCTAGTCGAAGCTTTGTGATTTTGAAAAAGATTCTTGAAAATTTGGGGGTACTTTATATGAAGCCCCCCGGGGATTTTCAACATTTTCTCAAAAACGGCTCCAAATTTTTTCTTTAAATTTCTTGTATGAATAGAGGTAAATACACTTTTTAACATGGCATAGGTCCGATTTTCACGTACAGCTCTGAATTTTCGAAAATTGTGAAAGTTCGAATTTTTTTCGGCGTCTTTCTCCAACTACAAAATTGAAGGTAGAGATTTTTTTCTTCAAATAAAATTTGTTCTGCATATTGAGTTCTTTAATAAAGGTCATGTAAATGTTTTTCACAATTTTAGTAGTTTTCGTGCAATATTGCGTGCAATATGTGCAATTTTAAAAAATTACAAAAACAAAGTTTTCTCAAAAACGGCTCCAAATTTTTTCTTTAAACTTTTGGTAGGGATAGTGGTAAATGTACTCTATCAATGACATAAAAGCCATTTTGGTCTATAGGTTGGTTTTTTCAAAAATTACAAAAATGTAAATTTCTTTACTTGTCTCTCACGTCGTTAATATTTACATTATCGGCGATTTTTTTACATTATTATATTTACGAGTATATATGCTTTAAATAATGTCAAGTAAAGTTTCTCGAAAACTCTACCGTTTTCTGTGAAAAGTAGCTCAAATTTCGGCATTTTCAGAAATGCTCAAACGTCATTTTCTCGTATATGGTTGCAATTTTTTTCTTGAAACTTTTGTAACGGATAGTGCTAATTACACTCATTAGTATAGCGTGAAGTTTATTTTGAGTTCTTTTGGTTTTTTTCAAAAATTATATATGTATGTAAATTTTTTGAAAGATCTCTCACATCTTTAATATGCACATTATCCGCAATTTGTAAAGATGATTATATTTGTGAGTGTAAGTGCTTTAAATAATTTCAAATAAAGTATTTTGAAAACTCAAAAATTTTCTGTGAAAATGAGCTTCAAATTTCTCATTATTAGTAGTGCTAAAACGCCATTTTCTCTTAAACGGCACATAATTTTTAAAAGAAAATTGCCATTTACGGCTAGGTTTTTGTGTTCTTTAATATTCTAAAATTAATGTTTCTGTTCTACCAATAGGAAACCTAAAAATTAAGAAAATGACAAAAAAATGTACTTTTGGCGATGATAGATGGTAGCTGGCAAGAAAGAGTATGTGGCAATTCCGAATAGCTAGCGAAGACCCAGGAAAATAGAAAACTAATACGGGAAAGTCTGTGCCATTCTGTAGCACCACTAGTTTCTGTATAAAAGTCCCACATAATATGGATTCTGACTACCCGTCTTAAAGAAAGTAATTTACTACGTATATGAATACAAGATTATGTACTTTTTCGGAGACCCACGATACGATTTTTTTCTGTCGAAAAATTGCCGTTCTTCGCTGCATCATTACATGACTTCTCTGCATAACGTATGTAGTATGGGAGAAAGTCAAAACATGTTTTTTGCTCTTTTTAGCTATTGTAATGTCAAATTAGCACTTGTGAAAGCCTCGTTTTTTTTCTACTTGAGAGATGCACGTTTCAAAATGTTTGGTCAAATTAATTTTGTCATCGGAATTTTTGATGATTTTGATTCATAATTGACAATCTTTAGAATTTAAACAAAATTGTTTTTTTCTTTCAGTCCAGTTGAGATGTTTCACTGCATCTCAAAATCGCTATCAGTTCCTGATCGGAAATATAGTCGATGGTATTCGAGAAAAGGTAGTTTCGTCATTTTTTATGTAGGCAGTTGTTTTTGCTTAGGCTTAGGGAGTCATATATGACAAAATCTATAACATACATTACAAATATATAATTAAAATGAGTGTTTAATATTTTTGAAATATTCTCTGCTTGACAATTATCACACGAAATTGCATTTCAATTTTTCTTCAAACTCACTTTTATGGCAACTCCCAAACATCATTATATTTAAATTATACAATTTTGGCCCAGGTTATGCAAAATATTTGTTGTTTTATTACCTTTGTAGGTGTGTAACGATTCTCGCTCATGGTTTCGTGGTGAAATGCGTATCGATTGTTTTCTGTGCCTTGACGTTTCGTCTTTTACTGCCTTTTCTAATGGGCTAAATATCGAGAGAATGAATTACTATTTGTCGGAGTTGATAATGTGTCTCGTTTTAGTGGTGGTAATTTGTCATTGTCACTTTCATTGAGTCAGAGTGTGTCATTATTGGTAACAGTAAAAAAAAGTACAATAAAGGGTAAATAATGATAGTCTCAAAATATTGTTTTAAGCGGGTTCCCTTCTTTAACTTCTTCAATATTTTGTTTGTCTACATTCCATAATTTCGTCGTATTTACGCTTGTAATGATTCACGGGAAAATATTTGTTATATTGCCAAAAATACAATAACATTAATTATTTACCTATAAGTAAATAACATTTCTGCTTTGTGAATTCGATATCGCAGGAACGTTTACATTCTACACAATGTGAACGTCCCTACGTCATCGAACTTGCAAAGCTCTAATGCTTTTTTTTCTGCTGTAAATACTCATTTTAAAAGCTTGAAATGCCATTACCTGACACATTTGTAGCAAAATATGTGTTCATTAGACATTTCAATGTTGAGTCAAAATGACATTGAAACAGTATTCGATTTCAAAACAGTAGCGTAATGTATAAGTACTTATAGTAATTTTATTGAAATTTGTAATGCTCGTCTCATGAGTTATGCGTACATAATGTTTTCCATCTCTGCAATAACGCGTGAATGCGTTAATGCGTGAATGCACTAATGCGTTCAATAGAAGCAGCCTGAATGTCATTATTCATACAAAGTTATCACACACATTAATCTGTGTATTCCGGGTTGACAGGGTAGAAAAAAAGTCATAAAAAGAGAAAGAAAGCAAAACAAGGTCTGAAGTCGGGGAAAGGATGAAAAAGAGAAGTCAGTGAATGGGGTTGTCGCCTCTTGTTTTGGCAATGTGACGTCAATGTAGTTCTTATGCAGGTATGTACGCACGCACGTGCGTGTGTGTATGCATGGGTTTTGTAGTGGGAACGTTTTTCAAAGTGTATAAGTCGCGTACTTCTTGCCTTTGCCGCATTGTTTCAGAACGTGTTCCTTCATTTGGTTTTGATAGTTAATAATAAACAATATCAATGCAATTAATTCAGAAATCATTTAACGTAGCGTTACATATTTCAAGAAGTATGAGATACTGTAGAGGTCATATCAATCAAATATTAAATAAAAGAAAATAGGAGGGAAAATTGAAGAGTCTGAATTTGAATTAGATGGTACAAAGAACTTAAATACATCATAGTTATTTTATTTACATAATCTCTTTGTGTCTAATGATATCCAAATCATTTGATACTACTATCAATTCTTGACTATGATACTATCAGTGCATTAATACGATACTCGTTATCGACGTATTAATTCTTGTATAGTATCGTTTTACGTTTTATATCCCTACTTAGCATCGAGTAATCTAACTCGTAATTCCTGCTTGCAAAATAATTCTCGCCTTTCTTGGACGGGGACTGCAGAAGACAAAGGACCGAGACATAGAGGAAAGAAGATTCTACTCCTTTCTCTATGAGTAAGGTGCGCCTCCATTCCGATGTTTGTCGCCCACCTGTTCTGTCGCGTTGCGCCGACCTCAGGGCTCGCGTGCGCCTGCCCCGTCGCGTCGCCCCGCTGCCCCCGCCGCGCTCCGCCCCGCCCCATCCCGCCGCTCTCTCCCCGCCCCCGCCGCCGTCGTAAAAGGCCGAGGGCTGCCGCGTTCGTGGAAAGGGCTTCGCGTTCGCCTTCGCCTGCCCAATACCGGCGGCCCGCGCGCGCGTGCAACCTCGTCGCCGCACCGCCGTTGTCGATACTCTTGCGGTCGAACATCGGCGCGGGCCGTCGCGGCGGCCCGCCGTTGTGGGCGGCCGTTTGAGGCCGCGGCTCCGTGGTCGGCGGGTGGGCGACCTGCCCCGCCGGGAAGTGCAGTGACCCCCTCCTCCCCCGTGAGAACGCCCCAAGATCGCATTCTTCGCGCCGGCATTCGCTACTGGGAAAACAGACATCAGCTTCCTGGGGTGTCATAACGTCTACATTCTGGCATTTTTAATGCGGGTATTATTAATTATGAGCACAATAATAAAGCAAGAATAATTGGACTACTATGTATTTTTTCGTTAGTTTGATTTACTCTCTTAATCTGTATAGTAAAACATTAAATCAATGAATTAATATTGGTAGTTACATGGTAACGCTGAGAATGAGAGTTGACTACACGGCCTGCTCCTAGAAATACCACCGCGACGTCGGCGTTCAGCCGTCGCGCGAAGTAGCCCGCTCTGCCCCCATAACGGAGAGAGAAGATTTATTTATTTATTTATTTGTCAAAAAAACAATAAAACCTGTATATGACGTGTGGGGAAAGAAATTTATCTGCGCACATTTTCTTGAGGGCCAGAATTTTATTTAAATAATAATAATAATAAATAAAAGATAATACGTACATTACTCCTCCTAGAAAACAACAACAACAACAACAACAACAACAACAACAAAGTTTCCGAATTGGTAAATTCTCTTATTGTTAAATAGAGGTTTAATTTTAAAATAAAGCTGACGTATTGTGTATGAATTATGTTGAACATGTGTTTTCCGAAAATGGGAAAAAAATCTTCTTCCATGATTATTCCAAATTCCTGCCTTTTTAAGAAGTGTCTGATGATTCTAATGACGTAAAGTAAATCTGTTCTTCGAAGATAAAGGGCACTATCACTTTTATCAAATTTTATAGGAGAAAATATTTAAAATGTTTTTGCCGTCAAATGGAAAGTGGACACGTTTAGACTGCAGTTAGCAGTCTAACGTCAGACTTCCAACATCGCAGTCGTACGAATGTGCATTGTTTTTAAGCACTTTTCAGGGGCCACACTTTTTCCGTCAGTCCCGTATAATGTGCTTTTGTAATCAAAATTATTTACTTATGAATTATATTTTTATTTACAAATAGTAATCGACTATTTTGGTTAGTTATTACCCTTGTCACATTTTTATTACATTTTCAATATAAACGGAACCAGTCTAATTGGAATTAAATGTTCCAAGAATTGGTATGTAATTTTAGAGGATGAGATTGAAAGTGCCACCAACTTGTATAATTAAGGTCCGGAGCAAGTGTGTTCTTCTCCGATATCCACCTCGTAAGATTCCATAATGGTGGAAAAGATTTGTGAATTTTATCTGTAATAAGTAGTTTGTTTTTCATGCTGTAAAAAAAGTATGATCACCGAATAATTTTTGGGAGAAAGTGATTGAACTAAATTCAGATATCTTCTTGCAAATTACACAGCACAATTAGCTGATATTGAACATCGAAACTATACAGAAAATAAACCTAAACATTTATCAGTGAACATTGCCGAACATTGCCGATTTTCAACTTTCATATTATAGATGCGAGCTTGAGAAACCTTAAAATAATAATGAGAGTGTGTTGACTTTGTTTGATAATTCTGCTTTTAAGAATGGCCCCTGATCGCAACCATTCTTACATCTTTTTAATCTTTTTTAATCACTTTTTTCTCATATGATGTTGCGTTTTTCTTAATTTTGGAGACGAAAGGGGTCATTCTTGGTGTAGGGTTCTTTTTCGTTCCTCGAAATTTGAAAACCGGAGCAGTATTACATTCCGAAATGTGAAAGCTCTTTCTTTTGAAGATGCCTAAAGATGCGAAGGTCTCTGAAAGCAAAAGAATTTCCAATTCTGTTGACTGCACTAAGCAAAAGGAGATAGAATATTTATGGACGCACACATCCCGGACAATAAAACCGAATACATGGCTTCCTAAGCAGGGTTTGATCTTCAGTTCCCTTGCAGAGCGGTCAGCATTAGCTGACAAAGTGTCCTTCCGGGGGCGTGCGGAGCGCCGTATAACGCGGGCGCGTGGGCTTAATTCCTTCCTGCGCAGGGTCGTAAAGCGGGGTGTCGCGTTCGCACCACCCCCACCCCCACCATGCCTCCGCCGCTGCCGCCGCTTCCACCCAACCGGTGTCCACCGCCAAACGACCGCTCAGGAATTCCATTGTAACGACCGCCCCCCCCCCCATCTCGCTGCCCCGGCTCTTTCCCGCGGAGTTAAACGCTGCCACCCTGCCGTTCGGGGATGGCAGCGGAGATGAAAGCCGGAGAGTAAGGTACCGTTGATGGTGGAAGTGGTTATGCTGTTGAGTCCTCTGACAGTACGGTCAATGAAATTCGCGTTCGCAATGGCGTGGGAAATGACATTGACGGGGACTGCGGCGGAGGCGGTGGTGACATCGGCAGTGATGTGACAGCAAGAATGTTGATGGCGGTGGATGTGGCGGCGGACACGACGATGGTGTTGGCAGTAGCGACGACGTCGGGGGCAGGAGGGATGGCGACGGGACGGCGGAGGTAGCAATGGTGGAGCAATGGGAAGGCCTTACGTCAGATGAGAGACGGATTTTATTGGCTCAAGCGCTACCTTCTAATTAATGAAGGGATGTGATTTACTGTTCGGTTGTAATTGCCGACATCCATGAATTTCGCCAGGTGCGCCCAGCTGGAAGTGATATGGTAATGTTTGATCGCAGTCGACTAGCAGTAAAAACGAAAGGAACGACTTACAAGAAATTTAATAAAATCAAATCTTATGAACAACCTTGCATTATGGCGAAAAATAATTAAACTTAGAACTTTACGACCCTTATGGTATTATTTTATACCGTAGTATTTAACTAGTAATAAAAGGAAGGATCGCCTCATGATTCTGCACCTACGATAATGTTTGTGGGTTGACAGGTTTGTGGGTAAAGAGATTATACAGAAGTGAATCAGAGTATTATTTGGTTAACCTGTATAAAGGATCATGTAATCAGTTGTAGTGAACTATACGTCCGTCTTGTACTATTACAATGCCTTTAGTCTTTTTAGCCGAAAGGAACAGGAACATGGTTAGGGCTCTTGCTGACTGTTTCCACTGACGTCAAATAATGCGTATAATGGAAAAGCGAACTGAAGTGAAATTGCTGAAGGCGCGTTTGCGTTTTACTCAAAATTTCGGATTGATCAGGACTTACTTAAATCGAAGAGCGGGGACCCTCAGAAGATTAGACGGAAACAAATAGCTTCACTTCTTGCTTGACTTACAGTCGGTATATGAAGCAGGCCTAACTGGCTGTCTTTGGAGTGGCATTTGAAAGTATTGTGACTGTCCTTTCCACCCGTGGCATTTGTTCACAAAAAAGTTAACGTTTTCTGCCATTAAATTATTACACTTATAGATAACATTCAGAATTGATTTCTTTGTTAAAATTACAGTTGTGAAAACGCCTCAGAGGAATCTTTTGGCTCATTTGTGGTTGCTTAATGTCAGGCACTGGAACGTTGGAGTCGCTTCAGCTCACCTAGATGCTTACGAAGCATTATTATGGAGAAAATGTGGTAGAGTGTGAAATTTGGTTCTAATTATCGTCACTACTGTTCATTTGACAATTGTACATAACGAAACTTGAAGTTCGCGTAGTTGTTTCGTCGATATGACTCGTAAAGCACTCCCCCTTGCTGTTAAAATTACGCGCAAAAGGGGAACACACACAACGCGTATGTAGAGAATGTCTCTTTATATGGGGGTGGGTCTTGTAGATTTGTGTATGTATGGCAAATATTTAAAAATAATTTCCGAAAACATAATTCATGTCTGGACAGAAGAAAAATGTTTTAAAACTTCCTTTTGTTGCTTCTATTATTGTTTGTGAAAATTGAGTTGTTTTATTAACATTGTAAAACATTTATTTAGGGATCCACACTTTAAGATTTTGCTTAGGAAAACATTTTTTTATGTTTGCAAAAAAGTCTCATGACGAAAACGGTATGAAAATCTTATATTGTCATGTACGCCTGCTTGTTGGAAATAGCGTTTTTGTTTACGTTGGCATTAAGAGATTCGATTTATGGGCGGCGTT
The DNA here is from genome assembly GCA_031308135.1 of Acheta domesticus. Lineage (NCBI taxonomy): Eukaryota > Metazoa > Arthropoda > Insecta > Orthoptera > Gryllidae > Acheta > Acheta domesticus. The sequence goes on from JAHLJT010008756.1 coordinate 74,292,472, forward strand.
TTTCGCCGAGCAGCGGAGTGCCTGCATTCTTCCTGGAGCCAAGGCCGGCCACTACGTCAACAGTTGAACAAAGGAGGCGGGGCGTACGAAGCGCAGGGTTCCGGCTTTTGCTTCGGACGCCAGCGATCAGATTCGTCATCTCTCTCATTGCATCTTGCATTGTAAGCATACGCGGGTTCAGCTCTTGACGATTCCATTCAAGACAATGGCTCAATCATCTATTGTGTCTGCAAATAAAAAGGCGACGGTTGTGAAAATATTACATTTTTTTGAGGGGTGGTTGTAGTGAAGTATTGTGTTTTGTATTAAAAAATTCTGCTCAGGAAAATTTGTAATTTCAAAAGTTTAGAAGAAAAATGTGACATGCTTTTGCGTTCATGTAATTGTTGCCTTATGTATATTTAAAGAGATTAAATACAACTCTTTAGAAATATTAAATTCAGAACTAGAAATGTTAAAGATATTAAAATGTAAGAGATTTACACAGATATCATCTCCAAAATACCGAGATAAATACATTCAAGAAAAACTGCAATGTTTAGTTTAGTTTATGCCTTATTTTACGTGGCGAGACTCGGGCCATCAGGCCCGCTCTTCCGTCTGACCACGCAAATTTCGTTACGCTCCTTTCACCTAGCGGAGAAAGAAGGTATTATCTCGGGCGACGAAACAGGCGATTTGAATTTAGCTCAGAGGCGTCATTTAGGCTTGAGGATCTTTTACATGCAAGTAAATCTACTAACATGGGCCAGCCGGCTTTACTTCCCCTCCGCGGAAGGCGTACGAAGGATTTTTTCGATCGGGTTTGAACCCGCGAACTTGGGTATGACAGTCTGGCACGCTAACCGTCACACCATCGAATGTTGTGTTGAAGTGATAAACAATGGAACATTTGAGGTTACCTATGGTTATAGAGGTAGGTTGTTCTGGATGCTCGAAAAAAGAGGGGTTAATTTTACAATTTACAAATTCAATTTCTTTTAGTGATGCCATCTTATGAACCATTTAACTTTAAAATCATCATTCTTTTTCTTTGCACAGAAATGGTTAACCGTTGATCACAAAGAGGGTTCATACAATTGTTATTCAAGGTTACTAAACAGTGTAGTCATTAAATTCGTGGATGAATGATTTTATGGTATGGGATATAATGTGAGCGTGAAATTTCCCTGGAAATAGTAGAGCGTATTTCCATCACGCATGTAGCAAGAGCTCATGAATGTCTTAGTGGGAGTTCCTGTTGAGTGAAGTGAAGTTGGGTCGGAAAGTTATGTAGATACTTTGGGATAAATCCTTTTGCCTAGTTCTTGCGCCGCGCAGTGTAGCAATTTCCGAGCGCGACGCCGCCGCCTCCGCCTCCGCGCTGCTGGCGGAGTGGGCGTGAGAACGGCGGGCCAACGAGCGTGCGGCCCAGTTCCCGCGGGGGAGAGGGGACGGCGGCGGCGGCGGGCGCGGTGCCGCACCGGTGCGCGGGCACGCGAAGTAACGGGCTCCGCCTCCCCTCCTCCTCCTCCCCCGCCCGGTGCCAGAGCGCGCCGCGCGTCGCTTCTTTCAGCAGGTGCGCGCGCTCTGGGAAGAGAGTTCGACGGCTGCGTGAAATGTTCCCCGGCGCTGCCGATGCGCCGAGGCCTGGGTTTCGTAACCAGTCTTTTTCACTTCCCTATTGAGAGACTGGGCGGCAACAGTTTTACTGTAATATTGATCTGGTGTCAGTCATGTGTCAGATGTGGTGTGTGTGTTGGTTGATTAGTTCTAATTGCTAGGCTATAGGAGTCATACGAGCGTGTCTTTCGGACTGTGAGGAAACACGTGTCAGTTCATTGGGATTCAGAGTGATGCGAGGACTCAAATCTGTGTAGGTTAATGAGATTTATTTTACGTGTCAATGATTTTCTGGAATGATTTTCGGGACACTGAATCTATTGATGAGCAGAGAAAGTTTCTTTTTTTAAAAAAAAATTCAAAATGCATTGTCTCCAAATTTTCACAACGTGCACGAGTTTTCGGATTTAATGCAGCCTTGGAAAAATAACATTTTCCGAGACCAATGGTAAAAATCTACGCGTCAGAAGTGTAACTGAGCCTAGACTCATGAAAAACTACCCATGAAATGTCTCAACAATAAGTTCACCATTCACTGGAGCATATTTTTTACCTTAGGTATTTTTTGCGGGAATTGAAAATATTACTCACGACAACGTAAGTTTTCAACAACAGCTGTCTAACTCTTCTACTGTCTTCCGTCTTGCAGGTCAGTTAAGAGCCATTGACAACATTAACGTAGGCATGGAAACATAAACATATAGTTTTACTATGAACGTGGAGGTACCACTCGCAAAGAATGTGAGCATGATGATGACCGTCACTCATCGACGTAATATGTCGATACAACTCAGAGTCAGAACGTCTGTATGTAAACGAAAGGTACCTAGTAAAATGGATGAGATTATGCTCAAATGATAATTATTTTTTACCTCACGAGTACGAGGAATAATTCCAAGGAGCGTTTCATGAGGAGTAAGACGGTGATTAAAATAAGAATGGCTACTTATATTCCTACAATCTGCATTAGCTTCTGTCGAATGAAAACGCTTGACGTTCCTTGCATCTTACTGCGGTACACGACTGTGTGCTGTTCTCAAATCAAGTTAACGTAATCATGAAAGCACGGCGTTGGTGAACCTTCACTTTTTTTCTTCTTTCTTTTCTTTTCTTCCCATGTTTATGTTTACCATTCTGAATAATGTGTCGAATAATACGACACCAAGCGTTTGCAAGCCTTTACGTATCAGTTTCATTATGAATGGGCAATTAAACTTCGCATCTCCTGCGGGAGCTGCGCAGGTAAACGTGACTTTCGGGCCTAACCGGGGAGAGGGGCAGAAGGCACTGCACCCTTCTCGCGCGCCCACGCGGATCACGTTTCTCTCCCTCGTGGGGCCCGGCGAATCTCAGCTGCTTCCTGTAAGGTTACTTCGGGGTACACGGAAGCGGTCGGCTATGGGTGGCAACAGGAAGCAGTCTCAAAACAATTTCAGACCGTGAATCGCGTTTTTGTCTTGGGTGGTGGTGGATTTTTGTTTTGAAGAGGGTAGTGGATTTTTGTTTTGAAGAGGGTAGTGGATTTTTGTTTTGTAGAGGGCAGTGGATTTTTGTTTTGTAGAGGGTAGTGGTTTTTTGTTTTGTAGAGGGTAGTGGTTTTTTGTTTTGTAGAGGGTAGTGGATTTTTGTTTTGTAGAGGGTAGTGGATTTTTGTTTTGTAGAGGGTAGTGGATTTTTGTTTTGTAGAGGGTAGTGGATTTTTGTTTTGTAGAGGGTAGTGGATTTTTGTTTTGTAGAGGGTAGTGGTTTTTTGTTTTGTAGAGGGTAGTGGTTTTTTGTTTTGGTGAGCGAAGTGGTTTTTTGTTTTGGTGAGCGAAGTGGTTTTTTGTTTTGGTGAGCGAAGTGGTTTTTTGTTTTGGTGAGCGAAGTGTTTTTTTGTTTTGGTGAGCGAAGTGTTTTTTTGTTTTGGTGAGCGAAGTGTTTTTTTGTTTTGGTGAGCGAAGTGTTTTTTTGTTTTGGTGAGCGAAGTGTTTTTTTGTTTTGGTGAGCGAAGTGTTTTTTTGTTTTGGTGAGCGAAGTGTTTTTTTGTTTTGGTGAGCGAAGTGTTTTTTTGTTTTGGTGAGCGAAGTGTTTTTTTGTTTTGGTGAGCGAAGTGTTTTTTTGTTTTGGTGAGCGAAGTGTTTTTTTGTTTTGGTGAGCGAAGTGTTTTTTTGTTTTGGTGAGCGAAGTGGTTTTTTGTTTTGGTGAGCGAAGTGGTTTTTGTTTTGGTGAGCGAAGTGGTTTTTTGTTTTGGTGAGCGAAGTGGTTTTTTGTTTTGGTGAGCGAAGTGGTTTTTTGTTTTGGTGAGCGAAGTGGTTTTTTGTTTTGGTGAGCGAAGTGGTTTTTTGTTTTGGTGAGCGAAGTGGTTTTTTGTTTTGGTGAGCGAAGTGGTTTTTTGTTTTGGTGAGCGAAGTGGTTTTTTGTTTTGGTGAGCGAAGTGGTTTTTTGTTTTGGTGAGCGAAGTGGTTTTTTGTTTTGGTGAGCGAAGTGGTTTTTTGTTTTGGTGAGCGAAGTGGTTTTTTGTTTTGGTGAGCGAAGTGGTTTTTTGTTTTGGTGAGCGAAGTGGTTTTTTGTTTTGGTGAGCGAAGTGGTTTTTTGTTTTGGTGAGCGAAGTGGTTTTTTGTTTTGGTGAGCGAAGTGGTTTTTTGTTTTGGTGAGCGAAGTGGTTTTTTGTTTTGGTGAGCGAAGTGGTTTTTTGTTTTGGTGAGGGAAGTGGTTTTTTGTTTTGGTGAGGGAAGTTGCTTTTTGTTTTGGCGAGTGTGGAGGTTTTTGTTTTGTCGAGGTGTTATTTTCTCGCAACTGCAGCTGCGCGGTGTCCACCCACCTTCCACGCGTCGCGCGCGCAAATCCGTCGTCGGAGCGACCGTTGTGTGCAGGGGTGGGTCACGAGGCCGCGTCGTCGGCCGTCCCTCGCAGGCGCCGCGTCTCGTCGCGGTTCGCCGCCTGCGGCGAGGGCCCGGTGACGTGCGGTCGCGTAGGCAGGTGGGCGGCGGGGGCGGGGGCGGGGCGAGGCTGGCGCGGGCGATGTGTGTAATGAATGGCCGCGGGTGCCGTGCACGCGACCTCCCCGCCCAGCCCCGCCCCTTCCGGTCGCCCGCCCGCCCGTCCGTCAGCTGCCTGTCTGTTCCGCTGCGCCGCGTCGCCCACAGGAAGCCGCACGCGCGCGCTCGCATTAATCCGGTTAAGCGATCCACAATGGGAGATTCCGAACCGACGCGACGGATAGAAGACATGTTCTACACTAATGGTAACAAACTGGTTTCATTCAATGGGGATGGATCTTATTGATGCCGTTGATGCAATTTCAATAGTACGTTGTGTAAACTCCATTCTAATTTAATCTTAATCTCTGCAAACTATTTTTAAAGCTAATGAATAAGGACCAATATGCACTTCTGTAGCAACGCTAGTGACAGTGAGTCTGCCGCAAGTCGGAGGGTGTGTGCAATGCGTCTCGGAGGCGTCTTGTTTATCCGACGTCTTTTACAGCAACATTTTAATTGCCTCCGACATCTTACGCTCATGCCGAATCTTCGTGATGGATTGTTTGCTTTGTGCCTCAATCTATCCTACTGAATCGCGTGGTCCGTTTAGACGATGCTCAATTTGTTATTTCTATTCGGTGTGTTCATGGTTCGTTTTACCGGAATCAATGGTTCTAGTCATAGAGCCGTTAAGTAGCTGCGGGTTTCCCCTAGAGAACTGGTAGTGAAAGGGCCTTGAAGCGTAAATGTACATTACTATGCAACACTGATGATTCATCGAAGTATATGCGTCATTCTTTTTCAAATGAAGTGATGATGAGGAAAATATGTTAAGGAGAACATTTCTTCTTGCTAGTTGAAAATTTGTTACCAAAATTACTAGTAATATGTAAAAGTAATCTGTGCTGTCTCAACTAGTCTTAATCAATATTTCATCTGTAAGTTGTATATATTTATTGCACGTATATTTTTCTCTCGTGTAATTTGTTTTTGAATGAAAGCAGTTACTTGTTTATTTTAATTTATTGTTACTTTGATTAGAGATTTTTTTAATACACTAATTGTGGATTTGAAAATCCGAGTGAGTGTCCAGTTATAGAAACCACGAAATATCAGATCTCTTGACAGTGAGTGGATGTGAAAGGAAATGCAATCGGGCATGCATGAGACATGTTTGATTCGTTCCTTCAGTTAGGATATTAAAGATAAAGACGTTGAGGACAACGAGAGTTCGGTATTTGGAAATACTCACGCTTACATTGTATACCAATCTATTTCTGACACGAATGGATCTTCCAGTTATTTGGAGGGTACACGTACTGCATTCCATTTACTTTGTTGCGAGGGATGTTCGGATACTGGCATCACTCAGAAGCTGGAGTTTACTTTTGGTGTTAGACTGAGTACGGCACAGTTCGATGCTCACAGTGTTATGTTACTGATGAAAACAACAAAATTCCCCGTAAATATTTAAAATATGGCAATTAAGAAATGTAACTCTCGTTTGTTTCTTAGGTCTGGTGATTTCGTCTGGTTATCCTAAAATTGTGAACATACAAGGTGTGTCCAAAAAGTCATGAAATATATTTTTTTGCAGAGCTACTATTAGTCGCAACGCACTCGGACTGATTGGGTTAGGTGGGGGGGACCCTCAGCTTTACAGCGCATCAAAGCGCAGTCTGCTCCAAGCAACGGAAGCATCAGCATCGTTGAATAAGTGCGCCTTTGTTTCGCGACCTCGTCACGACACGCGATGAATGATTCGGTCGGACAACGTTGGGCGATCAAGTTTTGCACGAAGCTCGATAAAACGCCTTCCGAGACTCACGCAGTGTTAAAGCAAGCCTACGGAGAGTCTGCCATGCGTTATGTGCAAGTTACGAGGTGGGTGAAGAAGTTTAAGGATGGCCAGGAAGGGGTGGACGATGTTCTTCGTTCTGGAAGACCATCAACAAGCAGAAACGAAGCCAAAGTGAATCGTGTTCGTGAATTGATGAATTCTGACCAGAGACTTGAGTGTTCGGTTTTTAGCCGACACCTTCTACGTAGATGTCGTGGAAAGATTAAGAACAAGGGTCCTCCGAGTGCGAAAAGACGTCGCCGGTACGTGGCTGTTGCATCACGACAACGCGCCGAGCCACACATCTCTGCGAGTCCGCGAGTACTTGGCCAAGCACAACCTGGGAACACTGCCGCAGCCACCCTACAGTCCTTACTTCTCTCCATCGGACTTCTTCCTGTTTCCCAGGATTAAAACCGTTCCGTTTCGGGACCACTGAGGACATCCAAAAGGCTGTGACAACGCTCTTAAACGAGGTTCCGGTTGAGAAGGTCCAGGGGGCTTACCAATAATGGGTGAAGCGCTGAAAAAAATGTGTAGATGCTAATGGTGACAACTTTGAAGAATTTTAAAGCTTTGTGCATTTATCGCCAATAATTGTTTTTTAAAAAAAATGTATTTCATGACTTTTTGGACACACCTTGTATGTTGATATGTTATTTTCTGTGCGTTCTTTAACACAATGATATAAATTACGTTTGTATGTTATTTCTGCTAATCTCATCCGATAACCGTTATCTTCCATCAGTCTTGAGTATTCTTTATTGCTTGGAATTTTGGACTAGAAGCGAATCAGAAGTGTACAATTTCCAAGCAGTGATACGCAATAATGATGATAGTTGAGTTTTGTGGACTAGGAATTAGTCTTTGAGGTAGTCATGCTACTTTTCTAAGACTGGCCGAATGTATCCGAAGTAAAATTTTGAAAAAATTACATTCAAGGTAGCGACTGGTTATTTTTAATATTAGATGAATTTATTACATTAAAATTTAAAACATGCTATTTTATAAGTATTTGCTTTTTTAGAGCAAAAAATGAAATTTTATCTTATTATACATAGGCATGCTAAAGTACATTGCGAATCCGTGTTCATTAAAATTTTTAACTTTTAAAGAATGCAAATTACTTTCGGAATTCACCATTATTTTAATCTGCATAACTTTTGGGTTTATGAAGCGACCTTTCGCCCACGAGGGGTTCTGCTCTTGAACATGTCTGACCTCTTGCCTCTGTTTGCTTTTTTGGAGCTAAGGATTTGCATAATTTCGACCGAGGCAAATTTACTTCTCGCCGGGGACTTCGTAATATGAAAGCAGAGACCTCCACCTCTCTTGTTGGAACTTCGTAATAGAGTCCCTTGGTGGTCGGCAGACACTGTTGCGACTGTGCCGCGACTCACACGCGCGCGCACACCACACGCACACACAATAAAAAGTGGTTGGTTATGTGAGGAATGCAGGGCAGTTAGGAGAACTATAAGTGGATGAAATTAAATATAGAAGTGAAAATGGTTGTTGAAAATATTCGATTACATTTCCTCTATTGTATATTTAATGTAATAACTGGTTATGATGAAACTGTTCACTTTCGCATCTAACCACCCAGAAATTCATTGTTTTCATTAATCTCGATATTAATTGTAGTTTAATTCTTTATCCCTGGAATAGAATCTCTTTTGCAGTTCTAAGTTACACGGAATATTTAGGGTACACTCTTATGATAATTTTCTCTTTTCATTAATTTGAATGTCAGTTCTCACGACGTCACTCACCCAGTCCAAACACAGGGAACCATACACTTTATTATTTTTTCTAATACACTATAAAATTATCCATTTTATTTTGGTATTTCCAAAAAAAAAATTCCTTAAGAATTTTGCCTGCAGCACAAGCTACAGTAACGTTGCTGATTGGGTGGGGACGGGTCAGTGCCGCTCTGCCGAAGGGAGAGGGGGTGGCGCAAATTGCCGACGCGCGCGCTTGGTGGATCTCCCAGTCACAGTTGACTGACTGCGTCAGCCTGCCCGGGCGCCTAACCATCCGTTCGTGCTGCACTACTGCGTTTGTACAGCATGCGCCAACAAGTGAGGCTTTTTCCACCAATTCCCATGCTATTGACCGTCCTCGGTCGTGCCACTAAGGCTTAGGCGCTGCCAAATATCTCCCGCCGGTCGGTTGTTAAAAATGGTAAAAAGTATGTTACTTTTGTAGAGTACTTCTTGGTAGTAAACAAAATGATTGAGTTGGAATCCCAGAAGAAAAATAGAGATTTTGTGAGGTCTGAGCTTTAGATATTCGTACAAATTTTTCAATTATTAAAGAAGATTTTCATATGATTTTGTATAATTGTCCCTCTTGTTTGTTTCATCGATTCGTGGCCGGGGTGTAAAAGGAGTGGCGACTTCCGAACAGTGACTAGTGGAGCTACAAAATGGCACAGACTTTCTCGTAATAGTTATTTTCGTAACCTATTCAGTCAGAGTTGCTTTACGGTGTTCCCCCACTCTCTTCTCAACTGCTTCCTATTAGGGCCTAGAATGCAATTCTCCGCACTTTTTTGTTTTCGTTTCCCTAATAATGGAATAGAATGACTTGAAAAATATTATGGAGTAAAATCTTATTCTATAGGCATATTTTCATTGAAAGAATATGGAGCCCTTCTTGAGAAAATGTCGTTGAAGCGTTTCTGATAATGCGCAATTTTTTAGCTCATTTTCACACATTTTCGAGAAACATCATAACAAATCATTAAATCATTTGAAATCTCCCCTAACAACACCTTTCGGTCTCAGGGAATCTCAAAACGTGCATTTGCGTTTAGGGTCTTCTTGAAATTGATTTTCCACAGTATTAGATAATTTTCTGTACATTATTACTGAAACACACGTAATGTACGAGAAAGTAAAAGGAGCTTATATAGTCTTTAAACACCCTACTCACATGGGCCTAGCAAATGTTACGCCGAAAAAGTTTCTTTGCCCCTTTCGCGTCTACATAAATCCCAAAACCCGACGACATTCTTGGAAGCAAGTGTAATGGGGACCCCACGCAGCGTGTTGTGGCGGCGGTCATTTAGCCTCATTACTTCCAAATGGAATAATTACGTGCGTAGACTGGAACCGTGCATGGTGTGTTCACTGATTTCTTTGCTATCTGCAGTGCACTTTTTAAAGAATTTTAATGAGAGTATTGCTATTTTACATTGTATTGATTATTCAGATACGGTGAACACTAGGGTGTCTACTAATTTGACGGAATCAGTTTTTTATTCGGTCCAAAATTGTGAATGAAAATGCAAATTTTTTTAAAAAAAAAATGAGCCTATTGGAAATTAAAACGAAAATAAGTTTGTGCTTAACAATATTTGAACGTGCAAAAAAATATTTTTTATTTAGAAGTGCGGTGGATTTTTAAAATGTACATGATCTCAGTTACGTTAAATTTGATTTCAAATATTGGCTTGGAATGAACGGAAAATAACGGAAGCCTTTGTGAAGAGAACATTAAAACGATGGGTGTTTATTGTTTTTCTGCATATTACAGAAAATGCAAAAAATGAAAATGGGGTTGTTCATTACTATAGCAATTCAAGATTTGTTGACCTTGGTTGTATAGAGGAAATAGGATTCTGAATTGGAACCATAAAAGTCGACCATTAGCACGTCAAGGTTGCTGGAATATAAGGCAAACTCAAGCGGAATGCATTAATGTCACGCGATTGAGGAACACCCTGCTTAAACAACTAATATCGCCGGCATCTAAGACGCACGTAAGCCCGGCTCGCAGTACAACACACCGTTAAGAATTTATTCCTCCATTAACGTCGTGCTTTGCTCCGAAGAGTTTACAGATATGTGCTGGATTATTACGGGATGATCACTGAATATGATGTGCTTGGTTTCAAATGATCGTAGTCTGAAATCTTGTAATATAGATATCGTGACGGATTATTTTATATTTTTATGAGGTCATATAATACTACACCTGAACGTTGTGCAAAAATAACTGCAATACCCTGCATTAACAAAAAATGATTCCGCTTTTGACTAGAAACAAAACTGTTCATATTACGAATTGTTTTCAGTTCTTTATTGTGCAAAATTATACTGGTCAGAAGATGGTGCGTTTTTTTTTCAATTAATAGTATACATCACCCAGTTTTGTCATAACGTCTGAATAAATCTTCATTATAAAGGCCTGTAAAGTTTTCTTGTAAGGCAGGACATCTATGTTATCATTGCGTATATTGAGAGTAGTCAGGATAGAAACTACGTAACATTGTCGTCGAGGTATCATTTGTCAATCGTTTTTTCATATTACCCAAAGACCAATCCTCAGTTGTATGTTACAAAAAAATAAGCAAATTGTAACGTTTATTATCTAATATGGCATGGGATGTTTATGACTATTTGCTAAAGAATGAGGTTTTCAATTAAAATTAAATTAAATATTTACTGTAATACCCAAACACGTGATGGGCTCTCTCGCAATCAACTCTCCTTCTCCCATTCCGTGTTATATTCCCAGTTTTCTTTGTCACCCAATAAGCTAAAAGTACTATTCTCATTCCATACCAAGAGGTTTATTTCCATTTTCACCATGTGTGCTACAAATCTCGTGTCAAACAAGAACTTTTTGGAGGGAAAGCGTACTTATCTTGTGGACAGTCGCGCTGCATCTCTCGCCCTGTTCATCTCGATCCCTGCGGAGGCTCGCGGCGCGTGGAGCCACATTGACGTGGAGGGTGCGCAAGAGGGGCGGGCGTCCGGATGTATCGGATACGAGCCTCTCGCACGCGATCACTCCTCTCGGCCGCTCCACCCCCGCCTGAATCCCGCCCTTCAATCACCCTGCCTCTGCCCCTTCCCACCTTACCTTTCAACTGGCCTGCCTCCTCCCCTCTTTCGCCTTGCCCTTAAAATGCCATTTTTCTTGCCTTCTTCTGCCATGTCCCTCAACCGCCCGTTTCGTAGTTCCCTTTCGCTTTGTCTCTCTACTCTGACTTCCGCCCTGACCTGCCTTACCTCTCCCTTTCCCCTACCCGTACCATTTCCCCTTCCTCAACTGCCTTGCCGCCGCGCCCGTCCTGTTGTATCCCTCAACCGCTTGCCTCTGGCCCCCCGATCTGCCTTGCCCGACAAACCTCCTTGCCTCCGCCCTTGCCTCCTTGCTTGCTCCCTCCCTCCTTGCCTCCTTGCTCCCGCCTCAACCAACCTACCCGCATCCCCTTCCCGCCTTGCCCCTTCACTTTCACACCCGTGGCTCCTTCCCGCCTTGGCCCTTAACTGCTTTCCCTAGGCCCCCTACCACCTTGCCCCTTAACTGCATTCCCTGCACTCTCCTCTTCCGTCTTGCCCATTAATTGCTTTCCCTACACTCTCCCCTTCCGCCTTGCCCCTTAACCGGCCTGGCTTCGCTGATCCCCACCCTTCTTCGGCCTTCGGCCTGCCCCTGTCCTACCTAGCCCTTCCTCTCCCTGGCACCTGCCTTCGTCATAGTCCCCGTTTTCGCCCCTTCCTTAACATTGCCATCCCACCCTCTTCCGCTCTGCTCCTGGAGCTGGGTGGGCGCGACAGCGCAGTGCGCGTAGCTTAGGGGGAGCCATTTGGGAAGACGGACGTCGCGTGCGCGCTGGCAACTCGTTTGCGAAGACGGAGGTGCTTCCCACCCGACGCGTCGCTTCGTCGCCTGGAAGAAACCTTTTCTCTCAGGCGTTGATATTACGCTGTTTGCGATTCCTGAGACGTTTTCACGTTTTGCTCTTAGGAAGGACTGAGAGTGTATTTGCGCTGCGCAGATTTTAGGTGAAGCTGTCTAGAGTGAAAAGAGAGACGTAAATAATGGAAGTGTTTGTGGTAGATAAATAATTCTATGGCTTAACAGTAGTGATGTAGTGAACCGCTATAGCCACAGGTTAAACAAACTCTGATAACTAAAATGATTAGGATCGTTTGTGTTGAATAGTTGACGTGTGTTAACCATTAACTGGACGGGTGTCGTGATCATAAATTCGATTCGCCTCTGGTTACGATCAGATTTTAATTATGTTTCAACTACGGAAGGAATGATGGTTTAAGGATGTGTATGACTGAAATGGCGTATCTTGTATTCTTAATTATCGTTGATCAATTCTCATCATTTCCTTATCATCGGCATATTTTGTTATAGGCCACAAAGGGTGGAATTCTTTGGAAATGCTCTATTGTTGGAAGTGAATTTGCTTTTCGTGAATTGCTAGCGAGTATTAGATCGTTTTCTTCATTTTCTACTTTACAGTTCCTAGTGGATTACCCTGGTCATGTTGAGTTGGTGTAAAAGCCTGTCCAACATAACTTTGTCTCAAGTTGTTGAACGAGGAAAGTCTTCTCTCCAAATCGCAAAGGAAAGAGAGCGCAGTGAACTCTCGATGTTTTAGCTCCTCGCTTCGCCCAAGCTGAAGTTGGCGGGCCTGCCAGCTGCTCTGCATACGTAGGCATCTCCATTTGCAAACCCTTCCGCTTCGTTCATCATGGTGCGAGGAGCGCTGTTTGCAGTTCCTTATCGATTCATTTCCTTGTACGCTCGGCAGCTGTAGAAACAGGTTCTGCAATTTCGCTGTGTACACACCCGACCTTGGTTCCCATTTCGCGCGTGCGCTGTCGAGCTCTTCGAGGGATGGGGTGCAGACGCGCGTCTTTCGCGCGAGCGAGTTCTGTCTCATTTGACCAGAGAACAGGACAGCATCGCGTTTGAAAGGGGAGAAATGGAGATGAAAGGATGACACGATGGGTCCGGGGATTTGGAGCTTTTCTACGAGGTGGTCCCGTGCGAACATTCTGCACTTCGTTAATTATTGTTCTAAAAGGGAAAGTGGCTTTATGCAGGAATTTAACTTTGAAAGTTTCTGACAACCTGAGCTTCTTCAACCTGAGCCTGCAAAACAAGAAATCAAACGTCCAATAAGATTTTATTGTGTAGGTTACTTCGTAAGTAACATTCGTGTTCCCGGTAAACGAAGATCTGGTTTTAAGAGCCTAAAACGCATTGTTTCTGGTAAATGCACGATTGTATAGGGTGTTGCAACGTAACGTGCGATGTGAATTCCTTCTCCAACAGTTGCACACTTACGGTGTTATGGATGTACAAAACCATCATCTTAAAATCGTATTTCCTTCCAAAATCTTAAACATTTACAGTTCTGTGGAATATACTTCTAGATTGATCCAAAAACTCGTCTTGTTTAACGCTCAAAACACACAAAACTCATTCGTGAACTTAAACGTTATTGATTTTTCCAAATCCCCAATCGTATGTATAATTAGTTTCTTTCTCTTCAGAAAGAACATTATTGATTGCTTTGTTGATGTCTGCTTCTCATGCGACATTTAATCACATTGTGAAAAAAGTGATTTTCCATTGTTTGAAAAGGTCAATATTTCCTTTGGGTTCTTATATTACCGACTTATTTCCAGGAACAAAAAGTGTGGAGATTGGAAAAGTTTTCAATATTAACCGGTTTTCTTTAGAAGTTTTCAGTTTCCAAAGAAACACTACGAGAATTGTGTACAGTCTATAAAGAAACTTCTGTTACGTGGGGCCGCCTCTATTCTTCCCGTTCGTGTATTTTTGTTTCAAAAGTGAAAAACATCCTCGGTATTTTAGGCTCTGCAGCTTAGTTACTAAATAATATTTAACTAGTTTCCGGGGAAATTAAAAAAATAATATAGGGTAGTTATGACCGTGATTATTAGCGATCTCGGTATATTATATTGTTAGGGTGCGAAAATTAAATTTTCCATGTAGTTGTAGTAATAATGGATGTGAAGAAACTTTGATTTACGTTTTATTGAAGCAGCTAGTTCGACTTACTGTCATGCAAACTTATACTCTGCATATTACATATTGCTGCAAAGTCGTGTCAGCTGTGGGCGTATGTCTGTGCTAATGTGTTCTATTTATCACACCTCTCAGTTCAAGGAATATTTAGCCTTAAAATTTCAACAAAGGTTATTTTCAAGAGAAGTAGACCGTTTATGAATGTTGTGGATGTAATATTTACTATTATAGATTCATACTGTTGATGACGGTTCTTGTAGGTAGTGTATATAATGACACAGAGCTGCGAATGTATCGCTTTTCGTTTCTGAAGAATGATTGTGAGAGCAACTAAGTAAACAAACTTTCGTTTTTAATTTCACTGGTCCATAGTTCATCTAATGTCTGCCGATCAGAGAGCATCCTGAGTCAGCATTCCAAGGGACTGGTGTCTTTTGAAAAATCTCTCTGGACAGATGGAAGTCCCTACCAGTTCTTACGATGCGGCTGGGAAGAATGTTGAATACACCATCTCGGTCGAGGAGAAGCACGCTGGACGCAGGGCAGTTAGTCCGCTGTCGTATGGCGTTCGTGGGAAGAATATCCTGCTGTCTTTTTGCTGAAGGGAGCAACGACTGTTGAGGACAAGGCGTGATCTTTCTGTCTCAGAGATGTTGTTGGCTAACGTCTCGTTCTTGCAGATTTATATAATTTGATGTAGACTACACTGAAAAGTTAGCAGAGCTGGAGGGGTTTGCTTATGGAGCTAACTCCTCCAAGGAGCTCCCCTTAAGGAGGCGTAAACATGACCAGCCTCTGGATTCCCCTAATAATATTGATCATTTGAACATGTTTATGAAAATTACCATGAAAGTAATCTCTAACCTTTGCATTTAAAAAATTAATGTTAATACATTTTAAATATTTATAAACTAATATAGAATTTCCCTAAAAAAACTATTGGAAGCCCCCATCTAACGGGGACTCCAAGCGTGAACTTGGACTATTTATGTACTAATTCACGTGGATGGAAGTGAATTCATGTGCTTGCCAGTAATCGAACAATCCAAGTAATATTAAAATCGAACATTTGGGAGTTTATAAAAGTCTAGAAAAGCTAACGTTTCATTCCTATAAAACATAAATTATTTTATTCCAAAATGATTGGATTTTTTTCTTCCTCCACATGATAACATTTGTGCTTGTTAGTATTTGAAGAATCAATGTAGAATCGTGTATCATATGGGTCCTACCACTTATTCTACAAAGGTATTAAATTCAAAAATGTTAGCGTGTATTGTCTGGTTTCGTGTTCATTTTCTTGCCTTTATGTGCATGACATGCCCTTTACGTTCGCTTCATTGTTCATTTATGGCCTCGTCGTCACAGTCGTTAGGAGCGTAGTTGTGCTTATCTTTGAGAAGCGGTAACTGCTGCATTAATCCCAGGGGTCATTGGCAGGGATGTGAAATGGACAGTTAGTTTTGCGTGGGAATTTCACGGGAAGCGAGTATTGGGTAGAGCTTATGTCATTGACTCATCAAGTTGTGCGCTGAACGTTTTTACGCCCGACAGCATCTGCTGAATGCGCAAGAACTCCTGTTACGACAAACGATGATGAAGCTGGTTGGCCAAATGTTCGACGGATGCCATTGACTACGATTGCTTGTGTATTATCGCTCATAAGAGGTCTTTATGGGGAGAATCTTTTGCTGACGGAAGTGCTTGATCCTCTATAATAAAAGGGTCAGAGCGCCCTCCTTCCTCAGATTGGAACGGAGTTCAAATCCTAGACCTGGGGTTCCCAACGGGGTCGGTATCGATTCCTTGGGGGTCCATGACATTTTGAAGGAGGTCAATAATGAACTAGGGGTCGATTGGGGGTCTATTGCTGAATATGAATCGATGATGTATAGGTATAATCAAGATCCCATTGATTTAAAAAAATATTGTTTTCCGACTTTAGAACAAAAAAATATACGTTATAAATTCGCTCCTCTATGGTCATTGATTCTTACACTTGGGTCAAGGGGCTGGTGCAGTCGGAGCACAGCACTGGACCCCCTAGGTAAGGTGCCCTTATGAAGGACCCCGCGGACAGATATCGGCAAAGAATAAAATAAAGCGCACGCCTTTCTAATTTTTTCCGTTTCACTATCTACATTCTTATACCAGTTACATTTAAAATTCTTAATTTCACGGTTATGACTGGTTGGGGCCCCATTCCGACTTAATGCACCGGGAATCCGAGATCCTAAATACGCACGTGCTTGAATGTCTAAAATACAAAATGGATTATACCTGTATATGCATAACAATACTCTATCGATACGAAATACTTCCTTCTATATGCACTGAAGAAACGTTATGGTCCGTTAAAATCGCTCTACATTTTGTAACTGTTGCACAACAACGAAGGTTAGGAACACAGCTATTCAGAAACAGAAGTGTCTTCGATTACTGAAAATCTAGATATTTACCAAAATATTGATCTACGAAATGGTTATCTTTGGGACATTTATGTGCAATTTTTTGTTTGTTGAATATTGGCCTACTGGACATTATAGAGAATAACGAAGGGGGTCGATGGAACAAACAATTCTTTTGAAAGGGGTATATGAAAGAAAAAGGTCGGCAGTCACTATCCTAGACGATCCTATTGGAATTTTTTCGCGGCAGGAGTTTCGCGTTTTCCTCTGCCTCTCATTCCACCGTTGTTCCATCATTCTATCATATCATAATCACTAAGGCATCTACATCTTTCGTCTACTCCAGGTGTGACTGACTATAAAGTAGTCGGATATTGCGTCGCAATAAAGATATTGCGATAAGATAAGAAGTTACTCTCCGAAATTTCTTGAGAGGAAGGACTCTTCTTATTAGTTAAAAATACTCAGTTCTAATGTCTGACCTCTTTGCGCAGGTTGTTAACATTTGAAACTAAAATGTATTTTGAAAAATATTAAAAAATTGATCATGTTAATTTATATGCATTAAAAGCGATTTGAACATGTGCCAGACGCATTGTGTAAGCGAAATGGAATTATAAATTAACTTCCAAAATATAATCGTTTCTCTTGCTTTTTAATTATTTTTTTGAAGCTTTTAAAGTTTCTCTTCAACAACCGATATCGAATTAAGGGTCATCGTTAAATCAATGTTTTTATTGTTTCTCCCGTAGACAAAGATTAATAAATTGTAGAATTGTAGCAATCTCTAAGAATTGGTTGCATTAATTCCTCCGTTGAAGAGTAGCTACACAAATGCGCTTTTATCTAGTCCCTAACGAGTGCACGTTACCTAAATATACCCCTTGAGAATGTGAAGGACAATTGGCGTCAGCTGGTGGAAGTTTATTCTAATGTTTTCTTCTTTTACAGGTGAGTGCCTTCATTGCCGATGGGGTAACAAGCGAAAGCAACAATGGTGAGTCCGTTGCGTCTTTAGATAAACCGAATGATGGTGAAGATTGAGTCCAAACTATTTTCTTTTAGTTGGATGCTATTTCAATTGTTTTCATTGTTATTTCGGCAGAGTTGGAGTTCTTTAAAAAGAAACCGGCGGGTATTTTGTGCATATTTGAGAATTTTTTGGTGTTATTGAGGAATTAAATTTATTTAGTTATAATTAGATTCAGATAAAGTACTGGTTTTCATCGTTAGAACAGTAAACCTGAAAAGCATTTAGTACTACAAACTATATGTGAGATCCAAGGATTACCCCCGCCCCCCAAGGTGTGCACATAGGGTTGCCGTTCAGCCCCTGAACATTTTGAAAGTTCCATTTGCAAAGGGTCCCAGAATTGTAGTTTCCTCTCTTGTTTGAGACTGCGCATAAATATGCCCCCTTCCCCCCTTGTTTTATGACTTCAAACTCAAGTAAGCTTTACCAGTAACCTACATTTTCATTCATATTATTATGTTTTGTTAATAAAGTAACAATTGCGTAACATGTAGGAAAGCTAAAAAATTAATTTTACTGTAAGTTTATTTTGTATTTGAGTTGTCATTGTATTTGTTTATGTGTATCTGTTGTGATAAAATTGGAGACAATATTAAGAAATGATCAATAAAACATTTAAATCGTTTTATTATGGGATTTTAATGTTTTAACATGTGTTTTTTAACCGGGTGAATTTGGAATGGGGAGCATTTAGCCAATCTTGCACTCATTGTTTCCCTTTCTATTGCTTTGTTTGTTTCATTTTTATCTCTTCTATGATACTGCCATTCCTCCCCTCTCGTCTTCATTTTTTCTCCACTATCTCCCCAGATCTTCCCTCCAACCTCACATTCTTCTCGCCTCTCTCTCTCTCTCTCTCTCTCTCCCGTCTCACCTTTCATCTCTCTTCTACGTGTCTGATTCAAACGTCCTAACCTTTCCTCGATTTCTCTCTCTAGAAGCAATATGTTTCCGGCGTCCCACGCGCGCCTCCTTAGCAGGAAAATTGTCTGGAGATTCCGCGGGGTAAAAATTGTACTGATGTCGATTCTCGGCGCGCCGCACACTGTAATGTACATCCACTTTAGGAGTGAACACTGCGCGTCTCGTGCCACATGCGGCTGAAGCGATCGTGACAGACACAGCTAAACAGATACGTTCTGTAGCCAGTAAATACTTTAACACACACATATT
Organism: Acheta domesticus; assembly: GCA_031308135.1. Taxonomy (NCBI): domain Eukaryota; kingdom Metazoa; phylum Arthropoda; class Insecta; order Orthoptera; family Gryllidae; genus Acheta; species Acheta domesticus. The sequence goes on from JAHLJT010008756.1 coordinate 74,311,306, forward strand.
GTCTTCTATATATAAATGAAAGGGAATGTGCATATGTGTGTAGCACATGGACGCCAAAACCACTCGACCGATTTCGCTGAACTTTCACACTCTATTCTTACTAGTAATGGGAGGGGTTTTAAGTGTTAAGCGTTAAGTGTTAAGCGAGTTAAAGAGTGGTTTGAATTAAATCGGGCTTTGGGGGCGTTGTTGATGATTTATTAGTTTATGTCGACTGGAGCGTCCCTAAACACTACGCAACCCGCCACAAAGTCAAGATGTAAGCGTATCTTCACTGCGCACAAGTATTCTGCCCTTGCGATTGTGAAATATCGGCCGGAATTATTACTTGAATCTCAGACAAGTACATCAAATTTTTCCAAGATAGTGTCATAGCGAACGCATGAACAAATTCGAAGGAGAAAGTTTTAACGATAGGATACTTGACAACCAAATCCAAACCAAGTCATAGAACAAATCCATACTTGCGAGAAAGTCTTTTATCTATTAGAATTTTTGCGTAGCGTAAAACGTGATGAACAGTCACGTAACCAGTAGTGTGTGATGTGTAGTACACTGCAATACCGAAGCATTACTGGGTCCACTCGCGATAAATAAAAGGGAGCTATCTAGGAAATGGCAGGGTAGTGGCGGAGGTGGAAACTGTTCCAGTGACTGCCACGTCATCTTAATCGCTGGTTGAATAGTGTTACGTCGTCTTCAGATGCTGGTTGATCAGTGTTACTTTCGAGATAGATGTTCGTGACTTCGCATCTGTGGGATTTAAGTTGGGTAACATGAATGAGGAAGATAGTTTGTGCGCAGTATATTGGCGAGAGATTTTTTTTATTTTGCTTCACACAATGAGAAAATAAGTATCCCAACAACATTCTTAGTTGTAATGAACTTATTTCTGTGATAAAGGGAAATTGCATTGAATTGGATTGAACTTATTCCTTATTAAGTGAATCGCATAGGCAGTTATGTAATAAAAGATCACGTTCCTACAACAAACTGAATACCTGTCTGGGTCGTTTTTTTTCACTATTTTTATTTTTCTCTGTACACAACTCGGTTATTGTTTTTAATGTATGTTAACTCCTGGAACGTGATTTTGGGATGTGGAATTTGCTGTGTGTAGTGGCTCGTGGCTTTGTGCACGCCTGTGTTGGGCAGACGTGTGTTGTTCCGGGCAATTACCTCTCGTAACGCCCTGCCACTGCCATTAGGAGAAGCGACGACGTCGCGAGTTCGTCGAAGCCACCACAAATTCCTCCCAGCCTTTCCAGCAGTACATCATGGCGTCATTCTTTTGGCGCGGAAGACGTCAACACAGACTTTCAAGAATGGTAGTAAATGATAATGATTGTTAAAAATGTTTCAATTATGCTTGGAAATTCAATTTTTTTTAAAAAGTTAAAAAGAACAAAATGTGGTTTCCGCGTCTCTCTAAACCTTGCTTCTTTTTTGCTTGTCTCCTGACCTTGTGTTTGTGTGTACGTGAAAACTTCACGGTTGGTTTCCCGAACATTATTGCGTTTCCAATGCCTCTTGCCCTACCATATACTCCATATGCGCATTTCATCTCACATTTGACCTTTCATCTCGTACAATTTTCATCGTTCCCGGAATAGCTCAATGCTCGACGTGCTTATCGGATTGCGAAATACGGAACTGTAATGATTCTGACCCTTGTAACAAGGAAGCACTTTGTGAAGCCAAAGGCTGACGGAAAGCGTTTGGTAAATATATAGCAATTTATTTTTGGATTTTTTCGAGTACGACGTTCCTTTCGTGAGGATTTCGTGCTTTTAATGAAACATTTTATCATAAGTAATATCACAGCACTTCGAAAGATAGTGTGACTATTTCACGAATAAACACATTACATAATTTGAAAGGATAATTTAAATCACAGGAATTACGAAAAAGGGAGATATTACTCAAAATTACAACCGAAGAATGAAAAACTTTCATTCAGCTTCGACTTATCACTGCCTCCTGGAATAATTTATAATGAAGTAACATTTGAATAACAATTTAATGCAGAAAATGATTTCAAATATGTTTCAATTTTTTGGTAATAAAACTTTCAAAAAACAATTATAACAAGGCTACCTGCAAGAACATTTGTTAAAAGCACAATTATTTAAGTTGTAGGAAGCCGTTTTCCAAGTCTTGGTCTTCCGTGGAATTATTTGAAATGGAAGATGTACAAGATGAATTAGCAGCGGAATTCGTCAATTTCGAGTGGATTAAACACACGTGTGTACTCATTAAAGTATTTTCCTGAATAATTTTGTTTGTAACGTTCCCCATAGTTTTGATAGCATATTCTTTGTACTCTTCACCACCTAATCTTCGTATATTAATTGCTTAAAATGTGTGCAATTTCTTCATTTGTAGTTTGGGCTGTCCATTTGTATTTTCTTTCTTCACAAAATTCTTGAAATTGCTTCCACACGCTTTCTGTGTACCTTTCGCTGTTTTTTGGCATTGAATCTTAATAATAGATTCTATTTCACAGTTTTAAACATTATCAAATCGACACATTTTAATATTATATTGATGCGCCCAAGCTATTTTGTACCTGAAACAATTGCTATCGTTATCTTAAAAAAGGTAAACAAATTTTTACAGCGGTAAAAAAGGTAAACAATGTGATTGCGATAAACATCTGGGATTGGTTTAATTTGAATATATCCTTGCTTGGCATTGGCTACTGACGACACGGACAGACATGAGTGAAATAGTTGATTTAACTTTTTATTATAGCCCGGTACTTTGACGGCAAGGACCTCCGGTAACAGAGTGGATTAAATTAACATATTAATATTTGATGCTTATTTTCTTATTAATAACAGATTTGCATTCCATAATTTTATATAATTTTACTCACTGTAAAAGACATGCATGTAGAAATATTTAGTTAATTAGTGACACTTTTATACGTAATGTGGAAATCAGTACTAACTATAGTTACTTCTTAGATAAATTGCATAAAAGTATTAATTTAGCGAAAAATATTGATAATGGTATTTTTATTTTCCTCATATATTCAATTAAATGCAATTTTTCTGCCCATGCAGTTTTTATGCCCATGCAATCTTTATTATTCATGGCTTTTTTTGAACCTCCATACCTCGTATAATCATGTTCCGCCTGGCGTTATGAGGTTCCTCAAATAATTCGTGATCGGACGAGCTTCACTGTCGAGGCGCTGAAAAAGGGCTTTTGCGCCTCTAGCATCCCACGAACCACAGGCGTCCCGCATACTCGAAATATATGCGGGCGACATGTGGGTTCTCTTTCCCCTTTACCTTTTCAGATACACTTTCAGACTTTGACTCTCACTCTCTCATTATGGTCGGTTTCCGCCTCGTCCGTACTACGTCGATGTTGCGCTGAAAAATTCTGTTTGAAATAGGACGTCTTTTGAGCGTAAACTTTCTTCGGTAGGGGTTTACACTAATTGTTGCAACAAGAGCCGATGAATCGGATGGAAATACGTAATTTGAAAAGAGAATTTCGAATGTTTTCGAGTTTGAAATCGGGTTGGCGGATGTACCGGATCTCGAGAGGAAACTTTAGCACTTGACTGGCAAATCCCACAAACGTATGGTTTCACATTGACACAACGTTAACCCTTCATGTCACATCAAAAATAATTTAAACATTTCCGATCAAGACCCATGGCGCAGATTATTAATGAACATGGTCCATTTAGAGCAAAATGATTTAAAATGCAACTAATAAATTCTCTCGTTTGTGAGTGTGAAGACGAGGAGACGGCATTACACCTCTTGTGTGAATGGCATCGGTAAGAAAGAACTGAACTTGAGTTGGAGCAAAGACAGGACATTCACTGGGTTGAAAGTGCACTTCCTAACACAATTCCTGACAAAAGATCTAATGCTGAATTAGCAATGATGGCCCAGAAAATAATTGCTGCTTAGATCTCAAATGTTTTAGTAAAACTAGAATTCGTGGAATTAGCAATTTTTTATGAGAAACAACCGGTTGTCTCCAGATGTAACTACTGTTTGTTATTATAATTTATAAACTAAAGAGATGGATACTCGTGTTGTTAATTATTAATATTTTTATTTATTAATGGATTTATAAGACCAAATAAATATCGATTTTTTAAATACGTGATTTGCAACGAATTGTGTTAAATGAACAATACCGTATTGTAAGAGACATAAGCACATAAGTTGGAGCGATTCTCACGGAGTTGCCGCCGCTTTCGTGCAAGTACATGAAGCCGCAGCTTGCCACCTCTTTCGGCGTAATATACTATTCTGAATTGGTAAATAAATACTTATATATAGCCCTTTATAGATGTCGTTGCTGAATGTTAGCATTCCCGCCCGAAACGACGACGTTGATGCACCTGGCGTAATTTCAGGATGTGTTATCTCGTACGAGTGAGTCATCGCCCTGAATCATCCTTTGTGACCCCAACAGCGGTCGCTTTGTGTCCGCAGCGGCGGCGCTCTCGCACGAAATGGCCTGCAGCCCTTCTGCCTCGGTCCCTGCGCGGGGTCTCGTTGCTTCCGTTGTTTTAGCGACGCTGGCGCTGTCGCGGCGCCCGGAGGTTTCTTTCCGCTCCGTCCCCCGAGAGCCGCTCGGTCCCTGCGCCTCGCTCGCGCTGCCGCAGCTAATAGAACCGCCTCCGGCCCTCCGGTCGCCGCCTGCGTCCCTTTTCATCAGATGTAGAAGCCGTGGATATGGAGAGTAGCGATACCTAAACGGCCGCCGCCTTACCAAGAGTAGAACGTCAATAATCCGGAATAAGTAGAACTACGCCCCTTCTGAATTATAAAATTGTTTGGATACTCGAAATGAAACAATACAACAGTAGGTGGGCGTCTTCAACGTTAAAAGCAATCTTGCTGAAATCGTTGAAATTCACGATTACCGAAGTAAAGAGAGTAAATAAAATAATAATACAATTTTAACGTTTTTAATTAGAAAAAAAAACACTGCATTATATGTACAACATTGCTTTCACTGGTCTTAAACTGATGACAGTATTCTCTTCATCCGATTTTTCGACAGAATCAATCTGCATTATCTACAATCCGGATTTTTGACATCCGAATTATTGACGCTGTACCGTATAGCTGTACCGATAGCTCCGGCAGGTAGGATTCAATAATTGAGGAGAGTAACAACTGAAGGAATTATAGTGTGTTTTGAGTTCATTAATTGCGAACGAGATGGAAATGATTTGTAGAGGTGAAGGTGGAAACGGAGGGGAAGGTGCATTAGACATTCGTGAAATAATGCACCGCTGTAAATTTTACGTTGGCAAGTCATGTCTTGCTTATAAGACCAAACAGGAGAAAATAAAAGGAAGTTGTAGTAATAGGGATAATTGGAAATTGAGTTTGGCGCCAGTTCCGATGAGCAGGGAATAGTAGCGAGCTGGGTAAGTGGCGAAGGGAGAGAGTGAGAAGATCATTGAGAAGGAAGGTGTGGATCAAGCGAAGAGGTTTTTTTCTTTATCAGCGTGATGCAAAATAAAATGACTAAACAAGGTTTTAAGAACATACAATATTATATTCTATGTCTGTTAACACTCTGTGTAACTACATTAAAGATAAATATTTATTAGTGGTTTCAGTAGTATTACTGCAGTATTTTAAAAACTATTCGTCTTATATATTTTGTAGAGAATTGTCATTGTGTGTTTCTGTTTCTTCACTATTACTAAAAAAGTGTAATGGTGCCCTTGCAGGGGGGGTGCCTGTGAGTAGCTGGAGGGTAGCGGGGGACGTCGCAGCGCCCTCTGCCATTCGGGGAGGGGCGTCACGCTGACATCTCGCTGCAAGAGCCTCCATCTCGCTCGCACGCTTTCCGGCCACCGGCCACTCGCACAAATTACACGTCTCTCCGTCCCACGTCCGCGTCTGCTCGGTACAATTCGGAGGATACAGTTATTACACGTGTCTCTCCATCATAGCATGTAAGCTTTTACGGCAACATGTCATCTCTGGTCATGATATCACGACTTTTTGTTCTCGCACAATTAGTGGTTGCAGAGGCAGCCTGCTGGAGCGAACAGTGTCTAGCGGGTTGCGTTCGATACTAACAGAATTCCGTAAGATCCTTTTGTCACATTTTAACAATTTTACATGAGATAAACATTGTCCAAATACTTTTTTTAGAATAACTAGATTGCACAACTGTAAAGATAAATAACATCTTAACCTAAGGAAACAGAGTCCTTCTTAAATTTAAATGATCCAAGAAAGGAGAAATTATAGCTAATACAGATCCTCAATTGCCTACTTTGAAGGTAAAACGCTAAAATGTTCGCAATCATTTTAGTTTTGTTGGGTTCTTAGTTATATTATCTCGATGGAATCAAAATCAGTGGTGCCAATGTTGGATGGTTTTTGCAGGTGATTACCCTTTGCAATGCAGTTAGTATGATATACATGTTCGGGGAGGAAACGTCGAAACTTGGAAAATAAGCTCTTAAGACAATTCTAAGCGTATTTTCTCTAATAAACTACGTGGATATTCCGAATGGTTGATACGCTATTAGCACTGAAAAGTTGGTTTGAAAAAATGATTTTTAGGAAAGAATATGCATTATGGAAGCATAGAAACACTCCAGAAACATGTAAATTGTTTATTATTTACAAAAGAAATTATACTTTTTCTGTCTGAGCAAATATTAAGGGAGAAATAAAAAAACTGTCGAATTGAGTAAATTGGGAGCTTTTTTATATCTCGTTTAATTTTTCTTTGTGAACAAATATATTCATTTCTTTTGTAAATAATCAGCAATTTACATGTTTCTGAAGTGTTTCTATGCTTCTATAATGCAAATTTTTGCCTAGAACTAAATTTTTCACACCTACTTTTGAGTGCTTATTGCGGCTGAACCATTCGGAATATCCACGTAGTTTATTAGACAAAATACGCTTGGAATTGTCTTAAGAGCTTATTTTCCAAGTTTCGACGTTTCCTCCCCGGACACTCTGTATTATGTAAAATTATATGTATATATTATACAACCTGTTTAATAAATCACTAAATTATTTAATAATTTGTAATTTTAAAATCAAATAGGGTAAGTTGTCGCTGAGTATGACAGTTAAAATTAGCAAATTTTACTTAAGTTGCCAAAATATCTTCGAACTACTACTGATTTTATGTCAATGGTACGTTCTCTGGGCTATTCCAGAGACTGTAGTGGTGAAATACTATTGATATCGAGATACTTCGTTCATGCTTATGTTCTGTGGAGTTGGGCTGCAAAGCAGACCCTGAAAATGGCGGATAACGGGTAGACTGGCAATGTTGAGAATTGTGGAATTAGTAACAGCGACCTTGCTCATTCAATGTGTATCGATCCCGCCTTTAAAGTTCACTAACCAGAAGCGGATGTGCCCGTAGGAACAGTAAACGTGTTCGCTCAGGTTTCCTAGTAAAAAGGTTAATTACTTAAAGGAAATCTAACAAACTAGTCAGATAACCCATTGTAACGTATTTCCATCTTTGCTCGGTACAAAGTTGATCTCCATCACGGTCGCGCAACTTTGAAGATCACAGAACTTTCAAAACGTTCTAAAGCCATGCAGGGTTGTCAGAAGTCATAAAAATCAGAAGAGTAGGGCCTTGGGGAATTATTCTCGTTTTGAAAGGTTCAACGTTCCAAAATGTGGTTTCGGGAAGCTCTGCTTCGGAAGAAGCCCTCGAAAGCGCGGAGCCCAGAGGGCCACGCGGCAGTAAATGCAGCCCCGGGCGCCGCTTTGAGCAGGGAGCGTCCCGCCCTTCGATCGCCCAACGGCTGTCCCGTCGTGCGATGTCCCCGCGCGCTGTCCCCTCGCGTTGTCCCCCCTTCTGCGCGCCGTCTTGCGCTGCTCTGCCGGCCGCCGCCTTCCCTCGCCCGTAATCCGCGCCGCCGTCGCGTCGCCCTTCGCCCTTTGCCGCGCCCGCACTTCTCGCTCGGCTCCGCCCTTCCCCTTCCCCTGCCTTCGCTTCGCCCTCCGGCCACGCGAAAGCCCCAGGGCACTCCAACTCTCCTCGCCGGACACGTCAAACCGCTGGCGTGCGACGTTCCAGGAATCCGCCTCAATGTTGCCAGGTTAGGGCTTTTCCCCTATTTGGGGGGGGGAGGGATTTTGTGGATTTTTAGGGGGGCAAACTTATTTGGGAGATTTTGTTGGAATTTTTTAATGTTAATTTAAAAAATCTATTGTTTAACAGAAAATCATAAAATCCCAAAATAGTTCCAACAATTATTGCACGTATATTTATTCAAATATAACTAAGCGTAGTTGAAACTCTTAGTTATAAATTGTATGATTGTATGCTTAGTTACTAGCAACTACGCTCAGTTATATTTGTATGATTTGTTAGTTATGTCTCTAAGATTATTTGAATGAATTCCCGTGTTTAAAATTGGGCTATTTGTCACAACCCAAGATTTGTACAAGATGGCAACACTTTTGATGAACAGGAACGAATCACATCAGTAAACAAGTAATGAAAGCCACGATTTCGATTGAAGAAAAGTTTTACAAAGAGTTATCATTATCTCTTTTTCAGAGATCACAGTGAGTGAGACCAAAATACCTCTTTAAGTTTCATAATTTGTACACAATGTGAAACACTTTTAAAATAAAACTTATACAGTGTGTTATATATGTACATTATGATATAACTAGTTGTTATATATATTTTTATGCATTACATAATGAGTGTTTTCTGTAAAATATAAATATATACAATTAATAATATTTTTCGTATTTCTTTAATTTCAATACCTCAAATATTTTAAACACGAAGTAATCTTTTTTTAATTAGGTGTTTTTTGACGTTCTGGTCGTTTTGGCGGCGATTTCTTTTGGGAAATAATTAAGACCACCTGACAACATTGATCCGCGTTACGTGTGTAGGTGGGTGATGGCTTGGCGCAAAGGACGAAATCGTGTTTGCCAAGAGGCGCAACTTTTGGCCGCTGGCGAGTCGATAGATGTCCGACCTGCGAGATACTCGTTGTGCATCATTCCTAATTAATCTCATCTCAGTTTTTATCGTTTATATCTCCCTTGCGTGGTTCGCGAGTATTCTGCATCATTTCTTGCGAAACCGCTAAAGGGCGCACTAACCGATACTGGAAGTCTGTGAACAACGCCGTCCTTCTGGAATGCCACGTGTTTTCTCACAGTTTCTGACGACACCATTCTCTTTGAGGAAAATTTCACCTTAATTTGTTGACTTATTCTCTGGTACTTGTCAATACAATGGGCCTATTTTTAATTCTCGCTATTTCCACTCCATTGTCATGAGCGCTTGCGGTACGTGCCTGTCTCATGATATTTTAATATTCGTGGGGTGAATGTTCCAGTAGATCTAGATGGGAGATGGCAAAGCTAGCGCAGAAGTATCAAAAACTCATCCGCTTCCCTGGCAGCCTCGTGTTATGGAATTGCCTTTTGCCCCAGCGCAGGCAGTTGAGTGGGTCGCAGGGGAGTGCTTGTGAAAGCGACAACACTCCAGTGAATGCAGGAAGAACAACCAGAACACCGCGGGCAAAGCAGTTGTTCTAACAACAACAGCAGCAGCAGCAGCAGCAGCAGCAACAACAACAACAACAACAACAACAACAAACTGCGTCGAAAAGTGTTAACCAAGTAGCACAAATTTGTTCTTTTTGATTACGCCCAACCATCCTACATATCTCACAATTAAATGAGGATTCGTTTGTTTCTGACATCTTCCCAGAGCTCCCAGGGCATTGTTTGAGTTAGCCTGTTGACGAATATGGGAATGAAGGTCAAATTCATTGACTGTGTTCTAGTGATAAAATATTTTTAGCCTGTTGACGAATATGGCAGGGAAAGTCAAATTCATTGACTGTGTTCTAGTGATAAAATATTACCACCGCCGCTAGCAACATAATATGAATACAGGTTTTGCCTCCAGTTTATCTGAAGATGCCTCTCTAATAATCACTTTGCTATGTAAAGTGAAGATTTTTATTGAAATAAATGGCAGTTGAAGTTTTTTTGATATTGTCATACGTCACTGAAGGCAAATATTGCAAAAAAAGAAGCCGGTGCTCTCAGTGTGTTAAGCATTGCATGTGTTGTTTTAGCACATTTATATTTGTGTTGTACGTTACATTTACTATTCAAGATATTATTTTTCCAAAGTGAGGTCTAAAAGTTTTCCCCTTATAATGTATATTTAAACAAATATTGATAGGTGAAAGATAAAAGCAAGACTTTAACAAACTTGGTGTATATGTTTGCAACTCGAATATAGTAAAAACGTTCGTAGTTGAACTGGGTTTCTTATCCCTTACCCTCCATTTTGAGAGGGGAGAAGTGAGAACGTAGAGTACAAAATATAATAATATCCTGTTTGAGCTGTACTGCTGCGAATTCCAAGAAATTGATAAAATATGTCTTAACTGTGAGGGAGGATAATGAGGAGCAAGGGGACGTTACATTAATATAGTTTGTGGAAATACTTGCTTAAAACTTCCTAAAAATATTGATAATAGACAAAATATTTTTGTCAAATTCTTACAAGGTATCAACCACACCAGCGAAATATTATTACTTCGTCAGTGACTTTGGGTTCGAGTGCAGACTTTCGTTTACCTGCCGACTTCATTTCCTCGCGGACTGTCTCCATCTGAATCCTTCGATCTCTAGTTACTGAAACTTACCTTTCCCCTCCGCTCAGCCATCCCCTTGTACAGCTTGTAGCACTGAGGGGAGGAATGGCCCCGAATATGGAGTTAATAATGCAGCGAAACGAAATGAATAGCTTGCGATCCTCTGCCAAAATTGCAATAAGAAACGTTAGGGCTCGTGATGAGATCCTTTCTGAATAATAATAATAATAATAATAATAATAATAATAATAATAATAAGAAGAAGAAGAAGAAGAAGAAGAAGAAGAAAAAAAGCTTTCAAGTAACGAAAAGTTGCTTTTGTGTAGCGAGTATGGAAATTAATTAATAGATTGACTCATTAGTTTCCGATCGCGCCAACCGATAAGGTCATTAGTTCCGTAAGTGTATTGCATGCTTTATCGCGGAATATGGAGCTGATCTTCCCCAGCTGGATGATTCGGCGCTAACCTTCGCGCCGATCAGCTGTTTTTTTTCGTTTTCCAAGCAGGTATCTCCGACCGCCCCACCTGGGACACGCGCTAAGCTCCTGAATGGGCAGTATTGAAGTCCTCTTGAATCTGAACCGTCATGTCGGGTTTCCTCCTCGTACCACACGACGCCCTGAAGAGATATTTGTCAACGATATTTTTAAAAGAATTAATAAATCAGTTATGCATTCAAATGTTGGTAAATTATTTAGAAATGTAGTACCCTGAATTGTAATATTTATTTAGCTAGCGAGTAGTGTTCTAGCGCTACATTATTGCGTGCTCCCGCCCATGCGGAGAGAGACCATGGATTTCACAGGTATTCTCTGTTGAGAATTCCACAGAGAAACGCTGATGCGCGCCGGGATCAACATACACGATCGTAAATCTAGCATACTGAATCCCAATGCTCGTGAGTATTATCTTTATGTGACCTGCGACAATGGTGAAATATTGCGATTGCGTTCGTTCAGAAGGTTCGGAAGCGTGAGAAATGCGCTTGAGTACGTTGGGTGGAGAACATGTGCACAGTGTGTTGGGTGGAGTTCAGCATCGGGACGGTTCGATAACTGTACGTAATTAGCAGGCATTAGGGGAATGACAGTTTAAATGTGAATGTTCACAAGTACCACATTTTCTTGTGAAATTCTCTCTTGCCCCGTTGAAAGCTTCTGTGTTTGATTAAAATAGGTAACTTCGTTAGTGATACACGACCGTCGGTATTTTTGGAGTGATTACAAGTTCCTATGCAAGGCGTATGCGTGTGTTTGGGAACTATCATCCCAGACGTCCATTACGTCCAGCGCACGTAAGGAATGGGGCCATTAGAGAAGAGTGAAAATATTTTCTTATACGTTCCTGCGCATTTTTTTCAGACTCCGCACGATATTTTCCGAGGAGGCAGAGTCGGGAACCCATTTGGGAGTGTACGCATAAGTTTTTATGCCCCGCATACCTTGCGGACTTCTTTACGATGTACGATCGCGATCTCGTATATCGAGCGAATCCTCGGAGGGTGATGCAGTGCGGGGGCGAGGGCGGGCCCAGGAGTCGGTGACGAACGGGACGTCGTGCGGCGGGGAGGCGGAAGGGGTGCGCGACGCGCAGTGGGCCGAAACGCCGCCACCGCCATGCAGGGTGTTTTCTATTTTTTTCGTTTTTCATTTTCCACGTGAACATTTCAGCCGACAAATCAGAAAATTTGTGATGTAAGTCAAATGTTATCGTATAGAATGAAACATTACCTGAAGCGAGTTAAAAACGAGGTTTACAGGGATTATTTTCCAATATTTTTATTGGACTGGAATTATTTTTTAGTTAATTCGTTGATCCTGTAATATCTGAGCATTTTGTCCCGAAAAACCTCAACGCGGGATCTCGAAAATGTTACACATTTTGATATCAGTCGAACATTTTTTCGAAGGTCAGAATCAAAATATAACTGCACACTTTCTTTTTTACATCTTTCAGTGATTGATTTTTTTGTGTTTTCGCTTGCGTCAACTGCTAGGGTCAGTAGCCCTGCAGTGCTTTAGCAGTGCATGCATTTTTCATGGGAGGGGACTTTTTTTTCCTCCGCTGGATGGTGGGACCCCGTGTCCCCATCCGGCACAAGCTCCAAGCTCCCCACATGTATAGAAGTACATTGCGTGGATGTGTGTGTGTAATGGGGTAGGATAGAACAAGGTATTGCTACTGCTCCGGCACTCATCTAGTATTAATCGCAGAAACCACAGAAAACTACCGATCAGAACAGCCGCCCGCTAGAATATCTCCTCCAGACAGCGGCTGACTTCAACCTACCTATCTAGCCAATGTCAGAAATCCGCCACCGTCTGGACTCGAATCATAGGACCTCCCAGTCAGATGTACTGTAGTGATATCACTTGATACCCTGAGCCATCTAAGCCGTTGGACGTCTCTCAAGTCGGACAGGTTTCCATAGAACCGATATCATGGTTTATTTTTATTAAGATAGTTGGTTTTTTCAATGCGCACGCCTTTCGATCCATTAGTGCGAGACGAGGCTCGACGCAGTCACGCGATGGGCCGGATGCAAGGCGTGCGCCGGCCTCCGCGCCAGGGACGTTCTTCACGCCCGACGCCCCGCACGCGCACGAACGCGCGCCGCCCGGCGGAAGTGCCCGTCTTCCGCCACCCGCGCCGCTGGCGGCCCGGCACGCACTTCTTGCGCGGGTCCATTTACCCACCGCCCGGCCTCGTTACCCCCGTCCCCCGCCGGCCTCTTGCACACAGGTACCTATTACCTGCTCGCGTTAGCCTTTCTCGCTTTTTGTGTTCTTGTTCGCTGCTTAAGCTCCGCTCGTCCCTTAATCGCCTCAAACTCGTTGCCTTGCTCGACCCCTTGATCGTTCCGTTGCTCGTCCCCTTGCTCGTCCCTTGTTCGTCCCCCTGCCCGCACCTACGCTTCCTTGCTCCTTTCCCTTCCTCGTTGCTCCTATCGTTTCCTCGTTTGTCCCCTTGCTCGCCCGTATGCTCTCTTGCTCACCGCTCTTCTTCCGATGTCCCGTTTCCGTACATGTTCCCATACGTGGGCGCGTCCTGCTCTCCTATTCCAGCCTGCACAACAAATCTGTTCCTACGTCAGACCCTCACTAAATCGGTTATTTCGATGTTCTCGATACTCTTCTCCGTCCCCTTTTAATTGTTTACCTATTTTTCATATTTCATTTCTGGGTATAAATGAATGAAAACGTTATTTATTGAGAAAGGAAAGCAATAATCGGGTCTCGAATGACGTAGCGTAATCATTAGTCTTTTAATTGTAGGCTGGAATGAATGGTTTGACGAAATAATGACAGTCTCAAAATAAAATGTTGAATTTACTTTTGAGTTTGGAGTTGGCGAATGAAGAAATTGGCATCGCATTCGCCTTTGCTCGCAGAAGATCCACGGCGTCAGGCGAAGATGTAGCGCGCCCATCGCTCTCGCACTTTTACTCGCCCATCCGTCGAGTCGCGTCGCCTCGCGCGAGCTCTTGGCTTCCCTGGGCGGCGCGGCGCATGTAAATGGCGCGGATATGGTCGGAAGCGGCGGCCATCCGTAGCTGCTGCCAGGGACGGATACGACCGCCCTTCGGCGGCGGCCGAGAGCGATGCGCTGCCCCGAAGCACCCGCGCTCCCCGCTCGCAAGGGAGATCGCCGTGATCGCTAAGGGTGCACCGACATGCGTCTTCTGGCCGACGGGCGTTGAATGATTTGCCGTCCACATGTGCTTGCTCCTCCGGCTACAAGGAAAGCAAATAGATGAATCATTACAAATTCTTCCCCTTTTTCTTCTACACGGTTTTCATTTTCTTTCCCTTCCTTTTTTGTCCTTTCTCTTTTTGTTCACTTTGTTCATATCCTTCTTCTAATTTTTTCATTCAGTTCAAATTATTACAAATTACGAGTGTATAGTAGTATGAGTGTCATAAAAACGCTCCAACCATTAGCACAGCACTCTCTCTATATTGTATAATACATGGAAATTTTCAAATTTTTCTGGTCATTGACAAAAAAAAGGGAATGGAGGGGTTGATCCCTTTCCTCAATTTACATATTTCTTTCTGTTTATTATTTACTTTTGCATTAAGAAAGAGTGCGGTTTATTACCCTGTGCATAGAAAATTCAAGTAATATTTTAATGATTTGTGTGGGGGAATGAGGTTGTAAGAGAGAGAGCAGCGGACCCTTTTTTGTATTCCGGGAATATCCTGTTCTCCTTCCCCCAACACCTTCAATAGTTCAACTTATTTAGAGGGATTCGAAGGACCAGCTTTGGACAGGTTGCATCTGTTGTCTGTGATTACTGCTATTGTACTTTAAGGAAAGTGAATTTGTGAGTGACATAAAACACATATATTAAATTCAAGCATAATAGGCAAGTAAGAGATACATTGTTTGATCAACATTTGCACAGTTACACATGCGGACATTTTCTTCCGCTCGCGTCAGGGGACACGAGGCAGAAAGGCTCGCCATGAAGAAACTGTCATAGTCTGGCGCTCGCCAGAAACACCATCACATAACACGTGGCACAGGCAGCATTTCAGGCAGTGTTGATGGATTCCCCTCGCGTTAGGCAGCACAAGGGAGAGGCTCGTATGAAGAGATTACAGCTTACTGTTGCTAAACGCTGCACTTTGAACTGAACACGTAGCACGTGTCAAAACAACGTTCTGCGAGCATTTCACAGACTAGACCTTAAACTGAACATGTAGCACATGTCGAAAACAACGTTCTACGAGCATTGCATTCACGAGGCTTGCTGCCACGAGGCTGAGAGCAGCCTGCACTTTAAACTGAATACGTAGCACGTGTCGAAAACAACGTTCACGAGGCTTGCTGCCTTGAGGCTCAGACCAGACTGCACTTTAAACTGAACATGTAGCACATGTCGAAAACAACGTTCTACGAGCATTGCATTCACGAGGCTTACTGCCAGGAGGCTCACACAGGACTGAACTTTAAACTGAACATGTAGCACATGTCGAAAACAACGTTCTACGTTTGCATTCACGAGGCTTACTGCCAGGAGGTTCACACAAGACTGAGCTCCGGATGCGTAGGGTGACGCACGGAGAAAAACTCGCAGCCAATGAGCGAGTGTCATTGGAAATTGAGCTTTAATGATTAAAATGAAAACGTTCGAGTTTTATAAATTTAGCGAATGTTTTAATTGAGATTTTGAATTTGGTGAATTTTGAACCTGGTGAATTTATTTTAAACGCATTATTGATTTGATTTGATTTTGTAATTTTATATGACAGCGATTACGATTTCTCGGAATCGCTGTGGCTGTTTGATTGTTGTCTTCGATTTGTGCCGGAATGAAGCTGATGAATGTTACTGCTCAATTATTTTACAGACGTGCTTTTTAAAATTTTAATTAGCCGTATTCGCTCCGCTGTCCCCCCAGGAATATTGTAATTAATATTATTTGTTATATTATTATGTAGTGTGCTCCGACAATTTGTTAGATTAGATTGTTTGCCATTGTTGTTCTGGATTTCCTCAGGTTTTCGTACCATCTTCCACCTTTCCATTGGACCACATGAGCTGGCGCGGACGAGGAAAACATGCGTTTATTGACGACACTAAGGTTAAGAGGGCCCTTATGGTGAACTTCCTCGGGAGAAGCACGTCGTTGAAGTTTCAGTTCCTCCCTCTAAAGCGCAAAGTGCCCTTGAATGTGTTAGAGCCAGTTTCATTTGCTGAGTTGCACGAAGCACCTTGGAAGTGAAAATGCGAATGTGAAGCAACTGCGTGGATGCTCCCTACCTCTGTCGTTTTGCAAAGGGTTTCCTTGTATAGAAACATAAAATCTGCAGCTCTTGTTAAAGGAATTTGAGTATAGTAGTAACACATTCCAAGGATTAGCAGTTCGTGAAATTCCTAAATCATTTCACTTGTTCGTGATTTAGTTGTTTATTTGATCTACCTACATTAATGAATAAGTGATATTGTTCCCTCTGCTATCTTAAAGCCGTGCAAAAATATTACATTAGATTTGACTATTGCAAATGATATGAAGTCAGTGATGACGCTTGAAAGTTACACTACGATAGTTATATCACTACGATAAATATGAAAAATGTGTATATATGTGTGTGTGTTTGTGAATAGGTGTGTGTGACTAGGTGTGTATGTGTGAAATGTACTCAATTATACTCATTTTGATGACAGCTGCTCAAGGCTGCAACCAAGCGTGGCTGGAACATCATTGCTGTAATTTGTACACTTGTGTTCTGAGATTTTTATAATCGCGATTAAAAAACGCTACATATTCGTAATTTCAAGAAGGTAAGAAACTAAAATTTGTCTTCTCAGAACTTGCTGTTTAGTTTTACGTGTGTTCCGAGACGGTCGTGAAGGAGACGTTGGGGGCCAAGAAATCACACGGAGGACGCCCTGATGGTATTAGGAACGAAGCCTCGCAGAGCCCACTCCCCCTCGCGCGCCATATTTTGTTTCGCCTTTTCCCTCCCGCGCTCGACCCCGTCGCCTCCTCCCTTCCCCTTTCTTAGCCCTCTGCCCGCCCCCCTTTAATCTTCGTTTACTTCCCTCGCATGTGGGGTCTCCGAGGACTGGGCGGACTCTCAAATCGCCATCGCTGCGAGGGTCGTTCACCCGGAGCCGAAACCACACGAGAGTAAAGGCGTCATATGGTTTTTGACAGTATTGTGTGTATTTACAGGATTCTTTGGAATCCGTTCATGTAAACTAAATCTCAATTCTGTAATAAAATGTATACGTTATTGTCTAAGAACATTACTAGCTTGAACGTGGGATGTTCAGGAAATCGTTTACCACGTTACAATTGACACATTTAGCGAAGACAGGCAATGCTGCCAAATAAAATGTAAATAGGAAGTTTTCATTCTTTAATTCTGAAACTCACAATTTCATTCTTTCTAGGCATGACTGTGGGTAGGCGAGCTAGTAAGTTTTTTTTTTCTGAGAACACTTCAGCTGAGAACTAGCGTGGATTATATGTGGAGATGCAATTGAATAGGGAATGAATGCTATAAGAGGAATCATTAAAAATAATATATACTTAATTGTGGACTGTGCGATAAGAGAAATAATTAGAAATAATATACATCTAATTGTGATACTTATTTTACTTATAATGCGGTGTAAATAATATGGAATGATTTCGTTTATTGTGATTGTAAATGGAATTAGTTTTCTATGAGAGGATCGAACGCATTTTAACTTTAGCATTATTAAGAATTAAAATTAAAAATATAATATTAACACAAAACTGTAAAGGTAATAATAGTAACATGTGTTATGATATAACATTAATACAAAGAAACATAGGTCGAATTCTAAATCATAATTTTGACTATCGCTGTACGTAAACTACAAATATACGAGAATACTCAGGGGAAGAGTAAGATCGTCTTTTCTTTTTTCCTAAGGAATGCTTATCGAAAAAAGTACCTACAGTATTTTGATTTCCTGATACTTTTAATTTCTTCGAATTTCATTTTTTCGAAAAATTCTTCGTTTCGAGATTAGATATTTCAATAACCATCTGGCAAAACATGACCTTGCTGTACTCTCATCGCCAAGGATCCGTCAATGAGCTGCGCGATTCACCCAGTCCCAAGGCGCGCTGTGGTCCACCCACAGGTGGCCTCCGGGCGCCCCCCCCCTCGCCCGGCCGGTGCCCCAACCGCGGGCCCGCTTGCCGTGAGTCAGGGGCCGCGACCCCGCGCGAGAGCCAGCGCGAGCCACGAGGTGCGGAGGTCTTTCGCCTGACGTCAGTGGCCCGTGAGGAGCCCGAAGCGGCACGGCTGGCGGCCGATGCGGGCGCCACCAGCTCACGTGGACGTCTTCCCGCTCCGAAGCCAGTGCACCTGTGTCGCGAGCGACTCGTCTGTCCCCCCTGGCGACATGTGTCCTGCGCATGGCTCTGTAACTGCAGATGACATTATGCATCGATGACGGCAACACAATAAACCTAATATCGAGCATCGATAACAAATCTTACTATTCATGTCGATACAGGAATGATAATGTTACGACTCGCCATGCTAAATTTTTTTATGTGTATTTTCATAAATTGTATTTTTGTTGTGATTCATTTTGTATAAATTCACATTGAGAAATAGTTAATTGACCTAATAAATAATTTACTAGAGGGAACATCGGGTTCACCTGAACGTCAGTTGAATGTTGGGTTGAATTTTTCATTCCACTGACGATCAGCGCTAAAGATTCTGTTCAGGATATACACCTATAAAAATAAGAAAATAGGAATATGTAGAAAAACAATTTCATTTCATTTATGTGCAATTAATTGTATCCTTTGTATATTTCCTCATCGAGAATTAATTATATCGACGAAGAAATATCGAAATTTAGGAAACTCAAGTCCCGGCGACTTAATACGATAGTATTAAAAAACTGATGTAAAATAACGGCATTTGAGTTCAATAGATGCCGTGCACGTATTACGTAACTGTTCGCCGCGACCCGCTTGTGTTCATTGCAGGTGTTCCTTATCAGTAGACGTCCGGTCGATAAGAGTATATTGCGGCTTTGTATTAGTCGTGACAATACCCTCCGAATTCGCCGCAGGTTCGCAACCGAGGATTACGCAAAATTGCGTATCAGCGAAGGGGGGATGCATGATTTCGAAACTAAATGTGAACTACTTAACTGAATAGAAACTCTGCCCCGAAGTTTACCTGGAATTTAATCATAGAATGTAAAAAGTGTACGATATAATTTTGTTTGCAACAGTCAGCTTTGTTAGTGGGGAGAAATATTTTTGTTAGTGACAAGATAACAATATCCAACTGCAAGGCACCCATTTTTTTAAATTGTGATTTCTTCTAAAATGGTTATAATTAATCACCCCTATGATGGTGAATATTTTACAAGCGCAAGCAATACTCGTATTAAATATATGTAGATATAGGACTTCGTGATGCATTATCAAGCATGGAATTGATATCTTTCTTGAGCATATTTAGAATGAATTTTGTGTGGAATGTGTTTGTGTAATTGCCAACGCATCTGCAAAAGAAATTCTGAAATTTATAACTGCAAATTTTGTGTGTGTTGAAATTATTCGCTACAATACTAATCAATAATACTTGTATTGCGTTGGATGTGCACGACTATTTACTACGGACTATGTGATGCGATTCGCGTAAGTAGACACTTGTCACTCAGAGGAGGACATCCGATAACTAATGAATGATCACCACCTACAAGTGTTTAGTTCAAGTGATCACTGATACAGAATCGTCTCACACTTTTATTCGACATTATCGTGATAATGCGTTTTCCGACGGCTGCGTTCAAGATTAAAGTATCAAACGGCGTAATTGCATCGTTTCTTAAGACAAATATTCTACCCAAATCATTAAGGCTGAAGAAACAGTGATGTAAAAATACGGCAAATAAAGAACGGGGTAAAAACGAGATTATGACCAAGTTTTAATTGCTTAAAGGCATGCTGCCAGAACGTGTCAATATGTCCAAAAATGATTTTAGTTGCTTAATTGATAAAGCAACCGGATGTAAATCCGCAGGCTCTTCGCTTCGTGGTCGGGGTGGCTTTGAACAATTTGGAAAATACTTTCTTAACATTCTTCTTCGGTAATATCGAACAAGTGGACTTGGCTTGTTACGCATTAATTAAGATTGCACGTGAGGAAAGTCCTAGCCCCTAGCAATTACGAACGCCCGTTCACGCGCTCTGCCCGACGACTCGCCCGTGGAGATCGCGTCGTTCGGAGAAGCGGCCGGGTCGCCGTCGCGCCGTGCCGCACCGCGCCGACTGATTCGGAGAGCGATAAAAATCTCGGAGGCGACGCCAGCGACGTCCGTCGGAAGGGACAGGGAAGGTTAACTCGGGAGCCGCGGAGCCCTCGCCTTGAATTTATGGAGTGTAAAAGAACGGGCTCGTAAACCCGGCGCTGCGTCGATGAAATTCTGCTCCGCTGCCCGCCGTCCACGCCGCGCCGCGCCGCGCACTTCGCTTTCGACCGCCTGCCTCTTCCAGGGCGGATGATATGTGTGTGAGTGAAGCAATATATCCCCTGACGTCCGTTTCCGGGCACTCCTGATTTCTATTATGTAACGTTTATGGACCATAAAAATTTCGTTGGGCTCAAGTAATGTAATTATTCTTGGTTCAGGTTGTTTGACCTGTGCTACTCCTATACCAGCGAGATTTCTCGTGACATTCTGTTAGTCATCATTGAAATAACATCGTAAAAATTTCGCATTAGTTTGAGCGTTGGTTTTCATTTCACTATTTTATGTTCATTCGAATTTGGTTTTTTGATTATTCGTAATTGAAAAAAAAGAAAGGAAACGTTCTTTTCAAGATACATTGACATTTTATGTTTGGGTTTTATCTCAAATGGGTCTATCCTGCCTCTAATTGCAATTTTATGATGAATATAAATTCATTTTATTTCTTCCTCGTCTTCTAGACCGACCTTTTGGTGTCTCTGCTCTTTCTGAGAAATATTCTATTTTTGCCCGTCTAACCATAGAAGAACATATTTACACAAATGGATTTTCTGCCGAATCAATCCGAAACATACGGTTCTTGTCCAAAAAAGATAGTTCGATTATTTGTTGATCAGTATCGTGACTCCATTGTGTAAGACGTGTGATTTTACGTCAGACTTACATGTTACTCATGTGCTGTTATCATCATAAAATAGTTCGGTTGTCAATCTTCAAATCTGAGAAGCATGGTTTTATTCTAGTTCTGTGGTTGAAAATGATAGTTGAATAGATGATTTTGACGCTACCTGAAGTTCTAGAGAACCTATTGAAAATCTAGTTGATGTCGCTCCCAGATTGAATTCTCGAAACGCCCGAAAATGAAACCTCAACCCTAGACGTGAAAAGCAGTCAGCATTGCACGATAGTTAGGCCTAAACAGTCTTATACTGTAGTTTTAAATGAATAACAATTATTTTTTCAGTGATGCGGTGTTAACATTATTGGTTAATGTCTTGTTTAATTAGTAAGAACAGAATTACGAAAATAAGCGTTAATTTCTTGAAATGTTTTGATTGGGCGCGGTTAAGCTAGTTACATTTGGATTAGCCAGAAAGATTGCAATAATTCTTCTGAAATTAAATGATTGCTGAATATCAGCGGTTGTATTATTCGCTGAAACGCTGTCTGCCTCCCAAAGACAAGTGATCAACTCATCGGTCCGAAATGAACTCGTCGGTGGAAATGAATGGGTAGGTCTAAGATTATTTTGGTCGGTGGCGTTGCATAACCGCCTCGCCCTTCGCCTGCGAATAGCGGAGCGACGGCGGTCGTGTCCCTCGGAAGGTGGCCCGCAGAAGTGGCGGGGCGGGGTGTCGCGCCGCGTGAAAGAGGCCGGCCCGCGTGACCCTCAGGCCGGTATTTCGAGCGCTGGGGGGCGCGGCGCGGCGCGGCGCGGCGCGGCGCGGCGCGGCGGTGAGGCTTCCAGCTGACTGAGCGGGTGGGGGGCGGGGCCTGGCGGGAGGCGGCATCAGCTGGAGCCAAGGCCGCGCGTTGCGCCGCGCCGCTGCAGCGCGCTGCGCGGGTCGGGCCGAGCCGGGGCTTCCCATGGGATCGATGACGGTCACCTCTCCTCTCCACTCGTCTCTCCTTGCAACGCGTGCGGGAAGATGTTAGGGCGCGGCAAAAATGACACGTCTCGAAAATTTGCTTTTTTGCGGGAACTGTTTTAAATTGAACGGGGCCCGTTTATTTCCTACCCTGCCACAAAATACTCTTCATACAGGAGTCTTGTAAAATATTTTGTGAAAGTTTTAAGAGTACAAAAGTCAAATGTCTAAACATATTTCGATGCGTCCTAACAAAAAATGGCGTTTTCAAGACGTGCCATTTTTCGAGTGCGCGGACGGTGTGTGGTGCATGACGCGAGAAAGCGAAGCGTGCAAGTGTAAAAAGTCGCATACTTCGCTTCCAACTAATAAACTATTGGTTCCGTCTTGAAGTTAACAAATTGTTCGACGTTTAACATTAAACTCTATAGAGTTGTCAGTAGGTGTCTATAAAAGCTAAAAAATGAAGTATATTTTCTTTACTTTGCATTCAGTAAATGAATTGTAAAAATTAGTACATTATGGCAGTGTTGTTTACCTTAGCCTCGTCATCAGTTATTCCCTTCTGCTATTGTTATTTTGAAAGGAATTTTTATTGTTATTTTTTTAAAGAGATTATGAATTTTACTCTACGTTTTTAGAGGAGAAATATTTGTAAGAAAATCAATTTAGGTTTATTAAACTTTTTAAATGCAATAAATTGTAACTAAAATGACTTCTCCGTTTTTTAGTCTGCCTATTGATGCATTCATTTGAAAGCCAGTTCTGTTGCTAAAATGTCCTTATTAGGTTTACCAGTTCTTAATCGTTCAATGGGATTAAGATACACCATTCAGTTCCCTGCTTGTTTGAAAACATATGTCAAATCTATCTTTCATCACCCCTGAAGACACAGCGGACATTTGAATTGTAACAGATTTAGAAATTTGCCTCTTGCGACTGCTGTAGCGTGTAGTACTCGTGCGTGCGACACTGTTATCGCTGCATTTCAGCCGCGGAAGTGCACGCGGAGTTGAAACCTGTCAGAGCCACTCCTAGCCCAGAACGTGCGCAGGGAAGCGTGAAAAGTTGTAAACTGTTGTCGCCGCGGGCGCGATGCAAACTTGCGTTCATATTCGGCGACTGCGTGTTCCGTCGCATTTATATGCTCGGGTTGTGGAGTAACTAAAATTAACTGCTGCTCTGGTAGGGAAACAGCTCTGACGAGGAGTGTTAGTTAATGATTTGGGGCAATAGGAATGTTACGTAAAATTTTAATGAAAAACGTCGGTGGTAATTTTGCCTTTCAATTTTAATAATTTACGAGTGAGTAAATGATGTGCAATTTAACACTTTTCGTTTTTGTGCTCTAACTAGATGGTCAGTACAGATTGTATTTGTTAAACTTCGTGTACCAGGGGTAGTCGTTGCTCTTAATTTGTGAATGGGATGCGGAAGACCGGAGAAGTGAGTGTCTTAATTTGAGAAGAGCGCCAGCATTCGCTTGTTTATGATCATTCGATGTGGTACAACGATTGAATTGCCCTTTGTTGAAAGCTGTTGACCTCCATTGTCTGTAACTAGCAAGAAGCTGTTAGCACAAATCATTTGATCGCATGAATTGCTTCCGAAAACATTCTTGAGTTTGCTCCTTAAACGAAATGACCTTGCCAAGACACTTCTTTCTCCGATCCCCAGACAGCGTCTTTGTGAGAGGATCCGCTTCATTCAGAAAGATGATAAAATGCAATGAGAGCAGTTGGAATAATTGCAGCAGAAGTGAAATTGTATGGTGCTCGGTTTCTTGATTACCTCTGAAGTATATTTTGTAGCATTTGATTATATTGTATGATGATTATTACATCTAATATTATTTTGATAAGAAAAACGTTGAGTCCAAGAGCTCCGTTAGATTTTAAAAATAATAGCAAAAATACCATTATTGCAGCTTAATAATATAGCTATTAGCTCACGATATGAACACGTTATAAATATATAATCTAAGAAATATTCAAAGAAAATATATAATTCATCCGTTAATATAAATGCTCCGCGTTTACGGTAGCGTTGGATTATTATCTACCATTTAATTTACAATGACCTCATAACTCTCAACATTTGACTCCTGCCTAAAGTGATGTTGATATTGTTACTTTATGAATTACGATGTTATCATAAATTACATTTGACATACAAGGTCAGTGGACGACATTCAAACCACTTTCAAGGACAGGAAGGATTGTGGGGGCAGTACCAGATTTATTAAGCCCAGAAATTGAATCATTGTGCGCGGAATCATCACATAATGCATTCGAGTTTTTTTTTTCATTTCCAAAACGATTATGATTTCTGAATTAAAATATTGTAGTATGGTTTTACAACTTTTTGGGATTGAGATGTACCATGGGTAGACAAACAATTTTCGAATTTTCCCACCCATCCGCGCGAGCGGTGCGAGTAAGGACGGCAACGGGGGGGGGGGGGTGATGGGAGGGGGGAAGAATGTATTGCCCGCTGACGCACGGCGCCTTCGTCCTGTTGTAAGGCTTCCGAGCCTCCGTACAAAACTATCCCTTGAGGCGTTCAACAAGTTCAAAGGATATGGGAAAAGAAAAGAAAAATGCAAGCCCTAATATTGAGTAATCACATTTACAAAGTAGGCGATGACTATCTGTTTACCAGTTTTAAAAGGAGTACTCAGTTTTAAATAGTTTCTTCACACTGGCAAAAATCGTAGTTTTTGTGCGGGTTTACTATTCCATATTTGGGGGAATTGACTCGGGTAATTAGTTTTGAGTCTCCCGATCCTGACTGTCTAGAAGTAAGTTTTGATGACCTGTTAATTCGCCTCTAAGAAAATTGTGGGCAAGTTGATCGAAATGCCAAAAAAGAAAAGGCGCCAGACATTCTTAGAGCGGAAATACGGAACCCATTGCATCCGTCACCTTAAACTTGTCGAATGCTTTATGTTTCTCTTGTGCATATTTTTGTTGATTTTCTTGAACGTTGAGGTTCTTATGTTGGGAAACAAGTATTATATTCGATACGAGGACCTAAAAATTAATGAAGTCTCAAGAAAGGTAGTCAGTGTTTTGTACTCGCAAAATAAGTAAGCTCTGCCAGCATCAATAGTCGCACAAACTCAAACCAATACTTTCCAAACTCATTTGGTAGAGCAATTTCCTTAAGTTTTTTATTCATCTTTTATTATAATTAATCCAGGTATAGAGGGTATATTCCACCAATCTTTTAGTACAACTGAAATTTCCGTGCGACCACTTGCCTAGTGCGAGTGGTATCCTGAATCTTCGTGTATGATTTTTCCAAACTTCATCATGAGCACAAATTCGCCTTGTTTTTTTTATAATTACAGTCTCTAATTTTACATACGGTAAGCTCTTCATTGTGATGTTTCAACATTCGGCGTCACTTGGGGTACTGTACCTGCCGAGGCTTCGAGCCTATCTGTTCGGCACCCTTCCTGGCTGGGTTGCTCCGGAGGCTGCGGTGGGAAGCGGAGCCGAAGCCGCGGTGCTGGGAACGGGGGCGTTGGTTTCTCGCGGGCGGAGTACACGGGGCAGAGATGAAGTTCGAGGAGGAGGAGGATGTGACGGTGCGGAAATAAAGGGCAGCGGAGGAAAAAGAGACAGAGGAGACACGAAGGCGACAGGGGAGGTAGCTGAACAGTGACGATAAGTCAGCGAAGGAGCAGGCAGAAGCTACGGTGGACGGGAAATAGCGAGAGAGAAGGCGAAGGGAATGGCGTGTGGGAGGCAATGGCGGAGTAAAGACCGGTGGCGGTGATGGTGACGGCGGAAGCGAAGGCGGAGGTAACGGCAGAGACGGGTGCCGCGTCGGCGTCCTTGTGTTGTGGCAACAAGTCCATAAAGGCGTCGTGGGCCGCCCGCGAGTGGAAAGTGTAGGGAAAGGCCCCGCGCGGAACATTTCCGGCCCCGGGCGGGGCGTGAGGCAAGGGCCGCGCGCGCTGGAGGCTGCGGGCGCATGCGGGATACAGGCGGCGCCGCGGCGCGGGCGGGTGGGCCGTGGGAGCGACTCCGCCCCGGCGCGGCGCCGCCCTGGCCGGGCTAATGAGATGCACCGCGCCTCCGCCTCCGCCGCCTCAGTTGCGTCACCACGCCTTCCTGCTCCGGCGACCTCTCTAACGATGAGCTCGCTTCCAACTTTCCTCTCTGGACAAGTTCATGCAGTTCAGAATCTCGATTCTTCGTTCATTAAGTGCAGTTTTCTTTCAGATACATAAATGTCGTGTGATTTTGATACATAAATGTCGTGTGTCGTTTTGATAAATAATTTTGCGTCTGACTCGTAGAGGTATCACATTTATGTCTGTTGACAAGATACGTTACACAAATCAAACTCCACCATTTTCGAGCCAAGGAATGAAATGTGCTTAGAATGTACTGTTTATACTGTTCTTCTGCTTAATTCTAAGCATAATTTTTCATCTGCGAACAAAACATCGAACACAAAACATCGACTTATATACTGTAGATGTTTAAAACATATTTTATAGACACATCGATATTTTGAAAAAATCGACATCGATGTCACATCCCTTACCTATAACGGCTTCATTGTTTGTCGGGAGTTGTTTTGTTATAATTACTTCACAATTCCAGTGATCCTTGAGTGTAATTGAAGTTATCAAATGTATTAATAATTACTCAGGGTTCTTCTAAGAATTCTTCAGCAATTCTTCTAAGAACCTCACTCCGAGTAGTTGTTAGTTCTACTACAGTAAGTGTTGTGACTTTGCTCACATATTTTCTCAGAGCTGCATTAGTTCTGTGTGTGTGTGGTATTCTTAGCCTTCCATAATTCTGTGTCTCATCAAACTAGTTTCATTTTCATCCTTACGTCATACTGACCATGAAGACTGTTCTTTTTGTTCACCCTCGCCTTTGCCCTGTCTCAAGGTTCAGGCGTTTCCTGCATGTTCCAGTTGACAAACGAAAGACAATGAGGGTACGCTTGGCGTGAAGAAGTAAAAATTGGATGCGCTCCACGACCTTTCTGCATCTAGACCGAGATCCTCCGAGTAACGGAAGGAAATGATCGTATCTTTTTTGTTACCGCGTCTTAGCATCCCCGAATTTGGTCTCACCTTTTTTTACCGGTAAGTAGATCAGGAGGTGCAGGTGAACGTTCGGTGAAGTTACATAAGGAAACAATCGTCAAATTTGTAATACCTTTTCAAGGATATTTAAGAAAAACAATAATTTTAAAATACGTATGTTATAATATATGCCAGTGTGATGACTAGACCTCGGAACTTCATGCACTAACAAAGTTAAAAATATGCATGTAACCATGCATTTAAAATAGACAATATATGCGCTTAAAACTAAGAATATGGCGTTAAACAAAAATATAGTTAGCAACTGTTAACATGTATTTATTGATAATCTGCATTTTACTCCGTAGTACAAAACGTGTATAATAAAAATATATTGTCAAGCATTATTATAAAAATAAACTATTAAGCGAGAGAAGCAAAAGCTTTCTTGTAAAGAGTCATCCATAAATTGCATAACGCTAAAGGGGGAGGGTGGGGGTCTGAGGCATCCTTACACTGCGTTACATAGAGGTAGGGAAGTGCATTACAAGGGGGAAGGGGTATTGAAAATACTCGAAATTTGCGTTACGTAATTTATGGATGGCCCCTAAGATGCCGTAACATTCGCAACAGTTCACCAAGTTGATGCGCACAAATATAGTTACAGGAAGTAAATTGATTCGAGCGGAAACATCTCATCCGAAAACAATCGGAAATATTCTGTTGGTATTATAGAATTGGAATGACTTCATTCACTTTTCTTTCGAAAGAGAAGTACACGAAACTATCTGATTTCGACCATTTTTTACACAAAAACCTGTAATACATGCACTTAAATATGCGGTATACATTAAAATTTGCATTTAAAGTAAAAAATCTCAGAAATATGCAATTATGCAAAATAAAAACGAACAACGTTTGCTTGTTTGGTGAAAGGTAATGTTATACCCATTTCCTTTCGATGTACGCAATTCATGAAAATATGCAATTGCATCATTGCATGAAGTTCCTCGGTCTAGTGACGAGAGATTTGAGGAAACCCAATCCGTCCCCAATCAGACCGTAGTGTAACAAGATTTGCAAATGACGTCACTCAGATTTAGTGGGAATGTGTCAATAGTATTACCGGGGTCTTTACTAGGGCTAACTCGTCTTGCCGAATTTCGGTCACACCCTGCTTTTGCGAATGCTCTTTTTGTGCAGACCTTTTCTTATTTTTGTTGTTACCGGTTACCATTGTGAATTTAGTGCGAGTGCGCAACTGAAACTTAGTAGAGTGAGGGAACCTGAGATCAAGTCCAGACGATATAAGATTTTCGTCACCATGGTGTGTGGTTTATGGCGGGTGAGGAAATAAATAGTGCAGCTTGATCGAACTGGATGGGAATTCTAGAGGTAGCCTCCTTTGATAAATGCAGGTGGATGTCGTATCTATACCCTGGACAACAGGTCACGGACCAGACGTTTGTCTTCTGTCCCATCCTGTGCTCATTCCAACCTTTAGGCTAGGACCGAGTTAGGAGCTGATCCCTTATCTTCGTAGACCACATCCCTCATTGATCGAATAATGATCCAACGAGCGAATTTCCGCTGCTGCATCGGTGACTGAGAGGTCCTAGGGTTATAATCCTAACGGTGGCGGATTTCCGACACCAGGTTGATAGCTAGGTCGTATTCAGCAGCTATCTGGAGGAGAATTTTAGCGGCCAGCTGTCCGGATCGGTTGTTTCCGTGGTTTCTCCCATCAATACCAGGAGAATACCAGAACAGTAACCTAACAAATGACCCACGGTCCGCGCGCAATCTTTCCTTCCTCTCCACTTTTACAAGCACTTGCACCACACTACGTCAGATTCAAGAGAGCAATCGGGAGCTTAGAGCTTGTCTTAGCTGGGGCCCGCTGCAAGAGATACCTTACGTTCCAGTGAGGGAGGAACACCGCATCCTCCAAGGTTATAACATGCAGTACCTTAAGAGAGAGACCAGAGACTAATGATCTGTAGTTGATGACGCGCCCGGAAGCTCTAACGCTCATTCCGACAAGCGTTAAAGTTCCGCTATGTAGCGACCGGCTACACGTTCCCCGAGACACTTTGAGCGTGTCGTGGCGGCTTAACCGAAGTAATAAAAAGAAAAGATCATATATTTTTAAATGATCTGATTGCTGCAGAAACGGCTCAGCGGATGTTGAGTAATAGATTTCTCGGGAAGGCGAAGGCGAAGGTTGGTAGCTGCGAAGGCGGGCGCAGCAGCTAGGGCGCCGCGCCGTTACGGCAGTCAGGAGGCAGGCGGCGGAACGCGCTCCATTATCAAGGAGTGCCTGCGCTCGAATCGGGGGCCTTGGGCTGGGTTCCTGCGAAAGCTCTGATAATCGTTGCGCAAGACATTTCTGGTGTTACAGGCAGAGGCGGTCC
Organism: Acheta domesticus; assembly: GCA_031308135.1. NCBI lineage: Eukaryota > Metazoa > Arthropoda > Insecta > Orthoptera > Gryllidae > Acheta > Acheta domesticus. The sequence goes on from JAHLJT010008756.1 coordinate 74,340,987, forward strand.
CACATTTCGATAGGCTTTTAGATCAGTTTTTTGCCATCCGTTGTGAAGATGTAGAATACTAGTGCAGAAATTTATCGCTTGCTACCAACGATGAGTAAAATTTACTCGCTTCTAAAGTGATCAGTTTCTACAAGGGAACGATTGTTAATTAGTCTGTTAATAATTACAATATCGCCAAACAATTTTATCAAGACTTCATACATACTAATTATACATTGAAGCAACTTTTGCAGAATCTCTTAACTTCATTGAGAAACTAGTAGTCTGGGCCCTGATGAACCATTAAACTTACAGTAGGGTTGTTACTCATAGACGTGAAGACACTCACTTACAACAAGAAAACGAATGCAATAAAAACACGAAGGGTAAACGCATATTATCACCCAAAGAGTAAATCTTACAGCTGGAAGGTGGTATTTCGGCACACCACTATAGGGATGCCATCTCTAAAATTATATGCGATTGAGTAAATTTTACTCATCGATAATCTAGTATTACGTAATAAGTGAGGCAAATTCTTGCCCCCTGAAGTAAAGGTATATGTACACTGTTTTTTTTCTTAATCAGCCATCGCGAACAGCGACTGGGTCAACAACTTCAGTAAAAGGGTCACCAAACAAGAACATCGTTGCTTCTGATACCGCGGTCTATTTGGAACTCCTCCTACAGTGAGCACAGTCAAAGGAAGTGTCAATAATGAGTGCGTATCCACTTGATAAACCTGACCTTAGACCGCGAAAGCGTGCGGAAGAGGCGATACAACTGTAGTTTGGCCTCTTTTATGCGCCGCTGACTCCTTTCGAACCTCTCAAGTGATAAGGGGTAACGGAAAGCCCGGTGGTGTCTTCACTTCCCACACAAATGTTGAGCAAATCATAGGTCGCCTTCGTGACATAAATCGAATTAATTCAAGTAGTACAGATCACCGAAGAAAAAAAAACTGCTGTAAATATGTTGTGTCCTGTGAAATGGAAATAAAACCAGTCCAGAACTATTGACTGTAAGTGGTGTATCGTCGTGTTAATTTAAAGCGAGGTCCACTGAAACATTGCCTGCATGCAGATGGCACTGTTAACACCATACATAATACTAGTCTTTGCTGTCATACAAAATACTAGCCTTAGGGGGGACGGTGACTGACTTTATCCTCCCTCTTAAAAAAAAAAGCATAGATAACACTTACTGCGTTATAAGTAAAAGTAATCGGTAATGGTAACTTCTCCAATTAATACTATGCTGAATTATTATTGCATTTTGCGCGTATTTCATTCCCTGAAAAATGGGCGCCTTTTGTCGTCAGGTCCTGTGGAACCTCTTTGTGAATCCGTCACTTGTGTGGGGGCAGGATTTAATAATCGAAAACACTAATGAATGTGGTTTCCCCTCTCAGGTGGCAGTGGGAGGCGCCAATTAAAAAAATCTGCCTAGGGGAGGGAGGGGTGGGAGTTGGCTTACGTTCACCCGCGCTCGCGCGCACGAGCGAGAGCGAAGGGGAGTAGAGGCACAGGTGCCGTATCACTCTGGCTTCTCTCTGTTCAGCTTACGACCTCCCGCTCCTATGCTTTTTTGGGGGGGGGGGGATAACAACTAGCTAAAGTAAATGGGTAATTGAAACACGTGGAATTCGCTTTATAATAGAGGTGATTTAAAAAGGAGTAAGAGTTAGCTTAGTTGCGTTGAGTTAGTAGTTGAGTTAGCTTAGTAAAATAATCGCCTATTTCTTATGGCTTATTTGATACGCTCGCAGATTGCAAGTCGACAGTGAGGCTCCGGCCTTCGACCTACACGAGTAACGTAAAACATTTGCCAGAGCAAAATTTTCAACAATTTTGTAACAAATTACAAAAACATCTCACCTTGACTCTTCTCCCTGATAACTACTATTAATACTCTTTAGCTGATTATCAGAAACGAAAAAGTAATAATACAAAATTAGAGATAAAAGTAGTATAAATTGTTGGCTTATTGGTGAGGCACTTGCGGTTAGATTTTCAAATTATGGAAAATATTTTTAATTGTAAAAATTCCTGAATTGAATTTATCATGTCCGTTCATGCAATCTTTTTTTGTTATTTAAAAAGTGTATAGACTATTTCTCTTACATTAATATAATTATTATTACTGCTTGAAAAACTCATAAATCATTATTATTCAATGTACTGTGCAGTATTCAGTTTCTCTGGATATTTGAATTCTTGAATTAATGTCTTTTTGCTTGTAAGCTGACGAGATGCTCCCCTCACTAGTTTTGGAAGGGTTAATTCAAAACTAGCTACGCATAAATTTAGCTTTTTCAAAACTTCTCTCCCTTCTTTGTAATATTTAATAGTTATTACATCTCATTGAGATAAACGCTGGATTTCCAATCTTCTCATACTCCTCACTTGCTGAGTTACGCAGAGTTAATTTAATTATTTTTGGGTAAAATGTCGTAGAGAATTCAAATGTTATCTCTAGATATATTTCTAATTAATTTGATATTCATTTCTAACTTGAGGTTAATAATTCTACTCTCACAAATGATGTGTGTTCTTTTTCCATACTCTCCTCCTAGTTTTCACATTTTTTTTATTAGTCACACTTGTCAGAAACCTTTCCTCTAATTGCCTTCGTACATTCTCTTTGAACGACCTCCTTTATTACGTATTGTATTAAAGTTTTGAAAGTGGTCTGGGGGAAAAGCAGGGTAAATGGCCTGAGCCTGGCCGCCAATAAAGACATTTATTTAGAAAATTCTCTCGGATGGAGCGAGTTGGAGGGGAAGGGTGCGCGCGGGAGAGAATCCCGGATGCCGCGCTAGTGGTATGGCAGTCCTTTTTTGCGTGGGAGCATCTCGCAGCCTCGAGCGACAAGCCCGTTGATGACGATTATGATGAACAACCCACGTAGAAGGTAGCGGTACAAGCAGCGCTTTACGGTTGAGCGTTCTGAGATGATGGGATCGATCCCGGCAAGGCGTCAGAAATTTACTTGATTTGTTGTCGGTGAGATCGTGGCGCCTGCAGGAATTAATATGACGGCTGCTCTAATCAGTGGCTTCTGTGGTTTCCTTGCTTACTCCCAGGAGAATGCCGAAGCAGCAACCTACACTGAGGACTACGGACCGCGCGATTTTACATTCCCATCGACCTCCCCCAATTCGTTTGATACTCTGTAAGGGAGAACATTCCATTCTTCTCCTTTCATAACCGCATTCGCCGCTGATGAAGTTGCGAGCAATTTATGTTATAAATAAATTGTTTACGATGATAGTGGTGAAGATATTTTTGAGCAATTCTTGCATATTTCCAATTTTTTACAAAATTATTTTTGGAATTAATATAGTGTTTGCACAGAAATTGCTTCTGATTGTCAGGAAACGTTTTTCTGAAGTACGTGGGGAAACACTTCTTTGATCACTTTATCTTGGCAATGAAAGAGCCAATAGCTTGGACATCCACACCGAGACTATTCCCAAGGTCATCGGTTTGTATCTTATGTTCATTTAGTCCTTTCCTTTTGTTCATATTATACCGTTTACAAACTCCATCCTTGTCGACACTTCCCGTTTCTTGTTTCCTCCTCTTCTTTTGCGTTTTTCTTATTCCCAAGTTTGCGCGCGAGTTGCATCCTGTCGGTCCCCCACATCCCGAAAAACGTGTAACTTCCTTCATCGGCGCGCACTTTCGTCTGGGGCGTGATAGACAAAGAAAAGATGCTCTGGCATTGCTGGACTGTGTTGACGGAAAACTCGCCTAGCTTTGTCCTCATTGCCAAAGTGTCACTGCGAGTACGTCAGTGTTTAGTACCGTTACGGAGACACTTCAAGGTGAATGTCAAGTTGGATAACAAATTGTCAACGAACTGTGCTTACAAATTAAATGATTGGGCAGAATGTGATTATGATAGGCTTAGCATGGTAGAACTAAAAAGGTGAATTCGTCTCAAAAACGTATCACATAATATTTAGAACACTAATGCAGTAATTTGAGAATTTTTACTACGTCATGTAGCCTATTGAGAGGTTAAAATAAAAGAAGACAAGAACTTCTGTTCGGTAGGTAGCCATTATGCCCATCTTCAGTACCTCTATAAACCTCACGAAACTTGTGAATTTTGAAAGCATGAATATTTTGTGTACTGACTAGTGAAGTATCAAGTTACTCGATGTGTCGAAGAGACTCTTCAGAATTGTTATTGTTAATACCATTTATTATTATACGACTGGAGATGGTGTTACTAGCGTGTGTATACGGGATTAGTGCGCTAATTTTTGGAAGATTGGTCTCGCCGAGGGGTCTTTCACATACGGCATGAGCACTGGGTTTTCCGCCCTTTCGGCTTCAGTAGGATTCGAACCCGCGAAAATCGCAGAAAGAGGCCTCCGGTGAAGGCGATAGCTTTTGCCTTAGTCTCACCTATTGTGAATGAAAGCGGAAATTCGGATTTTTTTGTTTTTCCTGAAGTTACATTTTCGGAGAGATGTTGTAAGTGGCTGTCGCCTTTTGGGGACCGATTCTTTGAGACTTCCTTTCCAACTCTGGGATCGTTATAAAAGTTTTTCTTCGGAGAAGCAGTTTGATCTCGGAAACTTCAAAAGCTTTCTTTTTATCGGCACGCCCCCTCCCTCGCTGTATCAAGTGCTCCTCTAAAAGCTCCCGCTTGTTCTTAGTGGATAAAAAGAACAGGGTATATCCATGCGAGATAGACTTAGTTTGTGTGGATTATTGGCATTTACGATGGGCTTTCTCATGTGAGAAAATCTGAAGGATATGGCTTGTGAACGGGAAATTCCGTGTTGTGTAAAGTACGTTGAAAATGTGAAAAACATTGCCCAAAATTCGGAATCAAGGGAAATGGTTTTAGTTGGAGATTGGGGGCACAGATGATTTGTAATTGTTGAATAATGCTATCCCATTCCTAATTGTTTACACTATTTGAAATTTGTTATACAAACGTGAAATATTGTTTTCGCATCGGGCGTTTTACTTGTAAAACATAGACTTATTTCGGGGCAATGCCGTTGAAGAATTAGGGAACCCATTGATCAACTAGAACTGGTTTCAGTGACTCGAAAGTACTGCTGTGGCCTGTAGGATTAATATTTTTTATTTCATTTCTCAAATATTCATTGTCGAATATATACATACTTTTCAAAAGGTAGAAAATCCCTCGAATATGTTCAACCGAAAAAGTTCTGATATTTACATTTTTGTACTTTGTATTCGGGATAGACACATCTGCCGGACCTGTAGGATCTTCATCACATGCTATTCCCGATGCGCATGTTAGTCTTTTGAATTGCGTTTCGTCACTTTTTTTCTTTCTCGTCTCCTACATGTTACGTAGTAAATAGAAAGTATTGTAATGCTGCGATCGAAATGGCTCGTATTGTGGGGCTTTGGTGATAAAAACTGGATAGTATGTAGTAAATAACTTCCTCTAACACATGTGGTCAGAATCCACGTTTTGTGTAACCTTGATACAGAAAAATCGATTGACGGACGACAGAAAGTGTCCGTCTGTAGTCAACACTAGCGCCTAAACCGTACAGACGATTTTCTCCAAAATCAATATTCCTCGATTGGTCTGAACGAACCCGCGAGTTTGAAATGGATGTTTTTCTTTCAATGAAGCCTCAAAGATTTCTTAAAGTGGCTCCAAATGTTTGGATTAAGTTTTGTCTTCGTATTGCGTAAAAAACGCGAAAGATGGCGCAGGTCTTATGTGTGCGATACACGTTCACTATCAAATTATTTATTTGCAAAAATAATGCGCTTTATTTGAGAATATCGATAAAAAAATATCTAATTTTCCTTCAAATTATAAGTTTTGTTTTCTTCTTATGATACAAAATATCATTTAAAAAATGTGTCCTTTCTATATTGCATTACTTTTCACCAAATATACAAGCACAATAATATGAAGGCACAATTATTCCCATGCCGTCTTTTACGAGTGTGTGAAACCAACTTGATCTCTGGGCCACGTCAAAAAATATCGAATTGGGCATATCTTATAAAAAATGTAGAAATATCACGAAATTTTAAGTCTGTTACAAATTCTAGAAAAAACTAATGATGCTAAAACAGCACGTACTTTCTCCCTCGTACATTCACGCAAAATTACGGGAAAAATACTCAAATTTTCGAAAAATTGTATATGGCCTTATTTCAAAATCTATCTTTTAAAAACAGATTTCATTAAAGGAAAAATCTCTATATTCATAATTGTAGTTCTAGGAAGACGCCGAAAATTTTTGAATTTTTTCAATTTTCGTAAAATCAGTTTTCTACAAAAATGAGACCTGCACCATTCAGTTAAACGTCCTTTTCACTATCCAACAACAAAATTTAATCAAAAACAATGAAGCCATTTTTTGAAAATTTTGAAAACGTCCTAGGGACTTCATTTAAAGTACCACCCAAAATGAAAATATCGGTTTCAATTTCAAGGGGCCACGACATCGGCCAGATCGATTGGGGAATATCAATTTTGGGGAAAATCGGCTGAATAGTGTAGCCGCTAGTGTTGGTCACGGACAGACGGACATCAGACTTTTTGCTGTCATTTAATTTTTCGGTATCAAGGACCCACAAAGCATGGATTCTGGCTATAACACGTGTTAGAGGATTTTGTTTCTAAATTTAGCCACGATTTATCCACTTTTTGGTTACCAGGCTATGAGTTTTTCTGCCAAACATTCGCTGTTTTTCGCGTTGCATTATATAACTTCCGCCGTCACTAGCACGTTAACGTTCTGCCATCAATCGATTTTTCGGTATCAAGGCCCCTCAAAACATGGATTCTGGCTACATCACGTGTTAAAGATTTTTTTTCTAAATTTAGTAATTGGATTTATCCACTTTTTCGTTACCAGGGCCCTGTAGTAAGAGTTTTTCTGCCATTTCGCGCCGCACGATAACAGTACTTTCTCTGCTTACGAAGTAAGTGCGAAAAATGTTTCATTGCATACTTGAGATACCTCCGTTTACTATCAGAATTATTTTTCTGGTTTCCGCTGTTTGGTATCATCACTGGTTAGACTCGCTATTGTGGATCATTTACTATTTGAACCAAAGCAAGTGCCATTGTCATTGCATTGTGCCATTGTCATTGCATTGGAAACGAAATTAGATAGGACAAAATCTGTAGTAAATCTTTTCAATTCATTGAAGAGAAATAAAATCAAATCTCATTATCTTTTCTTGTTGCATTCTCTTTACTTTCTGTTACATGCGAATAACATTTTCCCAGAGCGCTGCTGTGAAGAAAGCGAGAAGTAGCAATAAGGTTGACATTGATGAACGTGGCGGTGCCTACATAACTTTGTACTCTTGTAATATAATCGCGATCTTGCCAGAGATACAGATCGAGCGAAAGAATGCAGCTTGGATTCGTGTTGCTAATTATCTTAAATAGCATTCTTTCGCAAAATAATTGGAAGTATTATGTCGTCCCATTGTATCTACTCTGTGAATCTCCTTGAGAATATATTAGCTGCAGGGAGCTGAACACAATCTTGAATCCAATTATTTTTACGTGCAAGGTGAAATGTGCTACCTTCATAAGAATTCTTCTAAACGCATTAATGATATTCAATCGAGTAGCGGAGAGATGTTCATTGTTGGTCGAAATACTGCTACAGGCTGCTGGCAGTGCATAGGCACACTGCTACAGGCAGTGCATAGAGGCTACACATATGTTACACGGATATCTGTGTGATAGTCGGGTTGCGTACCCCACACAATGTGCCACTAAAAGTGGAAGGCTCTGCAGGGTGGAAGTAAGCAACGTCGTTCAAATTTTTCAGAAGGAAACAGAGAGGTGATGATGGGTGTTGTGTCATTCCCGATGTCCGAAATTACTCCAATATTTGCTAGAGTGCTGAACATGCAAGTAAATGTACTTTATCCGTTAATTCTGTAGCTATCTCGATTCTCTCCTTATTTGAAGTGAAACAAGATGTAAATTTATGTATATTGACTTGGCAGATAAAAGATAATCCGATTACAAAAGCAATAAAGATAAAAGTCGGGAGTATTTGGTTGGAAAAGAAGGCAATAGCATGCCCGTAGAAAAGAATCAACACCAGACGTTTTGCACTAGTACAGCTATAAAAAGGATTGTCGGAGTAATTAATAAATAAAAAAATTAAAGTGTATAAACATATCTAATCCTCTATTTGCAACGAGCGTAATTCGTGTGCTTGAACGCCATTCGCTGCCTTAGGTGATATGAAAACATAAGGGCGAGGAAAACTTCAGTGAATTGCATCAAAAATATCAGATGATCATCGATACTGAAAATCACGAGTAAATTCAAAAGCTTAAGTACAAAAACAAATTCTGCAAAATTGGTTGGCATGAGTTGACTGTTTGTCTAAGATTTAAAGTAAGAAAGAGGTTCGCGAAAAAATAAGTCGCAAGCCATATTTTAACAAAAATATTTCTCTGGAAAAACATTGAAATTTCAATAGCGTCCGTGTTTCGAAATATATAGTAGGATGCCCGTAGGTGACATGAATAATACAGTGACTCAAGAGAACGAGGGCCATCCACATTAGTCAATACATTGTTTAACAGTCCCCATTATTACAGCTCGCTAATTATTTCGAATGGAAAACAATAGTAATACAATATGATATTAAGTTGTAACTGTTAAAATTAGTTAGCCGTTAGATTTAAAAAGCCCAGTAAATGTTACACCACCACACAAAAAATAATAAAATTTGCTCTAGAGTAGGGAATAAATTAATATTCACATATGCCTTTCACCACGAGAATCGTATATCAGCTTAGAACATGAAAATGTATCAAACCGCGATAAAATTAAAACTGTTTCATAACGAAATACAGGTAACCCGGATCTGCAAACGCATATTCGGTGACCCTTTTTTTTTTTAGTTCCGAGTGTTTTCCTTTTAATGAGAGGAACGGTCAGGAAAGACGACGCAGTAAGTAGTCTGGCGGGGTGAAGGGGGACGAGTGTTACGCGGCGTTGCGCCACGGGTCCCCGGACAGCCAACGTGGCGCAAGCCAACTCAATAGCGTCGCTTGGGCGCCGCCCACGCATCGACCTCCGCGCCGAGTCTGCCCACGCTGCTTCGCTCCAATCTCTAGCCCCATCCCCTCTCACCCCCATCAACACCACACAACTCACTACCAACACCACTCTACCCCCCTCCAACCCCCTACCAACACCACTCAACCCCTCCCTCTACCAACACCACTCAACCCCTCCCTCTACCAACACCACTCAACCCCTCCCTCTACCAACACCACTCAACCCCTCCCTCTACCAACACCACTCAACCCCTCCCTCTACCAACACCACTCAACCCCTCCCTCTACCAACACCACTCAACCCCTCCCTCTACCAACACCACTCAACCCCTCCCTCTACCAACACCACTCAACCCCTCCCTCTACCAACACCACTCAACCCCTCCCTCTACCAACACCACTCAACCCCTCCCTCTACCAACACCACTCAACTTCCCTTCCCGCCCCCACTGCACCATCACCGACCTCCACTCAATCCCCTCTCACCCGCTCACCCCCACTTCCATCACATCCCACCTTCGCCTCATCCCCTTCCACCCCTTTCACCCCCGCCTCATCCCCTCCCACCCCCACTCACGCCCGCGTCATCCCCTGCCACCCCGCCCCGCCCCGCCCCATTTCACCTCAACCGCATCCACCACCATCCTCCCACTCACCCCTTCCACCGCCATCATCCCATCACCCCTTCCACCACACCTTTCCACCTCTACCCTCCCAACCCTTTCAAAACCGGGGAGTCCACCACCATCCCACCCATCCCCTTCCACCGCCACCCTCCTACACATCCCCTTCCACCCCACCACTCTCCTATCGCCTCTCCGACATCCTCCTTTCCCCTTCATCCGCCACCCTCCTATCCCCCTCGGGTATCCTTCCATCCCCACTTATAATCTCCCATCCTCTTCCTCCGACATTCTCCCATCGCCTCCAGCCACCAACTTTCCCTTTCCAAGCAGTGCCACGCATCTCTAGTTTTCTTTACCATCGCCCACGTTCTCATTGGCGCCGCACTCTTTGGTTTCATTATGACATACTGTTGTGCACTGTCACCCGCGCTGTATCTAGGTCTCGAGTTCGATCCACACCGAAACCATATGGAATGTGTAGTGAACAAAGCGCGCTCTAGGCTTGTTGTCTCGAGGTTCTCCCGCTTACTCTGCCTCTCATTTCTTCAATTCTCCGTCATCATTCTCCTCGTCATTATCCTTACCATTCACGAATTTTATCACTCCTGGCTACAACGACAGCAGCCTCGTCGGCTCTGCTAATATGCCGCCCACGTCTTCGCCCGTCACAGCTCTATGTTACTTGCGCCACCACTGACTGACTTACCCCACCGTCCATTACTGTATGCTTGCTGATGTTATTACCTCGACTTCTTTCTCTGGTCTCTGGGGTCAAACAGCTTATTCTTGTTCTTGTCGCCACCTTCTCCATTACTCTGTGACCCCGGGCCGTGACTCCCACTCATTTTGACACTTCCATTCCCGCAATGCCATTCTGCTCGTTCTTTATCTACGCTCTACAAATGGTTCCCGCGGATGCTATCATCGCCTCTGTCTACCATATTCGCAGGTCCTACCTCCTCCACAGTTTCATAACATTGTCTCCTCCGCGAACATCGTTGCCGCTACCCACTTAGTGGAAGTTCGTGCTCTCGAGGGGCAGGATCTCGTTTTGTCTGGTGTCTTGTTTCTAGAATTATTCCTTATCCCAGGAACCCCTCTGATTGAATATATACATTGCCACTCTATTTGTTAAGAATAGTTTTTTGCCTCTCCCCCGTTTCTAGACAAATCACTCTTCATTTTCAGTCATTAACTTTTCCTTGCACGCGATACCCCTGTGTTATCTACTCTTTGAGATTTCTAGCCCTCTGCTCCACGTTCTTTGCTTTTCTTGTCTTCACTGCATATAAATGCATAACTTTATTGTAGATAGCGTTAAAACAGCGTTCTTTGCTAAGGCCTTAGAAGCTTCAAGTACCGCAAAAGTTTTTTTTCGCTCTTTATAAGAATAAATTCCCTCATGACAAGGGATTCTTGAGCCGACGCTAGAGGAAGGAAAAACTCTTCGCTGTTCCCCTGTGGCTTCTCCCGCCTCTGCTCGGGGCTCACCACTCCGCACTTCTTCCGGCGCGTCGTCCAGCCCGCGCTCCGACGTCACTTCGCGGCCTTTATCGTTCCCGACGTTGTCGCCTGCGATGTTGTCGCCTTCTTCCCACGCGTTGCCCCGCTCCATCTCGCCTCGCTCCGCCCTACCCCGCCTCGCCCCGCCTCCCCCTCCCCGCCCCCGTTTCCTCGCGCTGCTCTTCGGGGAATGTGTCTGTGGCACTGGCAGCCGCCGCCGGCACCGCATCTCTTCTCCCAAAATATTATATGGTATTGTTTTCCTATTTTACGTACTTTTTCGTCGCCTTCAGATTATCTGTCCCGTCCTTCGGCTGAGACGAAACTCCTCTTGCAACCACCGCGTAAGTAACTCGTAAGCCCTTGTGGCTGTGGCATCTACTTCCTTCGGACTGAAGACGCGCGTGAACCCATCCTTGCCTGGACCACGTTAGTTGTAGGAAGCCGGGTTGCATCCAGATGGTGCTGACCGCAGTGAATCATATGCCCGTCGCATGCCCTTGCCCATGGGCTTAGGAGTCAGTTGTGCTCGACACGTATATCAGTCGCGCACAACTGTTTATACTACACATACTAATTACCGGGGAACAGAAATGAGTGAGGGAATGATTTGGGTTAAAGGATGATACATGATGTACTGGAAATGCTTGCCATTCAACAACACAACTGAAAACATCTTGCTCGTAAGCGGGATTCGAACCCACAGCCTTGGTACTATGCGTATTAGGGCGCAATCCCCCAAGTGTCTGCACCTTCTACGCTGGCTTCCGAAATTGTGTGTCGAAACTCAAAGGGCGATTTTGGGACAAATTGGAAACATTTGAGCTACGTTGTGATGGAGATGCGTTGTGGATATGTGGTGTCACTAAGACGTTCTCTCTTCACTCTCAGCACAGAAGTTCTTTCGTTGTATTTATACTCTCCGTATGTTAGGAGTATGTCAGGTGTTTCCCCAACTGTGCATTTATCCGTTCAATGTGTATCGTTTTCATTTTGACGAGACAGTGAGGTAAAAAGTTCGAACTATATGGGGTGTGGTCAGCTTATTGCAAATACGCCAAGTCACATTTGGGGATTATGAGCCGCCCCCTCGAATCAATCTTCGGAGGCTCATCAAGAAATATCATGACGTTAGTAAGAAGAAGAAAATAAGGCGATGACCAAAGGGAGTAGAACCAACATATGGTACTTGTTCAAGTTATGAATTTGACGTCTATGTTACGTTCCCTTGCGAGTAAATACAAGACTAGATTTAGAAAATAATTTAGCATGATGTCACCGGGGTGTGTTTTTCCAGTGAAACTGGGTGCGATGCGATATTTGTGGGTGTCGAGTCGGGCGGTTCCACCCTTGGCTTCCACACAGCGCACCACTGCCAACGCCGCCCCCGCCGCCGCCTCCGCCGCCGCCTCCGCCGCCCCCGCTGCCGCCCCCGCCGCCGCTGGCGACGCCTCCTCTTCAGGGCGCGTGGGCGGCATGCGTCGGCGGCCGCGGCGGCGCGGGGCCGGTCGATAGCCCGCGCGGCCCCGCCCTCGCCCTCGCCGCCCCAGATTCCACCGCCGCCGCCGCCGCCGCCCCTGCGCTGCGTGTTTTGATCCCGCCGCCCGACTTTTCGCCGAGCGCCCGCCCGCCCGCCCGCCTCGGCGCGGGAGAAATTTCCACAGCTGCCCGAGCCCGGAGAGAGACGCCCACAACATGACGTGATGAAAAATCTGTCCGCTCTCCCGTCTTTGCAATTTGTTGATAATTTGTTGTTCGGGTGCCACTGATAACTTCTGACGTTTCCAGAAGTCAAGATTATTGACTTATGTACGAAATGTATAGCTCTGGTTGGAGCGCATCGAGGAAAAGTGGTTTCGAGTAGAGAATAATTGACTAAACATTTTCTCATACGTTAGTGCAATTATTTCTATTAGGTAATGCGACTATTGCACTTTTTATGTAATGCGAAATATCTAGGCAAAAGAGAGTGGCAAAAGAGAGTGGCAAAACCTCACGTCCGTATATAGTGTCTCCATAATGTGATAATTCCAGGACTCGCGGATTTATGAAAGTCGGTGATACACGGGGTATGAATCTCACAAAACCAATTTTTGAAAAATACCGTTCTGGTTCTATCACTGACACAATTCGAAAAATTCTAGTTTGGAATTATTTTATTACATTTTTATTTTTATTATTAACAGAATGACCTGTGAAGCCTTTTAGTAGTGCTTATTCATGCACGATGTGAATGTTCACGAATGTTGCGTCTCTTGAGAATTTAAGCAGTATAATCTTCCTTCTCCACTTTTTATGCACATAGCTTTTTACACTAAATAATTATTTAGGAACAGAGATCTACTTACAGTAAAATATTGAGACTTTCCCTCTCGGGAATGCATAGAGAAAATTCCCTGTACCTAATATTACGTATTAGTACTTAATAGTCTGTTTAAAACGTGTACGCATTTGTTTTGTGCGAAAATCAACTAAAACGTTAAAACCAATTCCATTATGCTCTGAAAATGAAGTGACGTATGTGCGATTTAAATAGAGATTATGCTGAATGTAATTGAGACACGAATGGCGTAGAAATGGAACGGGAAAACATTAAGGAGAAGCGTTCGCACTGAACCAAATTACATGTAGATTGCACACGTCGGTCAGTCGTAATGCAAAGCAAGTGCGTCGCCAGCTATTACCACGGGTCTTCAACGCCCAAGTCGCGGCCTTTTGGAGTTTTTTATTACGACACCAATACCTAAGCCTTTTCCTGCCTTTTACTGGAATGGATGGATGATTTGATGGGTAGTTAATTACAAAGATATAAATGATAGAACAATGGTGGCATGAGAGACAGGAAACGGTAGAATCCTAAAAATCCTTCCGCAAACCCGCTTTTTCCGTTACAAATTCCACAAGGATCAATCAGAATTTGAAGTTCGATTCCAGCGGTGAAAGCACAATGGTATGACCGCTTCATCTCTGTTCTCGCCCGGCCTGTTCGGAGTGCGGTCATCGGGGTCGCACACCGCTTCATGGCCAGGCCTTCGTGGCGGGTGGAAGCAGGCTGGCGCCCGCCGCGGGCCCCTCTCACCACCCGAGGACGATGGCGCCGTCTGTATCATTGCCTTACTGCGCTTCTCCCTTCCCTACAAGTGACGAGCGCGCCCGCCTTCTCTTTCGCGCCCTCGTGATAGACGCGTTTATGGACCGCTCAGAGGGTTTCTCGGCTTCTGCTCTCCTTCCATCTACAACTGTCGCGTTTCTCTCGCCTTTCAGCACCCAGCCTACAGTGCTGCTCCAAATGGCATTACTATTATAGCTACTACCACTCTGTCACTACTGCATTGCTAGCACCATCATCAACGCTATTCACGTTACTGTTTCTGACAGCGTTTTTCCTCTGCCGTTGTTCCTTATTACATTCTTAATTCTTTTCGCTCTGTTTTCCATCCCTCGACCTCTCGCTCCGTGCTTCCTTCACTTCACTGCTGTTACCATGGAACCCAGGCGCAATTACGACTTCTACTACTTCTCGATTCACCCCTCCTTCTCTACCTCCATTTCCTCATCCAGCTACGTCGCTGCGGCCAGCGTCCTCGCATCCACGGCGGCCTCGCCGCCTCCCCTCCCGCCGTTGCCGGATCTGACCTGCGAATTGCGACGGCGCACGCGGTGCGCCGCGGCTCATGCGGAAGGCCGAAAGCAGGCGGCGGCGAGGCGGAGAGAGGCAGCCGGCCGTGAGCGCGTAACGCCCCCCCTCCCCCACCCACTCTTTCCGCCGCTCCCCTCCCCCGCCCACCCTTTCCACCGCTCCCCTCCCCCGCCCACCCTTTCCGCCGCTCCCCTCCCCGCCCACCCTTTCCGCCGCGCCCCGCACCCACCCACTCTTTGCACCCCGTCCCGCCCACCCTTTCCGCCCCTCCCCCGCCCACCCTTTCCGCCCCTCCCCCGCCCACCCTTTCCGCCCCTCCCCCGCCCACCCTTTCCGCCCCTCCCCCGCCCACCCTTTCCGCCCCTCCCCGCTCTGCCTTTCCACCGCCCACTCTTCGCGCCACTTCCCGTTCGGTCTTCGACCACCCTTCCCGCCCCGCCATTTCCTCCCTCTCCCAACCTTCCCACCCTGCCTTTCCCCCTCTCCCATCCCTAATCTTCGCTTCCCCTTCCTCCACCAGGGGACGCACGCGCGGACTTGAGAGCGCGACCAGAACCGCTCCACTCAGCTGCCCTCGAGATGTTGCCGCGCGTGGCTGCTCGCGGCGCATTCGATACTCGCGTTAAAGCAAGAAGCAATTCTCTTTGGCGCGTCTCGCACGGAGTGTACTACATCATGCTTCATACCGTCGATGCACGATGCCAATGACACGCCACAAACATTGTTATTTTTGAGTTTTGGAAGAAAAATGTGTTTAATCATACTCTGTTGTTGTAGTTTACAAGTTAGCCAGTATTTAGAGTGGAACACTGATTGCAAAATAATCAGCTTCGCTCAGAAACTAGAAAATAACCATTTTAAAGATTTGCTACTTTTTTTGTGTACCTATTATATTGCTTTCGACAAGTTTTTTTTTCACCTCCTCCACGCCTCCACCTCACGTAGTGAGAATAAATTGGTAGCGTGACAAGTTTGAACTAGAATCATATTTTACAGAACTAAAATATTCCACGGATTCTTACAGGCACTTGTACATATAAATCAACGAGGTTGCAGATTAATTTGAGTTTAGGGAAATACTGTGAGCGTTTAAATGATGTTTTATGAGAAATAAAATTGAGAGGAATTTTGCCCAGAACGTCTATTGATTGTCACACGAAACTATAGACCCTTTGATACATAATACGGATGTCTCTCTCATGGCCACAGGGCTTGTGTTGTAAACTGGATGTTGCAGGAGGTATTACTGACCCTGCGCAGAATGCGGTTTGGAACCGTATTTATTGTTCTGACGTTGGCAGCACTACCGTACGCCATCTGCACTTAACGCTCTGGTGAACGGGTTATGGATCCGAATGTCGTAAGCGACTTTAATATCTTGGGTTCCTCAGGGTTCGAGGTCCCGAGCTCGAAACTAGATGGGCGTACAGTTTCGTCATTGTCTTAGGAGACCCGGATTGACTTCGCCGTGTAGATCGTGACCGGCCTGCTACTCGACGAATGCCATTCGAACTTTCTTTTCGCGTTTCGTACTCCACAAAACCTACCGATTTCGAGTGAGTTTCTTTGAATGGTTTCCTCCTGTGCGTTTTACATGATTTTGATCCGGAAGAAAGAGGTAGTATTTGATGTATTAAGCAGTGAAGTTTATTTGTTTGATCATGGGAGGAACTATTCACTGAGTTTGTAATATGGTTTGGAACTTGTTCTGGCTTTTTCGTTCTTCCTGTTCCCTGGCGAGGGAAAAGTTGAAGTTGTGGGAGGAAAGGGAGAAGAGTTACCTTCTAGAGCCAACGCGCCTGAAAATTCACGCTGAAATTAAGGTTCAGTCTGCGTCTACGTAAAAGAAAAGTTTATAATGAGTAGTTTTTCATATCCCTTTGTGAAGATCTTATATTCCTTGCTTTCAGAGTCGTTATTATGGTTAGCTAACTAAAGCCGGCGAATGCAACTTTATTGCGAGATGGGCGTCGAGGAAGGGGGGGGGGGCACGTAAAAGAGTGATCAGAAAACCATCTACCGAAGATAAGGACAATTTACTTACTACCAGCCTTACAAGAATTTTAAAGTGAGAATTATTGTGTGTCCATATACTAATGAGATATTCTCTTAAAACAGAAGGTATTAAAACTTAACGTATTGATTCTCTACCTGCTGCGAAGGAGAAATTAAAATTTCTCTGTATTTCTTTTAAGAACGGAAGGAGCCGTTGATGGGTACTACATTGTCATCAATGGAAAAGGTTCAGGTACAAAAAATAACTTCATCACCAACGCCATAGGGTAAGCTCAAAACTCAAAACTCGTTCTACTACATCATTAATTAAACTGCCTGAAGGGATACATGACTCTCGTTTTCCATTCAATATCATATTCAGATTTACTTTATTCTCGAAGGAAAAAGAGTTGCAAAAAGTGCAGTTCCTAGAAGGGATGACTTGCAATAAAATATAAGTGTGTGAAATAAAAGATGGATTGTAATTTCGAAGCTGTGTGCTTGGATAGATCTGTGCTCTTATCGTGCATGGGGTAGCGCGTGGCCTGGGGGCGCAGAGCATGGATCAGAGCGGGGCGGGGCGGAGAAGAGAAGAGAGGATCTCCGCTTGACGGGTTCGGTCGACCCAGCGGCAGCTGCGGTGGCGTCCTAACCGCGGCGCTGACGCGACCCGACAGGCGGGAGTGCCTCGCCCACGCCTCGTCGCTGGCTCACGTTTCACATCCTGAGCACTTACTCTGCACGCGAGGAGGTCATCTTCAACAGCTCAGAGTGGAGGCAGGTGCGCGCTCCTTGCCTTTGTCCCCTCTTTGGTCCCTCTTTGGTCCCTATTAGGCCCCTCTTTGCCCCTCTTTGCCCCTCTTTGGCCCCTCTTTGGCCCCTCTTTGCCCCTCCTTGGCCCCTATTTGCCACTCCTTGTCCCCTCTTTGCCCCTTTGGCCCCTCTTTGCCCCGTTGGCCTCTCTTTGCCCTTCCTCGGCCTCTTTGCCCTTCCTCGGCCTCTCTTTGCCCTTCCTCGGCCTCTCTTTGCCCTTCCTCGGCCTCTCTTTGCCCTTCCTCGGCCTCTCTTTGCCCTTCCTCGGCCTCTCTTTGCCCTTCCTCGGCCTCTCTTTGCCCTTCCTCGGCCTCTCTTTGCCCTTCCTCGGCCGCTCTTTGCCCTTCCTCGGCCTCTCTTTGCCCTTCCTCGGCCTCTCTTTGCCTTTCCTCGGCCTCTCTTTGCCCTTCCTCGGCCTCTCTTTGCCCTTCCTCGGCCTCTCTTTGCCCTTCCTCGGCCTCTCTTTGCCCTTCCTCGGCCTCTCTTTGCCCTTCCTCGGCCTCTCTTTGCCCTTCCTCGGCCTCTCTTTGCCCTTCCTCGGCCTCTCTTTGCCCTTCCTCGGCCTCTCTTTGCCCTTCCTCGGCCTCTCTTTGCCCTTCCTCGGCCTCTCTTTGCCCTTCCTCGGCCTGTCTTTGCCCTTCCTCGGCCTCTTATGTGTCCCTTCATCTCTCCTTGCCTCTGGGTTTACATTCGTTTTGCCCGTGGTAAATACTTGTGCGTCACAACACTTTTGCAGGTTAGCATCGCGGCAACTTTATGAATCGGAACTCATAGATGCTTAGAGTGAACGGAAACAGATAATCCTGAAAAGTAGTGTCGTAGTACAGTTGGTCACCTTTGGATCGATAGGTTGCCGAAAAAGTGTGACAGGCACGAACTCGTCTTTCTGAATAGAACAAAGATGTATTTTGATAGTGGGATAAATATTTATTTAGACAAATCTTCCAAAAAGTTATTTTGTTTATAACAATTTTCAGCCGCATTATTTGTATGTGGTTGTGTATCTTAAACAAATATGCTTTTATATTTCGTAGTACAAAATAATTTCTTCGCTGAGGTCGACGCTTCCTTTGTATTTTGTTGTTAGTGGAAAGTATAAAAACACGACTACAGAAAGCAAGCTTAAGTATTTTTGCTCTTCCGTAGGGGCTTTACAAGCAAAGAGAAGGCGCGGCGCTGAAGCCCTTCATTGTCTCGAGGCCACTGCGGCTAGCGGCCTTTGCCGAAAGCCGGCCTTGTCGGGCACGCCATAAATGCACGCGAACAGGCCCGCTTTAACACAGTGCCTAAGGGCACTGTTCTACGTCCCACTCTCCTGGAGGCTTATTGACACTGCAATGAAAAGTGAAGTTTCTCCACGTGTGGGGTAAATAGGGTTAGATGGAAACTTTTCTTTGACGGCTGAAAATTTTAGCCGTGAAAATATGGACATGAAAAGCTCTACACAGTACCTTTTCATGTCCATTTTTTTAATAATTAGGCCTATTTCTCTTGAAGACTGTTAGGAATTTTTAATTAATTATGTAATATGAAGAAAAATAATTCTCTTAGGACGGGTTTATATTTACTCTCAACCCATCGGGGATAATGTGAACTACGGGGAACAAGTACAATCGGTCCGCGATTTGTAGAGCTGAAGATGCCTCGATTTGTAGAGCTGAAGATGCCTATCTTACTGTGTCTTAAATTGAATTATGAATAAAGGTAGCGACAGCGTTTCTTGGCAAAACTCGGCAAGAAATATTTACTCTTATGTAACAACCTTTTTGTGTAGGCAAATGACCTGAGCAGCAAAAAATGCTGCTGAACAATACCAAACAAAATTATTTTCCAAAAAGTAGCACATACAGTGTTAGTGTCAGCCTTTCTTCAGTTTATGTATATATTAAAAAAATATCGACTGAGTTTTAGGAATCCAGTCCCAACGGCAGGAGTTTCGACACTAGCTAGATAGCTAGGTGGACTTCAGCCGCTGTCTGGAGGACAATTCTAGCGATCGGTTGCTCTGATCGGTAGTTTTCCTTGGTTTCTCTGATGAACACCTTGCAAATGACGAGCAGTGCCCTAAGAAATGGGTCGTGGACCGTGGGCGATCTTTCCTTCCTCTTCCTTGTCCTGTCCTCACCCGTATTCACCCACACACTTACATGAACTACACTACCACACCTGTCGGGAGATGAGTCGGGAGCTGAGAGGTTTCCCATCGGGGCGCTGCCCCGCTGCTGGAAAATACCTAGAAGGAGAAAACCCTCAAGTCGTCGTGTAGGTCGTTGTCGGATCTCACCAACCTGCCGGGGAAGATCACAGACACCTTCCGTGATAAAGCATATACAGGACTAGTGACTCTTGTAGATGATGCACTTGCAAACACCAAAGAGTCAATCAGTCGAAATTAGTAATACATATTACCTCTGTACATTTATGCCAGTGAACCCTCTGATGCTTCTTGGATTGACTCCGTGGGGCCTCCTCCGGCCACCGGCGAAAGTTGCGGGATCCGCGCGAAGGCTCCGGGCGCTTCGGCGAGAAGAGAAGGCAGACCCTCGGCGAAAGGAATTAATTATCTGCCCGCCCTTCCCCTTTCATTTGTTCGCGTTGAATGCATTCGCTGCAGCCTCGCGACCGTTTTGTAGATAGAGCGGGCCTCCGGGGGTTGCGAATTTCCTTGCAGCTTTCGTTCGGTTTCCGAGGGACGTTAAGGAGATTTTGAATTTCTGTTATTCTTCATTTCCGAGCTTATCGTTCTACTTTGTTGTTCTATGGAGTTGCTGAAGGAGGCGGCAGAACGCGAAATCCAGTCTATGTAGAACAGCTACCTATTATTCCTGGGGTAGCAGTATGTAAAGATGCAGATAGTTCCACAATGGATATTCGGAGCACGTTTTATTGAATATCTAGATTGTATTGTAGCATTTGAAAATGCACGAAATCGATTGCGCAGATTTACTAGTTCAAACTGTTCATTAGTGAAATAATGATTTAATATAAATTATTTCTCACCCGAAATTCTAATTTCACTTGCGTTGAATTTTCTTCATGAAGTGGCCAACAAAGTTGTAAATAGTAGAGAACCTTGGAAATGATATGCAACAGGATGATCTAATTGGCAAAAATAAACGTTGTTAATATATTTAAACTATAGCGTCGCCAACGCTATAGTTTAAATACGGGGGTTACGCTACGGGATATATTGGAGGGGACGTATTGAATCGCTCCCCCCTAATAATTTGGTGCTGGTGTCTCCCGTGGACTAAGCTACAAACTATTTAAATGTGATACCAATATTATTGATAAACGCTGAGACCATTTACGTCATTCGTTAGTAAAAAAATGTCTCAAAAGGGAGGAACTACATTAAATAATTTTATGACGAATTATTTAGTTGATATGAAAATGCTTATTCCACCAAATTCATTCAATTCAGCGGCATAGTAATTAATAATATAATGTGTGGAGTGGTGATAGAATGAAATTTTCCGTGCAATAGATCCCTCGTTCCGTGGCAATTGTTGAGTTATTAGGTTTCTGACGAGTCTGTCTTGTAATTGAAAATGTATACCAGTCTGTTTCAAGGAGAGAGTAAAGAGTTAATTTTTAAAAAATAATTAATTTATAATGGAGATATTTTCTAGAGTAGAGATTAAATATGTTTAGTGTGGTATCGGAAGAGTAGCATTCATTCACAAACTGCACGGGCCCTTTTAAGCAGGGTTTGACAAGAGGATTAACTCCTATTTTCATCGCTAGTATAATCTGTAGTAAAATAAATCGTATCCCACGTCGTCGCAACGGCTGAAGTAAAGCCACAGGGTGATATAGCGTGGAATGTCTTACCTCAGTGAACCGAATGCGACTGGCTGATGGCTCGGAACAAGGTGGAGACGTGAATACCCAGGGCGGTGATTTACGGCGGACGTTCCGTTGCTTATTCCGGCCTCCCTCGTCTCGACCTTCCGGCCGGCGCACAAGGCCCCTCCGATTTATTGTGAGACATGCGCGCGCGGTGCTGGGAATAGAATGACGAGCACGCTTGCCTTGCACCAGCGCGCCTAGCGCAAGGGATGCAATCCTGCGGCGGGGCGGGGCAGAGCAGAACAGACCAGGAGCTGCGCTTGGGCGCGGCAGGGGATCGAAGAGGTCCCTCGAGAGCTAGTTGGAGCACACAGTGCGACAAATCTATAAATACAATTATTTCATTGAACTGTAGTAAATCCTTACCCATATTTTCTGCGAAGAATGAAATATTTAAAAAAATAATTAGTGAGACTTATTTTACCAAAAGCTCTATTGACCTGAGCAAAAGAAAAAGTATTTTGGTTCACCTAAAAGTACTATTATTTGCACCAAACTAGAATACAGTCTGGTTATGTAAGTGGATTTTCGCTTCATGAATATGTAAAACTTCGTTTAAGAAAATAATCATGTTTGCCATTGGGGAAACTACTAATATAATGTATACTAAGCATACACAGTGTCAGAATAAAGGTTACAAACTTCTAATGGCACGTAAAAGGGTCGAAATTGATTAATTTTTGTCACTGAATCTGTAGTGGGGAATTTCATATAACACAGGTCATGTTCTTGCGCATTCAAGCAGATTTCATGTACTTGCCTTACACGTACCCTAGAAATTTGCAACATTTCTTCTGAAACACCTGTTATGTTTACGTGTGTGTATATCTATACGTGCATATATCTCTGTATAAATTGAACAAACTCCTAGACAATGATGAGGAATTCAAAATAATTACTTTTTGACAATGATCATATAGAGGGAGATATCTTTAAATATACTCGTATTTATATATTTGTGACAGTTGCCCCTGTTTTTTGGCATCCCTGTATGCACATATGTTTGGCAGGTATAGGAAATTCCCTTGGCTGCGTCAGAACGCTACCTCAAGAACACGACCCAAGATTTTGTAGTCTGCTACGCGCTTGATCCCACCGTGCGGCAGAACCGTGCCATGAAGTTGTGGGAGGGGACCGGGGGGAAGGAGGACCCAGGAGGGCGAGTGGGCGGCGGATGGCGGGCGCGCTCCGAAAAAGAACGCGGGGCTCGACCCGAGGTTGAACAACTTCCTTTGTTTCTGTTTGTGGGCTCCGCGAGGCCGCTCGGTACTCGGGTTGCGTCGGATCTGCCAGACGCTGTGGCCTGCGCTTCTGCTGCCGCGATATTTTGCAACCTCCGTTGGAAAATGCGAATGGACTAGATAGTGCCGTAATTGTTCTCTTTGGGGACAAGCCGTGTCGCGGACCTTTCTGGCGATTATGTACTGAAACTTTTTTTTTCGTTTAAGGAGAATATTATTTGGGTAAACCAGAAAATTATTTCATGAGTATATTTCTGGGTGAGAAAACTACTTAGGTCAGTCGACTAAGTGTAGATTACCAGCGTGTAATCCGGAAGGTGACGGTGATCCTCCTCTACTTTAACGTGGGATTCGAAGCCGATCATCAACTGCTTGCGAGGTTTTTCCCATTCAGATATCTCCCTCAGAGGGGCATCACCTAGCCGGGATGAGGAAGGGAATATCGCGCGTGGTCCGTGGTCTGTTTGTTAGGGAACTGCACCAACATTCCCTTGGTATTCAATGAAATCGGTGTTACCACTGAGCCATCGCAGCCAGTACTTATTTTGTGCTTACATGCTTACGTTCCTAATGAGTCTTTAATTATTACGTTTTCCGATTGTGGGTTAATTTGCCCTTCCGGAGAGACTGTAATTTAGTCCAACCCTAATGCAAAACTTAATGTTTGAGAGCCTTCCTTTGAGCTGTGATTTATGGATCTCCTCAAAGCGGCTCCTCCGGCGAAGAGGTTGCTGTGGCGCGCCTGGCAGCAGCTCGGGACGACGCATCCGCGCGGCGCGGCCGGTGCCCTAGGTTTTTGCGCCCTGGTCTAATCCCGGCGGCCGGCGCGCGGCGCGGAAGTGTAATTCCAGGCCGCCCGCCGTGCTAAGAATATGGAGCCCCGCAGCAGCTTCCGGTGGAGCAGGGCACTTGGATGGCAGCCACGGGCCTGCTCGCAGCGCAAAGCCTCACCCACTCGCGCTCACACGCAAACGCGCACACGCTCACTCATATGCACCCGCAAACGCCCGCATACACGTGTACCCCAAAACGCACGCGCATATTCAAACACACGTACGCGCACTTGCACACGCATATATCCACTCCCACATGCACACACATTCACGCGACCCCCCCACACACACATATATACGCGCGCGCACACATCTTGTTTCTATTCATCCTCCTCCTTCTTTCTGCTCTTTCTTCTTGTCTTCTTTCTCTTTAGCACATTGACAAGAGTGTCGATATAATTATCAATACATGTAAAGTGATGTTTTTGTTAATGCTAATTATGCATTTTCCTTACATTTTTTCTCTGCTTGTTCCAGGTAAGGGCCTCGTGATTTGCAAGGGCGCGCTTGATGATCAGTTGCAGTTAGTCTTAAGAGTAAGTCTTCCTGATGTACAAATGAATCGAGAGCTGTTCGAAAAGCTAATATCGGAAATGAAGCTTTATGAGACATCGAATATTGTTTCTAATGTTTAAGTATTGTACTGTATCGAATTTTGGGACGAGTGTTGATGGCTGGGTTTTATTTCATTTTTATACTGTTACAGTTTTCTAACACCTGAATGTATTTAAAAAAATATTCCAGACATTGTTGAATTTTCTAAATGAAAAATTAAAAATACGTGAGTCAAACAACTGCCCGTGTCCATTAACTCCAGACAATGAATTTCTCGTAACTGTCCACACTTCAGCAGTTAATGTAGTTCAATTCTCGTAGATCGTTGTGCCCGAGCTACAAAGCCTTTAAGAGTTTCTCGAGAGTGTTTTTTGTATAGGGCATGTTAGCGGTAAACGCCATCAAAGCCAGAGTTACTCTTCCTTTGAAGAGAAGCCGCAGATATGCTTTTGATGTTAGTTTGTGACGCTTATAACCCGGGTGTGTAATTATACTGCGGTTGGACTAGCATTTCACTGAAGTCTCACGCACACGAAAGTTAACTTTTCTTTGAAGTGCCCTCTGCCAAATGATATTTAATTAATGACTGACAAGATAATGGATCAAAACATCACGTAAGAAATGAAAATATATTCTTAACACTTTTTGATCTGAAATAGTCATCTGGAGCAATTTAATTAGACGTTTTCGGTGACATAATGCTTATTTAACTTTTATTAAACTGTACCAAAAATAATGCTCGTTTTTACCCGTTTGTAAGCTCAACAACCTTTCGTCATCCACGCTATATTAGAAATTGTGCACGTTTATGCTTCAATTGTGTGTTATCTTTTACTGTAGAGAGTTTTATTGCAAGAGCAAAGACTATCTCGGGGCTCTCGTTGATAATTGTACTGCGTCACTGGGGACAATGGTAGGGATAGTAAATGTTAACTAATTGTGAATCTGAACATTGCCCACGAATTTATATTTTTAGCTTTGTTTCCGTGCCTATAGTATTTTTTATTTATCAAAACATATTGCTCTAGTGCACGAAGATTGGAATTGCATTAGTCTCCCATCTCCACTATCAGGAAAATAGAAGGGCACATTTTCTTAAAGTTGCTAATCTTACTACGAATTAGGCTCCCACCATTGTGTACTTGAATAACATCCATCGTGGAATGTGAGACACGGTGACCGAAATTGCACAACGCATTTCGCATTCGTAATTCCCAGTACTTGGCGTGCGTAATGTTTGTGTGCGAGAGAGCGTTAATGATGAGAACGTTTGCGTTGCCGGCGTCGCGGGCGCAAGGACGAAAGACGAAGCTCTCCCGCGTGCGGCGGAACTGTTAGACGCTGGAAGCGGGTAGAGCCCCCGAAGCAACGAAGGACGAAGGCGAGCGCGAATCCGCATACCGTCTCGCCCCGCGGACTCGAGTGGAGAGTGGTAGAACATTCGTTGTGGGTGCCTCGACATTCCGGGGGCGGGGCGCGAATAAATTCCGCTCCTCCAGGAACATATTTGTGCATTTTTATCGTCAGATGGTGAAACAGTTACGCATACAGGGTTTGGAGGAATGTGTGCGGGGATGGTAGTTTCTTTGGGGTTCTCTCTCTCTTCTTGGTTATACTCTTTCTCCTCGTGTTCGTGGTGGGAGTTTGGGCTTCAAGGCATAGAGATTTCTCCTTCTTGGAGATTTTCTGTGTATCTTGTCTTTCCATCCGCTACAATAATTCACTTCATATCGTTACTGTTCACACGAACATTACTGCATCAATCCTAATTAGTCAAAAACACTTCACTTAGGAGCGAAATAGGTAGAAAGTGTAAACGTATCTAGTTCAGCAATTAATATTGTAATAGTTTTCTCTTTTCTACCCTCGGAATGCTGGCGATAACTTCGCATGCGTTATTTCGACGGCCAATCAATGCGACTATGGGAGTGATAGAAAACATGCGATCCGGACTTGTCAGCCTAACTTCATTCCATCTGGTGCTTGATATACTGCGTTCACACTCACGCACTCTTGTATGGAAATGTTTTCCAGAAACGAAGGTCATTGTATATGCGTAATTCGTTCTATGCAACGTACCAACATACTGTAATGACTAAAGTTAAAGAAATTAATAATTCATCTACGTACACGGAGGAAATGTGTGGCAATTTTATGGAAGGTATTTTTCAGTGCAATGGAGAGAGCAGATGATTCTTTAAGGAAGCTCGTTAGGTTAACCACTTTCAAATTCTTTTTGGAATTGGAATTAACTGAAGTTAAAAGTCGTTTAGTACCTATTTCACGATGTGAACATATTTCTTTCATTAGCATTCCTTTAGTTTAGTTAGTTTTCATTAGCATTCCTTTAGTTCCACACCTTAAATTTATCTTTGGTTATTTGCGCATGGATTCAGTTTTCACATTTACATACTATGTTTGTGCGTCACATCCCAACCTCAATAACAGTTATCCCTACCAACAACACCACCACCAGTAATCCAGTGATCAGGCGTATCACTGATCTCAGAAGTAAATGAAAGATCACTAATAATTATGTTCCTTCCATTAATCGTATGAATATATTATTAATATGAATATAATAACAATAATAATAATAATGATGATGATGATGATGCTGTACGCCGCCCTCATTTCCTTGCTTAGGACTGAGCGATAGGCCAATCGCTCATCCTCGTATTTTATTGTGTCTCTCGTGTCTTATTGATTTCAAAATTCTCCAAAAAGAAACCTAGGTTCGGAAAGCAGGATCAAGTTGCGAGTTGCTCGAGACACAAAATGCGTCTCGTGATGGGGAGAAACGTAATAATTATATTAATAATATAATAATAATGTATTATTATTTTTATTATTGTAGTACTAAAGAGACATGTTGCACGAAAAACGTAGAGGAACGAATCTTCGAAAAGCCAGTAGCTTGATTCTCGTGCAGCGGGAGCAACATGCTGGCGGTTCATCACATAGGTGGCCTGTCGTCCGTCGACGTGCGCTCACTTTTCGCTGAACGGCGGCGGCGGCGGCGGCGGCGGCGCAGTGCAGCCGAAGGGGGCGTGGCGCGAGCGCAAAGCGCGCCGTTCGCAGCTCCCACAGAAGCGCTTTCTTCGCCAGCTTTCCATAGGCGCCGCTGCTCCCGTCGACCGCCGCTCGCCGACTCCGTCGCCGACCGGCTCCCGCGGACGCAGTTTCACTTTCACGCTCGCCGCGCCGGCGCTTCGCCGGAAATTCGCCCGTAGAAATTTTTCGCTCCTGTGAATGAACCGTGTAAAGAGCCGCTTTTTTTGACGCGTGAGTTTGTTTTCAAGGAGCCGGTTGAAGGATTAAAATTATCCGGTCGACCGGGGAAAGTGCTTTCGTCTTCACTGGACAATCCCTTTTTCTATTAAAACGATACTTTATTATCTATTATAACGATACTTTTACAGAAGATGTTATTGGTTATCAGTACAAAAGTTTTAGTGAAATTGAAGAAATAATATCTAACTGGTTACATGATGTCCTGAGATTCTGCGGGATTCCTAGGCATCCGTAGAACCGCAGCATCCAGACGTTTCTAACGTCTAATATACTCGTAGTTACAGCTTTACTTTGCTTTGTTCCCCTTTTCAACAGGTCGTCGGTTTCTATCCTCAGAAATAAGTACATATACAGGGTGCTGTATTTTTTCGATTGGTATGGTGCCAGGTTCGATTCTCTCGATCTAGGATGGAACCAACATCGCCAAGCAAATGGGAGCTGTCTGAACTTAATTGTGTGTGTTCGAAATAGCTAGGCAGTTCGCTGACAGGAATTAATGACCTCATGCAGGTCAGTAAAATCATTGCCACGGCAACGTCCGTCAAGCTGCAACCCCCACTTGTCAGAAATTCAAAATTAACTAGCCTATAATTTTGAACTAATTATGTATTAATTTTGTACCAAAATAAAAAAAATTGTACTCAGCTATAAACCAATAAAAAACGACATTCAAAAGTGGGGGTGCTAACTTGACGTCAACCTACAACCCCCACTTTTCAGAAATTCAAAATCACCTAACCCATTGTTGTCTACTAATTATGTACTAATTTTGTACCACAATTAAAAATTTTGTACTCACCTATAAACAATTAAAAAACGGTTGCAAAAGATACACCTTTTGCACATATTGACGAAATTTTTAAATACCCTTGGAGTCACACTTCAAGGTTGAAATGTATACAACGGTTTGCTATTATAGTCACCTTTCACGAGTATTTTTTTTTCCAAATTTTCGTTCGAATTTATGTTTCTTTTTGAATTTATGACTAGTGTGGGTGGCTTGGCTGGCACTATTTTTTCATGCCGCACGCATTTTTTTCTGTTTTTCGATTGCAATATCTCCGTTGGGGGACTAGATAAAATTTTGAAAAAAATACTCGTGAAAGGTGACTATAATAGCAAACCGCTGTATACATTTCAACTTTGAAGTGTGACTGCAAGGGTATTTAAAAAATTCGTCAATATGTGCAAAAGGTGTATCTTTTGCAACCGTTTTTTAATTGTTTATAGGTGAGTACAAAATTTTTAATTGTGGTACAAAATTAGTACATTATTAGTAGACAACAATGAGTTAGGTGATTTTGAATTTCTGAAAAGTGGGGGTTGTAGGTTGACGTCAAGTTAGCACCCCCACTTTTGAATGTCGTTTTTTATTGGTTTATAGTTGAGTACAATTTTTTTTATTTTGGTACAAAATTAGTACATAATTAGTTCAAAATTATAGGCTAGTTAATTTCGAATTTCTGACAAGTGGGGGTGGCAGCTTGACGGAGGTGCCACGGCAAGCATGCTTTCATTGTCATGCAAGCATGCTCAAATTGTAAATTCCACTGTAATGACTAAAACTGCATGATGCAGAGGAAATGGTTGGAACTTTAAAAGAGGTGGGCAAGGCTGGAGAGAGAATTCAATGGGGAGACGCGGTGCTCATCCAAATAATACGGTGACAGGAGCGTGTGGATGAATGAAAATTAGAGAAGTCAGCTGAAACCTTGTTAGAATATCAAAATGTTTACTAATGAATGCTTTACAAGATGGAACTGATATTATTTTATGTATGATCTAATCCTTTTGCAGTAATAAGCATTTCATCCAATGATACTGTAACAGTGAAATCACGAAAAATTGCGTGCATCAGTGAAATTTTGTTAAAGTGAACATTGCGGAAACCGCCTGAAAGTTTTGTAATCTCTTCAATCTGTCTGTAAATTACAAAATGTATGTAAAGTAAATTACGCAAGTTAAATTTTAGTAGAACATTAGTTTACTCATTTTAATCGTAATTGCCTATATTTTGCCGTACCATTGCTTCTGTAGAATGTTGTGTGTGCTCACTGTGTGACTGCTTCCCCCGTCCGTCTCATCCCGTCCCGTCCCATGCCGTTTCCCGCCCCCGCCCTGCCGCGCCCTGCCGCGCCCTGCCGCGCCCTGCCCTTCTCCGCCTCGCTCCGGTCTGCGCGCCACTCAAAGCCCATTTGAGCCTCGAGCTCTTCTGCCTTGATCTGCGCAGACCTTAAGCTTTTTTACATAGAGACAAAGCACAGCAGAGCGCGGGGCCCACGCTCATAGCAAAGAGAGCACACAAGTGCTTTCCTTCTTTGTTCTGAAAGCGCCATTGAGCGCGCAAAAAATCGTAATGAAAGCTTCAGATATGCTAATGTGACTTTTATATTGCTTCAATAATATAAATCAATAAAATAAATTATTTTATTATCCGAGCGTTTTGGCTGTCTAAAATTTATAAATTTCCTTGAAATTAAGAATAACTATATTCTCAACATGACGAAAGGAGACGAATCCTCGAATTCTTAGTCGTGGATTTTAACTTTCTTCCTGATTAAGATCTTTTAGAACTGTTCATTTTTATTTTCGTTTACACGGAATCGTCTAAAATATTTTGAATATTTTGGAAGAATTGGTAATATTAGTGAAAATATAGGATTCGTCCCATACGCCATGTAATATACTGTATTTGAAAATGCTGTAATCGGGATAAAATTGTGAGATAACCAAAGCTCCTACAAGGCTGCAAAACCTTTCATTCGACTTACTAATTCAAAAACTCAAGAAAAAGGAGGAATTTCCTTGATATATCACGGTTTAATGCAATTTCATATCTCATGTAATAATGTATATCATTTCTCATGTGAAATGATCTTAGGAGCGTTGTCAGTGATTCTAATACCACCATCTAATTGTATAAGAATGATCCCCTTTTTTTAATGAAATACTATGTGGATGCCTTTGCAAGTACCCTGAAGAACCGGCTACGGACCGCACGTGATCCTCCCTTCGCAAATCTGTTCCCACTCCGTTGGTAACGCATGCTGTTGGGCTGCTTCTCTGCGTCCATCTCACATGAAGTAGAAAGACTCTGTCAATGCTGCAAGTTCGTGTACGTTGACGATGCCCTAAACTGTGTTGCAGCGCAATCGCAAATTATAATAAAGAAATGCTTTATTATATTTGATGTGCCGTCCAATAAGATAAACTGCTTTTACTGCTAAAGGTCTCTAGTAAATACTAGAGATAATATATACAAATTTACAAAGATGCAGCGTATGGTTCTCCAGAACTTTGCATAATAGAATTTTTTTACCTGAATTACTTTATTTTGTATTCTGGAACTACTACTCGTAGAAGCAAAGCTTCATTGATCTTGAAGGAGAGTTTTGAGTTTGCGTTTGTGGTAGTAAAAAAATCAGAATTATTGCTTTGAGCAACTTACCACTTGATTAGTAACGGTATTTTATGTTAGTGAATTTCGTCCTACTTTCTAAATTTCGTACTTTATCAGTAGAACAGAGTCGCTAAGTGTATTTCTAGTACGACTTGGAGAAGGAAATGCTGCAATATATTTTCCGCCTATTGCGTTGGGAATGGAACTTGTTCCGTCTCCGTGTCGTAACTTCTGTACAAAGGAGTGGGCCTGTAGGCGATTAATACACAAATTTCATCTCGGACAGCTTCTTCAGCTCTTTAACGGAATCTACAGAATCGATTCTTTTTGAAAAGAAAGGCTCCTCTGCCAACGAAGATCCAGGCGTTTTTGTGACGCCCACAACTGCTTCACAAACCAGCTTTACTGAATCGCTTCTTTTGAAAGAAAAATGAACGAAAAAGAAAGTTCAGAAAGTCAACAAAAGCAACCCAAAAGAAAGAAAGCGCGAAAATAATGGAAACTTAAGCGTTAATTTTCTCGCTTTGGGCAGTTCGCTTTGCTTCGACAGATTCACTATGCGATTTTTCAGGCTTGAGATCTTCCTCTAATGGAAGTCGATTGATTTCACAGAAGTCTTTCGGTTTCTTAGAAGAAACTAGAGGATAAACGGGTGAACATTCCTAGAGGATAAGCGGGTGAACATTTCACGGCGCAGAAAGTAATACATTTATGGCACGCATGCCTACTCTGCATCTCCTCTCGTGCGTTTCTTATGGGCAGAGTTAACGTTTAAGCGTCACACTCTCTGCATGCATTCTTGCATTCGTAATAGTGGAATGCCTTTTCAGTTGCGATGTTCTCTGAAATTTGATCATTTGTTGCAGTTGATAGACCTTTCCAGAGAAGGCAATGCACTGCGTTTTCCTGTTCTGGATATTTTCCGTTTCTTGCCCTAACATAACAAAATTAATTGAAATATCTCTCCTTCTGTTGATATATCAAAAAAATGGCCGCTTGGAATCCTGGAAACCAAGGGCTTGAGGCCTCACTGAGTTCGTGTCTTCGCCTCTTTTATACGTAAACGATTGTCCTTCGCCCAGTAGAAACGGTGGGACAGTTATCTCTGAAGATAAAACAAATATTCTTAGAGAAAAAGAAGCAAGACGTTTAGTTTCAGGTGTTTTAAATAGGTTTCGTAATAACAAATTAATAGTGAACGAAAGAAAAACTCTTTCAATGCAAGTTTGCATTTCAAACGAGCAATTGAAAGCGCCGTTGAAAATGAACTATGAGCAATTGACTGACGTTAAGGTAACAACCTTCATGTGCTTCAGTTCATACAGATCATAAATGGAAGGCGCATATAAATGAAATGTACCATAAAGTAAGTCCATTATTTTACCTATTCACAATTCATTCAAATTCAGTTCACATTGCCGTATTTAGCGCTGTACTAGCTTCCTAACTTCCCCCTAACTTCAAAACTAAAAAAAATATTTATTTTAATAAAGATATTAATGCCTATGTTTACTTTCCTATTGTATTATTATAAAAGATTATTATAATTTCAATTCTTGAAATTAAGCTTTGGAGTCAGTAAGCAAAACACTCCATGAAGGGGATGTAGGCCTCAAAAAACTATTAATTCGTTATGAGTTAACACATCTCTGAAGAGCAGTTGTTTTCATACAGTTGTTTTTTTACAATAAGTACAGTTGTTTTTTACTGAAGAGCAGTTGTTTTTTACAGTAAATTTCACACTTTCTTTTCTGGGCAACGTGTAAAGTAAACATTATAGTAATATTTTAGGTATTAAGTGTGGGGAAAATCCATGTAATTTGCACCGCAACTGTAAGAACACTGGATTTCAATTTCATTCTCCATGCGTGTGTCCAATATTTCACCGACGAGAGACGTGACGTTAAGTTTCCTGTGTCGTCACTAAGCACGTACATAAGTTTTAAAATTTCTTTCTAATTTTAGAAACTTCCATTTTAACGGTACTTCTTGATTGACCGAAATCTCTCGGCTGTATGTTCTGAAATCCTTCCTTGGCCTGGTACTACGTTTACAGATAATCAAAAAATATTGTTTTTTATTTTGGGTCTCCAAGGTTTTATAACTGTTTCGCGATGAATATGCAAGCTCGTCATTGAAGTGAATGCACGACGTCTGTGAACATTATTTTACGGCTAATGTCGATGTTTTGCTTCCGAGCTAAATTTGTCCTGAGATAAATAAAATTTCAGGAAGTTCAATTAGTGTGGTTTCTTTGCATAAGATTGCACCAGTATAAAGAAAAAAAACACTTTTACATCTTGTGAAGTCAGATATGCAGTTAGCACGAACAACGGGCTTTCCATTCATCTAATGCGTTGTATTAGGTATGCCCTACACTCCGAATGTAGTAATCTCAACAGTTAGGTGTAGTCGTTTATCGCATTGTAGTAAATCAACTGCGTGCCTTCAATGTGTATCCGTAATTACAAATTTTAAAATTACATTAATTTAATTGCTCGTTGTGCTCTGCAACAAATTCGCTCAACACATCATATCATTGCTCAATAATGTCCAATAAATAATATAATATAATATAAATATGTGTATTATATATATTATATGTATATATATACGTATATATATATGTATATATACATATAAGATTTATATATATGTATATATATACATATATATATATATATACATATATATATATACATCAGGTCAGCACATGTGAACTCATAGAAATGTGATTCTGAGGAAAAAAAGTTCGTTAGCTCTTGAAGCATCGGCTGAAGTTGAAAAAAATGTTTCCCTGCTTACATGCTTCGCATAGACTACACCCGCTATGAGGGGCGTCAGCAAATGCCACGTGGGGGAGAGTGGAGGATAAGGGCCTGAGACAGTTGTTTGGTTCGCTGTGTGTTTTTTACGTTCCCTGTCCGAGCTGTCAAGCAAGTCCGCCTGCGGCGCGCTGCTGAGCACGTAACGACCTGTCTGTTGGTAAACACAGCGAACAACGCGGCCTTTCAGCACTCCCCACTCCCACCGTTGCCGCGTCCGCATCTACCGAACCGTCCCACCGCCCTCACAGCGTCGTTGGCGCTCCACCTCCATCCGCTCCCCACCGCCAGCGGAATCGTAGCCGTCTTCGCCTCCTCCCACCCTCCCACCGCCACCGTCACCAGTGCCTCAGCCTCCGTCCGTTTAGCCCTCACGCCTTTCTCGCCCGTTATCTACCTTCACCATTGCCACAGCCCCATCCTCTACAGAACCTTCGCCTCTGCCGCAGTTTTCGCCTTCCATCGCCACAGCTCTCGTCGCTGCTCTAGCCCTGTAATTGCCATCGCCCTTGCCTACTGTACAGCCCCGCAATTCCACCCCATTTCCCGTCCTCACCAGAGCCTTCGCCCCTTCCGCGGCTCCCGCCCCCGCCAACGCCCTCTCCATCGCCACAGCTCTAATCGCTGCCCCCGCCCCGCAATCGCCTTCATCTTTGCTCTCGCCACAGTTCCATTTCCCGTGCTCACCGGAGCCTTCCCCCCTGCCGCAGATCCCGCCCTCGCCATCACCCTCACGAACGCCCTCGCCAACGCCCTCTCCACCGCCACAGCTCTCGCCGCTGCCCCCCGCCCCGCAATCGCTTTCGTCCATGCTCTCGCCACAGCCTCCGTGCCCGCCCACGCCCTCGCGTTGCCCTCGCCACCCCCGGGGCGGCGTCGCCCATGGCGCGGCGCCCTCGATCGATGCCTTGTAAGGACAAGTGCGCGAGGCTGCCGCGCCTCCGTCTTCCTCGAGAGGGCGATGACTCAGAAGAAGCGCGAGTGATAACGAAGCGGAGGCGCAAGAGCTGTCTGGGAGGCGAGGGGCTGCCGTCTTCTATTTTTAGGACTTCGCTAACCCGGTTCCTCACGCTGCCGCGTTGCGCCGGGCTTTCGTCATTAATAAAAAACGAGCATATGCGGGCATGGGTTGGGGCCATGCATGCTTTTCCGTGGGCTGGGGCTTTGGCAAATGAGAAGAAACCTTGTTTAAGTATCAGACGTAGCAGTCATCTTTAAGCTTTGAGTTATATTCTCAAAATCACTACTTGAAATATCATAACACCTGTTGACTCTAGTTCGCTGCACTTCACTATCACATTCTTGTTTCACTTCAGAATTTTCTGACAGTGAAAAAGTTTCTATATCGCGTCATGATTACTACGTGTGATATTCCACATTTCACATCATTGTAATTGTGTTTATATCCAATAAATGTGAAAAACATATGATAAAATATTTATATTTTTTAATTATGTAATGATTTCTTAGTAGAGAAAATGTTTGAAGAATTTTCGCGAAACAGTTTTTAATTAATTTATTTGCACATAAAAATAACGGAATATTTTTTGCTGATTGCCATT
This sequence comes from Acheta domesticus, assembly GCA_031308135.1. Lineage (NCBI taxonomy): Eukaryota > Metazoa > Arthropoda > Insecta > Orthoptera > Gryllidae > Acheta > Acheta domesticus. Next base: position 74,376,170 of record JAHLJT010008756.1, read on the forward strand.
TTGACTTTTTTTTTTAAGTTTGTTAAAGGGGAATCTCACCTTTAATGGAAAATATTGAAAATCATTATTTAATTGTAACCTGAAGTGGAGAATCACGGCTAGTGACGATGGTTCATTGTTATTGAAATGGAAATAAAGTGAAACTTGCATTGAATCATTTCCAGAATGTGGTTCCGTCACAAATGGTTACAACTTTAAAACTGAATGTCTCACGGTAATTGTATTCAACTGAAGCAAACGTAGCAAATGACGTGGGGTAAGATGTAAAGCGAGCAATGGAGTAATTCTCGGGCCCGTTATTTTATTCATCCGTGACTTCTTGCATTGTTCGTGACTGCTCGGTCTAATGAATGAGGTCGGATCGCAGTGAGCGAACAGAGCTGATAAATACTGCACTGCTTCGCGATCCGGGATTGCAATATAGTCACACTACTGTCTAGGCAAACCGTCCTCCAAGCTTACATGCCAATCGAGACGCTCTGGAATGAGTAGTCCTTGAACGCTCCACCCCTGTCGTCAAACATACAGTAAAAACACCAGGAAAATGTAGGTTATGAGGGTGGTTAACAGGCGTGAATTGTCGGGAGGTTTGCCGTTTATCGTCCTCACACTCTCTAGAGTTTGGTGTCCCTACAGGAAAAATAGTTATCTCATTTACGATTTCCACTCGCTGGAACATTCAAATAAAGCAAACGAAATGGAGGAAATTAGACGATGAAACATGCTCGAGCGCATTCTTGTAATTCATAGAGATTGTGTGGGACAAACGAATGTAATCTTTCCCTCTATCTTTCTCTCTCTTTCGTTTACTATTTCTTTCTTCCTGCCTCTATTTCTCTCTCTGACCGATACCGCGGTGGGTGTTCGCCGCCTCCCCTCGCTGGCCCCGGGCTAGGCGGTGCACCGATGAAAGATGCAGCAGCACGCGCCCAATCCCGCGAGTGCGCGGCGGGCGGGGAGGAGGCGATCGTGCTCACGGCGGTGGCGGTGGAGGATGTGGTTTTGGTGAACGCGCTAGGCTACCCCGAGGGAATGAAAGTGACAGAACAGGGGGAAAGGGAAGAGAAAGGGCGTTTGCGGGACACACGATAGCAGAAAATGGTAGTGAGGGAATGAATTATCGTTAGTTGTGTACTGGAGGGAAGAATGCGTTTCGGATGCAGTAGATACTTTGAATGACTGTTTTTGCAGTTAATGAAGTATGAATGTGATTTGGGCAATACACTTCCAGCTATTTCGTTTGTGAAGTAAATATTTTTCTTCGAGCTTCCGCCACTGATGCCGGTTAATCACTATTGCTAAAGGATTATTTCACATAACACGAGACTTTAAATTGCTGACACCTCTGCAATGGGATCAGGCTGACGGAAGTGCCACTGTGGAGAAACATCTTGGGTTTGGTCATACGGGGGCGCGGGCGCGCCCGCGCTTGCTGGCATAACACATGCTGCCCTCCAACCTGCAATAGCCCCAACAGACAACTTTTCATATCCAGAGCAAAAATTGAAATAAACCATTTACAGATGCCCACTCTATCCGCTTTGGCAAACCAAGCTGAGGAAACGATAAATTGATTGATAGTGTCCAATTTTTTACCGTTGAAATGCTAACAAAAACATCTCCGAAAGTTTTCCGGGTGCTCTGTTAGTACCTCGGTATAAGATATATAGGAGTGTCAACTAGCTGCCTTGGGGCAAATTTTCTGAAGCGAGTTGAGGCTAGTTCCTCTCTTGTCCGTAGGGTGCGCACGATCGGTTTGGGTCACAGTGAAAGATATGCATCTTAAGATGACATCTTAAACTGTGGCTATTACACAGTTTTACAAAACATTTCCTACACATTTTCGTAACTGCTCGCTGTAGACTTTACCAATTCCACCGCGAAACGACAAATCACTTACTTGAAATTAGAAATCAGTTGGCCATAGAGCTGTCGAAGGGATCACGACCAATCACAACCTTGCCCAAATGAGACCCAAGCATCGCAGTGCTTATATGCGAGAACTGTGAGAACTAGCCTCATACAAGCTTCTGTTTTAGACTGGGAGTGAACACACCTATACATCTTCCACCGTAGTTAGTACCGTGTCTGCGCACTGTGCTGCGACAGGCGCGAGGATGAATGCGGCGGAGGCGGCACGGGCGGCGTCGGGCAGTGGATGCCCTGGGGCGGCGCGACGCTCTCCTCGGCGGGGGGCGAAAAGAGCGCCGGGTCGTCGAGGCCTCGGGCACGCGGGAAACGGGGGCGGGGCGAGGTGGCGCCGGGTACTTTGGCTGATTGCTTCCTTAGTTCGCGAGGGCTTCCGCCTCGAGTCCCTGCCCCGCCGCCTGACAGCCTTCCGTTGAGGGGGCGGGGCGGGGCGGGGACGGGGACGTGGAGACGAGCTCGGACAGGACGGGGAGGGGAGCTCGGAGACGCTTTTCGACCCGCGCGCCGCCTCCTCGAAGGAGCTCTGTAGGTCCTAGAGGGCGAGCGACTGCGCGAAAGGTACGCTGTGTTTAGGGCTCCTAGCGAGCTTATATTCTCAATCACGTGTCAAAGGAGTCGTACAAGTCGGGCTCTGAAATTTGCTTTGTGCAGCGAAAATTCATTGGTACTGTATGTAAGCTCCGCTCCTCATTAATACTATTTTTTCTGTGTAAATGCAAAGAACTGTTATCTGAGATTTGTCCCTATGGGTAGGATTTTGTTGTGTGCTTAGAAATGGAAAGAGAATTCACACACATTACACTACATTGCAGATGAATTTATTATTATTCGTAGCTCAATTTTTAATTACAATTTGGAAAGATTCGTTTTAAATATTTATGATCTGGGCGCTAATATATTTCCAAAGTATTTCTAAAAATTATTTTTCGACTTTTATTCTGTTGTTTCTTTTCTTAATGTTTTCTCAAACTAACTTGACACAAACATAGAAATATGAATATAATTTGTTTTCTCTTAAGGTTAAACAATTTCATTTCAGTAATTGATAGGAAATTCAAATGTATTTTTTTCCTTGAAGATGAATTAAAACAAAAAGTATGTCATGGCAAATGACGGTCCAATGCCTTTTGCATGGAGCAGCGAAACATCACCTACAACGGCTCACGAGAAGGACAGAATAAGAGTATACTAATGCAGATGCGTTGAGTGCCAAAAGTCATTCCACTTCTACAGGGATATATTGATGAATCTAAGAAAACGTAATAGAAAATGTTCATTGTTTAGAATGAAGTGTAGATTAGATTTGGCTTAATGTGGAGTGGGAAAAGTGATATCTTTAGCATAATTATTTTTGGGAACGTTTCCGATATTTCTAGATGAACGTTTTTAGTAGAAGGGATATTCGCACCCTCTGGCTGTACGCGTTTTCGGGAGAGGCAAGATTTGTTTGGACAGTGTTTTTTTTCCTTCGTGTGTATGATTTTTACTAATTATGACTGCTAGCTCGCAGCGTACGAAAAAATGCGCCGTTGCTCTTCTAATTCAAGGCTCGTTTAATAAACTGCGTTCGTGTTCGTGGCCGCGAGGGGGAAACGCCCAAAAGAATCTCGCGTTCGTTCGTGTTTGCGACCCAGCCCTGTTGCGCGACGTGTGTCGGGCGGCGTGGGGACGCGTAATTTAGGTAGCTTTCACATGACGAGCCGCGTTACTCATTGCGCCTGACGCCCGCGTGCCAACCCTGGGGGCACTGCTCTGCACATTTTTTACATCTTTCCCTCACTCCGATATTTCCGTTGGGCGTGAGCCAGTTACAATGTTAATAGTAGGACTATTAATAATTAGAACTGGTGGTGCTAAAATAGCACGTACTCTCGCTTTTAGTAATAGTTATGTAATATTATTTATACCACAGTTTCTCTCCGAATCACATATCTCATTGTCAGTCATAATTTTTTGTAAAACTCATAAGTAATAGAACATTTGGTGCAAAAACTAAATATTTTCAAGCAAATTTCAACACAAATTTGACTATTATAACTGCTTTTTATACAGGTAAATCGTATCCCAACGAGAAGGCGTAATTCGCAGAAATTAGCTCTCGGATCATTCTTGTTCATATTTTCATTCATTGTTGCGTACTCATTTTCAAAAAAATTCAACATGAGCTTATTTGAAGACCTGTTTTTCATGAACACATTTCATTAAGAAAAAAGTGCATCTTCACAATTGTAGTTGTATGAAGACGCCGAAAAATTTTTAATTTTCGAAAAATCAGGCATTTCAACGAACATGAGACCCATTATTATGTTCATCGTCCTTTGCTCTATCTAAAGTGTAAGTGAATCCCAAAAATGTTGTACCGGTTTTAAGATTTTTAATTTAAGTGCTCTGTAATTAACGGTACTTCTTGACTTCATTTCATTACGCACGTCTGTTGCCAGGCACACATTACCCCGTCTCGTCTCTTCTCACCCCGCCCCCTCTCGCCATGGCCCGCCTCGTCCCGCCGCGTCTCCCCGCCCCGCCCCACCCCACCCCGCCCCGTCCCGTCCCACCCCACCCCACACCGCCCCGTCCGTTTCACCCCGCCCTGTTCCCCCGTCCCCCATCCCGCCCCGCCCCGTCCCTCCATCCCGTCCTGCCCCTTCCCGCCCGTTCCGTCCAGCCCCATATCACCCCGCCCCGCCCCATCTCACCCTGCCCCGTCCCATTTCACCACGCCCCGCCATCTCTCTCCCCCGCCCTGTCGCGCGACGTCCCTTTCCATCCCACCCACTCCCGCCCCGTGCCACCCTGTCCCGACACGCCCCGTCCCGACACGCCCCGTCACGCCACGCCACGCCACGCCACGCCACGCCACGCCACGCCACGCCACGCCACGCCACGCCGCGCCGCGCCGCGCCGAGCCACGCCATGCCCCGCGTTTCCTGCAGCAACAGACTCACCGCGCCGACGCCCTCCCGAGACGCAACGTACCGTCGCACACTCACTAATTGGGGCGGAAATTCCAAAGGTGTGAAGAAAGCAGTGCCAATGGATGATTGAAAATTCGAATAATCTAAGCCTCCCAATTGTGAAGAAAACAGGCATAGAAGAAAAAAAGACATAGCAACGATTCATACTTCCTGGCGTGTCATAACGTTCGGATAAATTAAAAGTACGTCCGACAACCGAAAAAAGGTTTGTGGGATTTGTGGAAGACATCAAAAAGACGTTCTGGTTGATAAACGAATTTATGGGGGGAAAATTAGATTATGTTGAATCTATTCAGTTTTTAAACAAGTTCGTATAATAAAATATTTGGAAAGAATCTCCGTAGATATAGACCACAAGTGGTGAAGCAGAAAGTTCAAGCATATGGGAGCTGTTTTTGTCTTTACTGTTGCCCGTACGGCGAGTGACTGAGAAAATATCAAGCAGCAATGTAATGAGAATGCATTGTATAACAATTTGAGACAGGAAGGATTTCCTCAGACTTCGCGTGCTTGTGCAAGAAAAATGTGGTTGACGTCAACATAATAAAGAATAAGGATTTTCCGCATAAGGGACAACTGCTGACTCATTGGCAGTGTCTCTTTTAATTCTGGCAGGAATCTGTGATTTGAAATCGAAATAAAGTGTGGAAAAAACCATTTGCAAACACGTGTGTAGTAAATAATGCGAACAGCATTTGGTACCAGGTTCTTTATTTTACGTGCGTTATACCTTTTCAAAGTGCGTGTTTTGTTTTCTTCTTTCTTTGTGAATACAATTCAAGGTTGACAACCTTCTCACAAATACATTTAGAATTTATTTTTGTAATCAAACAGCGAAATGGCGTACGTCTTCATTTGTGCTGTTATCTAGACCTCTGATTTAACAGACTCTTAGCAATTGCATGTTTACCTGCACTTAAACTCTAACGGTTGCGCAGCTCATCTTGAATTGCCTTTATGCATTCGCGATGACTCATCTTTCATGCGGAGATATCTTTATACTCTGCCGTATAGTATTGCTCTCGGTGACTTGCGGATGATGCTGACTAGCAGTAAGGCGTGTTTGCTAAGATGCTCATTCCGTACTAAATGGCTCAATTACGAGTAACTTTTAATGTGGTAAAAACATGCGAGTAAATGTGTAGACGTCTTTTGACATCTTTTTTAAAAGCGTAGGAAAATAAGAATATGAGAAAGGAAGTCCTTTTTTATTGTGCACAAAAAGAAGTCATCTATCACGTTTTGGTGATAACAAAGGAATAAAAGAAGTGGAAGAGAAAGTATGTGTGTATGTATATATATAAATTGTTTCGCGATTGATTGATTTCACTATTTCCGGACGCGTTAATGGCCGAATCATTAGTCCTGTAAATGTAGTGCTTATTTTTTATCGCTGGAAGTGGCTGTGATCTTCCCGCGTTGGATAACGATATCCTGAGCAAACCTACACGTCGGCTAGCAGGATTGTCCCCAAACAGGTATCTCACATCAGCTGAGCACCGCCTCAGCCGGGATTAGCTCTAAGCTCCCGACCGATCTTCCGGCGTGTCTGGTAGTGTAGTGTGTGTAAGGGGTACACGTAAAGGGAAGTGGACAAATAATGAGAATGAGTTATCGCAAGCGAGCTATGTGCTGTTTGTTGAGGTACTGCTCCGACATTCGCTTGGTGTTGTTAGGAGAAAACACGGAAAACTTCCGATCAGAGCAGACGCCCGCTTGAGTTCCCTCCAGAAAACGGCGGATCTCGACCTAGCTATATACCAATGTAGTGTCGAAAATCCTATCACCATCGGAACTCAAACCTCAAGACTTCCCGGTCAGGGGCACTGCAGTGATATGAATTGGTGTCCTAAGCCTAAGGTGTATCTTAATTTAGTATAATTATCACTACACAGATCTACCAGTTTCTTGAAGGTCAGTGATTCAGCTGGTCTCGAACTCACCAAGGTGGTGTATCTGAATATCTCTGACGACAACGTTAATGGAAGTCGGTATGAAACCAATAGTTGTAATTCACGTTAGTTCTGTAATTTCTAGTTTCGAAAAAACCTAGATGGATCATAAAAAATTATACAAACTTCTAGAGCATGTAGGGACCATGGCCATTTATACCAATGATCAAATGATGGGAGACTCATGAAACGAAGTTTACGCGCGTGACAATTTGGAAATCATTTCACTGATTTGTAGTCTTGTCTTACACTAATGTCTGGCAAGTTTTAGGATCTCGTAGGGGAAACCTGCTTTCTGATAATGATAGTATGGAGTTTTGTTTCTTGGTTTGCCTTTGACTACAAAATTTTCGCGAAGCCATGAGGTTTGATGTTTGCACGGTTACGGCAGTGCATACAAAACTAAACACTATGGCACTAATTTTTTATTCCTCTTAATTAGACATTCTTTCCTGTTGCACATTATTGAATGTATATTGACTATTTTTTTTTCATTTTTCAGACTATTGAGTTTATTGTGGTCTGTTGTGTACGTCTTACTGTTCTCGTGAAATGACCTAATCTTGGAGGGGAGAAAATTACTTATCATTTTCCTCACTCATACATGAAGTCTGCTGAAACATTTCCTGTCATTGTTTGGTATTCAGGCGGGACAGTACATTGTGAGAAATGTTGCTTATGTAATCGCCTGTAAGATTCTTCGCATGTGTTCATATTGAGGGAATGTACCCGTATTGAATTTTGGAAGAGTCAAGTGCAGGCTTTGGCCGTTTGCACGTCTTTCAGCTGCCCTCGGTCGTAAGGTCGACGCGAGACAATGTTCAAAACGCGATCACGTGACGCAGGCACCCGTCGCCTTTGCTGTTATCCTCCTCCCCTTTTCCCGCTTCCCCTCTTCCGCGACCTCTCGTGGGATGGTTGCGGCGCGTGTGTTGTTTGTATGTGCGCGGGCGAGAAACGCGTGCTGCACGGCTGTGCAGGCTGACCTGATTCCCCAGGATGGCAGCACCGGGGAGTCTGAGAATTCTCTCTACCCAGGAGGAAGCTTTTTTTAGCTGGGGCGCAAATTACAAAAGGTTAGACAGACTATAGCTTACGGACTCGAAATTAAAAGTTTCTCGAAAATGGTGAGTCCGGATTTTATATTTTAGGAAATATGTTGAATATTTTTCTATTGTAATTTTATCTGCAGTGTTGTGGGCTATTTAATTTGAACTTCAAAAAGAAATCGAAAAATGCAAAATATTAAAAAGGTTTTGTGAAGAATATCAAATTACTTAAATATACATAAATTGTGAATTACATAAACTTTTTACCGAATAATTTTGTTCGCCCGTTCCTGATTTATTTTTCTGTTATTCGTGATGAAAACGGTTCACGTTTCAAAGAGATTCTAAAAACTACTTCACGAGAAAAGTGTAAAACTGAATGCGCAGGTTTTAACAAGTAACTTGCTTTCTTTGTTCCTCCATGTTTTACTTCCAACAGAATCATCAACCCAACAGAAACATCGACCCGACAGAAGTGTGCCTCGAAGTGTATTTATCTTTAAAACAAAACACTAAAATACGGACTTGCCTCCATTGACAGACGCCTCACGAAAATCGAAAATATAAATTCCTAATAAAACATTCCTTGAAATATGTCTATATTATTTGTACAATGTAGGAAATGCTAATTCTTCTCACGATTTTCAGCTTTTGAGAAATCAACTAGTAAAAGTTATGTTGAGTAAAAAAAGTATACTTTAACTCTTGAGTTGCTTATTTTAGTACATGAAATGTAACGAGTGTTTTATCAGTAACAGATTACCATTAAAATTCCATATCAATATTTAATGAATTTGTAAAGGTAAGTCACTTCTTTTCTGGATTGTTCAAAAGTAGGAAATTCAAATACGTGTGGATATTTGTTGTGCAGGAAACTCGTGTCTTGATAACAGCCTTACCGATACTTTGCCTGGACTCAGCGATAATGAGTCTTTGGGCTCATTCAAAGCATTTCGTATATTTACAATAATTGGCGTATTTGTATAACTGAACCCATAGAGTTCCACTCGCGCACAAGGGAAGTTGGCCAACTTTCGTGCCCTGCAGAAGAGAGCTTCGGCCCACAGCGCGCATCTTCGCGTGCATAGTTGCGTAACCGGGTCGTGCGACTGGGCTCGCCTCCCACGCCGCCCCTTGCGAATTGGGCTATCTCGGCAACGGGAAAGGCAGTTGACCCCGTGGGGAAGGAGTTAAGTCCGTGCGGCATTTAGCATGCATGCATGTCTGGTAAAACGTGTTAAATATTTAATTATCTTTTTAATGATACTTATGAAGGAAATATCGGGACCTTTAAGAAAAAAAACTAGCCTTTACAATTGTAATGACCAATTGTTACGTGGGAATGTAACGGCATATTGCATGCTTTTAAAAATGCTGCTTTTGTTGTGAAGCCCAGACTGTCGTGCACTCCTCGCGGCGGGCTCGCGCTCGTACGCTTATCGTTTGATGTTCAAGCGAGCAGCTCGCTCCCCGTACCCATACACGTGCCACACAACTAGGGCAGAGCCAGCCTGCTGACGTAGGAATGAACTGAACCGGCGATGTATAAACGCTGCGAAGGCCGATGTATAAACACCCGAAGAATTGTCGCTCGTTATCCGCTCTTCATGAGCGAGGTAGTGTTAGCGCCCGTTCTATGGTAGCCCTCGTGTTGACCAAGGCGGGAACCGCGAGCGACCCACCGCCCGCCGATCTGCCTACGCCGCCGCTGCCTGCCACCCTTTTTCATCCCCTGATGGGGACGACTGACCGAGTGCTGGGCTGGGTGGCCGCTGCAAGGTTGAAAAAAATCCTACCTGCAACAATGACACTGAGTTAAATACTGTTAGTATTCAATCGGGCGATCATCATTCTCCCGTTCCATACTATTCCCTTATATTTTCACGACACTTCGCCCGAGAAATTATTGAAAGCTTGTGAATATTTTGTATTATAATGCAACTAAAAAATGTATTATAATATTATTTTTAATTGTTTAACAATTTTTTTCAGCTACACAAAAGCTTATGTGCTTTCCTCGGCTACGAAGGCGTCTCTAAGCGAGGTCCTTCGCGACGTAATTTCCTGCGTAATTTCAAGCTTAGTGTCCTGTATTGTTTATAAAGGAGGATGTTCTCTCATATGGAATCAAAATAAAGTGTTCAAGATTTTATTTTCTGAAAGATTTACTGTTCTTTTTCCTTCCAAGATAAAAAAAATATTAACAGGGAAGATATTTGAAATTATTCGATATAAGTTATTTCAGTTACTTATTTTTATATATAGTTTTCTTTGCCGATTTTGAAACTGTTCCAGATTATTTCCTGTTGTTTTTTATTATTAAAACGTAACCCATTTAGTGTGATGCCCATATTCGCAAACTTCGTTTACTTGCGTGACGTCAGAGTTATTATGGTGACAAGCGCTATATTTTGCCACAAATTTTAGTTTCTTGCTTATTTTTGCAAGTTACACCCATCTGAATGCAATTAATGTAGATTCGTTTAATTGTGGAAAGGGAAACCAGTATAGATAAATCTCTCCGAATCTTGAACTTAGTATAATACGTAAATTGCAGGTTTTATGACGATGACGGAGATTGTTTCACTCGTTTAAGTTTCCGGCTGTGCTGAATGAAAAACCATGGCTTTAAGTCTCACCATTGAAAAGTTTTATTTTTCTGGTCGATGCCTTTGTTTTCCCACATGGAACATAAAGAATGTTTAGGCGGAAGGAACGTTGCCCGATCGCAATCTGCAAACAAGGTAGCGCTCTCGGGATGAAGTACCTCTTGCTCGGCTGCAGCGCCCTTTTTTCTTTCAACTTGTATTTACTGCCTGTTCAATTGTAATACAATTTTTTAGGGACTTTAAAAATATTTAAAATAACTTTTAAGCAAGGTGTCAGTGATTTGTTGTAAAGTGAATTAGTTACGTATTTTCAAAATGCTAATTTAATGAATACATAGTTTGAAAATAATGGAAACGAGTAGAAGATTGTAAAGTTTTTGCCATTGAAAGGATGTGTTTAAAATATGTAAAAAGATAATTATGAAGGGTGAACAATATCTATCTTTGAGGAATCTTGAAGGAATGCGAAGAGTTTCATTTTGTGGACAGTGTCATCATACATGCTTTAATAGGTTCCGTTTGTTATTCTCGATGAATTTGAGAATTTGATATAAACCATTCACCTTGTAATAATTGTCTTAATTTATTTTGTGGGTTTGTAATTTATTTATATATGAGGAAGACGCAATGCACCAAATAGAACAAGCGTAAGTAAGAGATGGCCTAATAATAATTTTGTAAATTAATATACCACATTTTTTCGTAATTTTGAATGTTTATGTATTAAAGATTTAAGCTCGGAGATTTTGTGCTGAGTTTTATCGACAATATTTGAGATGTAATATTTCCAAGTTAAATGTTTATCAAGGGATAAGCCTAACTAAATATTTAACAGGGCAGCGTCCTTGATTCCAAGCCCCCCCCCCCCGGTTGTCGGGGTGGCGTGTGCCGCTGCGCTCTCAAGTATGGCGGGTTGCGTTGGGTGGTGCGCGCGTCGCGCAGGGGAGTGGAGCCGAGAGTGGTGGGACTAGTGATGGCAAATTTTATAACATAAATATTTCGATACACCAAGAGGTTTCTGATGTCTATGAAAACGACGAAAAACATCGATGTTTAAAATACCGATGTTTTAAATATGATTAAACAGATTTTATTTTCCCATCCTGGTTCCATTTTTAATTAGAGTACTTGAATGAAATAGCGGTATACTTTGTTTTGTCACGTATAAGTAATATGTTAATTATGTTTATCGAATGTTAAAAATAAATGACATCGTGTTTTGCTATTATTCCGTATATTCACTTTTATTCATAAATCATCAAAGTAAAACTATCTAATATCTCGTACGTAATACGTAAATATTAATTTATGGTAATAATGTAAATTGTATTGATGTCACTTGAGAGTTGCCGATGTTTATTTTTAAAAAATCTTACAGCTTGAAGCTACTGAAAATTGAAGACCGCCATTATTTGTATGATTATCCGTTTTCCTTTTAAAATGAATTTTTATTTTAAAAACAAGAATGTTCTTACTTTTTTTATCTGCTTTGGGATTGGTGTAAGGGACCACCGTAAAGAACTTTATGAAATAAACAAATGCCATTACTACCATTCGTTGTTCTACTATTACGACAATGAGAGGATGAGCATGTCTAAATCCTAATCTGATGCAAGAACGGCCCCACAACCATGCGTCTGCCGCCGGAGTAAGTGGCAACTTCGCTCTGCCTCGTTCTCCAGCTGTCATGTAGATAGAAATATTATTTGGACAATACGGCATGTCCGTATAAGTTCGTTAAAAGCTTCCAATATGTTGACATGTGACGAAAAAGAGATAAAGAACGTACATATTACGTACGACTTCAACTCATAAGTTTTCAGAGAATGAAAGCTTTAATGTTAAACCTTCAAATGTGTTTACAGTCTGAAATTTAAAAGATATAGATATTTAACTTGCACACCGTATTAATAAATCCATTTTGGATCAATAGTTGCAGTTTGGTTGAACGGAATAATTGGGTAATGTATTTTAACATAAAGATGCACGTAAATACACATCGAAATATGGGGAATGTACTGCACTGAAATTTACTGTTTCAATATCAGTTTGTGACATCTAGTGACTTCACATACTACACGTTTTTGCGAACGGGTAGAAACATTTTGTATTCACTGTATCATTCTCCGTGTCACAAGTGCTCAGCTGATTCGACGCTCTATCCCCTTCATTTATTCGTCCCGAGTTGGTGGCAATAAGTGTAGATTACGTCACTGGAAAAGCTGTTGCTATTGCATGTCTATTGTCGGCATCACGTGACTCAAACATCAAGCACAAAGAAGTTTAGTACGTAATATACAACGTTTGTATATTTAAAACAAGTGTTTTTAGTTTAGAAAGAAATTTGAGCTTTCTACTCAACTAAATATTATGAGATTTTTTCTTTAAATGAAAGGTTGTGCGCTGTAAATGGGGCCTCTAGGCATCTCCCTCCAACTGGGCACCTCCCCAGCTGGAGCTCTAAGCTTCCGTTTGGTCTGCTGACATGTGTGGTTTTGGTTCCCACCATCCATTTTAGACTCTTTTAGGAAGTTTCGTATTGGAATATCCGGGTGACTGTGTAAATGTAAAATTCCTGAATGGCTCATTACATGCCCATATAATGTCAAATTTCGTCGTTTTGTTGCGCGCGTCCATACGTTTAGAATGTGAGAAATACAAGTAGCGTGAATCGTAGTAATTCAGTAGTCTCCCACCTGTCATTTGCAGCTTGCATTTCTTTAGGAATATTCAGTTTTGTATGGAGGTAATCTTTTGTGCTTTTGCAGCTGCATTGTAAGGATTTTTTCGTGAAAATGACTGTTCATAAGTTTTTTTTACAAACGTACAATTGACATTTGAGTGACGTCTTTGTTATGTCCCTTTACTTCCACTTCTGTGCAATTTTCAGCTAACTAAGCACACACACATTATTTCCTGGTACATATTATTAATCTGTTTTAACACCATTTTCGATGGCAGCATACTTTCCATCCCAGCGTGAAAAGCTGTACGAAATTTCAGAGACAATAGCAGTAATGACGTCTCCGGTATTGTGTCTATTATTCCAAAGAGATTGGTGCAGGGGAGCGTCAGAAGAGAACGTAGGCAGGGCTCGACATTCCATAGACTGCGTGGCTTGTGTCGACAGATTCCAAAAGAGGAGAGCGGAGACGTTCGGTCGAGTTCAGAGCTCTGGTTGGAGTGAAAGGTAGGGAGGATGAAAAGTAGAAAGCTACTACCTGAACATTAAATGTTGGATGCATGGTTTCCCGGAGGTAGAGAATCGAAACATTCATTGCTATTCTCAACATCTCGTAACTGTTATAGCTAAATAGCATGTATATATTTCTGAAGCAAGTATTTATTGTTATTTATTGTTATTTTAAAGATTTGTTTAAATAATTGTATTTTGTAATTTTTTATCCGAAATTCCTCAAGTAGCATAGAAGGTGTGCAATGCACGTATTTTGAGGCGTACATTGGAATAGTATTAGTATTAGTTTTTCTTTAGAATTACGGGAATTGATCAGAGAGAGAGAGAGACTAGATGTCCATTACTGCCTTTTTGTAAGTTATCCTGTTTTTATGCAACGTGGACTACGGTCTGTAATACATTATTTTTAAATTTTGACGTTGTGAATTCTATATTGACGCATACAAATTCCTTTGTGAAATGATGAATCCAAAAAGTTTATACGATTGTGCAAAGGAGAGAGTTAATGGTCAATAATGTACTTGTGACTTTTCGAAAAAACCTTTGTCATAAAATCGCTCGTACAAGAAATATTAAAACATTCCCGAATAAGGTAAGTATTGAATTCTGCAAAACGTCCATATTTATTTGAATATTTGTCAGGCTTTGCAGGATTCAGTGAAAGTTATGTGATGTACGATGTGTAAAATGTCTACAACTTAATGTCAGGGTTTTCCTGTTGATAACAAGCATAAGTGACGCAAATGCCCTTGTCAGCTACATGTCTCTCCTGAATGGAAGCACACGACAAAGGGCATGGAAGTGACGGAGCGGAAGTGCACGTCACATGCTGTTCTCGTCGGTGCGCTATTTCTCTCTAATATTAAACTTCCAAGGCCGTATTTCGTGCTGGCTATTGTAGGAGCACATGAGGAAGCTCTTTGTTGTTCGCATTACGAAGGAGGATCTTTTAGTAGAATGGGGTGTTGGTATTAATTCTTGGGCATTGGCATTTAAGCCGAAGCCGTGTTATGTGTGTACTGTTGTATCATATATTAGAGTCTAAAAGGGTATTTCGGCAATTCTCCTTAAATTTAAAATGAATATTTTTTGTGACGTTTAACTCAACCTCATTAAAAAAACCACTGAACGAAACGAAATTTTGCTTTCGGATCCCCAGCAGTTTCTCGTTGTAGAAAATATAAATGTTAAATATAAATGTACTCGTATGATGATATAGGTCTGTCCTTAGGTTTCATGCTTCTTGCAACAATGTATCGTTGTGACATCATCAGGCCGCGGTGGAAGAAGTAGAGCCAACTTATTTCGAGAGGTTTAGTACTCCTAAACTGTCTGCGGTGGCTCTGAGGCAACACGGTTGCTTCAGCTGCATCGTTGACCAGAAGGTTCGAGCCCCAACAGCGGCGAATTTTCGACACTATGTAGCTGGTACGAATTCACCGTCTGTTTGAAGAAGAATTCTAGCCGCAGACTGCTGTGATCTGTAATTTTCCATTGTTTCTCAAATGCGAAGCGGCAGTATCCTAACATTTGGACCCACGGATTCTTCTCCCCCTCCTTCCCCACACTTTTAAACACTACCATAATGTCGCGAGATCCACCAGAAGCTTATTGTTTGTCCTGGATGGGGCGGTTCTCCAATGGGAAGATACCTGGTGAGGAAAAATCCCTGACCTGTTCATCGGTGCCGGATCTCACGTTCCGGCTGGGAAGGATTTCTGCCACTTCCCAGGACATAATAAGCACTATAGTTGCGGGACTAACGACCTAAGTAGTTGACGAACTCTTAAAAAATACTCTCATCCTTGGTACACTCTAGACCACTTCAGCGTGCAGTTACATTATGAGGAGGCCGCGTTATTGAAACACAGTATAGTCAGAGGCGGCCTTGATCACTATTCCAGAAGTTTTATTTATGTCTTATAAATTGAAAGGAGTGCATTTTTTTATCTCGCCACCCGTTGACGTCACGTAATTACATAGCGTAGTATAGACGACACAATCCAAAGAAATCTTTTTGTAAAGTAGCGAGTAAAATTTAGATGAAAGAATTTTCTTATTATTAACAAAACGCATTATACTTCTAGAAGGTGAGTAATCAAATTGTAATTTTAGACGATGTCCAGTTGGGTATAGATCCTTCGGCTTCTCAGGAAATTACAGTTTCCCTTCATTTTTGCTATTTTCTATTTCATTAAAATGATTTATGACTTCGAAAGATGCAAACCGTTCACAAAAACACTGCAAATGTATCTTAGAGTTTCATTAAAAATCAGTTTCTAATATTCGGGGAAAATGTTTAAACCAATGACAACAGAAGAGCCGTTTTGGAAGAGTATCTGTCGTTTAATTCCGCCAATTGGCAACACTGACTCTACCCTGTTTAGTTTGTTTCGTCGGCAAACTCACAGCGGTTACCCACCGCCTCCGCCAGCACATTCGCTTTCATCACCGGCTCAGTCGTTACAGTTTACGCCGCCTACGATCACAATCACCATTACCTCCACTGTCAAGTATAACCATTATTAGCGCCTCTACTTCCTTCATAACCGTGGCTGCATGTACTACAATTATCAGTTCCACAGCAGCTGCCACTTCTGCAGCTACTACAATTATTACCATAATTCTTCAAGAATTTTAGCGTGAGAGTACTATACAGTAATAATAATAACAACAACCACAAACACCATTTTTGTTGCTAGTGAGTCTGCTGTCTCCACTATCTTTCCCAGTTTCGGTCGATGGTGCACTTGCACCGCGCCGTAGTTTCTGCATCGGCGGCGGCGTCCTTGGATGGGGTCGCGGACCCTTCTGGCACATCTCCCCCGCCCCCTTCGGCCGCTGACCCGCCCCCGACTCTATCCGCTTGACTGTCTAGGACGTCGTCACGGATCATCGTCCTTCATTCCCCAGCCACCGCCGCTCTTCTTTGCCCTGTAGCTCTCCTTCCTTCAGTGCGGTTTGGCGCAATAAACTTTAATGCACTTTCGGAATGTGTTTCAAAATCGACTTTTCTCCGCGCACTCGTCAAATTTACTTTTTATTAATATGTTTCTTTGATACCTTCTTTTCAGTTGAGAAACAAATGCTGTATAGATATCTAGATTTAATTTTTTTCCTTTTTTTGTCTTCACACGACTCTTATATCGGTTTTTATATTGTATTTCCGCCTGCGTTGAAATACTGATGTGTAAAACCTTGCTGACTTTTCGACTATTTTTAAAATATGAATTTTAACAATTAGCAAATAAGACAGTTTTCAGTATTTTTCGCAAGGAAACAACTTCAAAATATCTTAAGCCGCAGATATTGGATTATTGACGTGCGGGGTAGCACTTGTCGGAGACTTCCGTTGTTCGTATGCCTAATATCCCAAAACATAATTGGTATTTCCGTTTACAGAGGAATTTCATTGTGCTTCACTCGCTTCTCCCCCTCCGATTTTCAAAATAAAATTTTTTATGATAAGTAAGCACAAATATAAACGTAGCAAATGCATATTTTAAGAGAATGTAGTGAGGACAAAAAAGTTGCATTACATAAAAATAACAAAGAAAATTTCAGATAAATTCATTCAAAAAAGGATTCTGATGGCACATGTTTTGTTTCGTCAAAGAACTTGTAGAAGGAAATGCTTCTAATGGGTGATGTCATAGCCTCCTTTAGTACTAAAGGAGGCTATGGTGATGTTCAATACACCATCCGACTACAGAAACAAAGATAATAATAGTGTGAGTTCAATTAGAACGAGTCCACATGGTCAGAATGAGTGAAGTGCAGTAATGGCAACGTTTAGCAAAACATCGATAAATCACGGAAAGGTTTTCGATGTCGATGAAAACGTTGACAAGAAATATCGATGTTTAAAATATCAGTGTTTTAAATATGATGAAACTTTTCGAACTAAAGTCGTGGTTCTAATTCGATAACCCCTCAATATTAATTTTAAACTACATCACGCCTTAAATTTGACTGCCATCTTAATTTTCTATGTTGTCAAGATTCAAATTGCAGTTTAACGATATTACCACGAACAAAATAATAAAAAAAAAAGGTACCGACACTGGAGAAAGGTTGTGAATAGCAAAATATTTCTTGCCGCCTGGAGATCAGCAATTACGACAGTTGTCAAAGGCTCTTCACAAATAAAATAGATAATGGGAATTTTGTTTATATTGTAAGATTTTTTTTTGAAAACATAGCTGTTTCTGCACAAATGTATCGATTTGAAGAGAACATCGAAAGCAAAACATCGATATTTTAAAACGCCGAATTCTTTCTGCCAGTAGTAAGGAGGCTGAGCCGCGGAGTGCCAAGGGGCGCGGCCGCTCCGCCCTGGAAGCAGAGGTGCTTTTCCCCGGGCGTCAAAGGGGCCGGCCGGGACGCGGCCCCGCTACGCTTGGCACACTGCCGCCGCTCGACACGGGGCGGGGCGGACGGGCAGGACGGGACGAGCGGAATTTGTGGCCGACTCCGGGGTCGCGGCGGCTTTGCCAAGGGTACTCCCGCTTTTTCCGTTCTTTCGTTCCAAGGTAGCGTCATCACTCATCCAGTCATTCGTCGCATCGGTAAAAGCGATTCGCGACTTGCGATGGGAAACGAAGGTTCCGGATTGATGTACTTTTATCGTTTTCTCATTTTTTCATAATATTGTGCATTGTTTCATTCTTTGTTTAATTTTCTTTTTCATTTATCACTTTTTCTATCTTCCTGGTTTCTCACTTTTTTCCTGTCCTTTTTTTCTCTTTCTCTTTTATTTGTTCTTTTATTTGTTCTCTGTTCTTTCTCTTTTATTCAATCCTGTTTTATCATCCGGTTTCTTCTTCCTGTTGTTACATATTCTCCGTTTCTGCTCTCCTTTTCAATGTCATTCTCCAATCTCACTTTTTATTTTTCTCTCTCCTAATTTCTTATTTTCTCATCTTTCTTCATATTTCTT
Source organism: Acheta domesticus (assembly GCA_031308135.1). Classification (NCBI taxonomy): domain Eukaryota; kingdom Metazoa; phylum Arthropoda; class Insecta; order Orthoptera; family Gryllidae; genus Acheta; species Acheta domesticus. The sequence continues at coordinate 74,394,819 of JAHLJT010008756.1, forward strand.
TCTTTCCCTCGGTTTTTGAGTGTTCCTTTTGTTCTCTTCCCCCTCTTTGATTCTCCTCATTGACTTACTGTTGCTACTGTAATTGGTCATTATTGCCTATTGGTTATCATGCATACAACTGCATTCATGAATGATTCTTTGCAGTTGCATGTTATTGTCTCATTTTTAGTCCAGATGTCTACGTTTGATTGGATAAGAAGACCCTTGAATTTTTCTAATCGAGGGACTCTTGCTTTCTGTATAGTATAGCCATATACGCTGCTCAAAACATAAAAGATAATTTCATTTCATCTTCACTTATTTATTCCATTCGCAAAAATCTAAATTAAACTTGAGGTAATCGTTAAACTCTTCCTTCGTAAAAAAAAACATAGGGATTTCATTACCTGGTGTTTTATTTTGAAATTCGCAAATGGAGTAACTGTGTGAAGATATAATTGACTGCATGTATCTTGGAGTAGTGTTCTTTTTTAGAAGAATAGGTAAAGTCGTACGTTGCTTTAGTGTACAGCAAGCATTCGTTGAAAACAAGAGATTTCCCTGATTATCAAATCGACTAGTGACCTGATTCTGGATCATCAAATCGATAAAATATTGTATTGGACCCCGTTGAATGCTCACTTTCGCTTCCTACCATAGATGTAAATGTTTCACATAGTGCAAATTAAGTTCTCGTTCGGTTGGCTTTGAACCTTCGGCAATAGTGAGTGTTCGGCATCTTTTGATAGTTTTTTTGACGAATAAAAGTTCCGCAAGTGTTAGTTTATGTTAACTTCCTGAATGGTGAAGATAGTACGGACACCTTCATGCGTGTCATTCTTAGGCCGGTTGCAATGACTCAGCATCTGTTACCTGTGTAGCATTGTTGACCGGGAAGACCTAGGGTTCTAGTTCTGTCGATAGCATATTTTTGACACTAGCTTGTGTACGGAGAAGAATTCTAGCGGTCGGATGCTCTGTTCGGTAGTTTTCTGTGGTTTCTCGTATAAGTACCTGGCAAATGTCGGAGCCGTACTCTAACAAACGACTCGCACTAGATCTTTCTTTATTCGTCCTCGTCCCCTCTTCATACACACGTCCACATAGACATTACACTACCATTGATGCGAGAGACGAGTCGGGAGCTTAGAGCTTCTGGCGGAGAAACCAGGAAGAGGAAGTCCCGCAAGACACGTTGGTCGGCGCCGGATCTCATGTTCCAGCGCGGAAGCAACCTTGCCACCTTCAGCGATATAACGTGCATTACACTTACGAGGCTAAAAACCATTGTGGTTGGTGTGCTGGGAAACACTAACACTCACTCGCCATCCTATGTCCACATCTGCATCGCTCGCCGAAACAGTGCGTGTTGCGAACGCTGCGTAAGTAGCGAGGGCCGAAGGCAGCGGGCGGAGAGCGTGACCCGGCCAGGCGCACGCGGCGGTGGGCACCGCGGCGCCATCGATTGCGGTGGACGTGAACGCCACCACCACCGCCACCGCCGCTGCCGGTCAAGGGCACACCCGTCGCCCGAGCGAAATTTGGTCTCTCCGCCTCCGCAATTTCTATCTGGGCTTCCGTAAGATGGAGAAATGGATACCAGTGTATTTATTTACTTTGGTCATGGCACCCGGTTGTAAATTCTTGAAATGTGTACATGAACATACGAATTAGTATGTAATTCACGATGTTTACGTTTTACAAACATTGCAACTTGCGAATTACCGAATTTATGTTGAAATTGGGCATACCTTCTAAATGCAGAAGCCCATTACAAACAACGGACTTGTCACACATACGTTGTCGGAAGCTGATATTTCCTTAAGACAATTGGCGCATATGGTGATGGCTTTATTAGTGCTTCAGGCAAGCAATTTGTTAAAATAGTTCTATTTATAAACTAATATTTTCCGTAATTTTTATAAAAAAAATAATAAATAATATCAATAATACACAAACTGATAGGCATGCAAAACATATATCTTTATTGTAGCTTTACTAGATTGATTGCATATGGAGACAAACAGCGATATTTTTGGCCTTAAGCAGAAGACCGTGCCGATGAAGGATTATAGGAAACCCATCATCTAAAGTAGTGGAAATTAATTGGTTTTGTAAATGAGAATGATTACCTTAGGGCAAAGGTCAACCCAAAAATTGTCTGAAGCTTTCGCGGCAAATAAATTGTTAGGAAATCGGATACTTTGAAATCAAACGTGTATTTGATTGAATAATCCTGCAATTCCTGATAAACATGAACGAATGCCCTGAGGCCGGAAGCTGAGAATTGTAGAAAAACTGAATTTTCAAAGTAAGGGACGGCAGTGGGTGGCCTGGTTACTGGCTCGCCCCTGAGTAGGGCGTCGTGCACAGCGCTACGGTGGCACGTGGCTGGGCCGGCGCGGTCCCGGAAGGAGCGCGAGGCCCCGTGGCTCTTGGACGCCGCCCAAGCACCCTGCTCCTTTCTGTATCGTGCGCAGGCGAAGAAAGGGCCGTCTCAGCTTCGACCCCGGGGATCGCTGGGAAACGCCGAAAATCACAGTCGAAATGCAGGCCTTTGCACCACGGAGCAATAATTGCTTAATTATTTATGTAATTAATTATTATAATATAAATAATTATATTATATATATATATATCTCTAAATTATTTATCTGTTCTCCCAGTGTTTTTGAGAATTGTGATTAACAAAATATTAGCAGTTGTGAGATTTAAATGTAAACATTTTTTAAAAGTCAAGATTGATAGAATAGAAAGACAATAGATTTGAGACCTTATATTCAAATGTATCACATTCGAAATTGGTCTTCTAAATTGTGTACGTGAACTTAGATCCCGATACATACTTCACCGATGGTGGTGGTGGTGATGATATTGAAATAAGTTTAAGAACAAAAATGTGTGCTTCGATGACTTTGGAGTTGCTCACTTCGTTACTGAGATTGCATACTTTTGAAACCTGGTTATTCGTTCCTACACCAAAGGTAATTATACCTTCGTAGTTTCTTAATTTTAATATACGTATAATAAAATGAAAATGTAGCGTTAGAATGTAAGAAATACTAATTGTTAGTGATTCGTTTTTGTCTTTTTTGTCTGAGTCTTACTTTACCAGATGTGTCTTCTGTTGTGCTTCGCTCGGTTTCCAGAAGGCAAAGGAGGCAGCAAGAGCTCGAGGTCGGAGGCGTGGGCGGAGGCGAGACGAATGGAGTCTGTGGCGGGGACAATGGGGAATGAGGGGGAGGGGGTGGTGGGCGGGGCTGGGTGGGCCCGAGGCCAAGCAGTGCCCGTGGCGCGGAAAGGGCGATAATGGCGGGGCCGCCCCGTCCCGCCCCGCCCCGTCGCGTCGCCGGAGGTCTTCCGCCGCCAGCCGAGCTGCTGAAATTGAAAGCGTGCGCTCTGTATCTCCTCGCGGGATCTCGTTATTTTTCGCTCCCGCGTGGAGGGCGGTCTGCGAGTGAGTGGGTGATGATGTGTAGCACCCTTCGTCCCCGCAGGGCGCCGCGCGGCGGGCCGGGCCTGGCGAACGAACGGGGCACCGGAAGCCCTTGGAAGAGTGCACGCGCGAGAGAACTCTCCGTGCGTAAATTCTGCATTAAATGACCTGTTTAAATGATTAACGTGTTACACTCGCTTGCTAATCTTCGTGCCGCAAACTACGCTAGAAAAATAACATTATCTACAAAGGTTGAACTTACGGAGAAGTCAAACTGGAGAAAGAATACCATTTGTACTCGCCTATTTAGTTTAATATACGTTTAATTTTATATAACTAAATTTTATTTGTTGCAGAACGATTAATAAGCTTATAAATGAAATATTTCACTTTTACAAAAAATATAATTTGTTATGGGGAAGAGTATATTCGCTATTGCTCACTTCCTCCATGCTTCTATTATCTTAGATATGTACACGATATCCATACGAACTCCTGAAATAGTGTCAAGATCATTTTTTGTCCCTTGAGAGAAAGAGATCATTTTTTGTCTCTTGAGATTTGCGAAACTTTATTTTTTGCCTGCCTCCAACCCTCTTTCAAATATTACAATGATACAATATTTTAATAGTAATATTACAAAAATAAGAGTAGGTCTAAAAAATAATAAACCCCCTATTTCTTCAGTGTTAATTAAATTGAATTAAAAGAGCTTTCTCGATGCCGATTTACCAACGACGTTCAGCTAAGAGCCAGCTTTGCCACTTTCTCTGCAGCGCCTCAGATCGAGAGGTCGTGGGGTTCATGTCCTGACGGTGGCGTATTTTCGATACTATCTGTATAGCTAGCGGCCGACTGTTCTTATCGGTAGTTTTCTGCGGTTTCTGCGATCAGTAGTATCAGGTGAATTCTGGAGCAGTACCCTAATAAACGAGCCATGGACCGCACGCGATCTTTCCTTCCTGTCCTATCCCCATCCCTTACACATAACCAATACACTACTATACATGTCAGGATCTTAGAGCTTGTCCCGGCTGGGACGTTGCCCTGCTGTAGGGGATACCTGGAGGAAGAATTCCCCTGCAAGCCAACATATAGGGCGCAGGATCTCGGCCATCCAGTGGAGGGAGGTACACTGCCATCTCCAAACATGCAAATATTAATAAATCTAACGGTACTGACCATAGCAATTGATGTACCCGGAAAACTCAATCAATCGACCCCGATTAACCCACTCTTACACGAAAACCGAAGATTTTCCCAACCCAGATGCCACTAATTACCTCTTCATTTGTATGTGGTGAAAATACATTTTGTAACAAGATTGGATAATTTTCTTGTTGCAAAAATGTCGAGATCATACTGATTAAGAAGAACAGAAAAATAAATTGACTGTCTAAAATGCAGCAACGCGTAAAAACATTAGAGCGTTGCTCTCCGCACGCAGAAAAACTAGAAATGAAATGTGCACTTTACTTGCGTGTTGGGCTGAGATGGAATCGCAAGGCAACGTACCCACGAGTAAGTGAAGCATTTGCGTGAGGAGGTCACTTCGATCTCTGAAAAGGAAGCCGGTGCACGTAAAAGGTTTGCGTGTGAACGAAAGCGGCGTCGTTGCGGGCCTCAGATGTTTTCTCCACGTTACATTTTACACATTTGTGAGATTTAGAGGGATTGTGTCTGCTTTTGTTCTTCGGACACGCTGTTAATTGGTTCTGAGAGAAATAAATTATCTGTGTGTGTGGCATGCTTTTGCCCAAGACGTAGATTTGAACTCATAAATCACACTGGACTGACAACAATACTGAACGCCTATTTTTTAATAAAACCATGATGACTCTTGAAAAATTTGAAAATCACTATTTTGACTATCTGCTTCGAATGAGATGGCGCGCGAGAGATAACTATAAAGGTACAAAGATGGGTTTGACAACTTACAATCAAGTTTCAAGGTTCGTCTGTAGTCTTGTCAAACAGAAATCACGAAATCTTGATACATTGCTCTTTAACAAAGAAAGTATTCTCTATCACGAGACAGCCTGTTTAATAGGCTCCCCTTGTCGATATACACTCGTTCCTAGAGAAGGATCGGAGTTGCTTTGTCGTGGGAAGTGTAAAGAAATTTGGCAGAGAGAAAACAGAAAAGAAGCTACATTGGTAGCGATGGAAGTGAAGTTATGAAGGCCAGTAGGCATCGTCTTCAAGTCTGATGGTTTTAAAAAGTGGCGAGACAAGATTTTTTTTTTAATTCTGGCCCTCAAGAAAATGTGCGCAGGTAAATCTCTTTCCCCACACGTCATATCCAGTTTTTACTGTTTTTTTTGACAAATAAATAAATAGAGCCTCTAGCTTAAAGCGTAATAAATGTAAAGTCGATTGCTCGCTCGTGTTTGTCAGGAAGCTGCCCCAATAGGCGCTTTGTGCTACATCGACAACCACCTTGCGGGGCAAAGGGTTCGAATTCTACGTAGGACTTTCACCTTCTGATTTTGACAGACTACATAAATTGTATTACCATTCCTTCTACGTGCTAAAAAGACCAAAAATCGGGTCTGGGATAATCGGCTGTCTCATTGTATCAGGAATGCGTTTGCTGCGTAAAGGCTGTTATGCTCGAAAATGAGATTTTATCATAAAATAATGTGAAAAAGACAAATCTCCTTGGTTATAAAGAGCTAAGTCCCAAGTCACTTTTCCCTTGAGTTGGGCGTTTGTGAATATTGGGTTTATGAGAGAAAAAAAACTTACATATATTTCTGTATAGAGAGGGCTCTGTCCAGATATGACTGGACATACTGTGAAGTGGAAAGATGTTCAACGGCCACACGTATCTAAAATTTGCTGAGGTAGATTTCAAAATATTTAAAACAGTTTTTCCCAAAACTATTATTGGACGTAGCACCCTTTACGCAGCAAACACAGATAAATGCCACGGGAAGAAACGTGATGAAATGAAGTGAAGCTTATTTGCTAAAAGATAGCTAAATAAATCGCTCGATTGGCACGAATAGAATTTCAGTCGTCGAGGTAATATACTTCTTGTTGGAAGCATCGGTTTTCACGAATCGGTTTTCACGAATTGGTTTCACGAATTATGAACGAAGTGTTTTATGGGCCCTTCATTCGATTTCAATTTAAGCGAATTCGTCATCGAGATTCTTTTAATGACTTTTCTTGAAAGGCAAGAAATGTTGTGGTAATGTACTCGTATATTAGTATGTAATTTGATTGAATCGTCTGCCAAACAACATCAGCGAATTAACATTCGTATTTTTGTTGCATGATATTCGTTCTCGCCAGTGACAACGAATCATTTGTAAATTTTTCGGCAGTAACTGACCTAAGTACGTTAACTTTGTACTAGTTCAGTGTTCTATAATGTATTTTACACAGTTATATAAATTTGCAAAGTTTAGTACATTTTATTAAGTAACTCTTTAACTTTAATCTTGTTGAGTGCGTCTGTTTGTAATACGAACTTTTGATTAGGCTCCTTGGAATTCATGTTCAAAGTGTTCTTCTTTTCTGTGGTTCTTTTCTAATATTTCTTTTTAAGATCCGATTGAAAAACTGTACACAAAGTATACATGCATCGCATGCGAGTTACTCTTTATAACCAAGTTGCGCAGAAGAATCGTATATATAGAATATCGATTAGTAAATAAACCAAGCGTGGAAATCAGCGGCGCAATTGACGTAAAAGTGAACTTCTAGTCGCGACGATGTCGCGAGAACTGCAACTTCTGCCTCTGCGTCATGTTTCGCGAGAGGTGGCCTTTTCGCCGTATTCTGCACAACTAAACGAGCTTGTGCTTGTTGTGTAAGGGAGAACGATGTTATGTGGTGAAAGTAAAAATGCAACGAAGAATTGTATTGGGGAAAAGAGAAATGATGCATGAGAACGTGAATCGTCTTTTTCTATTCATTTAATCTTCACAAATTATACACGAAACGTCGAAGAATAGAACGTCGGCACCCAACAGAGAAAGGTAGCGCCAAGACGACTGTGAAACCGGTCGTCCACGGTTTCCAACGCGACTCTAATCTCACATTTTTGTCGTGTACGAGTACATCAGAAGAATGCGGCTCTGTGTGTGGAACAGGGCTTGCGTGCTCGCTCCACCTCACTTCCGTGCAGGCTCGGCCTCGCCACTACGCTTACTACCGCACCGCCAGTTGTACCGTCAATGTTGATTTCAACGCTGCCCCCACCACTGGCATTGCCACCACCACTATCACCATTACTACCACCATTACCACCACCACCATCACTATCACCATTACCCCCACCACCACTATCATTACCCCATCACCATTATCACCCTATCACCACCACCACAACTATCACTACCACCACCCCTTATCACCACCACAATCACCACTATCACTATCACCATCGCTACCATCACCACTACACCTTCATCCCCACTACCACTGCTAATACGCCACAACCATTACCACATCTATCACTATTACTACCAGCTGTATCGCTACCACCACCGCCACATCTATCACTTTTTTATCTCATCAACCACCACCTCCACCACCACCACTACCATGACCGCTACCACCACTGCTCACCGTATCACCAACGTCGATATCACAGCCTGCACCAGTTCCATTATCACCATCCCCTCCAACGACCACAATAACAACACGCCAGCAGCGTTCCATCCTGCTCCGTTAAACTGTGACCGTCTCAATCACGCTGTCAGAGCCGCCGCCTGGGCCCTGCAGTCCCGCCACGCCGCGCCGCGCCGCGCCGCGCCGCATCGGGGTCAAGCGCGCGCCCGCGGACGTCGACGCGACCGCAGGATCGAACGCGGCGCGACTACTGGCGCGCGAGCGTCCTCGAAACGCACGCCGGCATGTGTGTCAGAGCGTAGGCAAGGTGGCAGTCCGTGAGGACATATCAGCTCTGCCCAGCGTTCTGGAGTCGAAGGATCGTGGGCCAGAAACTCCCTAGAGCATCGCCGGAGCTAATTCCTCTCCTTGCTCTTCTCCTTAATGATTTCCCGTTTGCGAGCGGCCCGTCGAATCCCCATCTAGTACGGAATTAGTTTACAGAATCGAGCTTGAAGTATTGCGTGTGGCACTGGTGACTGGGGCAGTAGTCCTAGGACCACTAGAGAGGGTGCTAAAAATGTATATACACTTTTAACAGGATATATTTATTTAAAGTTTGACCGGAAAACAACAGTAATGAATAGTATGATGTTCTCGTAACAGGTGTGATACACACACACACACACACATGCTAGCTTTGCTGCGCGATGGGTCAATCAACAATGAACACACTGATGCCTAGGTGCACGGCAGATCACCAATAAACGAAATGAAGCCAAGATTATCGCGAGCACCCAGACAGACAGTAGAATGAAAACGGAACTGTTAACCAGGATAACTGTTGTTACTGGTGTGCAAACAAGACATGTTTTTGTAGAAAAGACTGTTAATTTACCTGGAGTTAGTGTTTAGTGTGGGTCATCATCTAGAGGTCTCATTGTACCATTCTTTTTGGAACAGTAACTGGCGTACCTGGACATAATACACACGTACGTCAAACCCGCCATTCATAAACTCTATGAAAATGAGTAATTTTGCTTCCAACAGGATGGTCCACCGCCGCATTACCACCGAGATGTACGTGCGTACCTTGATGATAATCTTTCACGGCCCTGCATAGGACGAAGAGGTTCGATTAGAGTTTTCACCGCGTTCTCCAGATCTAACTCCGTTAGACTTCTGCTTAAGGGGAATTCTTAAGAATGCTGTACCGTACGTCGAAGAAAACAAGCTACACTGAGAAGGCTTCGGGAAGAAATTGAAACGGCATGTGCTGCAATCGCTGAGGACACTTTCGCAAACGTTGCTTGAACAGTAGTTCAACGTACTCAAAGAGTATCGGTGCCGATAGTGGACATTTTGAGCATATGCTGTAACTTGTACTTGTAAAAGTCTAAGATCATTATTGCTCATCATTTTCCGTTTAAATGAATTCATCTTTTTTTACAGTAACACAGGTTTTTCTTTGCTTGAAGTGTGTATATATTTTTGTCACTCTCTGTATTGTAGCCTTATTAAGCTAACATAAGACGCAACGATGAGTACATGCTATTCGTTTTATTCCAAGTAACAAGTACGGCCTGTCTTCTCAAATCGCTAAACTCGGACGGACGCTCGGCTTAAGAAGAAGCCCGGAAGAGACTCCTGTTTTTGTTATAGGTTATTAGTATCATTCTTGAGTCTATGCAACTCATTGGTTCATGCGTGTTATTGCAGTTAACGTACCAAACAACCACTCTTGGCATATCAAAGAGTTGTAACTCAAGATTATTCGTTTCATGTTTTACCTGTTAAAAAATGCCCGTACCCAATCCTACCGCTAAATTGTACTGCTGTATTGTAATTTTAATCGTAATCATCTTCCGTGTTATTGGAAAATGGTTATTGGTGAAAAATTGTACTGCAGATTGTCTTGCAATAGGAAGGCCAGCTAATTTTTTTCCCTGGCATGTAGCGCTCTAATCAAGCGTGAGAAATGCCTGGGGGAAATCTCAACCAACTTCTCCACTCTCGTTTAAAGTTAAGTAGAGTGAATGAATGCTGAAGTGAAGAGTATTTCGATCTCTTCTCCCCCTTTCCCGTATAAACTGAACTTGGGCAACAGATAGGGAAACGTAGGGATGTCCTGAATTCTTTTTATAGTTGTTATATTATCTTTCTGTGTTTAATATATTTTCTTTGAGCAGTGTCAATGCTGAAATGCCTTACTACATCGATTCTCGGGAGCATGTCTATTCTAAACTGCCCACACTCACCAAGTAATACCTTAAATGGAAGGATTCAACATTACAATAATACTAGTGACCAAAATATGCTCATCTGTGGGCCGGCGTATTAAAAACACCGAAACAATTCTTTACATTTCCACTTGCGTCACAGCAAGTTTGGACCGTAGCTATCACCTATCAGCTGTACTGCCGGCATCTTCCTGTTTGAGGTATGGGAGTTTTGGGAACGGAATGTCGACACAACGCCAGGCATTACCAATGCCTGATGTTGTATTTCGTATCATGTCCATTTGTCGTAATAATTTCAATAGTATTTTTCATTGGTTTCAATTGGTATTTCGATCGTTTGTGCTAAGTTCAATCTAAGTTTTGTAACGCCATGCATTATTCCAAATATGGTAATATATGAACACGTTGGCCATGATGAAACGAATAAATGCTGTATATTACAAAATAACTCCCAATCTTGAGCGTTTTACTTACAACAGTATATCGTAGGTTCTTTCAGTAAGAAATAAACGGTATAGAAAAATTGGCGTTCGTATTTGTTTCTTGGAGTCAGATGGGAGTTATCCTGGCATGTTATGTAACTCAGGACTACAGCGCAGAGAGACTCGCGCGTTCTGCAAGATGTAAAAATATGATGGTGCATTGCAGTACGTTTGTCATTTCGTCGCCGGAAGTTGCCGGCCCGCTTTCGTGACTTCGGTATGGTTTCAGTTCTGCACGAGAACCAGCATTCGATAGGAGGGAGTCCAAACCTCGAGGAGTCGTCCGCGAAGACTTAATTACACTTATATTAGCGTAAGGCTTTTCTCCTAGCGTTGAATTTTCTGGAATGCATTGCATTAATACATCGTGAGAACGTAGAATGGGTTTCGCTCTACCGAAAATCAATATGTGATAATAAATTGAAAATGTAGTAAGTTGTAAAATTACGTTATTGATTTATCGAATAAATTTCCTTGTTGAAATCTACGTAATCCAGAAAACCGTATAGTTGAATAGATAGTTAGCGCGTGTTGCTTACAAGTATCTCAATTCTTGACAGCGTTAACCTTCGCGACAGCCCCCCTCTTGATATGAGTAGATTTCACCTCACAAAATCATTATGTAACTCGTGATGAAAGTTTATGAAAATATACGATGTACAGTGTTTTTATTTCAATTGCTTAAGATATCATTAGGAAAATTTGTCAAGGAATAAGAGTACATGAATGGAAAAGTAAATAAAACTCTAGTGAACTCTAGTGGATAGATATGTTAACAATCGTCAATTTATTATGTAATCAACACTGAGGCATTATTATTTTGCGGATGTGATCCAATCAATCTCAGAAGTTGTGCAGGTAAAGCGACTTCGCTCAGCAAGGTTCGTCATGCCTGAGATTTCATGGGACTTCACGATGGCAGCTGTGCGAAAAAGAACTTATATCCCTAAAAACAATTAAGAGGATGGAAATGGAGTCAGTTTTGTCAATAGCGCAATGGCAGCTAGCTGTTGCTACACACGTGCAGTTGCAGCACATTTGCATTACAACCAAAAAATGTCCGTCCCGAACGATCATGTTGCGTAGGGCCGTGTGGCAATAAAGCTTCGTGCAGTAGTGAGCGCGGTACGTGGGGTCGCGGGTTCGAATCCCGCTTAGGCATGGATTGCGGCATGGTTGGCTTTCCCTCCTTACTACGTATCAGCTTTCCAGCACCTCCTTTCATTCCTGGCGCGTCCGAGTGGCGCAGGAGCATGTGTGTAAGGCATGCACTGAGACGGTGCCGTTTCTGATTCTTCTTGTTTTGTAGTCTCTGTGTTTCCTCCCAATAAACCTAGATCTTCCAGACAGATACCCACCACCTGGTATCGTCTAGCTTAGCTGAGGTGGCCTCACGTGGGTTATCACGTCAGCTTCCGTCAATCACAAAAAGGCGGAGGGGGTGTACCTGCGAAAGTCAATAATGGGAGGGTGGATCCTCAACCGATACAAAGTAGAATGGATAATGTAAAAGCAAGAGGGATAGGTCGTTGTCCCGGGAACCCGCGTACTTGGGAGATTTACGAGTTGTGGAAGAGGGCACGGTACTACAAAGCCAGATAGGCTGAAATGACCTGATCCAACAATGTGTATGTGCACCAGTGGTGTAGCATGGTAATTTCTTCAGGGTAGGCTTTGTAGCAGATTTACGTATTAATTTTAATTACTTTTGATTAATCTTTGTGGAAACATCACGGTAACCTGATTGGAATGCCAGGTGAGTGAGTGGCCGTTGATAATTCGGGTCAGAACAGTTTTCTTAATGATGTTGCAGAAAACTTATTTTACTCCCTCGAAAAGGATTGTTTACAGAAATGATAGAACCAAATGGCTTGGTGTAATTACTAATTAACTTATTTCCATACGCTTGTTCATTTCACTCACACGAGTCATTTAAAGATATTTTAAATATTGTAATGAATAAGATAATTAAAAAGAATGTAATTTGTTTATAAGTAAATTCCAAAAATAAATATTCACACAATCTCCAAGATATTGCTTCCCGAAAGTGTGAGTTAACGAATTGCATATAAATAGCACAGTCATTTTACCTCATTTCCAGCGGTACACTAATTCTTGTCACCTCTTTCAGCGGCTTCGATTTCAACAAGAGGTTTGTCATTCCGATAAGCTGAGTTGGTGTTTGTGTGAATTTGCCTGTGGCGTGATCCCGCCAGAGGCCACGAACGAACTCGACGATACCCGAAAGGCGAGCCTTCGGCTGGCTCTAGCTACGTGTAGAAAAAGCTTATCTACTTCTCGCGAGCACACATACTGCGCATGCGTTGAAGGCTTCGAATCGCCACAGCCTTTCTCTTATGACTTGTAAGTTCGCAATTAGGCGGGAAGTTCACGATGCAAAACCTTGAAAGTCAGATGTGAAACATGGTAATTTTAAATTGGAAAATTATCAATAAACGCATTATGAAGTAATGAAACAGTTGTTTTTTTATGTGCACAAATATACAACCAATTTCGCTCTTTCAATGCATGTAGTTAAAATAATATACATTATATAATATACATAATACATAATATATTACATTTGTCTAATATTTAGTTTCCTGAGTCATCATCGTATTATAATTTTCTTACGTTAACTGCAAGCTGATCCAAGAGAGTGATTTGCGCGTGCAGACCCTCTGGTTAATTCAGTGCTGCTACCAAGGCGCATAAAGTGCTGAAGCATGGACAGTGGCAAACATGGGCGTCCAGCGGGGCGCTGAGGGACAATAGTTTCGTGATGTTAGTCAATACCTCTAAGACTTGGGGAGGAGGTCGGGGCCGTCAGAGGAAGAAGGATGCGAATGTTTCTCAGACCTTAGTGCACGCGGCTACCTTCACGGGTCGATGACAAGATCCCAGAGCGGGCAGGGAAGAGCTTAGGAACGGATGAGCAAATTTCATGGGAAAGCTGCCAATTGGGCGCAGCAGTCGCGTTGGTATTTCATAAAGAGACCTTTATTCAAGTATACGAACTTTTTGGTGTCAAGTTGCGTTGTAGCTGAAAATTCACAAAGTACGTATTTCAATAATTATACAAACATTAATTATCGTAAAAAAATTACGTCGAAAAATTTCCAATTTTTTGCGAAGTATTACAGTACTCCTTTTATTACATATGTACGTTGTAAGGCAAGAAAGTAAATCGTTTTATGGGATGCTCATAAAATTATAAATTCCAAATTTGTATTTTGAAAACAAATATTTGTTTTTATTCTTATTAATCAGAAAGATAGTTTGTAGTACAGAATATAAGTATTAATTTAAATCATCAAAGAATAGAAATTGTTTCATTGCTTCAATACAGTTTTGTAAATATTTTTTTTAAACTCTCCGGTTTTTTTCAAGTTGTTTTCATGGAATCAGAAATGTGAATAAACCACGTTAATGTTATATACATTTGTGTTTCGTTCTCTTTGGTAGGCAGAAAAAAATGTATTGCTATTACAAATGGGTTAAATTTATGAATGTCTTATCCCACATTTTTGTGTGTAATTAATTTTATGGCTAGTTGTGGCTCTCAGAGTAGTTTCTTTAGTTCTTAGTGTGTATCTTATTTCTTGTGGTTTTAGATATATAAACAGAAAATGTAAAATACTAGTTTTCTTGTGAGGCATATGTTACTAAAGAATCCCAATACACAAATTAAGTACTACATAAAATGGTCTCAAACAATGTTAGGATACATTAAAAATGTTTCTTAACAAACCAAATTTGACATCACTTTCAGTTTAGAAAATCAATTTAAACATTTTCTGCCATCCCTAAGCAAAAATCAGAACTGAACAATAGAGAGACACGTTCCTATTAATAGGGCCCCCGATCGAAGACTGCTCCGGGTCCTCCCCAAGAGTTAATCCGGCCCGTCACTCAACGTCATCTGATCCCGACGATTAACATAGATAAATTGGAGCATATGTTTCGGCGTGTCAACAACGTGCTTGTACTTGCTTCCCGCATCCTATCGATAACTCGAGCGAACTATAACAAACCTTAGCTATCGACCGCATGCTCACCCACCGAGAAAGTGTTTCCTCTCTGAGAGACGCTAAAGTGTTTACGCTAAGCAATGGACATAAATGAAATGTATTTACATTTGTCATTATCATCAGTAGAGCAGGTTTAACCTATTGACCCTATCTTTCAAGAGTTCCTTTCCATCTCCTTCTTGGCCTGCCTCATACTCCTTTCCCTGTTATGGTTGTAGTTCTGTTTTTGCTATTTAATCTTCTGGGATTCTCATAAAGTGATTGTGCCAATTTCTTTTTAGTGTCAATTTTTCTGTTAGATTAAATATTTTAAATTCCTTTCTAATGCCTTAATTTCTTTACGGTTTAGTGCTAGTCTTGTCAGTGGTCTAAGAAATCTCATTTCAGCAGTTTCAAGTTTCCTATTCTCATTGCTTTCATAATTTACTCCTTTTTTTCGTAGTTGGACATGTTCGCGAGGACGAGCGTTTGTGTAATGAATGGTTTTCCTGTGTTCGCAGATCTACCAGCACCTGCGGTGGTACACGAACCCTGCGGAACAGCGCTGGATCGTCCGCATTCTCTTCATCGTGCCCATCTACGCCTTCTACTCCTGGGTGTCGCTGCTGTTCTTCAACAGCGAAAGCTACTACGTTTACTTCTTCACGGTCAGAGACTGCTACGAAGGTAACGACGATGTCCCCAACGGAGCCCGTTCTGCGGACGATGTCGCTCGAGTTGTGGGAGCTTCTTTTCTTATTTAACTACAAACACTGTAATGATTGGCACAGGGTGGAGGTGGTGGGCAAAGGTCAGTCTAAATAGGAAGGCAAGTGACCACCACCTTGTTCGTATTTGCCTGCAGATTAAGAGAAAGTGGTCAATGGCCAACCGATATGAAAACAACACTCCCTAGAAAAGAGGCTACGCAAGTCAAGCTAAAAGATTTGCCGCATTTTCTTTGCTAAAAAGGGCTCACAGGGGATACTTGAGAGTCCTAAGTGCAGGGCCGGATTGTGCCCTCAAGTGAAACCTGACTATGGGACCTCACGGCCGGATTTGCCTACCGCCAAATAAGCAATTGCTTAAGGCCCCCATCCATGGGGGAGGGGGGCGTGCCCGGAAACTAAATTCATAAAAAAACGAGCAAATGACAAAATATGTTTAGATCTGTAAAATACTTGTTAATCACATGAACTAAAAAGTTTGAATGTAAAAGTTATACACACAAATAATGTACGAAAATTATATATACAAAAATTAGTGAGGAGGGGGGCACAGTACCTAAATCCGGCTCTGGACTTCTTACCAATATTGAAAATAAAATAATTGATAGCATTTGTGATTTAAGAAATAATTTTAAAATATTATTAGCTAGATTGCTATCGTTCAGACGCTCCTTTTTACTTTCCCGTATACGTACGTATACACGGAGTGATATACGTAATATAGGGAAAGTTATGTAATGCTGCGCGAAAAAATGGCGAATTTTCGGCGGAAAAAAATTAATTGCCCGGCCGTGATAACGAAAAAGTGGATAAAAACAGTTGATAAATTAAGGGAAAAAATCCCCTAACACGTGGTGTAGCCAGAAACCCTGTTTGTGGGTCCTTGATACCGAAAAACCAATGGAAAGGAAAACGTCCGTCTGTGAACACTGCTAGCGCCTAAACCATAAGTACGATTTCTTGCAAAATGGACATTCCCCGGTCGATCTGATTCTAGTCGAAGCTTTGAGATTTTTGTAATATTAGAAGAAGAAGATTCTGTAAAATTTGTTTTTTTTTTTTACATTAAACCCCGGACATCTTCATAATTTTATCAAAAACAGCTCCAAATTGTTTCTTTATATTTCTTATAAGAATAGAGTAATATACACTTATTAAGGTGGCATAGGTCCGATTTTCACGGATAACTAAATTTTCGAAAATTGCAAAAGTTTGAATTTTTTTCGGCGTCTTCCTCCAACTACAAAATTGCAGATAGAGATTTTTCCTTCAAATAATTTTTTTTATTTATAGTGAGTTCTTTCTTTAAAGTCATGTACGTTTTTTTGAAAATTTCAGTAGTAGGTATAGTACCTAATGTATTTTATGAGTGACAAAAACGCAATTATGCTCTATTCTTTTGTTTTTTCAAAAATTGTAAAAATGTTTTTTTTACCTGTCTCTCACGTTGTTAATATTTACATTAGCAGCGATTTTTTCACATTATTTTATTTACTAGTACATGTGCTTTAAATAATGTCAAGTAAAGTTTCTCGAAAACAATCATTTTCTGTGAAAAGTAGCTCAAAATTCCGCATTTTCCGAAATACCATTTTCTCATATATGGCTAAGCATAGTGCTAATTACACTCTTTAATATGACGTAAAGTTTATTGTGAGTTGTTTTTTTTCTTCAAAAATTACATAAATGTAATTTTTTTTTAAGATATCTCATATCTTTAATATGCACTTTACCAGCAATTTGTAAAGATTATTATATTTGTGAGTGTAAGTGCTCCAAATTTCGCATTTTTAATGGCGCTAAAACGCAATTTTCTTTCAAACGGCACATAATTTTTAAAAGAAAATTGCCATTTAGGACTAAGTTTT
The DNA here is from genome assembly GCA_031308135.1 of Acheta domesticus. Classification (NCBI taxonomy): domain Eukaryota; kingdom Metazoa; phylum Arthropoda; class Insecta; order Orthoptera; family Gryllidae; genus Acheta; species Acheta domesticus. The sequence goes on from JAHLJT010008756.1 coordinate 74,412,125, forward strand.
TGTGTTCTTTCATATTCTAAAATTAATATTTCCGTTCTACCAATAGGAAACCGAACAATTAAGAAAATGACAAAAAAAAATTACTTTTGGCGGTGATGGATGCCGGCTGGCAAGAAGAGTATGTGGCAAATCCGAATAGCTAGCGAAAACCCAAGGAAATAGAAAACTAAAACGGGAAAATTTGTGCCATTCTGTAGCACAACTAGTTACTTTCCCGTATACATACGTATATACGGAATAATATACGTATATAGTGTAGGGAAAATTATGTAATGCTGCGGAAAATCGATTTCGAGATTTCAACGGAAATACACGTTTTGGGGTCCGCTGATGCCGAAAAAGTGGGTCTTTTCAAAACGTCCGTCCGTCTGTCCGTCTGTGAACAACACTAGCGCGTAAACCATACGTGCGATTTCATCGAAAATGGATATTCCTCGGTCGATCTGCGTCCACTCAAGGCGCCTCGATTTTGAAAAACTTTCTTCAAAATTTGAGGGTACTTTACATGAATTACCCAGACATTTTCAAAATTTTCTCAAAAAAAACGGCTCCAAATTTTTTCTGTAAATTTCTTTTAAGAATAGAGTAAAATACACTTATTAAGGTGGCATATGTCCCATTTTCACGGTTAACTCTGAATTTCCGAAAATTGCCGAAGGTAATTTTTTCGGCATCTTCCTAGAACAACAAAACTGAAGATAGAGATCTTTGCTTCAAATAAAATTTGTTGTCAAAAGTGAGTTCTTTCATTAAGGTCATGTACATTTTTTTGAAAATTTTAGTAGTTTTTGCGCAATATTGCACGCAATATTTGAAATTTTAGAAAAATTACATAAAGCAGATTTTCTCAAAAACGGCTCCAAATTTTTTCTTTAAACTTTTTGTAGGGATAGTGCTAAATGTGCTCTATGAGATGACATTAACGCCATATTCCTCTCTTTTGTTTTTTCAAAAATTGCAAAAATGTAATTTTTTTACGTGTCTCTCACGTCGTTAATATTTACATTAGCGGCGATTTGTCTACATTATTATATTAATGAGCACATGTGCTTTAAATAATGTCAAATAAAGTTTCTCGAAAATTGAATAGTTTTCTGTGAAAAGTAGCTCAAAATTGCGCGTTTTCAGAAACGCTCAAACGCCATTTTTTCAAAAATGTTTTTAAATTGTTTGTTCGAACTTTTCGAACGGATAGTGCTAGTTGCGCTCTTTAATATGGTGTAAAGTTCATTTTGGGGTATTTTTTTGTTTTTTCAAAAATTCCAAAAATGTAATTTTTTGAAAGTTCTCTCACACGGTTAAAATGCACATTTCCAGCAATTTGTAAACACTATTCAATTTGAGAGTGTAAGTGCTTCAAATGACTTTAAATGAACTTTTTCGAAAACTCAAAAATTTTCTGTAAAAAAGAGCTTCAAATTTCGCATTTACAGTAGCGCTAAACGCCATTTTCTTGAAACGGCTCCAAATTTTTCAACGAAAATTGCTATTTAGGGCAAGGTTTAACTTTTTTTTAAATATTCTTAAAATAATAGTTTTGTTCTACTATTGGGAAACCTAAAAATTAATAAAGTGTCAAATTAACGTCGGTGTCGTCGGTCAAATTAATAAAGTGTCAAATTAACGTCGGGTAAAAAACGTCGATGTCCAAAAACCATCGGGTTAAATATATCGATGTTTAAAACATCGTTATTTGCATATAAACATTTATTTAGTTTGAGAAGTTAAATGAGTTTCATTTAAAAGATTAGTTATAGTTTCATGATCTTAATAATTAAACTTCATTTAAATGAATTGTCTCTACCTGAAAATTCCATAAAACGATTGAAATTTTGTTTCAGCCTTTGTAATATACAATTTCCTGAGCTTATGTTATGAGTACTTGGGAGGAGAGGGCAACATTATGAGTGAAATTAGAGGAAAACCTATCAGGTATGTAAACGAAACACACGCACACCGCACACACGCACGCCGCACACAAGCGCACGCCGCACATAGGCGCACGCCGCACACAGGCGCACACCGCACACAGGCGCACGCCGCACACAGGCGCACGCCGCACACAGGCGCACGCCGCACACAGGCGCACGCCGCACACAGGCGCACGCCGCACACAGGCGCACGCCGCACACAGGCGCACGCCGCACACAGGCGCACGCCGCACACAGGCGCACGCCGCACACAGGCGCACGCCGCACACAGGCGCACGCCGCACACAGGCGCACGCCGCACACAGGCGCACGCCGCACACAGGCGCACGCCGCACACACACTACAAATATATTTTTCTCCTTTCTTTCCTCCGTTTCTTCTTTTTTCTGTCTCCTTCCTTCCTTCCTTCCTTTTTTCCTTCCTTCCTTCCTTCTTTTTATTGAAGTTTATATATTGAAACAATTATACATTAACAATAATAATTTTGCTTCACAAAAATAAGAAATTTGATTAAATTGACTTCCAAAGGCTGTTAGGCTTGTAGGAGTTAATATTCCTTATGAACATCAACTAATACAAAGCAGACTAGCCATGAATAGAGCTTCTAATGAAATTAAAGATCTAATTTGTCGATAACCAGAAGCCAGTAACTGGCAGCAGATATCATGACCGTGCTTATCTTGTGGAGAAAAGTATTTAATAGCATATTAATTTTTATAGTGTTCTTATTGTAAACACAACACTATTTTTCTTTCTTTCATGGTTTTTATTAAAAGTCTTTTCCAATATTTAATAACATTTTTTCTGAGACAATTTTTTTGTTCTTGTGACAGTGAAATTATGATAGAAAAAAGTTTCTCTAAATGTACTAATTCCGAAGGACCTATTTTGTTACAGATCTAATTGCATGTACGGTACATGCTGTTTGGTGGGCAAGACTTATACTATTGGCTTCCTGCGATTCTGCAAACAAGTGACATTGCAATTTTGCCTGGTAAAACCAGTTATGGCCTTTGTGATCATAATTTTGCAAGCTTTTGGGCACTACAGAGATGGTGACTGGAGGTAAGTCAAGTGTCATTTTCATAAAAACTCTCATTTTTCTCTTTGCTTCAATTTGTTGAATAGAAAAATTGTGTGAAATGTGTAAAACTTCAATAGCTGTTTTGTGAACAACAATAGTTCACATCAGGAAATTATAAGCTCAAGGTTGCATATATGACTATGATATTGCATATCCAGCAGGCGCTTGGAAAAAGAAAAAGAGGAGGATACAGGATAAATTTATGGAATTTCAAGATTAATATATCAGCGTAGAAAATTTCATCAAATCAGTTTATTATTTGAAAAGCTTTTGTAGGACATATGAGAACCATTTGGAGTGTGGATGTTAAGAAGGGGGGAAAGTAGTATATATATTAAGAGTGAGAGTGTGTGTATGTGTAAGTGTATGTGAGAGTGTGTGTATGTGTAAGTGTATGTGAGAGTGTGTGTATGTGTAAGTGTATGTGAGAGTGTGTGTATGTGTAAGTGTATGTGAGAGTGTGTGTATGTGTAAGTGTATGTGAGAGTGTGTGTATGTGTAAGTGTATGTGAGAGTGTGTGTATGTGTAAGTGTATGTGAGAGTGTGTGTATGTGAGAGTGTGTGTATGTGTAAGTGTATGTGAGAGTGTGTGTATGTTTTTTTAATTTTTTTATTATTTTTTTATTTTTTATTTTTTTTTACGAGGGCAGGGGAAAATCTTCGAAAGACACTGCGAGGCCCGCACCCCGCAGCGTGTAGGATTCACAGCTAGTCTGTGCCTACCCACTAAAAACCCCTCCCATGTCTGCGATCCCCTCCCCACGGAACCGCCGTCAGGCTTTGCATCGCGGGAAGGGTTGATCGGCTTGTAGCTCTGTCTACTTGTGTCACGGGTTACTTACAGATACTGACGGTTATTCTCGGCTACTCCTTCGTAGGTGCTCCTCCAATCGTAGCCTCTTCAAAACTAGGGCTGCATAGTTGGCTACCGCACTCCAGTTATCTTCGGACACCAGCATCTCAGAGACGATGGTATCAGGAGTCATTACCTGGAGGAGTTGGCGAAGTTCATCCCTATCCCTAGAAAAACGTGGGCAGTGGAAAAACACATGCTCCACATCTTCCACCAGTGGTTCACAGGTTGGGCATGAGGCGTCATCGTCCAACCGGAAGCGAAGTTGGTACGCACGATAGCACCCGTGCCCCGTTAGCAACTGGGTCAAATAATGGTCCACTTCTCCGTGTTTCCTTTGATTCCACTTTACAACGTCCGGAATAAGGCGAAATGTCCATCTACCAGTAGATGATGTAACCCATCTTCTTTGCCATTGGGCCAATGTCACCTCCCTCACTTCCTTCATGATGACGCTTTTATTACTAGCTCCTTCACGTTTACGCCTGTAGAGCCTGGCCCTTTCTTGAGCCAGGAGGTCTATTGGGGGCATGTCGGCTATCACACACACAGCATCGTGCGAGACCGTTCGGAATGCCCGGGCCACCCTCAGGGCGGACCTTCTGTACACGGACTTCACCCCGCGGGCGTACGATTGTACCCCTAAGGCATGCGCCCAAATGGGGGCTGCGTAGAGCAGCATCGAGTTTACGGCCCCGGAAAATAGTCTCCGGCTACTTTGGCTTGGACCGCCAACATTAGGCATGATTCGTGCCAAGGCGGAGGCCATGCGAGACGCTTTTTCGCAGGCTACCCGTAAGTGCTCATCAAAATGCAGTCTCGCATCAATCTGAACTCCTAAATATCTTAAGAGACTGCTGGGAGGCTATTTTACTACCCCCTACATTGAGAGTAATATCTTCTTTAACTTTTCGGCCTGTCACCAGAACAGGTTCTGTTTTGTGCTCAGCCATCCGGAGCCCCACCGACGTTAACCATTTCCGGATCGCAGCCACAGCCTCATTGGCAACCTGTGTGACCTCCTCCTTGTATTTGCCTACCACAGCCACCGCAACATCATCAGCAAATCCGATAGCTCTTGCACCTTCCGGCAGCTGGAGCTTCAGCACAGAGTCATACATAATATTCCACAACAATGGACCCAGTACCGAGCCTTGTGGAACACCACCCGAGATACCATACGTCTTAACTCCAGTCTCTGTGTCGTACACCAAAATCCTCTCCTCGAAATAGCTTCTAACTATTTTCCTTAAGTACATCGGAACTCCCAGTTCTTTTAACGCAGCAAGTATGGAACCCCACCTAGCCGTATTAAAAGCGTTCCTGACGTCAAGAGTAACTATAGCGCAATACTTCTTCGCGCCTCTTCTCCAACGTTTGCCCTCGATAGCCTTGCGTGCGATGTCAACGACAACCCCAATTGCGTCCACTGTAGATCTTGCCTTCCTAAAACCGTACTGATGGTCGGATAGTCCTTGTGGTCCCTCCGTGTATGCTTCGATCCGCTTGCAGATGATCCGCTCTAAAATCTTCCCTGCTGTATCCAGTAGGCATATAGGCCTATATGCCGCCGGGTCGCTAGGTGACTTGTCGCTTTTCGGAAGGAGGACTAGCTGCTGTTTCTTCCACCGTCTGGGGAAATTCCCCTCTCTCACGCACGCATTATATACCTCTAAAAACAGATCTGGCCGAGTTCTAATAGCGGTCTTAATAGCAACATTCGGGACCCCATCCAACCCGGGGGCTTTGCACTCTTGAACCTTGCCACAAGCCCATGTCAGTTCTTCTAATGAAACTGCCGGAACCTCTTGTGGATCTTCAAGCGGGTTCATAGGCTGCAACGTATCCATCTGGTGGGGAAACAAGGTGGTAACTATCTTCTCCAAGAAGGCCGGACAAGTCGGGGGTGGCCTGGACAGAACTTTGAGTCTGGCCGTTACCACCTTATACGGCCGTCCCCAAGGGTCAGCATCCACCTCGTCGCTTAACTCTCTCCAGCAACGGTTCTTGCTGATCTTGATAGCTTTTGCGAAAGCTCTTCTGGCGGCAATATGTTCTTTTTTGAGGATCTCGTAGTTTGGACGACCCCTCCCTCGTTGCGCCGACCTGCGCATGCGGTGGCATTCCCTGCGAAGTTTCGCGATCTCGTCAGTCCACCAATACACTGGAGGACGGCACTCTTTCCTGGAGCTTTTCGTCATTGACGCATCACAGGCGTCAAAGACCCGATTCATTAGAGTTCCCACCATATCCTCCGAGTTTCCGACCATCGTAACGTTGCCCTCCATCATGACAGCGAAAGAATCTCGATCGAACGTCCTATAGTTCCACGTTGCTCTTCTCTTGTCTTTAGCAGCCCTCTCCCTACTCTTCTCACTGACCTCATATACAATAGCTTGGTGGTCGCTGTGTGTATAGTGATCACTAACCTCCCACGCCGTAATCCTTCTAGCAAGGCTACCACACGCGAATGTCAGGTCGACTATGGAGCTGCGACCATTCATAGCAAAGGTCGGGCTGTTACCCGTGTTGCAGAGATAGACGTCCAAACTGGCTAGGCTGTCCAGGAGAGCCGTCCCTCGTTGGTTCGTTACCCTGCTGCCCCACTCCGTGGCCCATGCATTGAAGTCCCCAGCAATAATAAGAGGTCTTCGCCCTCTCGCGTCATCCAATAGCCTATCGAGTAATGCCTTGAACTCTTCTAGGGACTCACTGGGTGCAGAATAAACACTGTAAAAATATATGCCGCACCCCTTGATCCAAGTGAATCCATCCTCCGGGACTTGCTTAACCTCCTGGACTGGTTTATTACCGCAAATCCACACCGCAGCTCGGTCACTCGCGTCCGAAACCTATTGAGGACTGTTGATATTCCTATATTGCTCGCACAGGATCGCCACGTCTATTTTCATCTCGTGCACTGTCTGACTGAGAAGATCTTGTGCCGCCTCGCAATGATTTAGATTAAGCTGAATAACTCTCATTCTCATTCTTTCTTCCCCCGTTCCACCTTCTTTATGGCCTCTTGGTAATAGGGGCACTTGTAGCTACCAGTTGCATGCGGTTCTCCGTCTTTTTCCTGGCAGAGACAACAGTTAGGGGTTTTAGTGCAGGTCCTAGCGATATGCCCTCCCTCTCCGCAACGATGACAGTTTTTGGACCTATCAGGCCCTTTGCAGTTACGCGCCAGATGCCCAAAAGCCCAACACCTGTAACACCTTGTAGCAACTATTTTCTCTCGAATGCGACACCTAACCCAACCAATCTTAATTTTATCCAATTGCACCGCTTTCCTGGCTAGATCTGCTGGTAGTGCAATCACCGCTGTTTGGGTGCCACCGTAGGCGGTACGAAGTGATTTAACTACAACTTTCCTTTCCTTTGCCGCCTCCAGATGCCTTTCGAAGGCCTCAACAATTTCTTTTTCTGTTGTAACTTCGTCCATGTCTTTTATCTCCAGGTGTGTGTATGTGTAAGTGTGTGTATGTGAGAGTGTGTGTATGTGTAAGTGTATGTGAGAGTGTGTGTATGTGTAAGTGTATGTATGTGAGAGTGTGTGTATGTGTAAGTGTATGTATGTGAGAGTGTGTGTATGTGTAAGTGTATGTATGTGAGAGTGTGTGTATGTGTAAGTGTATGTATGTGAGAGTGTGTGTATGTGTAAGTGTATGTATGTGAGAGTGTGTGTATGTGTAAGTGTATGTATGTGAGTGTGTGTGTATGTGTAAGTGTATGTGAGTGTGTGTGTATGTGTAAGTGTATGTGAGAGTGTGTGTATGTGTAAGTGTATGTGAGAGTGTGTGTATGTGTAAGTGTATGTGAGAGTGTGTGTATGTGTAAGTGTATGTGAGAGTGTGTGTATGTGTAAGTGTATGTGAGAGTGTGTGTATGTGTAAGTGTATGTGAGAGTGTGTGTATGTGTAAGTGTATGTGAGAGTGTGTGTATGTATATGGAGTGTACATATGTGGTTAGAAAAGAAAATCTTTGCCAAACATTTTCATTATTTGCCTATAAATTTGAAAATGGGGACCACTTTCCAGATGGCTCTCATATGTACCTTAATGTTTTAGTATAAGACTAACATTGAGATTATGATCTGCTTCAGCCCTGATGGTGGCTACCTGTATATCACCATCATCTACAACATTTCTGTGAGCTTGGCGCTGTATGGACTCTTTTTGTTTTATTTTGCTACAAAAGATCTCCTGACCCCCTTTGAACCAGTTCTTAAATTTTGCACAGTAAAATCTGTCATTTTTCTGTCCTTCTGGCAAGGTGAGTACTCATAGACTACATCCAGATTATTTGGGTTGACATGTTATTTTTTTTAAATATTTGATTTTGAGGTGTTTACATTTTCAATGTATGACAGAGATTGCTGAAGGGAATTTGTTGAACAATTTTTTCTTGAATGAAAATTTTTATTATAAGCCTTACATACTTTGTCTTATTTCATTAATTTAGAATACTTTGGAATCAAGTTGTATGCAAAATGTACTTTTTCTTCAGAAATCTGTTTTCATGTGATTTATAGATAATTTGATTATTTACTTCATGGAAATTATCCTTTATTCGTGTTTTTGATAAATTGTGATAAATTGATTCTGCTATAAAATTTGCAAAGTAATTCAAACAATTTGTTTGTTGCTCTTTTTATTGCACGATTTGTTTATTGTCCAACAGGAGTGTTGCTGGCAGTTCTAGAGAAAGCAGAAGTCATTGATCCCATTATGGATGCCAATAATCAGCACACAAGTGTGGGTACAGTGTCTGCAGGTTACCAAAATTTCCTCATCTGTATTGAAATGTTCTTTGCGGCCATTGCACTGCGATATGCCTTCCCTTATCAAGTATATGCCCAAGGTTGCATCACTGATTCACATGGTCGCAGTGTCACAATGCAAAGCATTTCCAGCTCCTTGAAGGTATGGATTTATTTACTGATCATCAAATGAGCACACATTTTGACCCATATTTATCTTCAAGTTACCAAAAGAACAAAGATATGAGCTAGAACATTAAGCACTTTCTAATCAAATCACAGACCCTAATATAATTTAATTTCCATACTCTTCAGCTTAAATTTCAATTTAATTTCTAAATCTCTATGCCGTAAAATCTGTCTTCAGAGATGAAAATCTTGAAACATCAGAAGTTGTAAGCTTTTATAGTTTTAACTTTCCTCCCCTTTATTTATCATTTTGTTAATATTTATTGCTATTTTTGCATTACCAGTACTACTTTGAATGTTCTGTGAATTTACTCATAATCTTTCTTCCCTCTTTCTCTGCACTAGTTGTATTTTTGCATGCTGAGAATCAATATTTCTAGGTTTTCTATCCTTGAATTAATAAACTTTCTGAATGCGGTGTTTGAGTTATTTATATATATTCTTTAATATGTGCATATTTTTATGATGTGCTAAACAAAAACTTCATTTGCAGGAAACAATGAATCCTAAAGACATTATGACAGATGCTATTCACAACTTCCATCCACAGTACCAACAATACACACAATACAGCTCAGGTAAGTTTTGTAAAAATACATTTGCCTGGGAATGTATTGGTCCAGTGCATGTTAAACAGTCATGTATGCATGCATTACAGAATTCTTTACCCTGTAGCACCCAGTTTCAAAACAAAAAACACTGGAAGAGCCATGAAGGCTCATGTGCCAAACTTTTCTTAAGAAAGAAATTATGATAATTTCATTTAAATCTGTTCTTTTATGGTTAAATTGTTGATTTTTGAATAATAATGCACATTTGTTGTGACAAAGTTCAGGCAAGAATTTTGAATAAAGAAGGTTTATGTAATAGTTTTTTCAGAGAATTTGTCCAAATCTTCCAATTCTTTTTAAGCTTTTAGGCAGAGTATTTTCTATGCTGTTTTAAATATTTAATATAAAAGATGTAATATTCCAGATACATATTTTGTTTTAAGAAATGTGCAATAAACATTGTGCTTATGTGTACAATTAAACATACTAGCCTATCTGTATTGCCAAAAATGAGAAGAATCAAAACCTTCATTAAAATGAGCACCAAGATAAAATGAAAATCTAGATTATATTTTAGACAATCATAGAAATGAGAGCACTTATAAAAATTATCGCACATCATGTTAATTCAGATGTAGTTTTAGGAACCTATTTAATTGTAAAAAAAAAACAAAACAAAACAAACACACATCACCATTCGTAATAACTGTTTCATTTCATATGATAACATTTAGCTGTCAGACCAGATAGATTGACATTCATGAACATGTTTGAAATATGTTTAATTTTATTTCCAAGTCAGCCTCTTGTCAATTTATCAATTTGATAAAAACATTCATAATTTTTTAAAAGTGTTTAATAATTGTACAATTGGCTTAGAAATTCTGTTTGAGTTATTTT